>OX439048.1:53409953-54609953 GCA_949317995.1 Acholoe squamosa
AATAGATGATGTCATAAATGGATTACTTGAAAAATAAGGACGTATGGAAATGGAGAATTTACATGACTATTTACATCGTTGGTAATTCAAATATTCGTTGTAAATTTATCATACATGTGAACATGTAGTATAGTAAGAGAGAAGTTCAACTCACCTGACCCCTGGTGGCATATGAACAACTATAAGATAAAATATTCAACCACAAATTAAGTTTCCTCTATGAGTGCACCCCCTGATGTCAATTTACACAAAAGATGTGTAAAATTAAAGTCTTTATAGGGCAAAAACAACGATTTATGGCTTCAAGAGGTCCCCTTATTAGAATTAACCTTTGATTAAAGGAATTGAGCATCTAAAAATTAATTTTCCGCACATGTGCGCTTATTAGAATGAATACGGTAAGCATAGCAGAGGAAAAGATATACTACCTGGGGGCTCAGCATGGTGCTACAAAGAGGTGCAGGCAAACAGAATTCCCAGCACTTCATTGGATCATGATGCTGACCAATGGGAATAACAAACTCTCCCATCAGCAGTTTTCAAAGGGTTAACTATAGTTACCTGTATCCCAGGCTGGGGTGATATGGCCACCTACCTCCCAGCCATTACTTATTTTCATGTACCCCTTCTAGCTGAACCTTTGCCTTTTAACCTACCTACCCCCCATGCAGTGAAATGAATATTTCGTGCTAATCTTAGCTACTCATTGCATCTTTATTGGCATTTTGATGTGCAGATAGACTTCTAGTGGCATGCCATAAGGCTTGGATTTGATATAACAGACCATGCCCTACAGGTCTCCTCTACTTCACAGGTAGGCCTATATTGTATTACTGCAGGGCTCTATGGGGGTAATTTTCGCGGTACTTAGCTCTGTAGGTAAACCCTCTACAAACTTTGTTTTGTAAGACGTGCACTAGTTTTGAGATGGTGGCCTCAAAGGAGTTTACACTATCATGGAGGTCGACAAACTGTTGATAAACCTAAAATTGCACTTGAGAATCTCGGTCAAGGTGAATCTATTAACCTTCTACAGTTACCTTGGTGTCACACGTGTCCTAGTGACACAAACTCGAGGCGTTCAAGGAATGGCTGAGGGATCAATGCTGGTTTGTAAGGCCATCCCCTATTGGTCTGCCCCATGTGGGTCAATGTTGATCTTGTAGTGAACTTACTCTGCTCCCAGGTGTAGTAAAGGACTGGTACCTAGCCAGACCTGGCTGGTATGGAAGAGGGTGGAGGGAACAAGCTGAGGTGGGGTAATTAGCATTCGAGGTCACCCCATCCCAGAATGCACTGCATATTGTTAGAAAACCGCTACCCGATCGCCTCGACTAGTCATTGAAGTAGCCTGGAGGGTATTGCTGATAAGGTGAATAGAGTGCAAAGTTCTGAATAGTTCTGGAGGATCTTGTTGATATTGGAACAGATGGCATTACCATACTTACCCATCTGTCTTGATTTCTTTTATCATTTTGCCAAAAAAAAAGATAGTAAGTAAGCAAGATGCAAAAAAAAAGTATTATTCTGATTTATCACAGGCAGTACAGTCTATTAAATAAAAGGGTTCATGGCTTTTCACTCTAATCGGGTGTGTAAAAGTAGAGCATGAAAAATTTGCAAAATGATTTGAATTATGTCACAATGACCACAGTGAAAACATGGGTACTAACAAAGCAGTAGCTTGTGCAGAGTAAACATTAAAGCTTATTGTACAGTAATTATTAACGACAAAAGAATCTTCCAAAGCCAATGTTATGAAAATTATCGCTTTTCTCACCTAGGGTTGTATGCCAATAGTTAGCTTTATCCCCAATGCATTTGTCTACCCAATGGCTTCTCCTAAAAACGAATTCCAAATACCCTGCAGTGTATTACGGTAATTCGAATTACCATATCAGGTTCCCATACAGTGAGGGTTGGAGGAGTTACAGACGTGTCGAGGCCAGGCGGTTCACACATCGAGATAAGATCCCGGCTACCTACTGTCCTGTTTATCCACACCTTTCAAGCAACGGCCCAGGTAAGGCTGATGGTCAATGCCAGAACTAAAGGTGACAATATATAACCAAATATGTACCAAGGATGGATACGGCAGGAGGTAAAATCACTTGCAGATTTCTGGACGTGGCTACTCCACATAAAGTGGAAGGATGATCCGCTATACCACGTCCAGAAATGTCTGTAAGGAATGTATAATTACTTACGTTAAAAAATTAATTTTATTGGGCTCAATTTTCTTTAAAAATAATTGTAATATTTCCAAGAAAACTTCGGATCTGGATCATTTTGACCTGTAGATAACGGACACACAATCAAAGTTCCTGAACCTCTTGTGCGTAATTAAAATATTTACCTAATCTTACTATGTTAGTTAGTTACCTGTATTATCATATGTACACTGTAAAAACAGTGTTTAGGGATTAAACACCAGTGTTTAGAAGTTAAACACTTGGTTAAACACTTATTTGTCCCACTTTTCTCAACACTTCTTTAAACGCGTTTAACTAGGAAGTGTTTAACCAAGTGTTTAAATGCTAAACACTTAAACACTTCAGTGTTTAGGTGTTTGAGAATAAGTGTTTAAAAGCTAAACACCTAAACACTTCAAGTGTTTAGATGTTTAAATATTGGTGTTGAGAAAATTTGGTGTGTATCTTTAAACACCTTTTTTGCAGTGTAATATATATACCTAAGTCACCTGCTCATGTGTACATAGGGTCCCTCCAAGCACGACTCCAGAACGTTCTCATGAACTGGTAGATTCTTGTGGGGATCACATGTCTTAACACATGTAGATTTCTTGAGTTATTCCTGGGAATGAACTGGTTGGATTCTTGGGGCATTCACGAGTCATGACACAATTTTACATCTCAAGTTATTTCTCCACCCAAACATGTTCTCATGAACCAGTGGATTCCTGTAGGGATCACAGGCTATGACACGAGCTGACATCGTGAGTTATTCCTGTGAATTAAATGAGTTAATTCTCATAGCAATCACAAGTCCTGACACAAGTTTACATCTCAAGTTATTCCTCCACACTAAACATGTTCTCATGAACCAGTGGATTCCTGTGGGGATCACAAGCTATGGCACAAGTTGACATCTTAAGTTTTTCCTGTGAATTAAATGTGTAAATTCTCATAGCAATCACATATCCTGACACAAGTTTAGATCTCAATTTATAAATTCAAAAAAAAAAAATTGGACATGTTCTCATGACTCAGCACATTGTTGTGGGGATCACAAGTCAATGACACGAGTTCACATCTTAAGTTATCCCTGGAAATTAACTGGGTAGATTCTTGTGGCAATCACAAGTAGGCTACCGACACAAGTTTACGTCTCGAGTTATTCCCAGGAATCATACATGTTCCTTCTGATCAAATGTTCTAATGACACAGTGGATACTCGTGGAGAAGATATGAGTAAACATCTTGAGGGAATTGAACAAGTGCATTCTCATGTGGATCACAAGTGATAACAAAAGTTTGTATCTCAAGTAATCCCCAGGAATAGAACATTCTTATTAATCTGTGGATTCTTGTAAGAATCACAAGTCAGAATATGTGTCTATAACTTGTGTTGTTCACCAAAAAAAAATGTGTTTCACTGGGGTAAATCTGGGGTATGTACCATGACATGAGAAAGACACAGGAGTTTCTTGAGAATTATGAACATGTTATTTTCCTGTATGTCTCATGATTGTGTTTGCGGGGGTGTAGATAGGCAATTGGTACATATTAGTATATGGGTTTATGGCATATTTACATATTGTATATATGACACAGATAATAAAGGTATGAAATCTTCAGGCTTATTAAAAAGGAAAACACTGTTCATACAATTGAGACTAAAATGATTGGTTGATTCATTGCAGGGTTAATAGATTTTCAGGTATGGGTCATATCTAATCTACAACAAAAGTCACAAAGAACACCTATGCTTACCTGCTCATAGGGTGTACTCACTGCATCCAATACTGCATTTGATATGTACCAATTCAATAAAAATTGTACTTTCAAATAACCTTTTTTCATTCCTTTTATTCCAGACTTGTTATCCTGATTTGCACACCAAGAACAAGAATTGAGATATCATGTTTGAAAGAAAAGATTTACACATGGCGGTTTGTTTTCTGATTATGGGAATTTGCATCCAAATAACCCATGGGGCCAAGGTTCTCCTGATACCATTCAACCATATGAGTGATGTTATGTACTTCACCAAACTCGGTACTGCCCTTGTAGCAGATGGCCATGAAGTTTGGTTGATGACAGTGCCTAAATTTGAGATGGTTATTCAAAACAGTGGAATCATTCCCCTACGCTTCACTGTGTCAGAAGAAGCAGATTTTTCCACTCATACTGAACGGTTTATGATGGATAACCCAGGACAGCCTGTCACATTTGAGCTTATACATGAGACATTGCATGTGCATGCTGAGTATTGTGATGAAGTGATGGCAAATGGAAAACTTATGGAAGCTATCAAAGAGCAGAAATTTGACTTGGCAATATTTGATGGTGCGTTTGACTACATATGTATGGTGATGATACCATACAAATTTGACATTCCCTTTATAGTTCTTCAGAGCTTTCATTTCACAACTTGGGTGGCAGGGGTTACAGGCATGCCATCAATTGAACCTGAGCTGAATACACTTCTCTCAAATAAGATGAACTTCTGGCAGAGACTATATAATCTGAAAGCATGGATAGATACATACAACAACCCTCTCTCTGAATTGTTCAGTGACTCTCACATGTTAAAGTATGCTGGGGATAAACCAAAAATCACTTTTTCAGAGGTGATGAAGAAATCTGAAATGTATCTTCTAAACTTTGAAATTATGTGCTTGGATTATCCTCGTGTTTCTGGTCCAAACTATCAGTATCTTGGTTTGACTACAGCATCACCACCTGAACGTTTACCATCTGACCTTGAGGACTTTGTAAATGGATCTGAAAGTGGCATCGTCATTTTGAGTCTTGGAACACACAAGTTTCTTCATCTAAATTGGCCTATGATTGGAAACAGAGTATTCAAGGCCCTTGGTCAGCTTAGATTGCGGGCAATTGTACAATATAATCTAGATGAGAAACCTACATTTGTGCCCAATAATGTTCTTCTGATGAAATGGCTGCCACAAAATGACTTGTTGGGACACCCAAAAACAAAACTTTTCATGACTCATGGGGGTAACAATGGCCAGAATGAAGCTGTATACCATGGAGTCCCATCGCTTGTTATTCCTATGTCCTATGACCAACCATATTCTGGTGAGAGGGTGGAAATCCATGGATATGGAAAATATGTGAAGGACAAGAATACAGTTACATCAGAAGAACTCTATGAAATGATGATTGAGCTCATTTACAATGACACCTACACAAAGAACATCAGGAAGTGTTCGGCTATTGTCCGCAGCATGCCTCCTGCCACAGAGAGGTTTGTTTTTTGGGTGAATCACATTCTGCAGTTTGGTGGGGCTCATCTCAGACCCCCAAGTCTGGACATGCCCCTATACAAAGTGCTAATGCTGGACATTGTAGCTTTCTTTGTGATTTGGGGTCTCATTGGAGTTCATGTTTTACTGTTTGTCATTTGGTACTCTTATCACACATTTGTTAATGACGAGAAGGACAAGAATGTCTAACCCTCTTTGGAAGGCCCTATTATCTCACCTTGTAGTTGCATTATAAGCTAATTAACTCTTCAATACCAAGTGACAAAAGATCAAGTATGAATTGTCCATCCCGCATGGTGCCTAATTGCACCTAATTAAAATGTGCAGCTCCCCCACTTACACAATTCAAGCACAATTGATTTATGATTCACACATGGTCGACAGTTCATGACGATTCCTAAGGCAACATTAGACCAAGTTGGTCAAGTTGATTTATTGGATTTATACTATTTTGTCTTTAGTCTATGTTGTACTTATTATGCCATGCATTCCTATCATCATTGCTCTCTTGTCTCACTTGAAAAGCCTACAGATGTAAGAATGATTAGCCAATAAAAATGTCTTCAATCAATCAATAAGACACAAAATTTACAAATGGCCATCTCCAAGGCAACTAATATCCACTACAAAGAAATTTTGATATGTCAGACACCTTACATTTAGATAAAAAGGAGTTCTCTTTCCTTAACCATCCAGGATTCTGAATCAGAAATGACTGTAATCAAAAATGTTCAAAGAGTTATCTCGGCAATAGGCGAGACATATGCAAGAGAATATAGGCATAGTTGCATAACTGATGTCATTAGTAACAACTTTGACATGTAAATGCCAACAATTCAGATATTTAATGTTGAGGCCAACAATTTGCAAGGAATTTTCTATCAGAAATGTCATTGAATATGAACAAATTTTGTCTCACTAAATGCTGTTTAAATGCAACAACACCTGTTTAAGTTGCTATTCAAAATCATCTTGGATGGTTATAAGCACATTGGTGCATGTCTCATCACCTTCACAGCTGCACAATTAAGTGCAGACAACATTATGTCTTTTACAGGAACATCTCTCTTGGCGTTTTGCCTCCAATTTACAGCAATTGCATTTCACTAGCTGAAGGATGGTATCTGTCAGTGGCACTTCAGATAATAAAGGCATGACCCTGTCTCCTTCTCTCTTCCAAACAACCTGTAGAGGATCTGACTGAACAGGGAAGGCCACAATATCCTGATTGCCATACCCTGGCCTGGACATGTGCCCGGCAAATATGCTACACCCAAGCACCTCATGAAGGTGCTTGTAAAGTCCATTTGTTCAAGAGATACAGAGAGGAATTTGACATCATATCTCAGTGAAAGGCATGCCCATCTAACTGTGGGGTCACAGAGTAAGGCACTGATCATGGGCGTGGAAAGCGGGGGTAACAGGGGGGACATGTCCCCCCCCCCCACTTTTGGCCAACTCCTCAAAAGGTCAAAACTAAAAGGTCAAGCAAAGGGAGGTGAAAAATTGCAGAAAGCCCCCCTGGTCCCACCCACTCTTCCCACTTCTTCCCACGCCCCTGCTGATATGGCCATGTTGATGGGAGAGGTCACCCCACAACCCTGCCCTAGAGGTTGGCTGACCCGCTCCTCCCCTGGCCATCAGTTTCCCTTAGGCCAGCCGAAGTTGCCCCATGGGAAAACTCTAGATACTGAATAGGAATTTTTAAACATTATATTTCTATCAGTGCACATAAAACATGCACCACTTGTCATCATTTGATCAATTTGACTTCTGTGCTAGATAAACCTTTCAAAGTGGAACATTATATGTGTTATAATGATGTTTTCCCATCGCCCTGGGTTAGGGCTACATGGGGAACCCTGGTTGTACATATATATGAGGCATATTATGGGAGTCAGGGGTCTGAAGCTATCCCAAAGGACTCGTTTTTCATTGATAAAATCTAAATATGCACATATGAAGAAGAATAGAATAATGAAAATAGGTAGGAGGGCACATAACTATTTCTAGAAAATTTTCAAATCATTTGAGGATTCTTTTAACACCATTTGAGATTTATAGACTATTTTTTTATTATGCTGCAAGCAATAACGTATTTGTTGAATTTTCTAGGAAAATAGTCTCACGCCCAAAGATGGTTCTCCTGCCCTCCTATAAATACCTTACATTGACAAAAAAACATGGTATGTTATTCCCTAACATGTACCTATATATTCATAAAAGAAATTGGGAGCCTGGGTGGTAAACATAGGTGTCCAGATGTATTAATGTCTGCTGGGGTAGGTTTGGAGGGAGATTTGTCTCACGCCCTACCTGTACATATATGCACATTTAACTGTTAGGCTTTTTATATTTAACTATCTTTCTTATAATCCCTAAGTACATATATATGAAAGTAATAACACATGTGAATGGCATTTTACTCCTATCACCTTGGCCAGAGAAATACTTAATATAATGGAAGGGAGATTCGTCTCACAACCGGGAGATTCGGCTTATGCCCTGTGTTTCCAGGCATATATAACTATCAGCCCATCATATTTAATAATTCTCTTTATGATGCTTAACTACTTTATATAATAAAGGTATAAGACATATGAATGTCATTGTCCTACTATCACCTTGACCAGAGATATACCTAATATAATGGGAGGGAGATTCGTCTCACGCCTGGGAGATTTGTCTCACGCTCGTTGCTAGGCAAATTACCATTAAAAATGCCTGTTGCTAGGCAACCAATAGCCAAAGCAACACACCAACAATAGAAATAAATTCCTTGCACCTAATTTAGGGGGATAGGTGAGGTCAAAAGCCTTGTCGGATGAATATTCTTGCTGCACAGGAGGTAGAAATCTGAGAATTTGTTGGCCATTTTGAATTTTGCCCGGTTACACCCCCTACAGGTGAATTGAAAATTTGGCAACATTGAAATTCTTAAAGAGCTCCCTTTTTAGGTCAGGTTAATGTAAAAAAATAGCCCCCCTCTTTTGCTACATAAGCAGGTATACTACTATTCAATATTTCCAAATAATCATAAATAAAATAGACTGAAAAATTTGAATTTTTATATAATGATCCAACCCGTCACCTAACATAGAGTCAGAGTCAACCTAACATTCGGACCACCGAACCACTGCTAACATCCAATCCACCTAACACCCAGTCCCAGACCACTTTACATCCGGACCACCTTTAGAACGTCCGGACCACCTAACATCCAGACCACCTAACATCTGAAATGAGGCTGACAAAACTAACACATGACCAGGATATTATTATCATATATTATAATTTACATATCACTCTCCAAGCATTGGCAAAGTACAGAGCCTTGGTATAGGCGAGTAAAGCATGTGCATGTGAGTGCCCATGCTTCACTCACCTATACCAATCTTTAGAAAGCTGCCAATGCTTGAAGTGCTAGCTACCTGCCCTTGACAGAGTGTGGGAGTATGGCAGCAGGACCAGCTTAAATCAGCTTAGGACAAGTGCATGAGCCGTAGGCGAGTACTTTTATCAAGCCACTAAAGCCATTGCGTTTATAACATGGTTTCCATCTGCCACCTTGGTTTCATGTTGATCTCCCTTCCGAATGGACCTCCAAGAGAAATATTCCATTTACACATGTTATAGAGCATGTGTAGCCTTCTCAAGTTATTAAAACAATTAAAATATATTCTATTTGATATTACCGACCTCCAATACATGATTTGAAGCCCATAATTGCTCAAAATGGCCAGAATACTATGATATGTTCCGGTACAGCTTAGCAAATCTGAGCAGACGGTTAGTTCAATCAGTACACACCAGGTGGCACCACAGGTACTGTTGACAGAATGCCGAAGATATACGGCCGCTCGCCCACATCGAAACTTTTGATCAAGTACAGGCTTAATATCAAGGAATCTACCCGACAAGTAGTTAGAATAATGTTTCAAGGATGTTATGTCCAAACCATGTTGTCTCAATTGGTATATATGCTTCACAAATGGAGGATTTACATTGGTGTCAACTCACTGTCAAGGTATGTCTGGTCCGCTGTCATTTTGGATTCTTGTGTCCCAATATATGAGAACTCATTGTATCCACTTTTAGCACTCAAATCAATGACGAAACTCGATAACCATGTTATACAGGTGTGTTAGGCGGCAACTGCTGTGAGAGGATCAATCAGTGGTGGGGAGGGGGTAAGGTGAAATGGTTAAAGGATTAATGGAGGCAGAGGGCAAGGAATGGGAGGACAGGAGGGAGGGAAAGACAGAGAGACAGAAAAATCGAGAAAGAGAGTGATGTAACTTCTTGACTAAAGGATCAGAAAGACAGTCCAGTCACAAATAAAATCAAATGAGAGAGACAGAGACAGTGAAAAAGAGCCACAGTGCCAGTGAGAGACAAACAGACACAGATGCTGATGATACACAAAGAGAATACCAGAGATGCAGAGAAAGAGAGAAGTAGAATGAAACATTGGTGGGTCGGGAGGAAAGAGATATTGGCCTATTACAGGCAGAGGGGAAAGAGAGGTTTTATGAGCTAAGGTCGTGCCACCAAATGAATCTTAAATATGGTTGTTATTCCGGATTTCCAATATAATATTGGGGTAGACAAGGAAAAGCGAATCAAGATAGGAAGAAATTGGAATCATCTATAGAGTGAATTAATTTGATTTGATTTAAATTTGCCCACTGTAAATGCTCCCACCCCCAGTCATAGATGATGTCATAAAAGGACCATATGAAAAGCAACAAGGACAAATGGAAATTGAGAAGTTGTTACATGACCATGTCTGTTGTGGTAATTTCAAAACTCTTTGTAAATGACAATAGAAAGAGAGACATCCAGTTGACCTGACAGTAGTAACATACTGATCTTGGTCTCATTATGGTTATGTTATCTTTGGTAATAAACGTTGTAAAAGGTTATCTTCCCAGGGTTACCATTTTGTCGCTATTTTGAATCTAACATTAATTATATCTAATTTCTATGGGTGGTGTGTTATGTCCCTATATTATAGCTATCAGGGTGCTATCAGTGGTTGTTATCAATTAAAGATTTGCTATATTATATCTTATATTAGCCTTGTGAATAGCTATCAGGATGCTATTGTAGATGTTATCTATATGAGATCTGGTTCAACTGGTAAGAGTGAATAATGCAACAGGTGGGTAGGTTAGAAGTGGATTTTATCTATTTATGATACCACACAGATATTACTTTCCCAGGGCATTTTTGGAGTGTTCTTTGATGAGCATAGTGTGTTGTCCTGGTATGTTATGACCCTATATATCTGATATTCCCTCCAAGCACTTACTTTATCTACTTTATCTGAGTTATAGATCAGTGATTAGTGATTAATAAGTATCTAGGTTATCTTAGAGTAAGATTATAAAGTTAGAGAGGATGGTTTTCAGGTAGTCGCCATTTTAAAAAATGTGCTGATGATATTGTACATTATGCATTATTCTGATAGACAACGGATTCTTAAAGAAAATAAAGAAAATGCCAGGTTTGGATCTATTGGACTTTTCCTGCCTTAGAAGTTGTGTTGAGATCATTCCATTTTAACATTACATTACATTATTTACATTAGAACACTACCTGTTCTATAATGCCCTCCATAATCACCAAAACTAGTGGTATTTGGGAGTGCTGCTCCCTGGTGTAATATGTATGAACTGCCATTTTAACATGCTACATTATTTATATTAAAACTATTTATGGTAAGGTCTGTGCACTTGTCTTTATGGTAACACCCTCTGCTAATGTCATCTGCGATATATCGTGTTTGAGACCAATATTTTGATCCCATACCTACCTATTCAATAATGCCCTGCATAATCACCAAAACCAGCAGTATTCGGCAGTGCCGCCCCTGGTGTAATATGTATGAACTGCTGATGCATACCCAGTATACAATGGAATATGGTCAGAGCGGTGAAGTCAAAAACTACTGAAAGGCAGTCGTTTGTCTTAAATCCTTGCCTTACATAAATAGGAATTCCAAGATAACTTTCATCAAATTAGCATACATACTTTTTATACAATCATTATCTCTATCGTACAATGCACCTAAAAATGTATGTCTAGTATTTAAGAGTTTAACTAGGCCGCAGGTTTTGGGTCATTACATGTACATAATATCCCAAAACCAGGTTGTGTGTCCTTATTAGGGTAAATAGTAATAGGGGAATAGCACTAGACTGTTTTATCAATAATATGTATATTTATCCTGCAAATACCACTTAACTTCACCACTCGGAAATGCTTAGAAATGCTCAGAACAGTGACACTGATGATTTCTTTGCCCTGCCTAAAATGTAAACTTTGATGTGTCAAGGTTACATCAATTTTAAAGCTTCATGGTTTGTCTACCAGGCACAATGGTTTGCTGATCTATCTTGACATTAAATTTTGTAATATGGTGTCAAGTACATATTTTATATGTATGTCACGTTTTGGAGTGGCAAAGCTTACACTGATATAATTTAAAATAGCATTTCTGTTATGAGGGTATTGCGGGCCAACGATAAAATAAAACCAAGGTCAATGTGTGAAATTTATGATAAAAGTCGAACTACTGACTAAAGAAAAACGACACCTATATTTGATTCCAATTATTAGATGTGATTAGAATACTTAAGGTCCATCCCATAATGCTGTTCAAACAATTAGAAGCTTAAAAAGAATGTGTTTGTTTCATAAACATTCTATTGGAATATTGCCCACTCTATGGTAGTTGTAAATTGATAAAGGCAACATATTTATTATATTTGTTTGAAATATTGTTGATGAATGCTGTATGTCAAATGGTTTCTTTTGCCTTAGCCTATGAAGAGGCCTTAAGTGTCGTCAAGTTCATTATGGGCAGTGATCACTGTATTGTACATTCACAGAGGAAAATTGCTTTTTGATTAAACCTGCTATAATATGTCTATTAGTCCAGTCATTCTATGATCAAAATGGTTCTAACCCGCCACAAATTGCAAAAGAATTTATTTTGGTACCATTTGATTCAGAAATGTGTGCAGAATAACATTCAAAGTGTAGAGTAAAATGTCATTGGTGGAAGAGTGCCTTAAGTTCATCATCACCTCAACATCAATTGGAACATGTCTGCTTTGGGCATAAAATTGGTTTGAATCCACATTCTAGGCCACTCTAAAAGCCTAGGATGCACTTCTAATTATGGACAAGCGTTCTATTCAAGAATTATCCAAATAAGTCAATCTACTCATTATGTTTATCAGCATTAGCAGTCTGAATTCATAATAATTTTAGTGTTGATTAAACTGGTGTTTCCAAGCTTGTTTTCCAATGTCTTGTGATGACCTAAAACATTTCACTGCAACACAGACAGATGTCCCTAGAATGTTATGCCATGGCTAATATTGACGACACTATAGATTAGTACTACTTACGCCGTATTCAATGGGGGGTTGAATACGATCCTCGCATATCCAGTGGCGCCATTTTGAAATTTATACAGAGCTAGCCGTTGGTGCCAAATGCTTTTAGTTTCGGTTAAAATGTTATGCACTTTAATTTTTCTATTTCAAATATGACAGTTATTCTAACATGATAACATGATATTATTTGACTATTTCAGCCATTTATATTTGGTAAAATACTTTTAATAACCATATACCAAATTCGAAACTAAAAGTGCTTGGCACCAGCAGCTAGCTCCATATCACATGACCTACTTCGTCGAGCAAGGTATCATGGCGGATGAAAACAAATCAAGACGACTAGACACGTTGAAAAACAGTAAATATGGTTGTGTTACTTTATTTTAAAGCAAATTCATCCGTAGGGCCATGGCATAAATGCAAATGTCAACTCACAGTGAACAATTTAGGATCGTATTCCCCTCGGTGATCGTTGACATTTGCTTATATATCTTACAATTTTAGAGAATAATATGAGATAATGCATATGCCTCATTTGCATATATATGTTTTTTTTCTTCAAAAGATTCTCTTAATGAGAAGCGTAGAAAAAAAAACACTATAACCCTTAGTTCAAAGGCTATTTTAAGCTACTCTGACAGAAGCCAAAAGTTCTGTGATCATTATAGAAGCATATGATTCAGAAGTAAGACCAATGTATCAAAAATACAGAAAGGTCTAATTCATGGAAAGCTGCCTAATTAGAAAAAGGTAGTACCTCAATATATACTGGAATATGTCTAATTTGACCATGACATCAGTGTGAAATCACTTTTGGGCCAATTCAAAAACTCAAAATGAATTTCACGCCATAGACAAGCCTTCTAAGGAGGAATTATACTAGCAGGATATTTTCTCATTCGCATATTTGCTTCAGAGGTACAGATTCATAAGGATATGAGGAGACATACACCTTGGGCTGTATCCCCAGGTTCAAATACTAACTTGGTTTACTTTGAAAGCCAATAATGCTGTATTTATCATAATGTCATGTGGTGCAGAAATAATAAATAGACTACTAGGACAGCTTTGTCCATAATGAGGGTCAGGAAGCAAATGGGACTTTGATACCTCGCTAGAATGCGCTTTAACATGTTACTATCCCTTAAAATGCTTAGCTGTTTTCACGTGTAGATTCTAGACCTATATAATGTGATGCACTTCCCCCTATTGACTATGTTTGAAAATGTTGCACCCCTATAGGTCCCACACTTAGTTTAACTTATCTGAACACACATATCTATGTTATCTATAGAAGTAGTGGGTCAATTCAATGATATTTAGTGGCGTGATGTCCTCTCAAATATGTTGGATGGGAGGGTGCATTTTATCTCTTCATAATATCACCACACAAATATTACTTTCCCAGGTTATGAGTCATAGGTTTCTCATAATAACACACTGAGACTAAATAGGATTCAATACTGAAGTCTATAGCTGTAAAGATGGAGTCTTCTCGTGTTGTGTGGAATAATATCTCTTGGTCAATATTTTTGGAAGGGTTTGCCAATTTGAATTTATCATTATTGAAGTTTGAGAGCTGATAGGTGAAAATGCTATACCCACACTCCTACTTGTGCTAGTTTAACTCCTACTTGTGCTAGTTTAACTTACCTGAATATATATATATCGCTATCAGGACATGAGTGTTATCTATGACCTGTTATTATATAGATTATAGTAGGTTGAGTGAATGATAGAACAGGTGCATTTTCATAAAATTTAAGGTTGAAGTGTGTATATCTTGGGGTCTTTATTTTGAATTCAGCAATATTGTGATACCTAGAATGAGGATTTTAAAATAAAAGATGATGAGTTGAATTTTTCATGAAGATCCTCAAAAGTGTCTCTGGCTAATTCAATATTCCTTTCCTTGAAGACGATGAGTACCTTTGGATTGAGGGACTATGATACCTTGCTAGGATGTGCTTGTACATGTTACCACCCTTTAAAATGGTTAGCTGTTTTCACATGTAGATTCTAGACCTATTATGCTTCATTATAAGGTGATGCACATCCCTTATTGACTATATTTGCCCTTTTAATGCAGCTAAGTACTGGCTTACTCTCTATAAAGAGACTGGGGCATAGCAACATTGATACTTGATTCACATTGCAGCCGTTCAATGGAATACATAGCTGATTTTTAATATGAATTTTTTAGACATTTATAGACTTATTGTTAAGTGTAACACTTTTATCATTTTAACAGATACTGTATTTTGCAGTACAGCCAATATGGGAAATCTTTGTTATTTTAAAAACATACTGGATATCAAAGCAAACTGTTGATGTTGACTTGTCAACCATTCTCACGTTGCCTATGTATCTACCATGGTAATTTTTGTAAGGCTCCTCCTTAGGAAATGCTTATATGGCAACAATTTCATATTAGCATCATAGTACAGACAGGAAACTGTTTACTCACACTCAATAATATATTTTATACAGGGAGATGGCTTTTAACCATAGTCATTGGCATATAAGTTGGAATTAGACACCTTTAAACTTATGTGCAAAATAATTAAAATAATTACAAACTATCACCTTGTGTTGATGTATTTTATATTTTAGAAAAATGCCGGGTATCAAAATGAAGCTAGTGATATTGACTTATCAAAAATTCTAACTTGGCCTATGTATCTACTGTGGTGATTTTGAAAGCACCTTTCAGAGGAAATGCTGTAAAATCTTTAATGGGGAAAATGTGGGAGAAAATGACAAAGATTTGAAATTAGTCATATGAAACACAACAGTTCCATGATAGCATACAATAATGGTAATAGTTGGCTGGAGGAGACCTTTTTTGAAATGGGTGAGCCATTCCTGTATCTTTATTATTCTTCTCTATAGAGCCTTGCAGAACATTGTAGTTTGCATGCTTCTTGGCAAAGATCCAGTGCTGGGTGTTGGAGTCTGAACAACGGGGTTTGTGTCAGAGCCACTGGCATAGCGTGAGCTCGAAGTAGCAGTGGTGCTAAGGGCAGGGCTTGTGGTTCTTACACCTCAAACTACAGTAGTTGTTACCACTGCTCCTCTATCATCAATGGTCATACCTCATTCTCTGCCAACCTCTGTGGGGAGTGGTCGACTGGGGTCTTTCATACACTGTTCCTGGCCTGGTCTGTTTTGGTAACTACCTCGTCCTTGTCCTCATCCTGCAATGGGGACAGTACCAGACAGAGGAGCCATCAGCTTATCTTTACCTGAAGGTAATAGACTCTGTGATTCTGGACCAGGTGTCTGGACTTCAGCCAATGCTGGAAAGTCATGAGGTTTTGGGGCTTTTGGGGTCTCAGCAGAAGTCTCTGGAGTGGTGTGATACTTTGGGGTTGTATCAATGTCAGCCTTGAAACAATCACTATGGGACAGATGGGTTCATCCCTCAGACCATGTCTGGTAATTACCTATCTGGGGTAGTCCATACAGACGGTAACCAGGCAGTTGAGCCCCCAGTGGTGATACCTGCTGCAGGCTCGAGCGGTCTCGAGTGACAGTCTGTAGCACCAAGCTGGGATCAGGTGATTTTCTTTTGTGATCAGGAGCTGGAGCTGGCTACTGAGATTCAGACCTCGGGCGTTTAGTGTCTCGAGATCGAGGATCAGTACCAGGGTGTGGTCATGGTTTGCTATTTCAATCTATGGCATCGGTGTCTTTACGCTGTACCTTGACACGCCAATGCATTTCTACTGACAAGTCAAATCAGTGGGACCTTACATTTTTCAAGAACTAGGTGTCTTGTTTCCCCTCCACTGAATGGCAGAAGTGGTCAGTTTTCAAGTTCTCCTCCCACTTTGACATTAAGTGTTCATGTAGTTTTTAATCCGTGAACTTGAGCAAGGTGCTCGGCAAGACGGCCTTGTCGTAAGGTTCGAAGACCTTGAAACCTCTTACTCTCATTTTGGTCATTAGTTCATCTATACACCGGGCATGGTGCATATGATGGCGAAAGAAGGCATCCTTACTTGGCAATACACGCTTGTGTTCCGATCTGTTAATACAGATTTGAAAGGGACATGTCGGATTTTCAGGTGTCCAATTGGAAGAAGCATACTGGAGTTTAATACGATGCTCAAACCCATAATAGGTCTTAGGAGTTTTATCCATGTCACTAAAGCGTTGGTTCCACAGCCATACAATCGGTTGGAATAGCTCTAATCCGACGATTTATAATATATCAAAAGTATAGAAAAAAATCGGTCGGATTAGTGCTAATCCGACCGATTTATGCCTGTGGAACCAGCACTTCAAGTCCTGCTATCCAAGCTCTATAGAATTTAGCAGGGCCAATGTCTTCATCCATTCTTCGTCGTCACTCAAGACCATGCTCAATCAGCAGTCGGATATGTGAATGTGACTAAAGGATTTATCTGAACAGCCACTGGTAAGAACAGGTATTGCCCTCCTTACTACTTCGGACTGAAAGGTGAACCTCTACAGCTCATCGCCTATGACTTGCAGATGTGTCTGTCACTAGGCTGCACAGATTATAATGTTACTGATCTCAACGACATATGGTTTGAGAATTACTTCAGATTGGCTGAGGCAATGTGTGTCAGTGATGGCCTTGTAACTGTTGTAGATGCCATCGCTGAGGAGGAACGTATGAGAAGCCATTCTGTATGGTATAGTAGGTTTCGAGGAATGTTTGCCCAATGTTCACTCTCCTGAGGTTCCACTTCCAAGAATGAAGAAAGGACATACATTTTTATGACTGAATGTCAAAAGAATTCAGTTTGAGATGAAGAGGACACCTTTCTAGGAAATACTGATGCTCGAATGAGGAATGAGGAGGCCCGTGATGGTGACTCAGCTGCTAAGATCCCTGAAGCAGCTTTGAGCACTGATGGTGCTGCCTCTTTCTCTACAAAAGTCACAGAATCAAAGAATAAAAAGGGGAGAATTGAATGCTCATCAAGAAGCACTTGACAAGGAATGCAGAGAGCTAATGAAATGCAAAACTAAAATAAAGAAAGAAGTTGAAAAAGCTATCAAACAATCCAAAGATAAGACTAAGCCAGTAAGTCTAGTTGCAAAAAGAAGAAGGTAGTAGAGGAAAAGGGTGAAGACAGAGACGATTCTGTGGCCTCTACTTCATCTTGAAGTTCGAGAGGCCGACGTTGAAGTGGTCGAGCCACTAAAAGAGAAGATTCACCATCTCCAGCTCTAAGTACCAGATCAAGGACTGCAAGAAAGTCCATTCCCCTGGCTCCTGAACCCATCAGTAGCACTACTGCTGAAGAGGATGAACAGCCAGAAGAGAACCCTGATGACAATGGTGCTCGAGATTGAGTCGCCAGTGACTGGAAAATATTGATTCCTTAGACGAGCCATTGAAAGATCCTCTAAATGAGGCCGATCTTAATCAATCGGTCAATGCTCCAACCGGTTTTCCAGATTATACCTGAGATGCTTTCTTGACTGTACAAGGCATACTGACAGTTATTAGATTCCTCCAGCCATCAATTGCGATGGTGAGAATGACGACGAAGAATGGATGAAAGTCCTGATAAAAGACTAAATTCTATAGAGCTTGGATAGCAGGACGTAATCATGTCAGATTCAGTGGTTTCCATATGTTCCTCTAAGAGACTTTGAGGTTTGGGTTCGTCAGTTCGTAGTGGGGTTGGATGCCCCTCAGGGTTGGACGTTACAGTCGCCACCACCTCTGACTGAGCCATATTTTGGGCCCAGGCGGTTCAGGATCAATCCCCCTCTTCCAACAATCAGGAATCTTATCAGTGCCAGGTGTTACAGGTGATGAAAAGGCTTTAATTTGGCAGAGAAAACGGCAACACGTCTTACCTAGGCAAGACGACTTGTGTGCTGTGAGCGACATTCGGGTCACAACAAACGAAACCAGGCCCGTGCGCATGCACGGTCATACTGTGCCACTCGGTACCTCGGCTCACTAGTGCCACCCTTCCCACCTGTGGCAACCATGCACACTACGCCTGGATAACAGGTGTTTGAGGTTAGTTTTCTTTTAGGGGCTTGCTCTTTCAATTTCTTTATTAATTCTTTGGTTTTCACTAATATTTCATCCTTCTCACTATTCAACCATCTCGAAATCTCCTCACATTCTACGTCAGCAGCATCACGTTCTCTTCAACATCTGAGTCTACATACATTAGATGTATTTACTCAGCCTGTGGCTAAGCTCATAATCATAACAGGGCTTTTGGATATCATTTGTGTTACCACATGGGGACCATCCCAGCTCGAAACTAAGTTTTTACATCTCAGAGGTTCATGGATTCTGAATACTCTATCTCCCACATTAAAGTGTCACATTTTTAAATTGGTTTCGGAATGCTGTGTTCGACGAACATAATACATGACAAGTCATACCAGCCGGTATTTTCACGGTTTGTACCACAGTAGCGACTGATGATATGTGTCTTAATACGCATTGGATCTCACAATTGTATGGACTTGTACTGCCGAGGTGCTTCCATCCTCTTCTTCAATTTCAACAGCCCGAATTGGGGATCCAAAACGGCAACATACAAACTAGCAAAATCCAATCCAATAATCCCATCATCACTTACTTCGGCAATGGTGGGACAAATTAGAAATTTCTACCCACCTATTTCAATCTGTATAGATGTCTAACCAAATGTCTGCATTGGGTACCATTGACCGTGCAAGCATTAACACCGACAGGTAGTGTTTCATGGTTGCCCGACACCAGATTGAAGAATTTTCTCGAGACACACGAATGGCTGGCACCAGTTTCTATCAAAAATTCCCCAGTCTGCCCCTTCACCGATACAGGAACATACCAACGTTTCCCCCCTAGAGGGGAAGGGTTCTCAGTAAATCGAAGTTGTTCTTTAGAGTCACCGATCTCCCATACAAATCCCTTTAAAAAAGCTGCACATGGATGGTTCAGGGGGAGGTGTGTCGCACTCACACTCGCCAACTCTTTAATCCAACCTCCCTAATCTTCGACATACGATTGCTCTATCAGGTTCTGGCTATTTCCTTCCCCTACCTCATCAAAGCCCACGGCCCCCGACTGGAGTGAGAGGATCTGTCCCACTTACCAGTCCCCCGCAAGGTACTGCCTCTGGAACTCTCTCAGATTCACTGATTATGGTATCTTGGCAGATTTTCGTTTCCTGGATCACATCCTTTGCCAAAGATGTGACCCTCTTTAGTTTTCCTCCTCAACATTATCTTCTACAACATTCACTCAAGCTTATACTGGTTTCGGGGCTGTGCATTCATGAGCATAATGTCCCATTTCCTGGCAACGGTAGCACCTGAGTCTGGTTCTATCTACTCATTGACGATGACGTCAAGTATACATAGTTTTGGCAAAGGTTTTCATCATGTCCTCCATCATTTTCTTGATATCCATAGGTTGGATACTTTGAGTTGTATGAGGGTGAGAAAGGGTTGGAGCCATGCCAGCCAGTGTCCTCGAACACGGCTTATAGCATTTTCAGTACCTCGCGTATCAGGGAGGGGACAGACTTCTCTTCAAGATCCATTAGCATTTTTATTGTACATCCTTCGAGGGATATACTTCCTTTTCACATCCTTCTGGACTTGTACTGCCGAGGTGCTTCCATCCTCTTCTTCAATTTCAATAATTTTAATGTTAGGTTCCTCCATTTATAACAATGTCATTTGGTGGATCCCTGACATTGGAGCAGTACTCGTGGATGTTTTTGAAGCTGAGGTTTTCAATTTCACCTTACCAGCCATTAGAGTTTTCTTTACTGTCCAGCACTCTATCCCTTTGAATAGATCCATTAAGGTAGGGTTTCTGCCCTTCCAGGCATCTAGTGCAGCCTGTTGCTGATCCTCTTATCCACAGGACTAGCAACTGGTCGAGCTCATTGTAATAAAGATTGCAACTCGAATCCATAAGCTCGAGATGACTCTTGTGGCTTTAAGTTTGTTTCTTGAAGAGCATGAAAGGGTCCTCACTCACTAAATTATACAGTAGAAGACTTTCCACCAATTGTTGAAATATACCTCGATCATTGTACACTTCATTCCATTTCTCCACCGTGATTCTGGATGTTGCTTCGCATGAAAGGGTCCTCACTCACTAAATTATACAGTAGAAGACTTTCCACCAATTGTTGAAACATACCTCATTCATTGTACACTTCATTCCATTTCTCCACCGTGATCCTTCCTAGCCCATGTTTACGGCAATGGATGAGATGCAGGAGAGCTTCCTCAGGAGTCCATGCATTACAACGCATGTCGTCAGTAATGTTCGAGAACCCTTCCTTCCAGGTCTTAATGCCTTCATACAATTTAAGTACTATAGCCTGTCATCGGGCAGGGTTATTTGTGCCTACCAATTTCTGACATTGGTTCACACTCCACTCTCGGATAGTTTCTTCACTGTGTGCGGTGTTCGAAGTGTTTGCTGATCAATTCAACATCTCTTCGAGGACACTCCTTTGAGATCTTCGTCTCAAAGTTTGTCCAGTACCTCCATGAGTGCCTCCACTAGCCCCTGGTTGTGGGGGAGGGGGTCTTCCTTTAGCACCTCCAGTTGATCCTTGGTTCCCAGTACCCAATGGTTAAGGTTCGTGTACTGAATTATCATCATAGGACAAATCGAAGTGGCTGTCCTCACTCTGTAAAGTATCCATAGTTTGACAACAATCATCATCAGCTTCTTCACCATCTTTTAATGTAACTCCACCCATGCTAAACCTTATCTCCTGTTTCTCACCACCACCCCCCCCAAATTTATGCGTGGGATCATAAACGCCATCGTCTCTAACATGTACATCGGCATTGTTGTTAACAAACAGATCAAATCAATCTGGTCTTTCTAATGCTTCTGCCGGTGTAGAGGTTACAGTTGGAGCAACACCTTTAACAAATGTTGCATTCGAAGGCATTTCATCATTATTGATTTGTGTTTGATACTCCAAATGAAGTTCAGTCACTGATGCGGTTGTATCAGTTTTAAATGATTTGTTATGTGTGTTCTTGAGTTGTCCATTCGTACTTAGCTTGGGCAGTACAATGTGAGTTTCAATATTTGTCACATAAGTGTCTAATGCATACTTTCTTTTAGTCAAGTTAGCAATCTCGAGGCACAACTATTGTTGTTTCAGAAATAAATCTTGATTGCTTTCTTTCAAGTTTCATAAAATTCATTATGTCTTCATTCTCCAAGATACATCGATCTCGAATTTATCCGATTCATACTTGAACTGTTCAATTTGAGCTTTTGCCCGTTCCTCTTCATCTTTCAGTTCAATACTTCGGATTCTGGATGTTGCTTCGAGTTCTTCTAAGTCAACTTCCTGTTTTATTTTTTTATTTTCCCATTCAGATCGGGTTATTTCTAGCTCTTTCTGAATGATGGTATCTCATACTCGAGATTCCTATTATCAGGTTAGGTCAATCCATGAATTTTTGCAGCTCTGTGATATTTTGCAGTATATCCCAAAATACAGCAGGTTTCCATTGCAAAATTTGGCATGTATCCTAGATATGGCAGGTACTGCCAAATATGGCGTATGTCCCTACACACAGTAGGTCTTCCTTGCAAAATATGACATGTACCCTAGATATACAGGTACTGCCAAATATGGTGTATGCCCCTATATTTAGCAGATGATATGAAAATTATTGATTATTTATTGATGTTAATATCAATTGAGATTTTCTTGCTAATGCACTGAGTTTGATACCTGAGAACCTGTATGGGTGTAGATAGGATAATGACCTTGCACATATTACTCTCAAATTTGACCACAAATTGTGATTAAGACACCACAAATTGCGATCACCAAAACTTACCCAGATTTCCATCACAAAAGCTGTATTTATAGAGTGATGATAGATATCATAATGAATGAAATGTACAAAAATATGTAGGTCTATGAATGATCTTCAGAATACACATGCTTAAAAAATGTTGTTTTTAATATAAGTTCATATAAATAGCAATTTAAAATGCCTACTGCAGAATCTAGCACCTACTGCTAAAAATGGCAGTAGGTGTAGATCACCTACTGCCATTTTTGGCAGTAGGTGCTAGATTATGCATGTGACGTGAAAAAGTAAGCTTTTACCAGACCTGATTATGTATTTCCTTTTCATCAGTTTTCATTTCGAGTTCGATTTCCACATTTTGTCTGTCATCTTCATATTGTTTACATTGTTTTTCTAGATTGTGTAATCTCATTACTTTTCGTTCGAAATCCTCCATTCTATGCAATCCTAGGTGGATTTGAAGTTCATTCATTGTTTCTTCTCTAAACCTAGCTTGTTCTTGTAGATATTCAGTTGCTGAGTCTCTGACACGTTCTACGTTGAAAACAGATATTCATATTTTCTAAAGATCGATGATTAGTTGCAATGCTTGGTATGTATGCATTTGAGGTATTTGAGGCTTGAGTTCTAGCATCAAAAGTCATCATTGTAATTGGTGGGGCATGCTCCAGAGAATGCTTATTAACTCTTCTTCTACCAATCACGCATTTTTGCGAGTTACTCGCCGATTTTGACCGATTTTGGCCGATTTTTGACCCTAAGTATCCTCCTTGAAAAATTGGTGAAATCTCACGATTTTTTGTGGCTGTGCTCTGTGGTATATTCTCTCTGGGCAGTCCAAACCATTAGGTTGTATGGACATTTCCCTCTTGGTGGTGGGCAGATGAACATGGATGAGTTTTACTTTTTGGATGCCATGATTTGAGCATTATTAAGGGGGTAAATGGGGGGAAAATGAAAAAATATTATCATTTTTGGGGTAAAAAGTGATTTAGGGTAATTTTTCATGAGGAAAAAGTTGTTGATGAAATTAAGATCATGTTCTGATGCATTATGGGTGAAAATCCAGTTGCCATGGCAACAAAACAATTGGATATTACATTTTTTTGTTTATTTTGGTTACCATGGCAACAGGAAAAAAAGAACTTACTAAATATCATTTTGGTGTGGAATCTGATAATTCTTAAAAGTAATCCAACATATGCAATTTATTTCATCTTGAAAGATCTATTTTTACCTGAGATATTTCGTTTTGAATATTGATATTATTACATAATTGCTTCATCTACAATCAATTCTAACCATGCAATATCTCTTCAATAAGGGCCTCAATAGGTTAATAGGGGTGTCCCAATTTTTTATAATCATGGGCAGCATAGTCTGCAATAGGTTTGCTGATAATTGGAATATCCAGAAAATTCTTTCAGTTTCTGAAAGCACACATCATAATCTATTAAGAATTTTTCCACTTAAATAAGGTCTAAAATCATCTGGTTTTGATAGACCTATCTTTATGTAGAATGTGGTAGAAGAAGAGTTAATTCTATATGTAGAATTTGTAGGTGTTTCTCTAGTTGTATTTGTAAGGGTTTGTGGTCTTACGGACCTGGGGGGTTCGGGTCTTACAATTCGGAAAGAAAGAGTAAGACAGTGTTTCAAGTGTATGCCAACGGATAGAGTTTATTACAAATGTACACTCACGGCTACCCGGTAGTATTAAGAGGGCAGCTAACAGTTATTAAAGGTGTTCTACATGCTTGGAGGCCAGAAGGGCCTCTGACGTAGCGGCTGAGCCCCGGGCTTTATATAAGGACCCGGGTGTTCGTCGTCAGATGTCCCCACAGACCTGGATCGGTGCTGCCACCTATCCGGAACCTGAGGAACGTCCGATGACTCGACTCACCCGCCACGTCAGACGGTACCCAACACTATGGTTACACAATATGTACATCTACACCACTCCCCCAGACATTTAGGAGGGTGTTATAGTTATAATATTATTACAGGGATAACATTTCTATATGTCTAAACCCTTAGTAATAGAGGTACAACCATAGATATAACGTTAACACCAAGTTAAGTATGATTTGAATGTCAATTATATGTATTTGATAGTGTATATAGTTACAGAATAACAAACCGGATGTTGTAATATTATACGAATTAATTGAATGAGCAACAGCTATGTGTAGCGGAACTGTTAATTAACCTTTTATACCATATAGTAACAATCTATGTTTACAGTATAAGTATTAGGATAAGTACCATAATTCGTATATATGTGATAATAACAGTTATATGTAACGGAACTGTCAAATATCGAATAAATCACATGATAACATCCATATGTGTTTGTAATTATTAATATCATGAATGAATATATAGTCTTGAAAAAGACTTTTAAAGTAACCACACTATCTAATGACATTTTATACATTATGACCAAGTGGAACCGTGAGTTATTAGGTATGGAACCGTTATGAATTATACACTTGAAAAAGAAAAAAAATTACGGTGGAGTAATGTATATGACAATATATGTGATACCACCATGTACCAAATAACCTTTATAGCACCAGATCAATATGTCTATAATACAATATGCCTCGCAGGACAATAATATGAACAATCTGGTGAGGTTTATCGGATCTTATATTATAAATATGAACATTAATCAGAGATCCGTACCAATAGATATGCATATACTTGTATCAAAATATATAATAGTTTATCACCACAGTGTGCTGTACACATACAAATAGTATTAGAAAAATAGTTATGTGACGTTATATACATGACAAAGAATAGTAATTGCTGCAGGAATCCTGTGATGCAGTCTCTCGGGTGCCAGAAAGAAGATATGGTGGTCAGCTAACCATGGGATGGACGTGCTAAAGTTCATTTCATATGATAGGTGAACACGGTAGATGAATTTGGGGCAGCTACCCACAATCCTCTAGAAGTGCTATAGTTCATAGGTGTATCCGAATGGTGTAGAGTAAAAGTAGAGTATCAGTCCGGTTTTGTCAACAGTGTAGAAATGTAATACATTTAAGTATAGTTGACATAAGTAACAGTCCAATATAGGCTGGTCCAGAAGTAGTAGTAATATGTAGTTTTAGTCCATTCAGGAGTAGAGGTAATTGTAGCGGTAGCACAGGATCGTAAAGTCCATCCTAATGTAGTGGTCAGCAACAGGTAACAGCAATGGTAGTCAGGCACCAGCATCCAGATACGTACAGCAGCATCAATTCAAGTTATGAATCCGAATAGACATTTCAAGATATAATAGTGGTATATGTCCTGAATATACACAAATAGCTGGTTATCAATGGAACCCAGAACACAAAATAGCAGGTGTTCAATATCCTAATAGAAGACATTCGCAGTAAGTATAATTCTGCAAAGGCTAGATCTGGTTATTCGAAAAAAAGTGAGGGTGTGTGTAGAAATAACCCGAAGCATGCCTAGGCAGACTTCTTGGCATGCTTCTTCTTAAGGAGTTCTAGAGCCGATTCGGGAGTGCCGTCCCACTCGTCGATATCGACTCCGAATACCCTCATAAACTTAGTGTTTAAGTTGGTATTCCGAGTTATTTCCTCCTTTACACGCTTCTCTAGAACGTGCACGTCCATAGCTGCCTGTTCTTTGGCAGCTGCGGCTGCATCCTCCTGGGCTTTTACATCGTCCCGAATGAGGGTCTCGAGGCGCTGCTTTTCAGCATCCGCTACCTCCTTCATACATACCAGGGTGACGTTAAGGGGACCCTGGTGGAATTCCGTCGCTCTGTCGCGGACACGTTTCTCCCAGTGGGTGTAGATGGCCTTTTGGACATCTGCTTCCCCCTGGCGAGACTTCTCGAACCAGACTTCCGCATTTAGTTTTGATGGTGATAGCGTTCTTTGGTTTCTCAGGTGTAGCGACAGCCTTGGGGGGAGTCGATACGGCCTGAGGACCACTTCCGGGTGTGGGACTTCCGGATACGCCTGCTGTTGGTACACAGTAGGTGGGAGGCTGGTTCTGCTTCAACCCCATCTGCATATAAAGGTTTATCTGCTCCGGAGTGAAGTTAGCTGGAAGAGCGGCTGCAGCAGATGCGGATCCGGCGGCAGCAGGTGCTGAGGTCTTCTTGGGGACAAGTCGACCACCCTTTCCAACGACCAAGGTCTGGCTCTCAGGTCCAGGTGCCTGGGTCAAGGACGGAAAGTTGTGGGTGCTAACTTTCCCCGGTTTAGATACAGCACCTGCGTATCCGGCAGGTTCGGGTCTCTTGAAGACGGGAGTACCCTGAACCTGCTCGTGGGGGTGGCAAGCCAAAGGAGACCTGGAGTGGTCTTCTACTCTGGCTTTGGTAGTGGTGGTCTGACCATTACCGTTACCACCACGGTTCTGGTCCCTTCTGCTCCTTTTACGAGCTCTCTTTCCCTCCTTACCGGATTCCTTGCATTTCTGCCAGAGGGACTTGTGCATGTCAAGCTTTCCTTTTCCAGGAGTCTATCTTGGCAGAGAGTTTCGAATCCTTGGTCTTCGGAACCTCGCAGAGGACTTGGTCCCCTGGTCGGATCTTAGACCAAGCATCCTCGCTCAGGCTGTCGAACTCCTTCATGAGTTCCTGATGGAGCTCCATAATACGGTCGAAAATCATAGAAGGTTTGCATATGACGAATTGGGAGGTATTCCAGCCCCTCCTCTTTGAATTTTAGTTTCCCCCTCTATTTTTTTGGCTCTAAGTGTCAGGCTGGATGAGATCTTTGTGTTACATATGGGTTTTGATGGTCCCATATGAATATTTTGGGCTCCAGGGGGGTAAAATGGGCCCAAAATTGTCTGGGCGAAATTGTGTCTGGGCGAATGACATTTAGGGGCCTAAGTTACAAGCCATGTTGGGGGCTTCATTTCCTACAGAAACAATCATCATACCTCCATGAAAATCTCAGGTCCAGACTATTTCGGAACCTCGCAGAGGACTTGGTCCCCTGGTCGGATCTTAGACCAAGCATCCTCGCTCAGGCTGTCGAACTCCTTCATGAGTTCCTGATGGAGCTCCATAATACGGTCGAAAATCATAGAAGGTTTGCATATGACGAATTGGGAGGTATTCCAGCCCCTCCTCTTTGAATTTTAGTTTCCCCCTCTATTTTTTTGGCTCTAAGTGTCAGGCTGGATGAGATCTTTGTGTTACATATGGGTTTTGATGGTCCCATATGAATATTTTGGGCTCCAGGGGGGTAAAATGGGCCCAAAATTGTCTGGGCGAAATTGTGTCTGGGCGAATGACATTTAGGGGCCTAAGTTACAAGCCATGTTGGGGGCTTCATTTCCTACAGAAACAATCATCATACCTCCATGAAAATCTCAGGTCCAGACTATTTCGACCTGTAGATTAAGAAAATCACATTATCATTTATGTCAGATGTGTCCTTGCTATCATAAAAGAAGCATACTTATAAGAATTATTTTTCATGATTCTGGGCACATGTCTGGGCGAATGACATGTGAGGCCCCATATGCACACTTTCTATGATTTGTGACCATACGTTTACGAGCTCCATCTAATCCTTCTGTGTGGCATTTCTTCTGGTGTCTAGCCAGATCGCTACGTCGGTTATACTGAACCTTCGTAGTACACTTCTTGCCCTTCTTACCATAACTCGGATCACAAATGTAAACCGGGTGATGGTGGAAGTGGGCCTCTACCAGATGCCTTTGGAACCGGGCTGGAGTACTCCAGGTCCGGACCGAGACATCACTTGCATCCTGGCAGATAGAGAAGGGATAGGACTTCTGGTCGTCACCGTACCACTTCTCAAGAGCCCAACGCAGCTTGCGCCTCTGGGTATAAGTGTAGTACCCTTCGGTGTGGTTAAGCATAAGCCACATCTTGCGATAGGCCTTGCTCGGATTGGGATCCTCGTCCGAAAGGCGCATCCAATCCTCATCATCCGACTCGTTGTTTTTGTTCACAGAGTCCGGGCAGGCGTACAGAGTAGAGCCGTCCTTCTTTACTCCGTAGGCGCAGTCCGAGAAACACGTCAGAATCCGGGTTTTGAATCCGGATTTGGCGTTAGCCCACCGTTCAGCCTCGGTTTGAGTTGATGGGGTGGCCTTCTCATCATACTCAACCGAGGACTCGTGTACTGATTCCTCGTCTGAAGAAACAACTTCCATGGCAGTATTACCAGTGGATGAGGTGCTAGCCTGCGGTTCGGCTCTAGCAGAATCCGGAAGATTCTTGAGCTTCCGCGCAGCGGACCTCCTGTTTTTGCTCACCTTCCAGTCTTCCGGGTCCTTGGTTTCGGACTCACTGGAGGTTGATGCTTCCACCGAGGTAGGCTCGGTAGTACTGCCGGTGGCTGAGGCAGAACGGACTGCGCTCCGGGTGGCGAGCTTCAGGTCTGGGATAGGAGGTGCGGGTACTTCCGCTTCCCTCTTAGCCTTTTCCTGGGCCTCCTGCTCTGCAGTCATACGACGGACGATAACCGTCCGAAGGGCTGCACTTCTATCCAAACCCGTTAGCGACGAGTTCTGCACGTCGACTAGCTCCTTTTCGGTTATATAATAACCATCGTCCCACTGTTCGAAGCTGCTGGCGGCTTCGCGGTACTCCTTTACGGTCCGGTACTGGGGCCGGGTGGCACAAGGACGTGGGTAGCTTTGCCCCTCGGGTTCCGAGACGCAGCCTACCCAATCGATGTTCGTCTGTTTAACGTTCCACAGGGACTTGTCCGGCTTCGGATATGCTCCAAGCAGGAAAGCCCTGTTAGCTGTATACACTTCTTCGCAGAAAGCAGCGTCCACCATGAGTCCCCATTGGAACCACGGCCAGTCTCGGAGCCATTCGGGAGGCGTCCTATCCAGCTGTTCAGGAGCCATGACGTCCTCGACAGCTATCCTAACCTTCGGGTCCAACCTAACCGGTGTACCTTCAGCGTAGGTCACTTGTGCCCGTTGACTCTGCAGGGAACGGGTCAGCCACTGCTGGCTTCCACTGATTCTTCGGGCCGTCGACTTGCGCAGTCTCGGACCCAGTTGCTGCAGGTTCAGCTTTCGTAGCCTCTCCGGATCCCTCGGGTGGGAGTGGCGACAACATTTTCTCGGGCTCATTCAGCGAGAATGAGGCCAGCGATCCGTGGGTTCCTCCACATCCATCATCTCGCTCTCTTCCTGTGTAACAGGTGACAAAGCTTCCAGAAAAGCTTCTGCGGATGGAGTCAGCTTATCCGGGTCACCGGATAGCTTGGCTGCAGCTACGGATTCATCAGCCATGACTGGGGAATCGATCACGGGAGTGAGATACTCCTTTTTCCGGCTTTTACGGCGCCGGGGCCGACACAGACGGAGTCTGCCTGCTGAGAGACAGACTCTGAGGGCGCACAAGAGGTTTGCTAGACGGTAGAATTTAAGAGAGAAGGAGTGACCCAACTGTCCCAAAAGCTACCGAAAAACAATATGGCGACAGGCCAGCTTTCGTGACGTCATTTCCCCGCTGGGTCGCGGGGTCACGAGAGGTCAACCGAGACTGGAGGCGGTGACGTCATGCGGAAACGCACATGCTACAAGCGGAACATCAACAAACTGATTGTTTTTAGGCAATTATCGCTCACGCCGATGACTCGTCTGGGGATTTAAGTGGAGATTATGGAAAGCTTAAGCAAATCCACCGGATTATCCGTCCACTACCCATTGGTACATCATGTGGCGGCAACAAATAAGCCTTTCGGGTCAGTTGTCATCCATTCCTCTAAATGTAAACATTACACTCGTTGTGTATACAGGTTAGGTCACTGCAGTCCTCTGGGCAATTCGAGGGCTGCGGCGAACGTATATCCCCTTCCTGGATAGTTCTTTATCGGACCTGACAGTCTGAAGAGCCTTTTCTGGGTGCTTCTTAGCCTTCGAAACACCCTTTCTCTTCTTTTTGTCTTCACCTGCCGAGTCTTTTTTAACTCCCCCATGCTTAATCAGTGTTGGCATGGGTGGTACTGATTCGGAACACTTTTTAGGCCTACCTCGGCCTCTCTTCACTGTAGTGTTCGTTACCTGGTCTAATATATACTATTCTGGTTCCGGATCTTTTCTAATCCTTCACCATACATTTCTGTGGAGGTCTCCCTCCTATGCCATTTCCTTAGTCTAGCCACGTTTGACTTGTAGAGTCGACCAAGGTCTGATTTGATAATTACGGTACAATCACTAATAACTTGTGTTACAGTAAAAGGACCGTCCCAATTAGACGCTAATTTTATGTGTCTAAGTGGTTCATGTAGTCTTAGGACTCTGTCTCCGGATTGGAATTTCCGATGTTTTAGATCGGTATCATATCCAACCTTCTGCCATTTGGCACTTTTCTCCAAATCAATTCGGACAGACTCATACGCTTTTCTGAACCTGTCTCTTAAGCATTCGACAAAAACTACATGACAAGGTAGTTCCGGGTCCATTCCTACGACTCCAAATACTAAGTCTGCAGGCATTATCAGGTCCTCTCCGAAAACTAGTAGATTCGGAGTACAGTTAGTACTTGAATGTACCGTACTGTTATAAGCATGTGTCACAAAATGACATTGCTCGTCCCAATCGTCCATGTGTTCATTAACAAGTGACTTCAGGACCTGGATAAGGGTTCTGTTGAACCTTTCCACCAATCCATCGCTTTGTGGCCTATACGGATTGGTTCTAGTCTTGCAGATAGCTAAGTATTCGCACATACCTTGCCAGAGATTTGATTCGAATTCTCTGCCTTGGTCACTGTGTAACATTAATGGTACACCGAAACTTAGTACCCAACCTTTTACAAAGGCTTCGGCACAAGTAATTGCTTTGTGGTCTGGTAGTGGAAATACTTTAGTGTATTTCGTATAATAATCACACACTACCATCATACAGGTATTATCATTAGCTGTTGTGTTCAATCCGCTAATGATATCCACCCCGATTCTTGCGAATCTAACTCCGAAAAGTTCCTGGGATAGTGGAAGTTTGCCCATCCCAGGTCCAGGTTTGTTCTTACAACAATCTGGACAAGTGGTTACCCACCTTTGCAAGTCTCTTGACATGCCAGGCCAATAGTATTTCTTGGAAAGTCGTGCTAAAGAGCGCTTCCTTCCGAAATGACCACTGGTCCGATGCCCATGACAATAATACATAATGTCATGTCTCATTGCATGTGGTATCACCACCTGCATGATTTTCTCACCATTATTACATGGCTTCCAACAGTACAACACGCCTTTCCGGACTTCAAGCTCGGTCCATTGAGCAAGAAACCTTCTCATTTCTCGATTTTCCAGAGAGACCTCAGGTCTAACTGGATGTATACCCTTTGGTATTAATTGCAGTAGCTGTGCAGTTATCGTGTCAGCTTCCTGGAAACGTCGTATGTGATCCATAGACCAATCCAGTATACTGGCAACTAGGGGTTCGAATGGTCTTCGAATCCCTGCTAACACTGCCCTATGAGCTCCACAATCAGTACAATCCGGATTATCACATTTCCGAATTGGTATTCGAGATAAAGCATCAGCGTTTAAGTGCTTCACTCCGGGTCTATGCTGAATCTGGTGATGTTCAAGCCCATATTCGGATAAATGGGCTAGCCATGGGCCTAACATTCCTTCAGCATCTCGGAAGTTCAGAAGCCATCTTAGAGAGGAATGATCCGTACGTAAAGTAAAGTTCATTCCCCATAGAAAATGTTTGAACTTCTTGGTATATACGACTACTGCTAACAACTCTCTTTTGGTTGTGCAGTAATTCCGCTGAGTTTTACTCAGTGTATTGCTGGCAAAGGCAATGGGTACTTCTCTCCCATTTTGGACTTGTGAGAGAGCTGCACCAATGCTGTCATTGCTGGCATCAGTATACAGTATGAAATGATCCGTTTCATTCGGATATTGCAATACGGGAACAGGTCTTTTAGCTTTTGAAAAGCAGATTCCTGTTCATGCGTCCAAGGAAATTTTTCCTTGGTACTTCCTGGAGTCCAGTTAGCAATTGTTTGTAATGGGTAACTGACTCTAGAATAATTCAGAATAAATTCCCTATAATAGGAACAGAAACCTAAAAAGGACCTCACTTCTTTGGGTGTCTTGGGTCTATTCCAATTCGTAACTGATTCTATTTTATCGGGATCAGCTTTTATTCCTTCATCACTGATGATGCGGCCCAAATAATTTATGGACTTTCTGAACATGTGACATTTCTTAGGTTTCAATTTGAGACCATTGGAAATAATGCGTTTTAATACCATTTTGAGGTTATTAGAACACTCTTCGAATGTTTTTCCGAAGACTATAACATCATCAAGGTATACAAGACATCTTTTCCACAATAAGTCACTTAGAATAGTTTCCATCATTGCTTCAAATGTTGCTGGTGCATTGCACAAACCAAACGGCATTACGTTATATTGGAATAACCCAATATGACTCGAAAATGCAGTCTTTTCCATATCAGATGGATTCATTCCCACTTGCCAATATCCTGATTGCAAGTCTAAGGTACAAAACCAACTGTTTCCTCCTAAGGAGTTAATGGTTTCGTCTATTCTCGGTAATGGATACGAATTCTTTTTCGTTATTCCATTCAACTTCCTGTAGTCTATGCAAAAACGGATAGTACCATCCTTTTTTGTTACCATACACACAGGACTACTCCATGGACTATTGGAAGGGACTATTACATCCTGTTCCAACATCTTGTTAATTTCCTCTTCAGCTACTCTCTTTTTCGCTAAAGGTAACCGCCTATACGGTATCTTAAAGGGTTCCGCATCTCCAGTATCTATTTTGTGTACTACCTTATTTGTCGTACCTAGTTTTTCACCAGGTTTGGCAAAGGCAAAGAATTCTTTCCGGTGTTCTGGATCTTCTAATGAAGTTTCTTCATATAAATTGAATAAGTCATCCGAAATTTCATCATTTCCTGTTACCTTCTGTAAGTTTAACTTACTATCCGTTACAGTTTCCGAAAGGGTCACGTTTCCAAAAACTTGTCCCTTTTTCAGGTAGATAGTTGTGTTTCCAGTATTGGAGACAGGTACTACCGACCAAGATGCATTTGCTACTATAGTGTCTACAGAAGTCAATCCGATACTTGACAGAGTAGCTACATCCGGTTCTATCACTGCAGGCTTATTGCGCATTGCAGGATCACTTCTTACAAGCACATCACAGGCTACTCCCGGAGGGATTCACACAGTGTGTGCTACACTAGCCATACTGCTCACTTGTCTCAGTACACACCTAACCTTTACAGGATACGGGTATTTCACACTCAACACTCCTGATTGAGGCTCCAACACTACCCCATACAGGGATGCGAAATCCAACCTGAGTATCCCCTCATCAGCTATATCCGCAATGGTGGCACTCATGACATAATCATGCATTCCATCCAACTGCAACTTCACACAAGTTCTACCATACGTTTGCAAGGTACTGCCATCGGCCGTCTGAGCACTTCCTCCCGATTTGAGAGTATCGTGTTTATTCGGTATAAGATCATAGAACTTCTTGGAGACACAGGAGTGGCTAGCACCCGTATCCACAAGAAACTCGGCAGATCTTTCGTTAACAGTGAGGCAAACATACCACCGCCTTCCGTTTAGAACAGAGGGCGTGTCCGTGACGATCGGAACGTCATTGTTCACACCAGGAGTCGATCCACATCCTTTCAAGTATTCCAGACAAGGGTGACCCGGGGGTAGGTGGGCACCACCGACCCTGGCTAACGCATAGCCACCTACCTCGTTACTGATATCGGGTTTCCCCTGTGCTCCCAGGGCACCTGTTATATCAGCTTCCCTAACCTTCCGGGTGTCTACAACCACCTCGGTGTTAGGCGAGTTTGCTACTACATGCGAACTGTCATCACGGATGGTGATATTATGGCAAGATTTGTCACTGGGATCCCCTTCTTTGCCCATTGGGGGACCCCTCTTCAGTTTTCCTCTACACTTTTCTACGAGGGACAGGTTTCTCGGCCATGCATTCGGGGGCATAATGCCCTAACTGCTGGCATCTGAAGCATCTTCTCTGAGATTTATCAACTCTCGGTCTTTTCAGAGCTTCTGTTAATCCGGCTATTAATGTTTCCATCATATTAGTCGGAGCAACAGCAGCTGTCACGGCTGGTTTGGCCGTAGAGATCATATTACCAGATTGGCTTGATCCGGAAGCTATTTTACTAGCAACAGCCCCTCCCCTTCCTTTCGAAGGTACTTTCCTATACCGTTTCTGTCGGTAATATTTTCCAGTGACCTGGACTGATCCAATATATTCTCCATTATCATCGGAGACATATTCGTCTTCCTCATCAGCCTCCTGTAAGTCAACCGGGGCTAATTGAGAAGTTTCATATACCGGAGCAGGTGAACTTCCATATTGTAATGGAGCTGCTCTTACCGGATTAGGTCCTAGACCCACCAGTCTCTTTTTCATATCGTGTCCATCGATGGATATGAACAAATCACTGAAGGATGTATCATCCTTCCAAGAATCCCAAACTACTTGTTTGTGATCCGGATCCCGCAATCCATTGTAGAATTGTGTAAACAATTCTTGCAGGTAGCAGTCGTCGTCATGAGCCCAATTTGGACGTGCTTTTGATAGCAAGTCCTGTAGCTCCAAACCAAAGACCTTATGAGATTCTTTAGGTTTCTGGGTTCTTTTCTTAAAGCTTACCCATGGGTCTTCTCTAACGATTGATCCGAATAGGTACGCGGCACATTCAACCAGTTGATCGTAGGTGCCATGTATTCCATATGCTGCTCTCCATTGGTTGAGAGCTACCTTTCCACCTTTATTCAACCAGCAGATTAAATAAAGCAGAGCTTCTTCTTTTGTCCAACCACTACAGTTGACTTCGTCGACAAAAGCTTGATACCTATCCTTCCAAGGATCATTAGAATCATATGGAGGGGGTATCCGTGCCTGTCTACGTACCGGGTTATTACATCCGCGTAGTCTATCTGCTTCTCGCATGCTCCAGTTCATGACTTCCATGCCGTCTGCTCCCTTCCGGTAGCAGTCAATGCCAAGGTTTGAATACATTGACTTCTATCAAAGATGGTTTGCATCCCTGCAGGCATGGAAGTTCTCCTATTTGGCTTCCTGCCATCTCCTCCCGACCCTGATCCTCCGGATCCGGATCCTCCTGGGCCACCTGGGGGATTACCTCCTGGTGGACCATTATTAGGGTAGTGCCCGGACGAACCGTTAGGGTATCCGCCACCATAACCGCCATTTCCAGTTGTTCCGGAAGATGCATACCTAGGGTAAGAATTATTTTGATTCCATCCCTGATTGTAGGTATTACCATTTTGGTAATTACTACTCCCTGTCGGATTATAATTATGTCTGTGTCCGTAGGAAGTTGGTCTTGGTCGGTACATACCACCGGTTACATTAGGTTGTGGTGGAATCGGTCTAGGAAAACGTCCATCATTAGGTCCATTACCTTGACCCGAAGACGGGTTCGGCAATCTTGGGCCTGCTGGTGTACTATGGCCGGGTTGGGAGAAATATGAAGGTGGGGTTAGCATATGTCTCGGTGGTCCTGGTACTCTCGGTTGTGCCACTGGTGTATTATTATTGGCACCAATAGCATTAACATGAGTCGCTCTAATTTTAGGTCTGGCATAGGGGGTGCCTTATAGATTCCGGATACCACATTTTTATCAGCCCCATCGTCAACGAATGGGTTGTATCTGGTTGGAGTTGCATCTTTGGATGTTTTCGCCAACATTGTAGAGACCACAGTTGGATCTATAGTACCTATAGTCAATTGGGCAGCTTCCACATATTTGTCTAGGGTTATTGCAGTAGTCTGCAATTACTGAAGCTCATTCGTGAGTTTCTGTCTTTCCTCCTCCAGTTGCTTATTGTAAGCTATAATGCCTACCCGGATGGTTTCATTGTCTTCAGCTTGTTTACTACACTGAAGTTTCAATTTCTCTAACTCGCTTTGATAATGGCATATTTCGGATTCGTAATTTGCCTTATCAAGACTTAGTTGATCATTCGTATCTATGTATGTCTGGATACGACTGTGTCTATTGTCATACTCTTTATTGAATGACTTTCTCATCTCTTGAAGTTTTATCTCTTCATTCTCTAATTCCTTCATGTACTCACTCCTTCTGGCTTCGAATTCGCTTCGCATGCCGATCAGGTCATCTTCCAACTGAAGTTTTTCATTGAATACTTCATCTTTAGCTTTGACCAAGGTATTTAAATTCTCGTTCAAAGTTACGTAGGTTTCATTTAACAACAGGACATCCGGTCGTTTAAATTCCTCACCTTCCGGTACCGCATAGGTTAAGTCGCCGTCTATAGCGCTGTAATCTAATATTGGTAGCCCGGGTCTGGGTAATCTGTAAGGTAGTTCTCCAAATGTTACCCTTTTTGGCATTGGTGCCGGATGTTCTGGGTTAGTACTACCACCAACTTCGAACATCGAATTACTTAATTCGTCAACAAGTGATTGTTGGCTTATCAAGTTACTCTGCCTCTGTATGGACTGTTCACGTCGTACAGAGTCTGGTAAATTTTCCTCACTATCATTATAGTGGGGTTCGGGATCTCTCCAAGATGCAGATTCTGCATCTCGGGAGTTCGAATGGGTTTGGATCACTAATGCTCCATTGCCATTCTCCTGGGCAACTAGTTGCCCTGCTGGGTTAGCTTCCGCGAGGCTATCTAACCCATGTACTAGCCGTTCGGACGTTATAACGTCCGGGCTATACACCAGAACAACTGGTCACGGCACCAGTGTAAGGGTTTATGGTCTTACGGACCTGGGGGGTTCGGGTCTTACGATTCGGAAAGAAAGAGTAAGACGGTGTTTCAAGTGTATGCCAACGGATAGAGTTTATTACAAATGTACACTCACGGCTACCCGGTAGTATTAAGAGGGCAGCTAACAGTTATTAAAGGTGTTCTACATGCTTGGAGGCCAGAAGGGCCTCTGACGTAGCGGCTGAGCCCCGGGCTTTATATAAGGACCCGGGTGTTCATCGTCAGATGTCCCCACAGACCCGGATCGGTGCTGCCACCTATCCGGAACCTGAGGAACGTCTGACGACTCGACTCACCCGCCACGTCAGACGGTACCCAACACTATGGTTACACAATATGTACCTCTACATATTCATATTTTCTAATACTCCTTATGCTAAGGGTCTTAGAATTATCTGTTCGACCATCAGCCCACTACATGATGTATAGCCATCAATATTTCCATTGTCAATTATTCTTCTCAGGCTTTCTGGTCCTTTATTATCATTCAATTCAGTTTCGGTGTTCAGGGATCCCGAGGTATTCGCAATTCGAATTGCTCGGGACCCATCATGCTCATGTTCGGCCTCCAGGGCCGCACACTAAATACCAAGAATTGGTCACGGCACCAGTGTAATGGTTCGATTTTATATGATTGTATAGTTTACCAGACAAGGTTTCTCAGGTAAGTGCAACTGGCATGTGTTTATTTCGTATATGTTCACATCCACCTTGAATGCTAGTGCTAAATGATAAACTTAGCTCAGGAGAGTGTGGTCTGATTCTGATGGTGGTCAAAGCCTGACTAATGTCTTCCCTGGCCCCAGGTAGGAGCTGGAGGAGCACGAACGGTGCTGCCATCACCCCGCAGCGGCTAGTAATCTTAGCGACCTCTAGTGGCTACCGGTGGTGGGCGCACCGCTCAAACTGCCCTCTCAAGGAAGACGCTTACACTATATCACACTCTCTGAGCCCCTACATAGATAAAGAATGGGAATAAACTTGTATCTCCAATATGACATTTTGGAATTTAAGTAGTATTACGACGACTCATTTAAAAATACATAGAAACATTGTCATACCTATTTGGGTTAATGCACAACGTTACAGGGATTATAAAACCATTTGAATTCTGTCTCTATCCCAACTAGGACCAAAATTATTTAAGATTATGTAGCATGAGAATTTGCCATGTATTGGAGCTAAAGCCCCATAGCGGTGCTCTCACACATGGACCCCCTAGCTCCTGCAGTGTGTGGGTAGGCCAGGGCAGTGGAGAAATAAATATAGCTATGTCACAGCATGGTAAAATGTGGGCAAACATTGCCTAAAAACACTTGCAAACCCACAAGAGTTAATAACAACTCACATACACAATTCGTGTATAAAATGAAAGATAGTCAGGAGGGTCTTGCCAAAAAAGGAAATTAGAAAAAAAGCAAATTCAAAATGTACAAGTTTTAGTATTATCAAAGATAGTCTTGTCAGCTTTAGTAGTTAGTAGGTGTATGGGGGGTTAATCCGAGTGGTCATCCCACCTAAATAAGCTATATTCACACATCAGCTACATTGTATATCTATATGAGAAGGGACACATGTATTATACTGTGCAACTCAAATAGTTTGTCTTTTGGGGTGTCTTTTTTGGCCGTCCATTTGTTGAGCAGTTATTTGGCAATAATGTGAAAAGAGGCAGGTCCCGCACATTCTGAAAGTACTGTCTGAAAAAAACTTTTGGTAATACCCTCCTGCATGGTAACCAAACCGTGACAAGCAGGGTGTCCTCTTTGTAGCATGGAGTTAACCAGTGTGATGAATAGTGCAAGGTAGAGCATGGTGCATGATCAGGTCACCTACTTCTACCATACATGTACATGTACATCTGTGGTCTAAGAGTGTCCAGAGACAGAGGCACACCCTCACCAAGTCACTTCTATGTGTATCAGATACCTACACCCTTGTCTACCTGACCTGTAGATAGTTCTTATCATCATGGCAGCACCATGGCTATGTGGATTTGTTGTGGTGATGGTGACTATGGCAATCTGTGTATCAGGTGTGTATATTTACATTAATTCATTTCATGGTACATGGTTCTAGATGTTATGTTGAAGGTATTATTCCTATCTGAAACATCAATAGGGTGGGCAACGCCTTACTTGTACTATTAGAAGCATGGGAATGCATGCCCGTCCAAAACCCTCATTGATATTTGGCCTAAGTGAATTCATGGTTATGATAAGAGGGCAAGAACCTCATAATTTTGATATTTTCCTGCACATTGAATTTGAAATTGTTTGTAATGTACATTTGACCTCACATTCCCGCAAGTGCATGATTCACCACTAAACTCTTAAATCTAAAATGAACACATAATTATAATAAATCTGAAACTTTGCTTTTACCCTAAGTAAATGGATAGTAATTATCTGCTTTTCGTAGATCCCTTTCCTGTTACATGTCTAAGTCTGCATATAAGAGGGTGTGTATGGATATGGCCTGATAACTATGGCATGAGATGGGGACACAACATATTTGTAGCGTGTATAATTATTTGACCTATTGTCAACGGACCGTTACAAGTGGTGAAGTGAATATACACGGAATCCAGAGAAGTTCATTTGATCCTTTTATTGCATAGCTGACATGAGTGTTTCATAAAGATGGTAACAATGATAACACTCGCCAATATCCAAGCTCTGCCCCTGATCCTATAGCTCAACCTGTTGTAGGTTCTAGGTATAGGTGTAAGGTGCAAGTTGGGAGAGATGATTGGGAGCTGCTCAAACTGCCTTTTATATTAAGGGCTTGAGCAGCTCACAGTATTGCGAAATATTCTATACACATGGTTCAATAAAATAGAGACTCGTGTCATAGAGAGAGATTGCCACCTGTGGGTAAATCATGTTAATGAGAATTGAGAGGAGATTGTGAAATATCCTCTCATTCCAAATATGGCACCACAGGTAGATCGCACTTCCTCCAGTGGGGCTGTGTGGGTGTAGATATGATTGGAATGTTATTACATCCATAAACCTTATGTCACAGAGTCCCATGGGGGAAGTAGGGTTCGTAATAGCTTATGGATCCTGGTTCCTGTTGGGGACACAGGAGATTATTGAGTGTGGATCGTGAGCAGAGCTTAGGCTTTATATGGCGAAGAATTTAGTAAATATGAAAAATATTAATACCCAGAATGGTCCATTGACACTATAAGAGAATGTCGTAAAGTGGCTATGTATGGCTGACTTAGCACTGTGATATTGCACTCAGAAAATGTGCCTTGTCCCTTTATTTGCTTGATATGTATAAGGTAAAGATCTTTCTTTGATAATAATGTATGAAATTTGTCTTAAATGGGCGATTATCATCTGCTATTTGAATTAAAGCAATCTCTGATCCACCTTCTTCTCACCTATGTGAACAGTTGTTAACTTCCAAAGGCTGGCAGAATTTGCTTTGCAAGTGCAATGCTATAGAGAGAACTTAATGGGTTCCTAAGACCTATAGAGGGAACTAAATGGGTCCTAAGACCTATGTATGTAATGTGTAGTATTCACCAGGTGGCAGCACTACTGCAAAAGGGAATTATTATTCATAATCTTCTATCATTCTTAGAGCATATAATAGTACAGTGTTGTTCTAAATCACATTTTCACTTAATAATACACATACACAATGTCAGCAGTAAAAGGCTATACAGGAAAACCCTATGACATTAATACTTATGCACTACAAGGAAGCAGCTGGTTCTCTGACACCCATTTTATGACTTTCAAGAATTAATAAAGTAGTATAGTCTGCTGGCCCGGCCGGGGCATAGTGGTGGTTCCAAACGTCGCCGTAAGGTGTCGTTTGAGTTCCTCCCTGCTCTGGCTAGGCTGTGCTGGAAAGTCTCTCGGCGGTCATGGCAGACAAATGACTTGAAACAGGCCTGTCCATCTCTCACTATGCCTATGTAGTGACGGATGTTAAAGAACCATTGCCTCGGTAAATGTGTAGGGGCGTGATTTCTACCTTAGCTCCCTCTAGTGTACGGGTCCGGGTTTCACGCCAAGGGACCTCTCACCCTCGACGTGTCCTTGAGGCACATAGGTGAGGTTTAAATTCAAAGCAAGTGGGTACTGTATCCCTAGTACTGCTATCACAATTGATGGTGGTGAGAGTCTTGAATTGTCGGCCCGATAGTTGGGCGTCCCGATTCTCACCCGATTTTTTCTGTCAGAACAGAAAAAATCGGGTCTGAAAAAAAACTGTTGGGGACCATCGGAGATGGTTTCCGATGCATTTCCGATTTTTTAGCTCTTCCACTGAACCCGATTCTTGGCCGATATCGGCAAGATCGTGTCCGATTCTCTATTTCTGTCGCCGATGCATCGGAAATGCATCGGAGATGAACTATCGGCCAAGAATCGGTTTCGGTGGAATACGGCCATAAACCTACAAATCGACGTCTTTCTTAGCCTTCCCAGCATGTGTTATACCGCATCCACACAGAGATAATTTGTATTGCTCTACAGGAGGTCCTGTTTGAAGTTAGGGTGGGTAGGAGTCATTAGGACTGGGGTGGAGGCTGGGGTGGAGGCTCGAACAGCTCAATTAAATGGCCAGACAATGGGGGTGGATGTATATCGATAGAACAGCCAGATTTAAACATTTGGAAATTTGGAGAGAAAAAAAAGAAACTCTTTTTCTGAGTGTTTTATTTATCAAAAGTGGTTTGTTTTAGCTATATCTGTAGATTAGGTATTCCGAAACATGCTATGCATCTTAGAGAAAATAGAATTCACTAAAGACATAGATATTTAGGATAAATGGACATATGTGCCCAGATGAGGGAAAACATACCTCCTGGGGGGAAATGGCTATTTGTGAGGAGGCAAGTTAAAAGGACAGTCCGAGGGGGATTAGTACCAATTCTGGCCACCAGGGGGACACCACTATGGCCTAAAAGGGGGAAAATATACCAAAAATAGTTATATACTACTTTTTTATGTAGATTACAATCGTCCTAAAGGGAAATTCCCATTTTTAAGGAAAACCTTCCAAATTTGGAATGTAAATGGGCATTTTGGGCATTTGAGGGCAGAAATCAGTGCTCTTGTTGATATTGGTTGCCATGGAAACATTATTTTCACTCAAAATTGAGGAATCAAAAAAGCCTATTGGTAGCCACACCCACAAGGATCGGTGTGTTATAAAGATGGTAAAAATCTGATAATCAGATCAAATTTTATGAGAAAAAGAATGTGAAGAATATGACAATTTCCCTAATTTGCAGAATTATGCCTAACTATACATATCATCTGATATATCTCATGAAATATACAAGGTAGACCTTATTTGGGATTTGAATAGGTCGGTAACCATCTAAGTTAATAGAACCGTAACTCAGAAACTAGCAGATATATTTTCTCATGTAATATATCATTGGAAAGTTCATGGCCTGAATTTAAAAATTGACTTTTTCCCTGGGGGACCCTTTTTGCTTGGATATATACATTTAAGGGTTAAGTCATGGGCTTTAAAATGAGATATCTTGAGCTAAAATATCCCTGGTAGTTTTTCAGTAATTGCTTCTCAAACATAGGTTGATGTGTACAACTGAAAATGGGAAATAAGCTCTAAATGCATTGTATCCTATCATAAAGACTAAGAATGCAAAAAATACAGTTTCGTTGAGAAATAATCAAAGAAATGTGATGTTTTTGTCATAAAATTGTTTCTAGAGAAAATTTTTGAGCTCTGTTTTTGGTTCTGGGTCCCTGAAGGAATTTCAAAAAAACATTTGCAGCAAAAATTCCCAATTTGAATAGAGGAGTGGTTTCCATGGCAACCAGAAATTGCCTTATCTACCAATTTTCTATGTTTCCATGGCAATCAACATTCCAAAAATGGAACATTCTCAGTGGAGATGGAATGATTTTAAGCATTCCACTGGATTCCTTATCAAAAACTGGCCTAAAGCTTATTTTAACATATTTGTCAGTGTTTTACCCATATACTGCCCCCTTGTGGCCAAAACCAGTACTAAAAATCCTCCCCGGAGGCGCGTTCTCCCCCGTTAGGCCACATATTTGACCAGAGCTCTTTACCCCACCATAATATGAGACCCCCTGTGGGCTCACAAGCTGTTCCATCCTTTTTTTAGTCTCCCTTCTGCTTTAAGCCCTTCTTGATTACATATGGATGTTAGTTGTCAGGTGTCCACGGGGTACTTTCTCTACCAATGCATGAAAATAGCCTATACATGTTGTATCGTTATGTTTATTGACAATGGCTTTGCTCTATGACTGGTTCACTTTTTCTAAAAGTACTGATTTGCTTTACCTAGCATTTTACAAACCAAATGGAATATTTGTATTCTATTGTATTAAATTTCAAGCTATTGGTACTAAGTACTATATTGGGAAGGAGAAGGTTATACTATTGTCACCTCCTGCTTATCCTCCCTGCTATCAATAGTCAAGATAGTATACATCTATAAGATATTGCTTCAAAATCTTGCAATATTTGTGTTCTTTCCAGAGAACAATGTCCAGGCCCTTGACCCATGTGACATTGTCTGCACTGCTCTCCCCACCACACCACAAGCCTGTGGATCTGATGGTGTAACCTACCCCAATGAATGCACACTTAACATAGTTAGGGATTGCAGGTAAATAACATATCCATAATATACATTGCTATTTGTTTCCAGAGACCAATGGCCAAACTGGTCCCTGTGATATTGCATGTGACCCTCTTCCTAATGCCCCACAAGTCTGTGGATCTGACGGGGTAACATATCCCAGCGGATGTGATCTAGCGGTTGAAATGCAATGCAGGTAATTTAATTCCGGTATTTTGCAATAGTGATAAGTCAAGAGGAATCAGGGTATGTCTGGTTTGTCCTATTAGTGGTACGATCTGTTGGGGCAGTGGGTCGTATATATTTATAAGGATATACATGTAACAACATCCTTTATTTTTAGAATTTTAGTGGAAAGTCAGGAAACCTAGAGACAGCTAGCTTACTACTAGATAACAACTGAAAAAAAAGTGTACTGTCAGAATATTGCGACCGTCCAGCAGAGGGTCAGTTTTGTGGCAGATCATGGAAATAGACAGAGGTTCACAGGATTCACTCCAAACTGAGTGTTACCTTGGTGTTAGATTTGCTCAAAAATGCTTTTCGAAAAGGGGTTTGAGGCTATTTTGATGCATCACGATGGGGACTGGGGCTGTGGAGAATGAGATTTAGTTTCTCCACGCCCCTTCTTCAGTCACTTTGTCTTACCTTAGCTAGCTCTCTATGACCCTGTGTGTGGCTCAGATGGACAGATATACAGGAACATCTATTTTATTAATGCCACAGCTCAATATGTGTGAGTGGATGTTCTTGGTCCATGTTGTACAATGTTTCTTTTCTTCTTAAGGAATCCTGATCTGTATAAAGTGTATGAAGGACCTTGTGTTCAGACAACCACGCCATGCGCCACCGAGGCCTGCATTCGAGTTTACGACCCCGTTTGTGGAACCGATGGTAGAACATATGACAATGAATGTATACTTCAGGGTGAAACATGTAGGTAAGTACCAGAAACCCTGCGTGTAAGCCTCACCCCAATTTTTTAAAAGAGCTTCATGCCGCTCCTGATACATGGAAATAAGCTATAAGCCGCAAATTCTTATATATTGTAGGCGTATTTTCTTTGAGTCTTTTTTGTTAAGTTTCTTCTTTGGACCATCTAATTTGAGGGATTTGTGGCATCTGTGCTTTGCTATAGCGCCTAAATTTGCATTATGGATCATTTAGTCTATGTATACACACATCAGAATCATGAGTTCATTTATAATTGACTTTGAATTCTACCTTTGCCAGTAACCCATCGTTAGACGTGGCATACCCGGGTCGCTGTAGGTGTGACACTATTTGCCCTGCGTACAACTCACCAGTCTGTGGATCAGATGGAGTCACGTACGACACCATTTGCATCCTGAATGTTGCCATCTGCAGGTCAGTAAACATTCACCCACACTGTGCAAGTTAAGATTAAGTATACATTGATCAATATCAAATATTAGGAGGGACCTTTTTATGTCATCGAACCAATGACAGTTCTCTGAAACCTTAGCATAGATTTTATTTTTCATCACTATATTTTACTGAGATTCATTATATAATTGTTTTAATTGACTTCTCAAGGGCGTCATTGTATAACTTTCACTGCTTAAATACATCACCAGTGTGGTAAATGTGTGTACAAATTATGGAATTCCCTTTGGAGCCAAGGGTCATTTCTTAGAGTGTATCTAATTGAAGGGGTATAATAATACTACAGGAGGTTAATTCAAAAGATCCCGGGATTTCTACCCCTGCGATCTTAGTGTAGGCACATATCATAAGACCTGGAGCTTAATTCAAAACATCCTGGGATCACGACCCCAGCGATCTTAGGAATAAATCAGCCTTATCCTATTAAGCGATCTTAAGAGTTGACTGGGTTCACATATCCTAGCCAGCACTAAGATCGCATTGATCTTAGCCTCAGCCCTCCTACACTATTCCAAAAAGAACTGACTAGGCACAGGGGTAAGAGTCCCAAAACAAAGGAATAGCTGTGGAGTCACTCTTCTTCACAAGAGTGCTTATACCATCGTTTCCCATCCCCATATGGGCTACCAAAGAGCACAGGGTGCAGTTGACCCCCGTACAGTATTCAAGAGTTGTTCCCATGAATGTATGAATTATGCTTGCCTATTAGAAGCATTGTGCCCTCCCCCCAGGACAAAGAGAGAGAGAAGGGAAGAATTACCTTACAGTGCACTTAACGCATGAGTAGCCCGAAGAGCCCTCAAGGACACTCAGCAAACGTCCTCCCTCCCCTCTTTATGTATGCAGCAGGCTATTTACTCTTTCGATCAGGAGTGTTCCCTGTAAGTGCTCTTGTACTCAGGTGAAACCACTATGCATTTCTTTCACTAAGATCGCAGTGATCTTAGTGGTGGAAATGGAATAGTGAAGTGATCCCAGGACTAGCTATTCTGGACAGGCCTGCAACCACTGCATTACATAGGGTAGACCAGCCAGGTCTTATGATATGTGCCTACACTAAGATCGCTGGGGTTGGGATCCCAGGATGTTTTGAATTAAGCTCCAGCACTAAGATCACATCGATCTTAGCCTCAGCCCTCCTACACTATTCCAAGAAGAACTGACTAGGCACAGGGGTAAGAGTCCCAAAATAAAGGAATAGCTGTGAAGTCACTCTTCTTCACAAGAGTGCTTATACCATCGTTCCCCGTCCCCATATGGGCTAACAAAAGAGCACAGTGTGCAGTTGACCCCTGTACCGTATTCAAGAGTTGTTCCCATGAATGTATGATTTATGCTTGCCTATTAGAAGCATTGTGCCCTCCCCCAGGACGAAGAGAGAGAAGGGAAGAATTACCTTACAGTGCACTTAACGCATGAGTAGCCCTAAGAGCCCTCAAGGACACTCAGCAAACGTCCTCCCTCCCCTCTTTATGTATGCAGCAGGCTATTCACTCTTTCGATCAGCAGTGTTCTCTGTAAGTGCTCTTGTACTCAGGTGAAACCACTCTGCATTTTTTTTAGTAAGATCGCAGTGATCTTAGTGGTGGAAATGGAATATTGAAGTGATCCCAGGACTAGCTATTCTGGACAGGCCTGCAACTACTGCATTACATAGGGTAGACCAGTCAGGTCTTATGATATGTGCCTACACTAAGATCACTGGGGTTGGGAACCCAGGATGTTTTGAATTGAGCTCCTGGCCAGTCTACCCTATCTAATGCAGTGGTTGCAGGCCTGTCAGGAATAGCAACTCCTGAGATCACTTCAATATTCCTTTTCCAGCACTAAGATCACTGCGATCTTAGTGAAAGAATTGCATAGTGGTTTAACCTGAGTACAAGAGCACTTACAGGGAACACTCCTGATCGAAAGAGTGAATAGCCTGCTGCATACATATAGAGGGGAGGGAAGATGTTTGCTGAGTGTCCTTGAGGGCTCTTAGGGCTACTCATGCATTAAGTTCACTGTAAGGTAATTCTTCCCTTCTCTCTCTTTGTCCTGGGGGGCACAGTGCTTCTAATAGGCAAGCATAAATCATATAATATTCATGGGAACAACTCTTGAATACTGTAAGGGGTCAACTGCACCCTGTGCTCTTTTGTTAGCCCATATGGGGATGGGGAATGATGGTATAAACACTGTTGTGAAGAAGAGTGACTCCATAGCTATTCCTTTATTTTGGGACTCTTACCCCTGTGCCCAGTCAGTATTTCTTGGAATAGTGTAGGAGGGCTGAGGCTTAGATCGATGCGATCTTAGTGCTGGCTAGGAAAAGTGAAAGCAGTCTAATTTTAATAGGATAAGGCAGAATAATTCCTAAGATCGCTGAGGTTGTGATCCCAGGATCTTTTGAATTAACCTCCTGAGCACAGAGGGCCAAAGGTAGATTAAATAAGAGCATCTGTAGTTTGCAAGAGCCATTGCATTCCAGCTCGATCCCTTTGGGACATATGGGACCTACCTTGAGGTGGGGGGCTTTAGAAATTCGTCATCATCCCTGCCTCATTTACCATATCATATATAAAGAGGGACATTCTAATTACAGAAATCCCAACCTTTACAAGAAACACGATGGACCTTGCTGTGAAAAGCCCTGCTATGAGATCTATGCTCCCATCTGTGGGTCTGATGGGGTCACCTATGAAAATGATTGCTACTTTGAGATTGCGCAGTGCAAGTAAGTGGTTCAGTTGTTTTGTGTTGATACATAAAAGCAAGGTGCTCTCTTAGTCATAGTAATAGTAATATGGGAGTCTCATTTCAGCAATATCGATCTGGTTTTCTAGTATAATACTTAGCCATTAATCATATATAAAACAAAAACACACATTCTGATTTCAGAATTCCCTACCTTTATAAGAAACGTAATGGACACTGTTGTGAGAAGGGCTGCAACAAGATCAGAGCTCCCATCTGTGGGTCTGATGGGGTCACCTATGACAATGACTGTTACTTTGAGATTGCGCAGTGCAAGTAAGTGGATCAGGAGGGTGATGCTCCTATTGTAAAAAGAGCTGTTAGTATGTGCCCTCTTTTCTAAACAAGTCATGCACTGCTTCGCCTAAGTACTTGCACTCACCACATTAGTCTGAAAAGTCATCTGCCTTGTTTAAAAAAGAGAGAGCTGCACTACCAGGTACCTACTCATGTCACACACTCTATAGTTTATTATACTGACTGACTTCTCTCAACTAGGTACCTACTCAAATCCCCCTTTTTTAGCACCGTACTTGAATGACCACTTGTGAGCAACAAAAGGGACAAGTTATAGCTACATGAAAGAAAGGACTGGAAAAGAGGGAATTTTTAGCTAGCTCTTCCTTTTACTATAGGAGCAACACCCTCCAGTAGTTTTGTGATAATGCATAGAAACATAATGCTTTATTCTGCACAGTAATGGTAACATCTCACATATAAGGTGCACCCTACATGTACAATACACACTCTTAGTTCATGACAGATCCTTTTCGGCAATGCCCATACCGTTTTCTAGTATAAAACTTACCTATGGGGCGTATCTTGAGCTTAGGGACATAGGCCTACCACAAGGGGCACCAGGTCCATCTAAGTGTATTTATAAGCTATGCATTATACACGAAATATTGTGCTATTATAGATTTGTACTGTATACTCTGCAGTGAACTCTGCTAAAATTAAGACTTATTCCAATGTCCACTGTGTTATCTGATGAAAAGAATTCTATGGTAGAACTCCATTCACTTCCTGGGATTGACTCAATTAACTTTCTAGAGAATATGTGTACATTGGCAGCAGAAGTTTTCTCGATCGAGTCTATGTGATCAAACATGTTTCATTTTGAGTTATCCCTACTGAAGCAGTCGATCCATTCAACTAACTGAATCAGAAGGCCATTTCTTAACAGACTACGACTGCACCCTCCAAGTCGTATCAAAATTGCCATTGGAATAGCATTGAAATTTCAAGTCGTAGTGCTGTGTGCGATCATAGTGCATTAAGAAATGACCTTCAGGCCCGTCTGCGGTTGCCTTAGTCCCACTGTTCAACCATGACATGAAGGGAACCTGTACAAATTGTATTATCTTACATGTACGTCACCTGTACAAATAGTTTTACTTTTCTTTATAACTACATTTTTCAGAAACCCCTACCTAAAACGGAAGCATGATGGAGAGTGTAGCGTTCGTGGTGGGAAATGTTTCAGGTACTGCGATGAGCATCACCAACCTGTCTGTGGGACCAATGGAAAGGAATGGAGGGAATATAGAAACTACTGCCTCTTTGAGATAGACCAGTGCAGGTTAGTAGGCTCATCAATAGTTGTCATTCTATATTCAGTCAATATCAATTCACACCTCCCTCGGGTTCATTAGCAAAGGGTCATTCTAATGGGCAAGGCTATGAGAAGCTGCAATTATATCAATCTGTCCCTATTGAAATCAGTAGTTAACTGACAAAGCTTCGTGTAGACTGTTATACCCCATCTTTGGTGATGCGAACCACTATATTGGCACAGTATTGTTCTTTTTATACAACTGAACAGAGGTTCATTAAAGTTATAGTATAGTGGGCATACTTATATTGATATTAAAAACACGTTGATTTACCATAGATGAAGTTTGCATATTAGCGGTTGATATTAGCTTAGAATATTTTTGAATCTAAATTAAAAGACGATGCAACATAATCAAATCGTCAGTGACTCAGCATATCATACGAGGGCCAATTCATTGTATGTGTGCACTCACTGAGTACTTCTAGTATAATAGGAGCGATGTGATGCAAAATGTGTAGATTGGATTCCCTATTATCTGTAAGATGTGCAAATATTGTGTATGATCTGCTTCAGGCATGGCATGAGAATAATGAAGTTTTCAGCCTGTTCTTCAGGTAAGCTGCACATATATATCTAATGCATTTAATTTCGAAATAGTGATATATTAGAATTATTTGAAAATAATGGTCTGCATCCATTGCCAACAGATGACGTCAAGTTTATAAACCCGTTCCTGGGCTCCATCCTTTTCAATCATCATTTATTTTGATAGGATGAAAAGGGATGAAGGCCCATGGATGGACCACTTTTACATCATCCATGGTTAGCGGATGAAGTCCTTAACCTCCTGTGCTAACCAGCTAGCCCTCGTTCTCTGTCTTGACTGTCATCCTTCAATTAGCTATGTATGATAAAGATCGGTATCCCTCTATCTTTCAGGAGTTAGAACCATGTTTTCATCGCTGTTCGCCTTGGTAACTCTGCTTGCAAGCCTTCACCTGGTTTAACCAAAATGAATGACATCTTATTGGCAAGCCTTTGGACAATATCCCCAGCACATCAGGATCCTACCTATACTATACTCGGCATTACACCCATAGTCCATTTGGCCTCTATCGTGCGAATGAGCCATGCAAATCCTATGTAAGATCCACCAACATAGTCCTAGTGGATGATGGGTTTTAGCTGACAGGTGGTAAACACTGGGTTCTTTCAATTCCTCTGTTCTCTTTATCTTGTTTTGTTTTTATTCGCATTTGGCATTGAGCAGGCAAGTAGAAAGGATCCACTAATGCCCTATTTCTTAACATGAACAAAAACATGCGGAACAAAGAATTTCAAAGACTGCACCACTTTGTGGCTGCCAGTATCCTATTGTAGAGCTAGGTTTTATGACCGGTCATCAGGTCCGTAAGTTCCGTAATATCTTTTTTTGGAAAATGTTCATATTCATTTTTGAGTTGTTTTACATCAGATGTATCAATACTTTGCAGCTGAGTTATTAATATTATTCTAAAAAAATGGTATATCCCAATAAATAACATGTATGATCTGCACCACTCAGCCAAGCATGTAGGCTAATGATGTACCAGCAAAAAGCGAAAATGCACTGCAGATTTTGTGAATATCATTTTATGAGCCCATTTCCTTTTCAGTAGCTTGAAGATTTCCCTTTATATGTATTAGTAATCTATGTATGCCATACATGTTCACTATTTTAGTATACAATCAAGCAACGGGTGTTCAGTGTTTGATTCCTTCTTTTGCTTAACAACTAACGTGATATTAATTAACAACGAAACAGCACCATAATCAAATCAGATATGTCAGCTTTTCAGCTACTAAAGACCATGGAATAAATTTGGTAAAAAGAACCACCAAATATTTTACATTGAAAATCTTTACATTTTTAGCAGGATTTTTACACATCTGTTTGATTATACTCAGTTGCCTCAGGAACTTCAGGTACACCAGTTTCAGCTATGGAGGGTAGTGAATCTGTCTCCATATGCCTTGTACCTCTAATATCGTCCTCTAGCATTTCTGTCACCAAAGAGTTGCCTGAATATGACCCAGAGTTCTCAATAAGAGTAGGGGATGAGGTTTGGATAACAGCGATGGCAGGAGCTACTCGTGGACATTTTGCAGACTTTTTACTTGTGCTTTCCCAGATGTAACCATGTTTTCGATGCCAGGCAGACTTTGTCTGAAATTGCAAATGAAAAAGGCAAATTTTACCTTACCTCCTCACATATTACCATGTCGCGATTTCTGTAACGGTCTACTGATCCTTGGCCAACACACTGACCTACATGTACAATCATAGCTCTTACCAGATATGTCACGTCTAAAATTGATTTTGTTTTCATTATACTAAGTTTACAATACTGACTCACCTTCATGCAGTAGGCTATCACAATAGCTGCCGCAATGATGCATGTAAATAATGTTACCGGAACAACAACTGAAACAACATGATTGGATTTTCATTTGCTCAGTGAAGGAAATACTATAAATAAGATTTACACACAACTAAAATTCCGTCTTCGAGTTTCATCTGGATGCCATGTTGTCTCAAGTAGGTAAGAATAGAAAAATGTAATGTCCATAATGTGAACGTTACATTTTTCTCAATTGACATGTAGTATACAAATAAATGCAGCAGTCTAGACTTTTCAACCATCTTACAAGATGCTGCAATGATTGGCAAGGCACTTCTACGCCTTGGCTCCCCCCTTAGGTTTTACTTAGGATTGGTCATCGCCGTCCTCAGTGAGAGTTAGAGGTGTCAGTTGGGGGGCCAGTCTGGAATCAGGTCGATTACCTGGTGTGGTGAGCAGCAGAAGGCTTTGAGGTTGTATTAGGGTAAAGTGAGGGTGCTGATTACGAATCTGAGGTGCGTATCTCCATATCAAGATCAGAACAAGGTCAAAGGTCACAATCTGGTATTTAATATAGGCCTAGAACAGAGAGAGGATTTTGTTCCACTCATTAACACTAGAGGTCCTTAGTGTATGGTGGATTCCCCATTCATATGTATGCTAAGTTGATTAGGATACATTGCAATAGTATGGTGACCTTTGACCTTTGATTTAACCTTTTTCCGACCTACAGATCAAGATACGATCCAGATTCAGCACTATCAAAATACCCAGATCCATCTCTCATATCTTGTGCTGCTTTCAACACTAGGTCTTTTTGTAAATATCGACATTTGAGCCGGCTGGCTCCCCAGCAATGTCAGAGAGACTTAAGTCCACCTTCTCCCCATCATTTACCCCAGGCAGCATATATGGGTCTTATATAATGCTAGGGGGGGTTTATTTCGTCAAATCAAAGTTATAAAAGCAGTCCCCATCCTAAAATATGGTACTCATCATGGGAAACAAGAATATCACATTCGTTTTTGAATTTGACCCTAATCCCCTTCGTCACCCACTCTGAATATGAAAAGATTTAATAAAATCAATATTAATTGGTATTTTATTTTTAACATTCTTTTCCTGCCTTGAAATCTGTATAAACCACCCTGGTATGCAACACTAAAATAAAATGTACTAAGCTGTACTGGCTATTTTGACCTCTCCGAAAAATCCAAGAAGGCCGCCATCAGCCATAGATGTCCTCAAATAGTCATTTCCTGACTTAGACATCATATAAAACCACTTTGAGAAGCAAAATATAAATGATATGTGACATATACTTGGAATATACTTAACGCACCCTGCTCTAAGGGCCCTTTTCGCAGATCCTGTCACATATACACTTTTTAGACATATTTTAGGCTCTCTTAGAAATCCAAGATTGCTGCCATCAGCCATAGATGTCCTTATAAAGTCATTGCCTAATGTGAAAACTACTGTAATTACTTGCTTCATGTACAGACGCCAGCACGACCACATGGGTCCCAGATGGGATTCCTCTGGGTTTCTGGGTTGGCCTAGATGGGTTAAAGCTGGAAAATGTCAGGGCAGCCAGCTGGGGCCCACATGGGCTAGCCCAGAGACCTCATTTGACTGTATGATCAGAAGGTTGATGGATCTAGCCTGAGCATGTGATGGCTACTGTTCCCATCCTCTCATAGCATTACCAATATTCCTAAATTATCTCTATTGATCCCATTATACTTGAAAATAAAAGAAATGAAAACCAAAAAACATGAAAAATCATGAGCTAACTGGGCAGCTGTGATAGTTATAGTTGAAACCTAAGAGGGATAGCTGAGAGGGAGGCACTATTACTCATAGGGCTAGGTTCTGATGCCCCAATATGTATTATAATTATGAGGTGATAATCGATGATGCATTCAGCTTTATATCTAAACCATCATCACATGAATCTTTTTTATTCATAAAATTCATATGATTATCCAGGTACCAATCCAGAAGAAATGGTGTAGGGAGGCATAGCTAAGAAAACTTGATCTAGGGGGAGCACAGCTATGATTCAGTACCATTTTCCCTATGTACCCCTGGCCACCCCCTCAATCTGTTACTGTTACCTGAAAGCTAACATATATTAGGGTATCTATTCAATGTGATGAAGTGATAGGGTCTCTCACTCAGCTATTGTAATCACAACTATGATAGTGCCTCCATCTCAGCTATCCCTCTAAGATTTTAACTATAACTATCACAGCAGCCTGGTTAGCTCCCACATCTCTAAATGCTATAACAGTCAGTGCCATAATTTTTTCACTATGTTAAAGTTCCATAGGTGACTGTTTCATATTCAGAAGAACAGAGATATTGATCTGCCAGTTTCAGTTCACCTTTGATACAGAGGACTAGAAGTGGAGACCAAGTATTTTTGTAAAGGTAAACTGATAATACAAAAAGAAATTTGCATATATATAGATCATTCCTTTCTGTATGCTCTCTGCTCCCACATGACACTTATTTATTGAGTGAATTAACATAGAAGTTCTGTCTCCATCAACTTCTAAAAAGGTTTACCTTCACTTCAACCAATGTGAATATATAGATGAATGTCACTAGGCACCTCCTGAATATTTTGAACTGATGATTCTTTACCTACATTGAAATAATCAAGCAATCATTCTGTTTGTATTGATCTACAGGGCTCAACAAAGCCCTTCATCCTGTGTTTGGGGCACTAAAAAGATTCTCTGGACACATTTCCTTTACAAGCTTTCTGCAGTGGCCACAATTGCCAAACTAGGTTTGGATATTGGGCAAAATGGCTAGGCACATGTACAAATATATACCTCCTGGACCTAGTGTGGCCTTTGTGTCCAGTGAGAACCCCTGCATCTGTGAATGAAATAATTTCTGCAAGAATGGTAATGTGTTAGGCTTTATCATTAACTAATTCATAGCCTAAGGAAAGGAATGAATAGTTCAAGAAGAGATCATTATATGGCATGGACTGGGAAAAGGGGTCTTAGAACCCTCTGCACTAAGACCCCTTTTCGCAGATTGTGTCACAATTACTGATTCATAGCCTAAAGAAAAGAAGAACTCTTTTAGGTAGAGAACAAGCCCAATATTAGGACATATCTGACTGATAATGACCTTGTTGAATTTCCAAGAGAGGTACTAGATTGCATTTACTCCCTAATGCTTATTAATATGCATTAGGGAGTATTCCATTTATCCTACTTTTTTTCAGTGCACCTGCTCTTACATATCAACTACCTTTATGACCTCACAACTAGTCAGGATCTGCACTTATGTGAGGTCTTCTAAAGGTTTAGAGGTGGACTGAGGGGTTCTGACTTTGCATATCAATTAATCCCTCAGTCATTTGAGACCTACATACTTGAATGGGCAATTTTGGTATGTTTCCAGTGAGAAGAAGCCTTTGTGAGAAAATATCTGGGAGTCTAAAGTATATAAATATGTTAAGTGTATTTCATTTATATTTTGCATCCCAATGTGGTTTATGTGACTTGCAGTCAGAAAATGCATATTTGAGGCAACTATGGCTGATGGCAGCCATCTTGGATTTCTAAGAGAGTCTAAAATTGGTCTACAAAATTAATTACCTCAATATTTTGCATCTCAAAGTGGTTTTATATTATGGTTAAGTCAGCAAATGCATATTTGAGGATGTCTATGGCTGATAGAGACCATCTTGAATTTTTCGGAAAGGTCAAAATAGCTCAATTTATTCCATTTTATTTTAGTGCTGCATCCCAGAGTGGTTTTATACAGATTTCAATGCAGGAAAAGAATGTAAAAAATTCAAAAATGAACATGATATTCTTGTTTCCCATGATGAGTACCATGTTCTATGATGGGGACCTCAAAACATTTGTGCTAACTCCCCCCCCCCACTTATGCATTTACTGAATGCTCATATTGAAATTAATCAACCTACTTGCTTCTGTAGGAAACCTAGAAAAAAAAGAATAGAAGAAATATGAAGTAAGAAGCACCTCCAGTGTTTCACAATTTTGGTTCAAACCTCGAAGAAAATGTATTGTAGAATTAAATTCAATTTAATATTGTTTATTTCAGTTGCAACAGTATAGGGTAATTCCTGTAATTATTTTTGTTATAACACTTATTGGATATAGCAATACAACGTAACAATTATATCAGGATGGTAATGGAAATGTTTCAATACAGAACTGATGCAACATAGTTATAAAAGAAAGCACATAATATACGAGGAATGAAGGCCTTGTTCAGTTCATTGAATACTCAGAATTAAGAAACGTACGGGGCTGCAGGGGTAGAAGTGACAGTAGACATTGTCCTATAAAAGAAGAGAGACAAAGATCAAGAAATGACCATGTATAGTCATGGAATGGACGATGACATTTCTAGAAAGCCCTGTATGTATGTATACGCTTTTTTCTACACGTTTATGTATGTTACATTCTACCAAAGTTTGCAAAAGACAATGGAGCTGTGGTATGCTAAACATGAACTTAAGAATCTAATTGCTTTGACTATTCATTGTTCATTCTGCATACTCACAGTATAACTGCACAGAACCGTACTCAATGCGCCGAGACAGTAGCTGTTTTCATATCCACATGTGAAGATAAATCCTTTGCTTGCTATCTCCAGCCTTTAGTATTTATATAAGTATGGCAGAGATGATATTCATGTCCTTGAGATATTAACAAGATCTGTTGTTGTCCATCTGATATGGTTACTGATGGCAAGATGAGAACGTTCTCAGAAATTCTCTCAGAGAACTGTATAATTAGAGAGTACATGAATGACACAGTCCCTTAAATTAGTCACATATAGCCGAATTACTCTATAAAGTAACTCTGTGTCTTCTACAATAATTGACCTATAACTTGATCTAGTTAGTGACTCATAGTCAGCTCTTGGCAAGCAAGAAGTAGACAAGCTTGATTTATTGCACATAAATAATATATTTTAACCCTTTAGGATCCGAACAGCCAATTTGTTGCTACCTTCTTGATGATTGTAACTCCCAATATAAGAGGATGTAGTTCTAAAACAACTGCAAATTTCTCCATGAAGGTTAGCCTTCTTAAACATACACACCTTTCATCTGTTTGATCTCTTAGTCATGGATTGGTGTTGAAAGCACGATACTACAGAATCATTCTTGTAAAACTGTTGTATTTTGGGTGTTTTTTTTTTGTCGGTTTTCTGCTTTCGTAGCATCTATTCTTTCTAATGTTCACAGCCATATAGGTCAGTCTAGGATGCATATGACAACTTGGAGCATTAGCTGAGTTGACAGCCACTGATATCCTGAAGGAAATTAATCCTTACACATGCAAATCCGAAACAAACGCACAGTCTGATTGAGAGACCTTGGATGGTAGGGGAATTGGTTGAAATTTGTCAGAAAAGCCTAGGCCCTTTTTATGATAAAAAGCATGCACTGTAGAAAAAAGTGCTCAACTGATTTTTCTTAGAATTTCTAATGGATAAAAGGCGTGAATTTGTCTTATTCTCGTTATGATGAGGTTGAAAACAGACGGCCATTATGCAGTCCTTAAAGGTAACATGGTTTGATACATTCAGGACCTTCACCCACTTGGTCGAATGAGTAACAGTAGGCAATATTGTGTCTATGTATGGTGTAGCTTAGTGACTAATAGCTGCTGCTGGTCACACCTGAACGGGTATTGAATATAGATTTGATAGCATACTGCTTTATCATACCCATATAAAGTTAAATACTAAAGAATATAGATAATGCTACGATCTACCAGTCCTGTACCTATAACTTATACTCACTTAATTTGTTTTTCAATATATTTCTCAGTTTTGGATGTACGTAATGTGTGTAAATTCAATGCTTTTTATCAGTTTTGGATATTATATAAAATCTGTAAATGCTTAAAATAAGCCTACTAATAATGGAAAAATATGGTAAGTTCAGGGACATGAAACTCTGAGGTGCATAGGGGATATCAAAATAACATGCTGCTTCTTGCATATGCTCTGCGCCTTTAACTTCAGAGGCCAGGGTTCAATTCCCCATGCTAGGAACATTTTACTGAGCCAATTTGTTTATCATAAGTTCTTTACATCTAGGGAGGGTCACATGATCCTATAAAGAGTAAAATATATGCAAATGAGCAGTAAAACCAGTTGCAACCATGCTTGAAGGTCGGGTCAAATTGGGCTACCCCTGTCTCTATGTTCTAGAGACAGGCCATTCCAGTCTAACCATAGCTGGTCAGTAGACCATGGAGACTGTGGCCTAATGTCACTCAGTATCCACTCTCATACAACATAGGCTGGCATAAGTGTTGAATATGTTTCAGGTGATTCTATTGACATTAATTCTCATACTCGATAATATTGCATGAAGTTTTACAATCCATGTTGACCTGCAGCTATACACATCAGTGCCACTAGAAAGTACTCTCAACAAATACCACTGACAAAGGCGGTCTCAGTTAGGGAGGTCCAGAGGGACTCCTCCCTATCAGCCTATGTAGTACCTTTAGATATGACTTGATTGCGCAACAGCATTATATCCCCTAGAGAATTCTTCCTAAATCAGAGGGGGGGATCCTAAATCTTTATTCCCAGTGACGCAAACATCAAGCTATCGAACATATTCTTTGGAATAGGAAAGCAATAAACTGGTCTAAACACCTGGAGGTCTATTTATGACAGCTAAGGTTATTAACGTCCCAAACAAAATGTATTGTGATCACCAAAAATGGAACGTTGCAAAGTTTGTGTAAAAATTGTGATTAGAATCTAAACAAATTTCCTGCGGTGTAATAACTAGTCCACATTCTGTTAACCTCAGACATTCTGACCCTGTTACCCGAATTGCACCCATGTTCCATGACCCATGTATATCTTATAGAACTGTTTGGGGAGGTCTTTCCTACACCTGTTGTATCTATATGCCTGTCACCATGGCTAGGGTACAGGGCTCTGTGATGCTGCTACTGGTTTTAACTATCTTCATGGTATCAAGTAAGTGTTAAATCAAATTAATGGACACCTGGGAAATATTGCAATTCGCCCCTGGTCGGGATAGGAAAAAAAACGACATCACATCATTCTTTGCCTATAGATAAGGCATATGATATATACACTCGCTGTTCTTTCTAAAATAATTATTGTAGCTAAGATAAAGTGGTTATGTCATAAGGTTCTGCTTTAACCTCAGACGCATCCACCCTACAATAATCTATGGCTGTCTTACAAATTCATATCACACAAAATTCTGATGAATACAAAAAAAAAAATCATTTTGAAAAGAAAAAGAAGGAACCACACGCTATATGAATGGTCATGTCTCTGTTCTGGTTTTATCTTTAGAAATTAGAAGCATGCAAAATATGAGTGTTTCTGATTATGCCAGAAACTTTTAAGAGGTTGATAATGTTCAGTAAGTAATTCACCATGGGGTGTGGTTATTCTGTGCTGTGCATATATATGTATAGTGGTACAGAGACATGGTCTGGTTATCATGCCGTGTCAACCGACATAATTTACCCCTTCAAGGTCTATGTAGCCTCTTAATTTCATTTTCAATTATTCAGTATTATCAGTGGGGGCGGAGCAGCAAAAGGTGTGGGGGATGGGAGTGTAATCTTTTGTCATTTTCTGTATTAAGGGTTGGTTCCATAGCATCGGTCGGGACCATTTTTTGCTAATCCAACGGATTTTCCCCCATACATTTCCTATATAAAAATCGGTCAGATTAGCAAAAAATGGACCCGAACGATGCTATGGAACCAGCCCTTTATCTATAATATTCCATCTGAACAAGTGTGGGGGATGCATACTTCATGGCCTGCCGCACAACTTGGGGTATATGCATGCATGATAGCAACCATAGGTTTTGATGCAGATAGGTTAGCATAATGCAAACATCAAAACTATGAAAACTAGATCAATGATGAGAATTACTTCATACCAATAACAGACAAATGAAAATGAGGTATACTGGAAGCAATAGAGGGTTATAGGTATACAGCATGCTATACATGTTCACCCTAGGAATGACAGTGAATAGGTTGGTACTACTAGAGGGGGGGGGGTACAAGGTGGTCTATGGACATGAATATTGGTACACTGATAACTACATGTTATCGATAGGCATTGAATATTTAATGATCGCTCATAACTGTAGACTACAATGCCAGTGCTATTCCTATGGAAATTTGGTGAAGCTGTAGTATGTTAAGAAATGGTCCCCTGACAACACAGATATGCTGGTATACATTGACTCTACATTTTTTTCATAATCATTATCTTGATTGTTATTACCTAGCCAGTAAATGAAATATACCAATTACATAAGTAATTAAATCAAAACATAAGTTATTAGTTGTATAACGAAGCTATAGTGTAAATACAATTTGTATAACATTCATGAATGTGATATGGTGTGATATTTGATAGGGACTATATGTCAGAGTGAAAGGTTACAACCTAAGCACCCTAGGGGCACATTAGTTATGCCATGTGTCTAAAAACCTAGTGTACATTGGAGTTCAAATTGCCATATAACTACTATCAGTGTCATCGCTGTTAAATTGCATTGCTCTGCCTTCTTATAAACAAATTCTGCATGTCTATTTTCCAGAGACCAATGGTCAGGGCCCAGCCCCAGATCCTGAGTGCACTTATGTGTGCCCTCAGAACGTATCACCTGTGTGTGGATCTGATGGACACACATATGACAACACATGCCTGCTCAACTGTATGGGGTAAGGTATTTTGATCAATCCATCCTCTGGAAGAAGTTATTTCTCAAATGCTACGACTTTGCCCTCACCAAATCGTCGTGAAAATCCCATAGAAGCTCTATTATGGCCACTCCAAAACTTACTGGGATTAGGTCACACTAGGGTATGAGAAATGACATATCTAATAGCTTTTACTAACCGTGAGACTTCCACATACCCTGCAGGTCATTTTATCAATGCACTAAGATCACACACATCCCCATGACCTGGAATGTCAGTGCTTTTCCTAATGTTGGTACGACTTGGAATGGTCCCCTACAGACACTTGGTAACCAACCTCAAGCATACAACACTGATGAAATTTGGACTTTAGCACTATGGGAGTTTTCATCAATGTTTGGGCCACAGGCAGCTGATTTCATCTTTGTATACATAACAAAACCGCTGATTCACAGCCGACTGACTGCTGTCAGTCACTGGCAGATGGTGAAGGGAGAGTATCCTTAGCCCTCCCCGCTTTTGAGATATATGTGGATCAACACGGTAAAAGGTACGCCCGTACACCCCCTCGGGGGCGTACCTTTTACCGTGTTGATCCACATATAAGAGCCTGGAGTATGATTATTTGGTTCACAATTAATCTCAACTCTTTTAAATTCCACTAACACTGCACACAGTCAGCCGCCATTGCTGTGTGTGAAGTTATGACCTCATCACCTAGTTGGACAGTAGGCTGAGTAGCTGCTGACTGATTGAAATCAGCTGCCTGTGGTCCAAGCAGTGATGAAAGCTTCAATAGCATTAAGGTCCAAATTCCATCAGTGGTGCGAGCTAGAAGCACATTATTGCTGTCCATATAGGGCTGTGGAGTGTGCAGGCATAAGCTAGGGATCCACTGCCGCGAGTTTGTTGCGAATTGTACCCGTGCATGTGCCCTCCCAGAAAACATTCCAGCAGTGGATCTGCTGCTGCGAGTAACGTCATGCGACGTCCGAGCAGTGTGCGACGACATTCGCAAAAATCAAAATAATTTGATATTTGCGAGTGCTCTGCGAGGGCACACGCACAAGTACAATTCGCAACAAACTCGCGGCAGTGGATCACTAGTTATAGTATGTTAATCAATAAGCCTCTGAGTCTGCCCTCCGTCACGGAATGCCGAAATCAAAGATATCACCCTATCTATGCAAAACATGCAAAGCTTGATATCAAACCATGTCACATAATCGTAATTGGAATATTGGATTTTTTCCTCCACACTCAATTTATCGATCTCTTGAATCGGAAAAAAATCATATCCTAGTTTATTCAAAGATTCATTTAATTTTGAATCACCAATCACATATTAATTGACTGGTTGTAAATTGACAAGAAAAACATCTCATATTATCGAGTAAGTCTTTTTCAAACCTGGCCACACAGTTATAGTAAAAGAAACACGACAATTTACACCTAACATGATGACTTATATTATATAAAATAACTCCAATATCTTTTGTTGGTAACTGTGGATCATCAAATAGTTGTCGATATTGATTTAAGGTTTTGTATCAAGTAGGTGGAACATTATTAATTGATTTGATCCTGTATACCATCAAACAAGTGCATGCATACATGTCAGGATTGAAAAAACTGTATTGATTATGGAAAATTATGTCCTTTGTTTCTACTCAGGTACACCATGGAATACGATGGCCCTTGTCCCTGTGACATAGAACACTGCCCTGAACATTACATGCCTGTCTGTGGATCTGATGGTATCACCTATGACAACAACTGTAAATTAAACAGAACAAAATGCGGGTAAGATGCTATGGAATAAAGTGTAAAAGGTAGCATATGGAACATCACACATAAATTTTTAGTTCAATGTATCTTTTCTTAATTAACTATATCCTTGTGCTGGTGCCTATCCTTCGTATTGGGGCTGTATCATCTAATCATTGGGTGCATCTTGTACCCAAAAAAGACATCAAAACCGCACAAAGCTGAAGAAGGACAGAACTTGGAATGGCAAAGACTTTTTCAGTTTTTGCTGTAGCAGTATGAATGATCTTTAGTGCTCATAATTATTGCCACTTCATGAACTCCAAAGAGTTATATCTAATTGTTTCATTCTCCAGTAATCCCTACCTCTACAAGGATCATGATGGAGAATGTTCCACACCCTGTTGGCGGGAGGATTGCAATGGGTATCCCTACAACCCTGTTTGTGGGTCAGATGGTGAAACCTATAACAATGTGTGTGAGTTCAAGAATCAGAAACGATGCAGGTAATGATGCACAGAGAGACACATTTACAGTAAATCTAAGCATACCTATACTAGGTAACAACTAACTTTGAGTGACATTTGTTATTTCCTTCAACATTGAATTGAAATTGGTTCAATGTTTGTACATGATATGTAGTGTCTGTATAGTGTAGACTATACTAATTATCAAGAATATTTGGTTATATACCAAAGTTATATCCACAATCTTGTGTCTACTTACAATATTGATAAAGAGAATAATACCGTTGTCTGCATTGCGATCTGAGCAATGATAGTCGCCCACACAGTAGAATTTAGAGTTGAATAAGCAATGCAGTTCTGTATATCCTCGTGAATGAATAAGCTGCTTCTATAACACCTGAGGTACATTATCCCTTTGAGGGAAAATGATAATAATACACCAGAAAAGTAGGAAACAAGTATACCCACTTGGCAAAAGAAAACACGTTTTTTCAACCAATTTTCAACCAAATAAAAACCTTTTTTTGAGTACATGTTTTGGCCTTTTTATGACACTAAACAATGTTTGGCAAACTTGGGATCCAAATAAAAACGGTTTTTTAGCGTTAAAAAACGTGTTTCTGCCAAGTGGGTATATTCCATGCTAACACGCAGGCTCGGTAGGGAGCAAAATGAGGTTGTTTCAATGTTAGTTCAATGTCATTTTAAATAAGGGTCACACGATCCGAATGGATTGATTGGACCTCTTTAGCCTTTAAATTTTAGAAGAAATGGTTCATACCCATACATATCATATATCTTATAATCTATGTCACAATTTTACGTACACCGGTACTATTTTCACACTTAAAGGTACTGAGGATGCATCACCTAATAATTGGGTGCAAAATCTTTAAAACCCCATAAAGCCGAAGCGGCGATAATTTAGAATTTATGCCAGTTTTTTTTTGTTTTTGAGTTGCTTGCCGCGTAGCGGCCAGGAGCACAGCGACCGTAGCAACTTCATTATGTTTTCGGTTTGTAAGTGACGTCACGGTCACCTTGTGATGCAATTTGTGATGTCATTCGTCGGCCGTGATGTCACATGTCGGCCGCAGAGTTGCAACTCCTAGCCGTGGTCCTTGCAACATTTTTCTTGTTTGTGTAGCATCTTGCATCTTTAGCACCCATACTGCTCACAATGATACCTTAAACAATTAGATCTCCTCACTGTTTCTTGCTCCAGTAAACCTTACCTGTACAGGGAACATGATGGGGAGTGTTCCCAGACTACCACATCCTGTTGGAGGTTTTGCACCGCTGACTACAGACCTGTATGTGGATCAGATGGTGGCACCTATAGCAATGAATGCGTGCTCGAGAATGAAATACGATGCGGGTAAAAGTGCATAAGGCATACTGTAGCAGCCCATATAAGTGCCAGAGGACTCTTTAAATTTCAATCCCACTGTACCCCAATATTTATACGGAACAGGCTCTTATTTGAAACTGTTTTAGTACTTTAAAAGATTACTCTCATTACACATATACCCCTCCTATACTCCCTATACCCCTGGCGTTTATTTGAGACCGGTGTTTATTTGCTTCGTTTGTTGCTTCGTTTGTTGTTATTGGATACCCAATATTTAACCAATGTAAAACATTATTAATGTCTTCTCGTGCAGGAGTAATATAATGTTTAAAATATCTTTTGTGTAAAAACTTTAAAAACCAGTGATCATCACAAATACATACTTTCTGAAGTTCCTGCTAAACCAGGAGGGCATTTCTGAATAATATTAATCGGCGTTGTTGCTGAAACGAAGCAACCAAATTTCTCTTGAGGGGAATGTCTTGATAAGGAGCCCACTGTACTTTAATATGGCATTACTATATATGGGACTTTGCTATCATTGAGGAGCAGGCCATACTCCATTGTATTGAGAAATGCCCTCCAGATCAGGTTTTGCAGATGCATGCCTATTATTTATTATTCTTTGACACTTTACAGAAATCACCACCTGTACAAGCGGCATGATGGTGCATGTGGTGGCCGTGACTGCCTTTGGCCATGCCCTAAACACCACCAACCAGTTTGTGGGTCTGATTGGGTCACTTATGACAACTACTGTCTCTTCGAGAGAGCAAAATGCATGTAAGTGTTAATCTTCTTATTCTGAAGTGGTTGCATGGGGATAGATAATACCAACATAGTTCAAAGTAAAAGTAGTTCAAAGGAAAATAGTTATGTTCATATTTTTCATACACTAAGTAATTTGCTCGCTTTGTATGTTCAAAATGGCCCTGTAACATTCCATGGGCAATCTTTCTTTTTCATCTCTTGATAGTGCCGACCAAATAAAGGTACGAGTAAAATATCAAAAGTGTGTTTAATATCCATGTGTATTACCATCTTCTTTCTTCCCACAACACATATTTTTAGATTATCAGTGCTGTGAACCTTTAAGAGCATGTAAATGAAAATATTAACCCGAGAACCTAATTGTAATTCAGGTCGAACATTGGTTTGGTGTATGCTAATGCCCCCTGTGAGCCAGGTACGTATTTGTAATCAAATGCATTTCCCTCCTCTCCTTATGATATTAATGTAAAAAGATAGTCATGCATTTGTACAATGCCGACCAGGGGACCTGAGTATGTCTGAGCCGCAAAAATTTGTCAAGAATTCATGATAAATTGGACAATTTTTTAATCTAAAATAAGATAAATATAGTAATAGAATAAGAAAAATGAGGGCCTGAGCTTCAAATCAGACAAATTCTATATAGGTATATATATGGACGTCATCGCGCTTGAACCGACAGTTTAAGGTGGTTACCCCCCCCCCCTACCCCAATGAAGATTTGCATCCTACGTCTCTGCAGGGTGCAGGCATTATGAGTGTCTGTGGGCTATTAGAAGTCCTTGAATAATCCACCACTCAATAGAAGGAGACCATCAGACTGTTGAAAAGACAAGGTGGCAGATCAGTATGATTTGGGAACGGCCTAAACGTAGTGCTTGAGAAATGCTTCCTGGTGTTGATTGATTTATAATTAAGGAAAGGGAATATAAAGGCTATAATATTTAATATGATCCAGCCAAAGGGCCACCGGGAAGTCATTTCTCAAACATTATGAAAAGTCCCTCACCAAATAGTAGTGGGAGGCCTGTGTATAAAACTCTATGCCCACTCCAAATTGTATCAGGAGAGGGCGTGGGGTTTGAGAAATAGTAGCTTGATAATTAGCTTGTAACTCAACCATTATAATATCCCTGTGTTCCTACTTCTACTTCCTACTTTTCAGATATGAGGTCTGTAGCTTCGACCCTGCAGGTCATGACGATCGCTACGACAGCTATGTTGGGATTCATTCTGTCCATCCTTCTCTGATCATTTGACAACCATTTAAGACGTTTGATTTGGGAGTAAAGATCAGGCAAATGCAGTCTGCCTAAACCTGTAGATTTTTTTGTTATTAGGGAGGTAGTACTAAATCTGTGTGGACATTGTACTTGTTTGATAGACTGTCTTTTATGGTGTGCTCCTTCATGGCTTTGTGTTTGCTTATCTACACCACCGCAACATAAGCCAGTAATTCTGAATCCTATGTAAATTAATTCTGGACTAGATTGATATTGAATATTTACTTTTATAAACTCTGGAAAACCATCTGTAAAAAAATGCGGCAAAGCCTCGAGGTTTATGAATAAATTTCCAATAAACATCCAACATCGTGTTTATTCGTAATTCACAATAGGTGTCTCTTAAAAGAATGTTGAAGGGGGAAAGGGAAGAACGTGTATGTAAAGAAAAAGATAAGTCAGGGTTAGATCCGAGAGATGATAGAAAAGGAAAAGAGACACAAACCCTAACCAAAGATATTCCTAGTACATTGTGTGCACCACTCTAATGCCACCTGGGGCTTCATGTAGAAACTACACTGGTTCCCTGTCATACAATTACAGTGGTTAACTGTTTAGATTCCTGGTAGACTCAACAGTTATTTCTTACACTGCACCCATGTGTTCAAATATGTCATCCTGAGTGACATTCTGGAGATCAACAAAATATGACTGCATCCTCCAAATCGTAACAAAAGATCCATAGAAATAGCATTGATATTGTGCAGTCGTAGGGCAGTGAACGATAGTAGTGTCTTAAGAAATGTTACCTGAACCACCACACATCACTTTTCTATTCCTCTTGAACTGTTCTCACCATACTCCTAGTTTTCCACACCTGGATGCACCTATATACCATGTTCTACATAAATCTAGTCACATAACATCTATAACTAACTCAAGATAAGATCCAACACCACGGTCACCACTGCTGTATTACCCAGATATGGCTCTTAACATGGCAGGACCAAGTGGGTTTTTGATGATTCTAGGAATCTGCATATTGGGTAAGTACAAAATACAGGCTATACACTGACACCTGTCAGTGAGTATCCAAAGGACCCAGGCCATTTTAAAGTTTTTCATCACTCTTTGGAAGGTTTCAAGATCTGGGCTATATATATATAAGAGGCCGAGTGAGAAACAATGCAAACCTACTCCACTGAGGTGGTTTTTACGTATAGTAAATGCTTGTATGGCCTTGAATTAAAAACAATTCAACTGGCCTTGAATTCACCATAGGCCATTAGGGGCACGAGATAAGAAGCTCCCATACGTTATGCATGGCCCTGTTGGAAACATTGTACATAGACATATAGCAGGTAGCAAAAGGCATATCATGCAACGCGTGTAGGACATCTAAACCTAAACATGCTGGGGTCAATACCATTGATTTTTCTCTTAACATCTGATAAAGAATTGTGAAAATTTAAAAGTCTTGACTGCAACTGTTGTTTTTGTTGTTGTTTTTGTTGTTTTGGGTTTGTTGTTGTTGTTTTATTTGGTTTTCTGTTTGACTGATTTGGTCGTTTTTTAATTCATAGAAATATTCATTAGTACATAATGTATATCTTTCATCGGGAGTAGCTATATTCTGCAGGAGGAACAGTAGTATAGTGTATTGGTACATGAACTCAGTAAAGTTATCACGCCATACTACAGGCAATGGGCCTTGTACCCCCCCCCCCCCCAAGGTGAGAAGAGGGAGAGCGGGGTGAAGGGAGAAAACGGAAAAGAGGTGGAAGGTAGGCATCAGGATGGTGGTTTAGAGGGTAGATAGATATAGCCCTAAAATGTAATTTGGTATGCCAAAATACACTATTTTAAACGATTTTAAGTCTGAAACCTCAGATCATGTACCCACTTCCCCTCCTATGCAATCCCAGATTCATAACTGACAACTGACCTACGCCCCAAACTAACCCTTGTGAGTTAGTCGCCAGCAGTGCAATGGTGTATCATGACAACAAATTAACAAAAAAACTGTGTCACTCTCACAAAGTTATATCATATACCAATGTTACACAAGCTCATTTAAGGAATGGCGCAGCTTGGGGTGATGGAAACTTGGCAATGATAGTAAAAGAATTTTCAGTGAGCGGAGGTTTTATCAGTAAGGTACGTCTCAGTCTGAAGACATAACTTTAGACAAAAAACGCTAAAATGAGTGACATACTTAGAGATGTCAGTCATTATGTTTCCCTACATCATAATTTGATGCATACACATTTCCCTCTAGAAATTAGTGTTCTTGGAATAAGGTAGCTAATATATTACGGTGTTAGGTAACATGTCCCTTATCAGAGACAGAGGAGAGAGAGAGAGAGAGAGAGAGAGAGAGAGAGAGAGAGAGAGAAAGAGAGAGAGACAGACAGAGACAGACAGACAGAGACAGAGACAGAGACAGACAGACAGACAGACAGAGACAGACAGACAGAGACAGAGACAGACAGACAGACAGCGACAGACAGACAGAGACAGAGAGAAAAGGAGAGGCGGGGGAGAGAGAGATTTTATCTTTATCAAACTAAAAAGAACATCAAGTCAACCTAATTTGTTTATACAGTGTATGCTTAACATCGCTCTTCATTTTCACCCTTTACTTTGAAATGTCCTATAGAATGTTCGTACTTTACAGAGGTGGAGGGTCAGGCCGCAGCTAATGATACCGTATGTGGCCACATAGTCTGTCCTGATGGTTTTGTACCTGTTTGTGGATCCGATGGAAAGACATATGGCAACCAGTGTCTATTTGAGAAACAAATATGCATCAATCAGGTTTTTGGGTAAGGTTATTTTAATTGTGTTTAACGAGTTGGTTTGGGAGCAATGGTTTTCAATTTTGATGGGGACGTAGCGTTGCTGCATGCATTGTAGCTGTTTCATGTTTTGCAACAAAGTCATTAAGAATCACAAATAATCATTATACATGCTGTCTAATCCTGAAGGGTATTGCAGTAGAAGGTCAGAATGAGCCTTGAATACCTGTATTTCTATGTGTTGTATCTTAAACACATGTATCCTATTCAAGTATCCGAAGTTTCCATTAATAATGATCCAAATGACAGCCGTAGTATGTTAAGAAATGACTTGCTGAAGAAAACCCAGCAAGACAGGAAAGGGTCATTCCATCATATATGGACAGATTTTGAGAACTTTTCCCCCATGACCCCCTCAGATCTGGATGATTGCTCTTCTATATTGAGACGTATATAGGTTATAGCCACTGGTAGCAGGTTCCTGAGATTTTGGCCCTTATATATGAGAGGGTTTTACCTTCGGTGTCAAAAAATCTCAATTTGATGTCAACTTCAGGATGTAATACTTTTGGAGCATAATCACTTCAGGCCCAATATACTGCTGCCTTAATATGAGTATGCTGTAATGGTGCTATGACTCCCATTTCATGGTATTGGGTGGTAATATGTATAGTGAAAGTATCTATCTTTCGGAATTCTCATTTATCTAAACGCTATTGGGGATGGTGGAATGCAGGGGACAACCCATAAGCTGTATAAACTATTCCCCTCCTCCACAATGTCTAGTGTGTGGCTCCATAGCTTAACCTGGTACTGGCAAGATCACCACATATAGCAGTTTGTCACACAGCTGGTACATGTTGGTGCCTAAAAAGGGAGATAAGCTTTCAAGATGAAGAGTCTGTGCCAGGTCTGATAAGATAGTCATTGTCTAGTTCATTATTTGTTTTTCTCTGGCACCAAATTAGTCTTTAGATAGATAATCATGGCTGTGTTAGAAGGAATGAAAAAATGACTATAATGAACAGGGAACACTTAATTTCAATCAAACTTATGATTCTCCCTATGGAACATTAAGTCACTAAGTATTATTTACCACACAAATATTGCATACTGGGTATTTATAACCATACAAGTGAACATGAGTGTAGTATAAAAGAAAACTGTGATGAATATTGATCAATCCAAACAAATATAGTTGCATAACAAAATAATTTTATCTTTGTGTACAGTTCATTTATGGAGATTGGATACTTAGACAGTGACACAGTTTACTCTGCATATCTATGTAGGACCGAAGACAAATGGAAGACAAACTGTGTCTACTCAATGGGACTTTGCTGCTCAATGACCTTCATTCCATACCTGGTTAGAAACCAAATACTAACCCTTGATTTTTGCTCCTACCTGGTCATGATAATGGAAGGAATTAGCACTGGCTTTCTAGTGGATGATAAAAGTAAACTGTCAAGTACCTCATCATCAAGTAGGAGGTACTCCTATAATCCTTTAATTAATGTAGGGAATCTTCATGGTTAACACTCATGGGCCACATAGTAATTACCACCGCTTATACTACATGCTATATAAAATTGATTACAAAGTTACCAAATTCAGTGCTAAACCAAATTCAGTGCCAGTAGTTAGGGTAAATCCTATACTATACATTATAACATGTGGTGGTCGCATATATAATTTACTAACCAAAATACCATTTTGATGAATGGAAATTCCAAGAAATTGATAATTTCACCATGTGTTCCACCAACCAATACCATGAAATTGGAGTCATAGGAGAATTACAGCATAATCATATTAAGGCAGCACTATGTTGGACCTGAAGTGATGATATTACAGCTGTTTGAAGACCCAGCTATGACAAAGAAAACAGGGTTAGAAAAATGCTGACTTTTGCCATATTTCGTTACCTACAGGAAGGAAGCATCGAATCAATACCAAACTACCATCAATATTTAGGGTAATGATAGTCCTTTTTAGTGATAGCTACCATTAGTTGGTCCTACCTGTCCCTCTGACCCAAAATTGCTGTCGAAAAGTAGCAAAAACCAGTTTTTTACCATTTTGAAGCAGCCATATTGATTCCCCACTTAGCTGCAAGTTCTTCATCTTCATTTTCCATGTTCATGTCATTTGGAATGAAAAGCTGATTGAAATAATGTATTTGATGCTATAATTTTTTCAAAAATGGCTCTTGGAGGAGAAAAAACTGCAAAAACTAGCAACTGTTGACCCTATGCTACAAGAGTAAGTCTGCATGTTACCTTCACTATTTTGGCATTTCCCTGGAGTGGAAGGATATGTCTGATGACCCAAGTAATGCCAGACCTCTAGCTCATTGTGCTTTGAAAATATCACACACTGAAGTTGACATAAAATTGAGATTTTTGACACCACATGCCAAACCCTGTCAAATATAAGGGCTAAAAATCTCAGGAACATCTCAATATAGGAGGCTAGTGAGTGAGTGAGTAATAGATGTTTAACGCCATTTCGACAGCTAAGGTCATATTCATGGCGAGAACTACATTACACAATTTCACAGGGGGATGTGTCAGTGCCCGCGCATATGTGCACCACACACATCCCGTGGGGATAGGAAAGAGGAGAAATAAACCCTTTTAAGTAGGCTAGGGAAGCCCGCAATATAGGAGGCAAATTATCCAGATCTGAGGGGGTCATGCGGGGACCACTTGTTGAAATACTGTGGAATGACCCGAAATCGACACTGCTGAGGTAAAATGCAGTGTCAATAAACACTGTTTTATCTACCCAAGTGCTGCATTGCTCTAATCTACCCCAGGGGGATACGCAATTAGCACTGCTGATGCAAAAGGTGTTGGGGCTGGCTTTCAGGGTATACCCCCCCACACACACACACACACACATCTGTGCCCTTATTAGAGCAATATTGACATTATAATACATGATATCTTTTATCTCCCTCTAGATACCCTCCTGTTCTCCTTGTGAGGGCCTATGATGGTGTATGTTCTCAGACTACCACACCCTGTAACCAGCCTTGTCCAGGTACGGTACCTGTACCTGTGTGTGGGACGGACGGTGTAACCTATGCAAGTGAATGTCAGCTTGATAACGAAAGGCGATGCAGGTATGCAATATACAATGAACTCACATGTATGTGAATATAGGCACTCAAGTATGTGCATATTCATTAAGAACTTTGCATTCACCACATGTCCGACTGATCGGATAAGGTAATTTGAAGTTCCTACACTGAAAACCTAGAAGTTCTGAAACTAGTCAGCGGTGACCACTTTAGGTCCTCAAGTTGACGATACCTAAAACTACAGCTTTAGGTAGTCAAAATGATGACTTTAAGTCATCGTCCTGATGACCTGAGTCATCAATATGACGACTCTGTACTGTCAGTATTGTCATCCTGATGACTCAGGTCGTCAGGATGATCACCTAAAGTCGTCATTTTGACTACCTAAAGCTGTAGTTTTAGGTATGGTCAACTTGAGGACCTAAAGTGGTCACCGCTGACTAGTTTCGGATCTTCCATGTTTTCAGTGTATGCTTATGATATTGGTTGGGTTCAGACCTGTAAAATGGTCAGGAAAAAGGGAAGGAGGGAAATGTTTTTAGTCTGCATTTTCACGTTCATATTCCAAATTTCCCACCCAAAATTCTTTTTGCAATGAAATGCATAGATGTTAGAACATAGTGAAAGAGGACTTTCATTCAACACTGAAAACTGTGGCTTGAATGAGTAATAATGTGATTTGTCTTGTTCTAGGGACCCGTTCCTGTTTAAGCGTCATGGCGGACCTTGTCTTACCCCTCTACCACCATGTGACATACCATGTGACTATATCGATGTCCCGGTCTGTGGATCTGATGGAAAGACTTACCCCAACCATTGTCAGCTTGATAACGAGAGGCGATGCAGGTGAAACATTTTTTTACACCGGAAACTAAAACTCTATAGGCCTATCTACTGTGCATCTTCAGGTCCCCACAGGTCCTTGGGCATTTCATTCTAAAAATTTAGGGAACTTTCTCTTTATCAATTTGAGGGTTTAGAATTCAATGGAAGAGGTCGATTTTCAAAATTTTTAGTTCCTGTTACCATGGCAACCACTTTCCCTAGTGACAGTAGAAAATGTCAAAGCACCCAGAAGTGGACAGGCCCATATTCTATTGAAATGGTTGCCATGGCAACAGGAACTAAAAATTCTCAAAATCGACCTCTTTCATTGAATTCTACACCCTCAAATTGATAAAGAGGCATAGTTCCCTAAATTTTAGAATGAAATTCCCCGGTACCCCACTACTGTTGACATATCTTTGAAAATATTCCAGACTACTACCTCTGGTACACTACATTGTCACTATTATTCAATGCTGTTATGTACAATCATGAGCTGAACAAGTCGAAAAGGGTATACTGTATTAGCAGTGTCTGAAACAAATGGGACCAGAATCTATATTCAGGCCTAAAGTATCTGTTCCACCAAAGCTAATTAACAAATATTGGCCTGATTTTGGTCAGACTTTAATCAGATTTGATAGAAATAATGGATGGAATTTCACAATCTTTCTATCATGGATTCCCTATGTATTTACGCACATTTTCGACCAAAACATCTCATTTTAATTTGACTGGAAGTGGGCAAAAATGCATCGGAAAGATTTGCTCCCGCTTACAAGATCATGAAAAATCAGGGTTGATCATCTTCCAATTATTTTACAATTGATACTTGTTAGGAACCCCTACGTGACCAGGCTTCACGATGGTGGGTGTCGTAACTGTAACTGGCAGTGTCCTCGGGAATACCAACCGGTCTGTGGGGACAACCAGGTCACTTATGACAACTTCTGCCTCTGGGAAAGAGAAAATTGTCAGTAAGTAATCATGGGATGATAAAATTGTCCCATAAGATTTGCACATTTCTAGTTCTTTATTACATCGCCTAGGCCCCTATGGACAGTTTGAAACGCCCACGAAGCAGGGCATCAGTGATCTTGTCAAGGCCCTCAAAGCTTCTGATGCCACCCTCACCAGCAGGCTTTAGGCCATTGACGATGGTGGGGAGGTCACGTGACGCTTCCTCCTGTTTGTAAATAATGCAGATAAACTGAAAAACTAACGGCCAAACTGACTACTGATAGTCACTGATAGACACTATTGGGACAGTATCCTTAGGGTCCCCAGCTCTCTATTTTTATTAGAGCTGTTTGTTTTTTTTTTTGGTTCATAATTCAGTGCAAATCTTTTATCATCACTCCACACTGACAGCTGATGGCCAGCCCTTTGCTGGCCGCCATCACTGTGGGTGATCTCATGACCTCGTGACCTAATTGGACTGCAGCCTATAGGCATGGTTTGCTTTTTCTTTCCTAGAAAGCAAAAGCATGCTCTGTTTTTTTTTTTTTATAAATGTGTAGTATTTCTGGCTGGATCCTGGCCATTATGATATACACTTTGTCCATTTTAGGAGTAACATTGGATTAAGGAATGCAAATGGCCCCTGTTCGTCAGGTAAGTTGAACTATAAGGTTGCAGGGTGCTGTCTCTATGAGGAACTTCCAGAATTGGCCTGTCAAGTGATAATGTCCCGTTTTAGCGCAGGGGTCTCAAATCAGTGCCGGTCTCTAATAAGTGCTGGGGTTAGAGTGTATTTAAATTGATCTTTTAAGCATTATTCGAATAATTGACAGTCTCAAATGAATCAGGGGTCCAGGGGTATTGAAACTTTTAAGCGCCCGGGCACTTACAATTATACTCACACAAGTGCTCCATTGTATTTATCTCATGGTATAAATAATGATGTTTGCTTCATTCTAAAAATCAGCCTATATATGTTATATATCAGCAGTGTATTAACGACTATCTATATCGCATCACTATCACATCAGTTTTTTGAATCGATAACATCATGAAAATATGATGCGACCGGAGTGCACCGTAGGTTCTGCACTCATCCATGTAATACGCTGTTGTAAAAGAAATGATTTCCAGACCCTTAGCATTCGTATGTCATGTATATCCACACTTCATCAATTTTGCCTACATTTTTTTATGTAAAACATTTCCTCATTTATCATGTTCTACTTTTCAGCAATAAGACCTGTGGCATCCAGTCTGGTAGCTGTGGCAGCTTTGGTTGGAACCATTCGGTTCATCTTACATTAAGTATCAATGAATGACCTGGCCATCCAAGAAACACATTTTATTGCAAAGACAGATCTGATGGGACGCGATCCTCCCCAATGATAGAACACAGTTTATAAAGGAAAATAATCAGGTGCTCTGTTTTTATGATTTAAAGAACGGCAAGGTGACCCAAGGTTTCATGTCCTTTTGTGATTTAAATGTACCGATGAAGTTTGAATTTGATGTAACGTTATAAATGCCATATTGAAACAGCATAAATCAGCTGCTACCATACCGAAAATTTTTGTTCTACAATGTGAATTCCACTGGCAGTAAAGTTCTATGTAAGATATCAATTCGTAGTCCTATCCTACTTCCACCAATGAATGCATTGCAATCAATGGGGAAAGTATTACTTATGTCTTATTTTCTAAAAAATGTATATTTATACCTATGTGCCACCGTTTTGCTAAATTCCTGTATGGGTCATTATAATGAGTAATCATTGCTGACACCTGGTGTTAAAATCCTTCACTGCCCAAGAACCTGTCACAACTCACATAGGCTGCAAAACACTAATTATTTTTCCACTGTTGGCCTATATAGCATATTGGCAAAAATAAAATATTCATGCACATTTCTGGGCTTAGCCACTATTATTTTCTTGTAGGCACACATTTTTCCCATTAATTTAGGGCCATGAGATGCAGTACAATGTAATTAACTTTTCCGCTATCAGCCGTAGAGTGCGGACATACCCAGATTTGGGGGTTTTGCAGTGAATGATTTCAATAAATTCTGTAATTAAATAGAGTGCACCCCCCTCAACTTACCATCAAATATTAGCCTGAATAACACTCAAATTGATTAATATACACCCTAAGGATTAATTTGATGTCTGGTTTGCCTACCCACTGTCAGATTTTAGACCAATAATCTTTGTACAACACCCTTCAGTGCAGAGCTAAAAAGTGTCTCCTGCTGCCACCTCCCGTCGATTGGTGTACTGCAACCCATACTTCTCACCCTCATTTCTTGTTACGTATAAGGTGCACCTTACATATGAAGTGTATCCCCATCTCAAGCTTATCCTGAAGGGTGCAATTCTACCCAAATGTTGCTGGTTCTATAGTCAATCTAAAATCTGTGAACATCTTTACATATAATGCACTTTGACTGATTCTAAGGTGCCCATATTTCACCAAACATGATGTTTTATTGTTATTCGGTTTCATAATCGTTAATACACCGACTGTCTTTTGATATATATAATATGCTAATTAACAAAATAATAAACTTCCTTTAAAAACATCATTTTTATCTTTATTTTCAACAGTACATGAAGTGGGTTAAGAGATTGGGGATGAAGAAATGATTAAGTCTGGTACCACAGAAACCGAGTTTGTTTCGTGGAGGACAGGGTTTCCAAAAATCTTCAGCAATCTGTTACCAAAATGTGATAAGAAACATACTGTTGGCTTTTGGCAACACTAGCCCTACTATGGTGTGGCCTTTTGGTAACATTCATCTGGAATAGGTTTTACCAGATTCTGCACAAGTCATATTTTGGAGTATGCTTAAAATGTGACTCAAAAGTATGGTAGAAAAAGTAATGACAATCAAAACAATGAATAGTACACACCATCATGACGTAAGGGCCGAGTCATTTATTTTGAGTTGAAATAATAACATGAGATGCCTGTGATAATGAACTGTAACTTGGCACCTCTCACAATGCTCTTCCACATCTAGAAAAGGGTATAAACCTTCCTGGAACCCTGCCACAACAGGGTCCCCACCCACCCAGACCCTGCCACAATGAGTTAACAGTCCAAAACCTGGTACATCTCCTGTTGCTACGTTGGAGGGTGTTGCTCCTATAGTAAAAGGAAGAGCTGGCTAAAAATGCCCTTGTTTCCAGTCGTTTCTTTTCATGTAGCTATAACTTGTCCCTTTTGTTGCTCACAAGTGGTCATTCAAGTACGGTGCTGAAAAAGAGGGATTTGAGTAGGTACCTAGTTGGGAGAAGTCAGTCAGTATAATAAACTATAGAGTGTGTGACATGAGTAGGTACCTGGTAGTGCAGCTCTCTCTATTTTAAACAAGGCAGGTGACCTTTCAGACTAATGTGGTGAGTGCAAGTACTTAGGTGAAGCAGTGCACGACTTGTTTAGAAAAGAGGGCACATACTCACAGCTCTTTTTATAATAGGGGCAACACCCTCCTGAGATTCCTATTAGAGCTATATAGAGCACTTGACTTTACATTGGTCGAATACTAACTAGGCTTGGACTTGTTTGGTTCCTAGTATGCACAAGACTGTTCCTAATTTTTGAAATCACGTAAAAGTATGTGAGAAAATGAGAATGCCTTGTAAAATGAATGGCTCCCACTTACCTGAGACAAGGAGGAAAATCCCCATTACTGGCACAGTCAATAAAAGAGACATGAATCCCTCTGCTCCAGCAATATCGACAGTATATGCTACCGGAAGTAGCAGCAGGGTGGTGGGTACTGACTGTTTTTTTTATCAGTGAGTACATACTTTGTGAATTATCATTTTGTGTTCCAGTTATGGAGTGATGTCCCTAGTAGCAGGAAACATTACTCAGTCTAGCAGAGGTACACCCCCAACTGAAGCTGACCCTCTATGGTGCATATGTTACCAATTTGGTTGGTTCTAGTACTGTTCTATAGTCTACAATTCTCATATATAATTATGACTGTGCACCCAAGACTTTGACTGATTCTATAAGGTGCAATAGGGGTGTATGCTTTGGGGCTTGCATATCTGCAAGTTATCTGTATCAATTAGGCTTATCCAATCATGCGCATTTTAATATGACAACATAGATTTTGTGTATATATAATGCGCTGGTTAACAAAATAATAAACAATTTTTGCAATATCATACCTTTATTTTCAATAGAAGGCAATAGATAAGTTAATTATTTTTACCAGACTCTATGTTATAGAATTTCCTTGAACCTTTTTTAAAATACTTTTTCGCGTTTTCTAATTCAAATCTACAAAATGTTTTTACTGTTTTCTCAGACCTTATCTATGTACATGCATGCCATACAGGACATACATAATATAACTCTTCAGAAGTCCAACATGGGACAGAAGGGGAATCTGACCATGAGTGTTGCAATCTACAATAACCCTGCATACAAGTAAAGTCACCTTCTGCTAAGTGCTTGTGTCGGTTACCCAAATTAGGCTGGCTGGGAATGGGTACACTGTATAAGAGGTAAGGTAATCAGTACACAATGTGGGCCCACTATGACCTGGATTGGGAAAGGGTCTGACTGCCTCTCACACTTAGTTGTATAGTAGTAGTATGCAGCTGCAATAAGGAGGGCTATTTCTGAACACAGCCAGTGGCCACACAATTACATGTATAGGGTTGTAATCGTGCCTTCAGATGTACAATATCACATATTATTGCAAATAAAGATCCAGTCAAGTACTTAGGATTTCTTTTATGGATCATTGCAAATGCTGGTAAAGTGCTTGAATTAGCATTCATGAATATTGCACACAACAAGGTACAATGCCATTGGTAATATTGAGATACTAGTGCCATATCCTATTTAGGATTGTAAGTTCCCTTATGAATAGAGCAGCAAGAAAATGGTGACCTTTGCATGTCAAAATGAATAGAAAATGGTGAAAAAAGGCAAATTTATGCTTGTGTGTAGGTGAGCCAGGTGGAAATGATAGCTGAAGTGGGGCAGTGTAGCCCAAACTGGTTGCTCCTGTTGGTGTTTGGGAGTGTTCAGTAGGTATCAGCAGGGGGTGAGGGGGCACAGGGGTGGTTCTGTTTCCATCTGATATGTCACGTTCATCTTTCAAATCATACTCAAATATGTTCTTGATGGACACATGTCATAACATGGTATTTATGTGTTAATAGTCCATTAAACATCACATAGTTATAGTCTATTAAATATCACATAGTTCATAGTCAGTCTATACATGAGGTGTGATGGACCTAGGCATAAACCTGTTACAGTGTATTTTCAATGGATGGAACTATGGCATGCATCCCATATGAAGGAAGTCTGGTGTAAATTTGAGATTTCCCCAAATATTTTCCCCCAAAAATGACACAAAAGAGAGTCAGAAAAGTTGTCCATGTGAGTATCTTGATGCTCATTTTTGAGACGATTAATTCTTGACACTCAGCAATAATTGCTGGTCTCATATAAATTCTAAATTTAGCTGACTCTTTACCTAGTGCCCGTAAACAACTTAGCATGCCCTATAATCATTGAGTGCCTATTTGCCAGGCCTCTAAATGCTACCTAACTCTTTAAGGTCTGCTGATGCAGTAGTGTAACATGCCCATTGGCTGGCATGTTTTATCAATGAAGAACTAGGGAGTCTGCTTGCCAGCACTTCATTGGGGCATCATGCTGATCTTCCCAAAGCGTAAGCATGACGCTTGAATGTAGCCCTGGCTGCATTAATGCATCATGACAACCAAAATGCATTGATGCATTAGGGTTAGCCCTTAAATGGTTCAACTCTGTTCAAGACATGTCTAGCAAACATGCACATTTAGTGAGATATCAATAAGGGTCATAATTATTAGAATGTGACACATAACATTATAATTCAATCAACTTTATGTATTAATTATGTCCGTAGCTTAAGTCAATCAATTTTCCTTTTTTTGGGGGGTCAAGGCTCTCCCTCTTTTTTTTCTGCTGCGCTCTCTTTCTATTTTTCTGTCTTTCTCTCTTCCCTCCCTCTATTGCCTTCCTCTCTTTCTCCCTTTTCCCTCTCCCTTTCTCTCTCTCCTTTCCCTCTCCCTATCTATCTTTCTTACTCTCTCTGTGCCTCTCTTGCCCTCTCATTTCTTTCCATCTCACTCCCTCTCTCTGTTCTTTGGACCAAACCAGGATTCCATGCTCACACAGAGGCCCCTGGTGGACTCTGGCATCTTCACTTTATGCTGAAGAATCAGACTTATGTGTATAAATCTCACTAGAGAGCCCTGTTAAAAACTGGGGAATATTGGGGTAATTCACGGGATTGTAGGTACTATTCCCAGGATCTTCCCGAGAATATGTGCTCACAGATTCACCAGTCCGTCACGGGATTTTCCTGTGTCTTGTTTCAAGGGATAGTACTGCTGGCTGTGCTTGAACATGCCCTAACTGATATGATGGAACCAAGATATAGGTGTTTGCTTGGATCTTCTACCACACAGTTTAAAGATGATGCAATATCCATTTATCTAGTGTATTGACACCTAATGCTGAGTAACAAAGGATTTTATTAAGGGAATTGCCTACCGGTATTGGATATGTGTATTATATTTCTTAGAATAAAGGAGAAATAGGTGCAAATAATATCAATCTAATACCAACACATCTTCACTCAGTAAAACATAATGTACAGTCAGATGGAAAAATTGATATGCCACATTGAAATGAGATTGAACAATCATCGGATCAGAACCCATCCCTATAATGATTTTTACACACAAATGCAGCCTGGCACACACGCCCTGGGGTACTGCATGTACAGGAAAGGCATTAGGGGGTTTCTAGGAAAAGAAAACAGAGAAACAAAAGTAAGCCTAATTTAATTAATTCAAAGTGCTTAGTACAGATCGTAGCATTTCAAAGTGTTAGTCCATGAGTTCTTAACTATAATAGCTCATCTTCATACGAGATGCATTAGTCTATAAAATAAGTACCATTGCCAATATATAAATTTTTCAAGTATTTAAGACCAAAGCACTACCTTCGGGTAAAGCCTATTAAGATTATCTATAATACACTATGAAAAGAATGAGAATTACTACATGTGTTAAGAAATACATGTTAGAGCTGTAGTGCATAGATGATGCATGTGTAGGGTATTTCATTATTGAGTTCACATTGCCTCACAAGGGATTATGCTATATTGATTTATACAAAAACAATTCGGCCAATACTAGAATACTGTTGTTAGATTACTAGCAGCTGTAATGAAGATGGCATGAAGCAGCTGCATATTTGTTTAAAGTGTAATATTATTAAGTATCATGTTCAAGAATTACATGACATTTGCAGAGTAGAAATGCTAGAGAGAGGATTTGACATGTTATTGTTGTCCATGATGTATAAAAGATCGAAGTTTATTAATAATAATCATGTTAATCAGAGATACAATACTAGGTCTACTGATAAGGTAATTTTTCCATTACCTAGGAAAATTGCTAGACATTATAAGAGGTCACCTTTTTACAGAGGTGTCATCTTGTGGGATGTCCTACCAGTGAATATACAAAGGGCAAAAACAAAAGTTTAATTCAAATCTGAAATTAAGAAAATCCCTAATCTATGAGAGGGATTAAAAAAGGGTTACAACTGAGGTAAGGATAAGTGTAGTTACTGCGCCATCCATGTATTGAGTGTCTTGTTGTAAAGGTAAAACATTACCAGGTGTCATTTTCTCTGCTATTCTGTTTTTATAAAATATTTTCCTCCATCAAGTACTAAACATTGTTATTTTCGTTTTATTATCTGAAACTACTGTAATAATATTTTTTGATAATATTTATTCATTATCACCAAATAAACACGTCCAAAAAAATCCTGCATTCTGATTCTGTATCACAAGCTCCTCTACTTACTATAGAGAGTCTGAGGTCCCTATAGGGAAAAGAGAATTTTCCGTTTAAGTTATTTTATGCAGTAGTTGGGAAAACTGATACCTAAGTGATACCTTGATTTAACATGAAACATGCTCTCTTACCCTCTCTTACCCTCTCTTACCCTGTCCCCCTCCTCCCTCATTTCCCCCTCAGCGACTCCTTACACTCACTACATAAATGCTTCAAAATTCAGCGATCTGTTCCAAATCAGAAATAAAATACCAAGTAAGTCACCTACCTGCATCTTGCAACTTCAAAGACATAGCCATTATTATATGTTCTACCATTAGATTAGGGGGGGTCATGAATCTACTTTTGTTCGCGTACCAGCTCATACGATGCATTTGGGTCCAAAAACATGGGAAATCACAAAAATAATTTTTTGAACACCCCTGACCCCCCTGTATGAAGTTCGCCCATATAGTGAAAATATAGCAACAAGAAATGCGGTTGTGACCACATATAAAATGCCTTCCGCCGTTATTATGACGGTATACCAGTGTTTGATGACATGTCTCATAAAAGCAGACATAAAGAAGATTCCACAATTATCAATTTCTCTATTCAGTAATTTTGTATTGTGAGACCTCATCACATGGGGCAAATGCAATCATCATAGCGCACTCCCGTACCGCTTCGCGGTACCGCCCCTACGCGCTAAAAAATTCAAACTTTTAGTTTCCTCCTAAAACCGCATCATGGATTCATGTTATAGCTTGTTTATGATGCATCTCTCAAATCAGAGTCATGACTGATCCTCACTTTAAATGGCTTCATATTCTCCTCATCTTCCTACTTTGATTATAACAGTTAGGCAATTTTGGAACAAATGCTTGAATACATTCATACTCCTTTTCTAAAAACTTAATTACACTGTAATAGAGTTTTTTTTATTATGGCTTACTTACTCGACCATGTATAATTGTAACTATAGCAATGTACTAACTTGCACTCCATACCCCTTACCTTGACCTGACAAGGATAAATACTCCACGGTTATAAACATGTAGGCTGTACCAGCAGGGACCTGGTGCTACCTGGCTCAGCAGGGACTTTAATCAACGTAGCTGATGACCCTAGATCCTCACTATAGACCCATGAGGTCACCTAGAGGTGTTTTTTTTTCAATTCGGATTCATATCACACCCTTTGAATACATTAGTGTAGGACTCAGTTTAGGCATCTATAGTGCACTCTTTACACTGAAAACCTGGAAGATCCGAAACTAGTCAGCAGTGACCACTTTAGGTCCTCAAGTTGACGATACCTAAAACTACAACTTTAGGTAGTCAAAATGATGACCTAAGTCATCAGTATGACAACTCTGTACTGTCAGTATTGTCATACTGATGAATCAGGTCATCAGGATAACGACCTAATGTCATCATTTTGACTACCTGAAGCTGTAGTTTTAGGTATCGTCAACTGGAGGACCTAAAGTCGTCACCGCTGACTAGTTTCGGATCTTTCAGGTTTTCAGTGTAGGCAGCAATCCTAGCACCTCAATTCACCAGCAACTGTTGCCTACATACAAGTTCAGTGATAAGAGAGGGTGTTAATGTTCAGTGAGAACCAGGGTGATCTGTGCTGGCATGAAGTATCTTGACATCTGGTACATTGACAGTGCAACAATATCTCGATATTGTATTCCTACATGTTCTAGGCACACCTTCTCCTAACATTGCTCAATGTGTGATGTTAGCAGGTTTTGGAATAAGCTGCAGAGATTCCCTCTTGAGAGTTTGGTCCCTTTGACCAGTTGCATCAAATCTGATGGAGCAGTCATGGATATTATTATTAAACCCTAACGTAATTCTGTAAGCAATAACCTTAGTGGCTTTCATGAAGATTTAAACACCTTTTTGTTATCAGCTATATTGAACCTGAGATGCCTCTGGGACAAAACTGCATTTGGTACTTAGTTCTGACAATACTCTTCCAAAACTAGATAAGGGGCCTCCCCTACCAATACCCATGCCACAAATAGGTAAGAGCTCAGGTTTTGGTCAAAATGCCTCCCAAGAGTTTCAGAACCAGCGGACCTGTTGCTGCACTGCAATTCCTGTTACAACTACATAAGATCCCGATGGTACCTTGGTCCTATAATGACAAGGTCCAGGTTGTTTTGGTACCTAATGCCCACAAGACAATTGCTACTTTCTGAAATCACAAACAATGAAGAAGTTGAAGATGCCTTGTAAAATGAAAAGTTGAAACTCACCCGAGAGGAAAGCCCCTATTACTGAAAAAGTCAGTAAAAGAGACATGCATCCCTGTACTCCAGCCATGTCGATAGTAAGAGAGTAATGAATGGGCTAACAGGCACCAAATTCAGAGTATCGTAGGATATTGTAAGGAGTGGCCGTATTATAACATGATTAATCAATAAAAAATCAATAATTAATCAATAGAATATCAATAAATACAAGTTGAAAACAAAAATGGTTCCCCTTCCCCGGGATGCAAGCCTGCCATAGTGTGTGTACATCTCGGTGCCAGTCTCGGCTTGGATTGGTTTGGACGCGTCCCGCGTCCCGCGTCCCGCGGTTATGACAGCTTCTGGTGGCATTCTAACCAATAGACACCCCTTGACGCCCAGCAGCCGTTGGTTTGGTTTGGACGCGAAAAAAAAAGATTCCCCGTTATGCGAGCAGTAGCAACAAAGCTGGGGGGGGGGCACAACCCAGGCTGCTGGGGATTTTCACACTTTGAATGTATAGTAGTTATATATGAGTCACCTCCCCGGGCTTTTTATGATATCAAGTATGCCATAGTGTGTGTACACAATCGGTACACACACCTCGGCGCCTGGCAGCCATTGATTTGGTTTGGACGTGAAAAAAAAGATACGCCCGGACCGGGCTTGTCCCACCTACCTCTAGCAGCTGAGCACAATGCGCTAACCACTAAACCACCGCGTCTCTCACCTCGGCGCCCGTCTCGGCTTACCTTGGTTTGAATGTGTCCCGCATCTCGTGGTTATGGCAGCGGACAGCCCGCAGTCGTTGCCGTTATGCAAGCAGTAACGAAAAAAAATATACACCCTGACTGGGACTCGTCCCACCTACCTCTACAATCTAACCAAGAAAACACACGTTTCTCGTAAATCCCTGTGGCGCAATGCATAGGGAGTTGGATTTGGGATCTGAGACTGTATGCTAGACCCCTACCCTGGCCATGAAAATTTTGTGGGTTTTAACATGTAACATGTGACATGTTAGGACATGTGCCATGTGACATGGACAAGGAGTGCTGATATCCTGGATATCAGCACTCCTAGGAGTGCCGATATCCTGGATATCAGCACTTCTAGGACCAGCAATATCGACAGGTATCAGAATGGGAATATCCTGAAAAAGCACCCAAAATCACAGAGGTCGTGTAACAAGTATAGATAAGTGAAAGTAGCAGCAGAGTGGGTACTGACTGGCACTATATATCTGTGACTACATATATACTTTGCGGTCTATCATCCTGTGTTCCAGTTGTCAACCGATGCATGTCCTCAGAGAATATCCTATGACATGTTTCAGGTTAGGTCGTTTTGTGACAATGCATGTTGATCATAATCTCTGATCATAATTCAGGTTTATTTTGCTGGCAGCAGTATAAGGGTTATTTGCTATTTTGGACAGGGTGTTTGTAATGGCTTGAAGAATATTTGAGTTCTTGGAATATAATCATAATTATTATTATTTCAGCTCAAATTCAGGAGAGTCGGAAATGGTCATTCAGAAGGAGGGATGATATTACATATAAATTGCATTAGTTTCTTGGGTACATCCAAAGTGTCATAAACACAATCATGGGGGTTTAGGTTTTAAAATCTCTTTCGCTAAGTCAAATTAGGATTAATGACTTGTGGTGTTAAACGTCTCTATACCATTGTATCTATCAATTTATTGGCTAGTATAATAAGACAAAAAAAAATTATATGAATGAGATTAATTGATAGGGTTAGCATGATGAATTAGGCATTTGTCAAGACCACACTAAAGTCTTTATGCACCAGAATACTGTGGTGGTCGGCACCTACTAACACCCATAGTTGCTGGGCTTAATGCTCTCTTAACCATGCACACACATATATATATATATATATATATATATATATATATATATATATATATATATATATATATATATATATATATATATATACTGGTGCTATCAATGATTACTGAAGTGACCTAGCCTAGAGAATTGTTGAGGAAAACTCGATCCTGCACAGGGTTAGGTTAGTCTTTTTATTCAAATAACTAAACACTAATCGAGTAGATTTAACAGTGGTCAAACTGTAGACCACTGTCAAAATGAATCTGTAAATCGATTTGTAAACACTTGAAATACATGTTGCTATGATATACCACCTGGCGTAATAGATATATATGGAATTTAGAATTTACTCAACTGTGACTCTAATGGCCATACGACAGAAATGAACTATTAAGACGTATAGCTTTCATGATCTTCTAGGATGAGGATTCTATGTCTTATTTAGAGAAGTTAAGTGTACGATGTTGATGTAGCTGGATATATTGACTTCCAGGCACATGGCCTATAAGACAAATGGTCTTAGGTCTTATAGCCTCACGTCATATGGCCGAAAAAAGTGGCCGAAAAGATGACGGTTGTTTATTATGGTTGAAAAGTCTTTTATATGACAGAAAACAAACAACAACAGCAAATGGTATATTATCTGATGAAAAATTATTAGATTGTGGCATGGCTCAAGGGACAGTATTGGGTCCATTACTATTTAATCTTTATATAAATGACATAACACAAATGATTCAAAATTGTGAATTTTTTCTATATGCTGATGAAGTAGCATTAGTATTAAATGGTAAGGATACTGGAATAATGAGATCTTTGATGCAGAATGATGTTGGAAATATTGAAAAATGGTGTAGACAAAATATCTTAATAATGAATGCTAAAAAAAACAAAAGTTTTATGGTATCACCCTAATAGGCAACGTATTGTTAAGTATAATATCTTTTTGAGTAACAACAAACTGGATATGGTAGAACACTTTAATTACCTAGTGGTTATTATAGATTATGATTTGAATTTTAAAGCACATTGTAAGAAAGTTGATTCACAGGGCACAGCTAGGTTAAAACAATTAAGAAATATTGTAAAATATCTTGATATTGACACTAGCTTACAGATTTATAAATCTATCATTGTACCTATATTAGAATATTGCAGTTTTCTTCTGGAGAGTGGCCCTAATACCTTGGTTGAACATCTGGATATATTACAAAATCTCTGTCCAAGAACTTGTAGAAAAGTAAGAAACCCCCAAGATATACATGTAGATGAACTATTAAAGTTGTGCAATGTCGACACTCTGGTTGCACGTAGGAAAAGGGTACTAGCATGCATAATGTATAGACATGTAAAAGATGCTAATAATATTGTTGTCCCAAACAAATTGTTAAGGGGAAACAATAAGATTAAAATTAAGGTCAGTAGACCGAGACTCAAACTATATCGACGGAGCCCCTTATATAGAAGCAATATTGTTTGGGATTTACTACCAATGGACACACAACACAGTGAGAACATGCATGTACTGAAGAAAAAAACTATGTGAAATCATAATATTAGAACCTGGGCTTTGTCATAGTAAGAATTATAAAGATATATGTTTCTATATGGCGATACTTGAATCAAGATGACTGTTCATGAAAACCATTTATGACACGCTGTATGATAACTATGATAATGTGCCTGTATATTGTTGTATTACTTACCAACTGGCTAATAATTGTAAAAGCTTCATTGTGACAAGAAATTATTGGCCAATACCACACCATACGACCCCCATACCACACCATACGACCCCCATACAACACCATACATCCCCCTACAATACCATAGCAGTAAATACCAGTACTTTCTGTCAGAGGACCACCATTTCCAAAACTAGCTACATTATCATTAGCCTACATGGTCATGTTACACATGTAGCTATGTTATCATTAGCCTACATGTTCATGTTATACATGTAGCCCTGTTATCATTAACCTACATCGTCATGTTATACATGTAGCTACATTATCATTAACCTACATGGTCATGTTATACATGTAGCTATGTTATCATTAGCCTACATGTTCATGTTATACATTTAGCCCTGTTATTATTAGCCTACATCGTCAGGTTATACATGTAGCTACATTATCATTAACCTACATGGTCATGTTATACATGTAGCTATGTTATCATTAGCCTACATGTTCATGTTATACATTTAGCCCTGTTATCATTAGCCTACATCATCAGGTTATACATGTAGCTACATTATCATTAACCTACATGGTCATGTTATACATGTAGCTACATTATCATTAGCCTATATGGTCATTTTGTATGTAGCTATGTTATCATTATCTTACATGGTCATGTTATACATGTAGAGCTCTATGTTATCATTAGCCTACATGGTCATGTTATACATGTAGCTATGTTATCATTAGCCTACATGGTCATGTTGTATGTAAGTAGTATATAATGTATCGGAAAGGGACTATAGCTAATCTAAGGATATTACTCATTGGGGATGCAGCCAATCAGAGGCCTCCCTTTTATCGGAAAATTCAAATGGGGGTCACGTGACCTAGGCCCCCCGTGGTTTGGTGCCAAAATGGACCAATCAGAACCCTCCCTTTTGGCGGGAAATTCAAAATGGTCACGTGACCCAAACCCCCTGTGGTGTGCCGCCAAGATGGCGCCCTCTGATTGGCTGGCTGTTTAGGTGATGTGACCTCTATTATGCAAATAAGGTCATATGACCCTAATTCGAATGGACCAATCAGAGGTCGTCATTTTGGTGGGAAATTTGAAAAATTTGGTTACATGACTCTATTTTTAAATTTTTTGCCAAAATGGAGACTTCTGATTGGTTGGCTGTCCACATGTCATACCATCAGCTGTATGCAAGCAAGTAGTTATGTGACCTTATTAGCATAGAGAGGTGTGGTTTATTATGTAGATGAGGGTGTAACTATAGTGAGATATTTTTTATATAAATTAAAAAAGGTAAGCTGAAAGCTTGCCAAGAAAAAAAAACTAAAAAAAAAACTGGGAAATATTTGGGGGACCCTTGGGGTGGGGGACTTAAGGGGGGCCATTGGGGTGGGGGCCTTTTAGGGGGCCCCTTTTTTGGAAACCCGCCCCTTCATCAACTATGACAAAAATTTGATTTTGCAAAATGCCCCCCCCCAATTCGTATATGCGTATGGAATGATGCGTCACATTCCATGCCCACTTTTTTCAACATACGACCCCCTATATCTAACATAGCCCCCCTCCCCCACCTGGCAATAAAATTAATGTGTTTTTCAAATTTTTCAAAGATTCTCTTACAAAATTGTATTTTTACTTTAATATATTCTCATATTACATGCAGGAAATCAATGTTTCTAACAACAATTAATGTAAACCAGCAAATTATGACTATATGAGGACTTAGATAAAAAAAAATCTGACCTACCGACCTCAACTTTTTTGCCTCGTTATTGGAAACACAGCTTCTTTTTTTTAGGCCTAAAGAACCATAAAAAACAGCAAGACACTTAGGATGCAGTGTACCTATCTCTACTCCACCCTAAGTGTCTTGCTGTTTTCACCTGCACCCTAGCTGTCCTTTTTATGCACCCTAAGTGTCTGCTACCTAAGTGTCCTCGCACCCCACATGTCTGCACCCTAAGCGTCCTGGCACCCTAAAATACCTGTTACCATTGTGATATACCTGTAGCTAAGTTATCATTAGCCTACATGGTCATGTTATACATAGACATCACAGGAGACCAGATGCAGCCCAGTATGGACCACACAGTACTGTTTGTCTACAACTGAATGGTGCTTATAAGTATCAGTTGACCCTTCTTCCATATTTACTTTCATTACTAGCACTACACCTGCATGACTTTAGGTTGTTGTTCACTTAACTTTTACCATTAAAACATATTTTGTGACAGCCTTCATGCTCAAACAATGCAGCACCTGATCTCCTGTTTTGTCATACTCTGCATCAGAGAGGTCTCCCTGCTGCCCTTACCAAAGCAGATGTGTTGACAAGTATGCCAGATTCTTTTTATTTAATGGGAATACTACCGAAATAGGTCATCTTGAAAATAGGGTGGTCTCTCCCTTTAAGTAATGCTAAATATAACAAGAAATATATATCAACCGTCCTACCTATTTATTTATTTTTCATTCCTCTTCATTTATCCCCATTTACGTTTTGGTGAACTGGGCTGGTTTGAGGCCCCTTATATTCCTTAGATATATATAAAACCAGGATTCCTTATGTAGCTTCCTATGTTCCTTATGCAGGGCTATCAGAATAAATGATAATAACACATATATAAACCATTTTGAATGATCTATTCAGCACAGAAGGTAAAACAGCCAAATTACAACCAGTCATGCCTATTGACCACATGTAATCATGTTATCTTTAGCCTACATGGTCATGTTATACATGAGGCTATGTTATCATCAGCATACATGGTCATGTTATACATGAGGCTACGTTATCTTTAGCCTACATGGTCATGCTATACATGAGGCTATATTATCATTAGCATACATGGTCCTATTATACTGTAATAGTCACGAAAAAGGGTCGGAGAGCGACCCGCTGCGGTCGGGAGCTTCCTGGGATCTCTGCAAGTGGGCGCGTCGGCGGGCCATGAGGGCGCCACCCAGCCAGGAGGGAAAATATAAGGAATGGTTCGAGTGGGTCGGGGGCTGACGGTCCGAGTCAGAGACCACGAGCAGGAGGAGGAGGAAGTGTAGCTAAGGGTCGGGGACTCGGAAGCAAGGAGAAGGGAGCAGTGAGATAGCGAGTGATAAGCAGAGGAGGCTGGAATGTACACCCAAACCCACAGGGTGGACCGGGTTGTGGTCCTTGAATAAAATATTAGATTCTGATACCATATATGTACTTGTTGTGCTTATTGTCCGACCATATTAATTACAGTGGTGACAGCGGTGTTAACCTGCGACGGTGAGGAAGTATACAAGTTGCCGAGCTCACACCAGGGCGAATCATGGCGGCACAGGAGAACACGGGTGATGGTACAAGCAGGAGCTCGCTAAAGGATCGACTAGGAGCAGGCAGGAGGGGCAGTCTGCTGGAGTTGGTGGACGAAGAGATAGATTTGAGGCGACCCAGTCGGTAGGCGGCAATGCCAGCAGTCACCCCTGGAGTCAGGAGATCAGGTTGGGCAAGGGAGACCAGTCCAGGGGGATCCATAAGCCTGCAGTTATGCCCAGAAAGTATGACAGGACATCAAATTTGGATGAATTTCTGGCTCACTTCGACGTGTGTGTCTTAGCAAATAGCTGGACGGAGGCCCAGGCGGGGACGTTTTTGGGAATAAGCTTGGCAGGGGTGGCTCGCAGGCTACTTACGGATTTACCCCCTTTGTCGGCCGGGGGATATAAGCTATTAAGGGAGGCGCTGGTTAACAGGTTTCAACTGCCTAACCAAGTTGAGAAGTATAAAGCTTTGTGGAGGAACCGCACTAGACTTAAGGACGAAAGTTTGCATAAGCTGTCGGAGGATGTTAAGTGACTTACTCACCTGGCCTATCCGGCGGCGGAAGCAGCTACCATCGATGCCATGGCTAAGGATAGGTACCTGGAGACTCCAAGGGATCCGGAGTTGAAACTTTGGGTGTTTCAGTCTAGACCTAAGAATTTGGAGGCGGCGGGGGAGACATCAATCGAGGGGCAGGCCTTCTTGGACGGGAATAGGACTAGTGACAGCAGAATATGCACCATGGAATCCCCTCCTGTGATACAAGGGATAAAGGAGTCCCTGGAGGAGTGGTTGCAAGGGAAATTTGACAATTTGCTGGCCAAGGTTAACGAGAAAGAAGGGGGACAGAGAGGGAAGTCCGGTGGTCCCGCCCCGTTCGGGAAGGGCTGCTTTGAATGTGGGGAGGACGGACACTTTAAGCTGGAGTGTCCTCAATTCCTGGAGAGGGTGGCAAAGGCCAAGGCAGCGAACGGGGATAGTGGCAAGAGGAAACAGGCTTCGGGAAACTCGAGACGGTCCCCGCTGGCGGCCGAGTGGGGACCTATGCGAAGGGACAAGGGCCGAAGGAATGGAAGGGTCGGCGGGAGGAAGCAGGTAACAGTTTGGAGTTGACCGGGAGACTGTGGGGCCATGATACAGGGGCAACAGTCGATTTACTCTCACGCAAGTGGTGGAGGGGCATAGGGTCGCTGGGGACACTACTGTGGAGGGTCGGATCAAAGCGCACATGAGGGGGGTTTCCTTTGATGTGGAACTCTGTTTCTTGGTAGCGGATATCGGAGCAGAGGGGATCCTGGGGGCGGATTTTATAAGACAGGAGAGAGCAGTTGTCGACCTGGCGGGTAGCAGGCTGCTGTTCAGTAGTTCGGACGGTGGTCGCTGTAGGGTGACCAGTGCTAGTACAGCGGTGATCGGAGGCCAGGAGGAGGTGCTGGTGGAAGGGGTGATTCGCGGAGGATGGAAGGGAGGCAAAAGCGGGATCTTGGAGGGGTTGGAGGACTTCGAAGGGGAGAAGGGTTTCCGGGTGGGCAGGATTCTGGTGAGCCTGCAGGGGGAGGCAGTCCCGATACAAGTCTATAACCCCGGGACCCAACCGGTCACCTTGTATAGGGGGATGAACCTGGCCACACTGGATGAGGTGGAACTCCCGGAGGGACCTAAGGAGGCCACGATCGACTGTGTGACAGTGGTGGGAGCTGCGGCTGAGGAAGGACTGCGGAAGGGGGTGGAGTGGGTCGAACTATTACTAAAGGATTCCCCAGTTGAGGACAAGGAACCCTGGCAGGCAATGTTGCTGGAACATAGGAGTGTTTTTCAACTGGAAGAATGGGAACTCGGCCACTCCACACTGATCCAGCATCGGATTAAGACAGGGGAGTCGGCATCGGTACGGGCCCTGCCTAGGAGGTTGGCACCTCATCAGAGAGAAGTGGTGGCAGAAGAGGTAGAGAGGATGTTAGAAGAGTCATAGAAGAGGCATATGGGCCGTGGGCGTCCCCTGTAGAGCTGGTCAGGAAGAAGAATGGCAGGGTGAGGTTTTGTGTAGACTACATACAACTAAATGACTTGACAGTGAAGGATGCCTACCCCCTTCCCCGCATAGACAACTCGCTTGACTCAATGGCGGGGTCCAGGTGGTTCTCGACCCTCCACTTGGCATCAGGATACTGGCAGGTGGACGTGCACCCGGACAACAGGGAGAAAAGGGCATTTGTAACACATCAGGGCATGTATCAGTTCAAGGTCATGCCCTTCGGCCTGTGCAACGTGCCTGGCACCTTCGAACGGCTGATGGAAATTGTGATGAGGGGACTGCAGTGGCGCGAGTGCCTTGTTTACTTGGACGACATCATCATTTTCGCTCCCGACCACCCGACCCACATGACCAGATTAGAGGAGTTGCTGGGATGGCTGGAAGGGGGGAGATTGAAGGTAAAGCCGGAGAAATGTAAACTGATCTGACCCCAAGTGGCATTCCTGGGCCATGTGGTCGATTCGGAAGGGGTGGAAACCGATTCGACCAAGGTACAGGCCATCAGGGACTGGCCAGTACCACAGTCTGTCAGGGAGGTGCGGAGCTTCCTGGGTCTGTGCGGGTATTATAGAGGTTTTGTGAGAGACTTTGTGGCCCTGGCTCAACCCCTCTCCGCTGGGACAGGGCCTGTGCGGAAGCTTTTGAGGCCTTGAAGTTACATTTGACCAGTGCCCCCATCCTAGCGTATCCACAAGGGAAGGGACAGTTGATAATTGACTCTGACGCAAGCGACCTGGGGATGGGAGCGGTCTTGTTGCAAGTACAGGCTGGACAGGAGAAGGTGCTTGCGTATGGCAGTTGCACACTTAACCGACCGGAGAGAAATTACTGCATCACACATAGGGAGATGCTGGCAGTGGTGTATGTCATCAAGAAGTTTAGGCACTATCTGGTGGACAGGCCCATTTTGATACTGACTGACCATGCGGCCCTAAAATGGCTCTTAGGATTCTAAGAACCCGAGGGGCAGGTCATGCGCTGGCTCCAGTTGTTGGGGACGTATGACTACACTGTAGAGCATAGGCCAGGGCGGAATCACGGTAATGCAGACGGTCTCTCTCGACGACCATGCAGACAATGTTGGTGGTCAGGATGGTCACACGAAGTCAGGGGGGGAGTAGAACTCTGGTCAGCCAACTAGGAAGGCTGGAAAAAGGAGTGGACTACTGGGGAGGTTCTGGTGGGAGCCAGGGGGCGGTCCCATTTCCAGCTCTTGGTCTCCCGGTGCATAAGAGAGGAGGTGATGCACGATGCACATGGTGCACCCCTGTCCTGCCATTTCGGTCGGGATAAAACCATGCGGAGGGTACAACAGTCTTATTACTGGCCCGACTACCACAAGGATTTGACGAGGTGGTGTGCTAACTGCAAACAGTGCCTAAAGAGAAAGAGACCCACCCACCCGGCTCGAGCCATGATGAAACATATGCCTGTGGGGTGGACCCTGGAGAGGGTAGCCATGGATATAATAGGGCCGCTTCCCCGGACCGAGAGGGGGGGCCGACACCTCCTGGTAAATGATGGATTATTTTACAAGGTGGGTGGAAGGAGTGACCATTCCAAATCAAGAGGCGGGGACAATGGCATGGGCTTTTGTAACCGAGTTTGTGTGCCGTTTGGGGCCTCCAGGCATAATTCATACGAACCAGGGGCGTAATTTTCAATCGGCACTCTTCCAGGAAGTCCACAGGCTCTTAGGGACAGTGCAAACTAGGACATGTCCCTACAACCCTAAGTCGGACGCGCTGGTGGAGAGGTTTAACCGTATGCTGGAAGCCATGCTGGCCATAACGGTCGACCGTCACCACTCGCACTGGGATCGGCAACTGTCATTTGTTATGCCCAGGGATCCCATGGATTTTGCAGCTGAGCTGCAACATCGTATGGCGGCCGGCCATGAGTACGCTAGAAGAGAGGCAGGAGAGAGTGTAAGGCGACAATAGAGGAATTATGCTGGTCCAGTGAGGGGTAAGACCTTGGAGGAAGGGGACATCGTCTATTACTTAGTACTCCGGAGGGAGGTGGGCAAGTCAGGCAAATTGATCAATCCTTACACCGGGCCCTGCACAATCAGCAGGGCTCTGGGTGGTCCCGTGTTTGAGATTAAAGATAGGGGGAGAAAGAAAGTGGTGCATCAGGACTTGCTGAAGAAGGTCGAGGGCCCAAAAGGAGGGCGGGAACGCGCATGCTGGGCAGTACAACAGCGTCCCGGCCAGGGGGCGCCAGAGCTGCAAGTCCATCCGGGGCGAGAAAGATCAAAGAGAGGCGGTGACGTCAGAAGGCGCGAGAAGAGGGGCAGATCAGACATGGTTGAGGAGAGGTTGGCGGAATGTGGCTTCTTACATCCCCTATCGAGTAAAGCATAACAGAAAAAAGAAAGACTACTTACCCGTGGTCGCGGACAAGGACATCTGGGGAACCACATCCGACGCCGCACAAAGCAGGGTCCAGGAGGCAGCTAGGTTTCTAGAGCGACTGGGAATCCATCAGCCGACGTTTCCCGGTTCCGAAGTCGGGTCACCTGGAAAGAGAAGAAAAGACATGGTTAGTTCAGAAGAAGGGGAGGACGGAATCTGGGCGCCCCGATCAGTGGACTCCAAGGCAAGAGGAAGGGAGAAGTCAGGCCGACTGAGAAACAGTCAGAGTAGAGACCAGGCGCCGTGGCCCGGGGGAAGTCGACCTGTGTGTACAGTGAGAGGAAAATATCAACGCGACCCCATCTCGGTAGTGCTAGAGAGGGCTAACTTTAGTCTAGAGGAGTGGGTTATTGGTAGGCCAAAAAGAGGAGGAGTCGAAGTGTTCAGGGGCGTGCCTGCTGGGTCCCCACCTCTCACTAAGGACGAGTGGCTTCCCGGCGGGGAAGGAACGGCCCCCACATGATGACCTCGAGAATTAGGGATATATTCATGGCTCAGAACAGACGCTGTGTGGAGCGCGACCGCGAACAGAGAGTCGCACGTGACTGGCGCCCTATGTCACAGAAAGAAGTAGGTCACCACGCTCAATTGGGTCATGGCGTGAGGTCAGAGCAAGGCGCGGCGTGTTATTCAACCTCTACCCCATGGCTGCTTCATTTCTTCCACTTGTTGCCCAAGTATATGTCACATAGGGCCTTCACGTTCTGTTTACAGTGTCTTTTCACATATAACAGTCGGTCAGCAGAGAGCACGGGGTGGGCAGATTTGGACGGAGAATGTAATATGTCGGGTAAAGGGAGGACCACTACACCATCGAAAATGCCCCAGAAACAGAAGTCACCATGGAAGCTGACGCCCATGAAGGAGGAGAAGAAGTGTGCGTGCCCGGAGGCGGGGTGTATCGTGAAGACGAAGACTAAAGATTCTCTGCTTCGACACCTGAGGCTCCACACGGAGAAGGGGGATGGGTGGGACTCCCCTGTGGAAGATTGTGGTCTCCAGGTCAAGGGCCAGAGGTATACAGACATATACCGGCACATGTGTGCACACACCTGGAGCATCCCTGCTCAGTGAAGGCAAACATCCCGAAGTATATGGTAGTGGGAGGACCGGGGTTGAGAAGGATCATCAGCGCCAGTCGGCCCCCTGTCCCATCACCTATCCACAGGACGGACTCCCAACAAGCTTCACCGGCTGTGGGTATCAGCCCGTCCTTGTCAGAAGGGACACTCGACCGACAGATCTACGAGACAGATCGGGAACTGGCCGAACTCGGGGATGCGGAGGCGCTGACAAGGCTGCAGGCAAAGCATGCACAGAGGGAGTTGGAGTTGCTGATCACGCAAGTGACCCACACCTTGTCCCCATGACCACTACGGCAACGAGGGCCGACCCCGAGGTGGGTATCGAGGCAGCGGCAGATATCCTGCTGACCCTGGAAAAGGAGAAGAGAATACAGAAGGAGGGGAGGAGAGTGAGGTCCGGGAGAGCCCGAAAAGGTGGAAGAAAGAACTCAGCCAGCTGTTGGCCGATAAGAGACAGGGCTTGAGTGCACAGAGTGACCCGGCAGAAGTGAACAAGCAGGGAGGTGAGGGGTCTATCCCAGGAATGCCTGCAGAGGAGGTCACTGACGAAGGGGGCCGACCTTGTCGAAGGACGAACATTAAAGACAGGTCGCGGAGGAAGAGAAAAGAATGAGACAGGACTTATTACAGAAGAAAAGGGAATGGGAGGAGAGGGAGAAGGAGGATAAGAGGAAGAAAGATGAGGAGGAAAATGATAGGAGGAGGAGGGAACCAGAATAGGGGAGGAGGAAAGAGGAAGAGGAAAAGAGGAGGGTTGAGCAGGAGCGGGAGGAAAGAGAAAGAGAGAGGATGAGGACAAGAAATTGAAAGAGAGGGAGGCTAAGAGGAGGAAGGAAGAGGAGGAGAAAAAGAAGAGGGTCGAGCAGGAGGAAAAGAGCAAGAGAGAGGAGGAAGATCAGATGACGAAGGAGAGGGAGGCTAATAAGAGAAAGGAAGAAGAAGACGGGAGAAAAAGAGGAAAAGAGGAAAGAAGGAAGGAAAGGAAAAGGAGGACCGGAAGAAGAAAGAAAGGGAGGATAAAAGGAAGAGGGAAGAGGAAGAAAAGAGGAGGGAGGAGAACAAGAGGAGAGAAGGGGAGCACAACCAAACTAAGAAGGCGGCCGACTCGAGGAAGAGGTTAGGTGAGTAGCTGATGAAGAGCAACGAGAGAGGGGGAGATGACAGGCTGAGGAGGAGGGCGACCGTAGATGGGTAGAGAAGGAGAGAGAAAGGGAGGGTCACGATTATTGGACCCACAATAGCTCAAACGAGGCAAGGACTTCACCACACGTGTGGAGGCCGGCAGGAGGACAGCTCTGCGACACAGAGGGCACCCAAGCAGCCAGAGCGACAGCTACAGGTCTACATAGGTCGGGAGTGGTGGGGTCGGAACTGCAGAGTGCACCAGGGACAAGTCAAGTGGGATAGCAGGCTGGAAGCACGCAGTCCTTTACACACCTACCACCACCTGGAACTCCCACCTTGGGGCCTTGGGGACCACTTCCACTCCCCTATGTAAGCATGGGGGAGATGGACATCTGGTGCCACGAGTATTCCTGCCCTGGAGGTGAGTCGCAGACCCGGACCCGATGCAGAGCTGGGCAAGCAACCTGGGACTACCAGACAACTTCGGACCGACCTACGAGGTTGTCACAGGGCGCGAGCATATGTGGGTGGATATGTTGGGGCCAGGGCTGGTCCAGGTCAACCATCTACACCAGGTCATGTACCAGTGAAGACAAACAGCGGTGAGTCCTACTTTTATGGCTAGCGATCCTACTCAAATAAAAGTAGAGGAGAGAATTCATCGAGCTACAAGTCAGTAGAAAACTGTAATTGGGACTCCTGGGAGGCCGTCCTGGAGGTGTTCTCTAGGTGTAAGAAATAAAGAAGGGGGGTGCGGGAGGTCGTCACAGGAAGAATTGAAGTTAAGGAGTTGTGTTTTGTTCCAGGGGTCAGCAGACGGGAGCGACCAGGAGGAACGGGTAGATGATCAGCACCTAGGATCACACAGGTGAGGAGGCGGCCCTAGGAGCGGTTCCCAGCGGCCCCAGGACTAGAAGCCAGATAGCAATGGGGTGACCAGAGGTGCAACTGTAGATAAGTTCACATAAATAGGTAAACAAAAGGAAGGAGAGGATTTGTACCCGACCTATGTCAACCTATATTCGACTTATTCGACCATCATTAAGACTATAATCAGAGGAAGTCGTCCCCCTCGCCTAAAGCTAAGAGGAATGCCGCTTGCGGATGGGACCAGTTCAATCAGTATCTACATTAGATGTAAGTTGAATAACCTAGTTCAAAGTCATCCCTGGAGGGGACAAATTAAGGAGGGAGGGATGTAATAGTCGCGAAGAAGGGTCGGAGAGCGACCTGCGGCGGTCGGGAGCTTCCTGGGATCTCTGCAAGGGGGGGTGTCGGCGGGCCGTGACGTCACAAGGTCGCGGACCAATAGGAGGGTGCCACCCAGCCAGGAGGGACTATATAAGGAACGGTTCAAGTGGGTCGGGGCTCTTGGACCTAGTCAGAGACCACAAGCAGGAGGAGGAGGAAGTGTAGCTAAGGGTCGGAGATTTGGAAGCAAGGAGAAGGGAGTAGTGAGATAGCGAGTGATAAGCAGAGGAGGCTGGAACGTACACGCAAACCCACAGGGTGGACCGGGTTGTGGTCCTTGAATAAAGAACATTAGATTCTGATACCGTATTTATTATTGTCCGACCATATTTATTACAACACACCTGGACAAACAGATAGTGCAACAGTTTGCCGCTAGGCACTTATAGTACATCTGTGTTGTATAACGTGTTGTATAACGTTCTACAATAAACATCGAATACCTAAATGGGGTGATTGTAGGCCGGAAACATTGGTGCATGTGATACCTTGTGACATAGCAAGAAGGTAATTGGTTTGCACTACTCTATGCATGTGGAACAATGCCTTAATAGGCACACTACAAATAGACTAAAGGTGAGTGATAATGCTATAGTAATGGTGCAAGGGGCCTATCACATGGCCACTTGGCAAATGAGCATTGAAAATAAAAAGTAGGGAAATATCATTTAATTGGGGAAAAAAATCTAACAAAAAATGTTTCATTTTTGAATTACATTTTTCTCTGTACATTTTCATATTAGAATACTTTCACACATTATTGGATTATATGTAAGGTTTTATAGGCCATGTATTGCAACAGCAATTTGCAGTTCATGACATAAATATATATTCAATTAGATGTTCTCTACTTATGAGAGGTCAAGGTCATTGGCATCATGGCATCTATCTTGTCACATGTCACATTGTGCACAATGTGACATGTACTGGTACCATGTATCACAAAATGACATGTACTAGTACCATGTGTCACCATATGACGTGTACTGGTGCCATGTAACATCATATGACCTGTACTGATGTGTACTGGTGCTATATCCCAGCTAGCACAATGCATGCAATTTACGTCACTCTTACGTGAAAACTTGTGTGATTTACGTAAAAAAGATATCTTTGGATGAGTAGTGCTAGCAGGGATGTATAACAATATGACTTGTAAGGCATCAATACCATGCATTACTGCCCCCTCCTCTATCATATTGCTGTCTTTTACCCCTTCACTGAAAAAAGTCTTCCTGACAAAGTGACATGTATACCCATGTCAACTTGATTTGACACAGAGAGCACACATCATTGGAACATGTGCACATATGTCACCATGACAACTCTAGCACACAATAATCCTCATATGATTTGACATGCCTTAAAATGCCACGTCATCTGTGAGTTGACTAGGGTCACGGCCATGTCAAAGGCACTTGTCATGTGATGGTTTGACATACATAATTGTTCTAGGATATTCCACTAGATGGGGCAAACAACCATTTTGGTACCAGGATTAATCACTACCAAGAGGTACTACCAACACTTGAGACATTTGATGTATCTATGTCATTTTGTTTTCATGACGAATAGATCACTAAGGTCTGTAAATACTATCAACAAATGGTAGTGAATTCTATTTCATTGTTAAATTTGCATTTGTAATTGAATATCAAAATAGACACCCACAATCCTGAATCATTCAACTGGAGAGGTTAGACACCTTGTGTATGGGTCAGTGAAAATACCAAAAGATTGTATGCTAACCAACAGTCTATAGCCGGGAGTCGTGGCGCAGTCAGTAGCGCGTCCACTCACAGGCCGTAAGGTCGTGGGTTTGGTTCCCGGCCCGGCCGGGGCACAGTGGTGGTTCCAAACGTCGCCGTAAGGTGTAGGTTGAGTTCCTCCCTGCTCTGGCTAGGCTGTGCTGGAAAGTCTCTCGGCGGTCATGGCAGACAAATGACTTAAAACAGGCCTGTCCATCTCTCACTATGCCTATGTAGTGACGGATGTTAAAGAACCATTGCCTTGGTAAAAGTGTAGGGGCGTGTTTTCTATCTTCCCATAGATGCGGTCACCATCATCCCCCCTCCCCATTAGACTAGGGTCCGGGCAAGCAACGCCACAAGGGTAATCTCCCTTCGGTGTGGATACAACCCGTGGGACCTCTCACCCTTGAGTGTCGGCCGCAAGGAAGGCACGAGGTGAGATAAAATTCGAGCCAGAGCCAGCCACAGTCTATAATCTCAGTATCTTCATTACATGGAGACAGATGGCATTGCCATGCACCTCCATGCCCTTGTCTTATGGACTGCCGGGATTCCCTAGCCCACTTAAAAGGGTCTATATCTCCTCTTTACTCTCCCCTCAGGATGTGTGTGGTGCACATATGCATGGGCACTGACACATTCCTCTGTGAAATTGTGTAATGTAGTTCTTGCCATGAATATGACCTTAGCTGTCAAAATGGTGTTAAACATCTATTACTTACTCACTCACTCACTTATGGACTGCATATATAGGTCCTCAGTCAAGTAGACGTTCTGTAGATAGGAAAAAGTGCTGTAGTGTTGCAGGCCTGTGGGACTATGGTATCCCCTGCCTTCTACTATAGGCCTGCCTTGATTGAACCATTGGTACATAGCTATTGACTGCTCTTGACCCTTACATAATTGTCTGACAGTATTACCTAGCACTCAGGTGATTGGATCAGAAATATGTGACGTGTCTTCATTACGCATGTCAAGTGGAGTTGACGAACCAAATATGAGAGGGTCAACCTTATTCGACATGCCTTCATACATGTCAAGTGGGAGACAAATTGTGACCTGTGCAGTATGCATCAAAGCGATCAATGTTCTTCTCTCTGTGTTTATTCGTTTCTTGGGAGTTTGCCTTCTGCAGTAAACGTTTGTGCTATTGTCTCTTTAGAGAAAATGTGGATGAGTTGAAATTATTCCATTAGGGGATAGGCATAACATTCTATTGGACTGTTTAGGACACACCCATGGGATATTATGATAACATTCAGTCAAGTGAGCACTTGCCTATCGACAAACAGGGAGAGAGGGGGATTGGACTCAGGAATGAGAATTTCGTATGGTGTTGTATGGTGTCATATGGTGTTGTATGGGGGTCGTTTGGTGTTGTATGGTGTCATATGGTGTTGTATGGGGGTCGTATGGTATTGTATGGTGTTGTATGGTGGTCGTATGGTGTCGTATGGTGTCGTATGGTGTTGTATGGGGGTCGTATGGTGTTGTATTGGGGTTGTATGGTGTCATATGGTGTTGTATGGGGGTCGTATGGTGTTGTATGGTGTTGTAGGGGGATTGTATGGTGTTGTATTGTGTTGTATGGGGGTTGTATGGTGTTGTATGGGCCACAGAAGGGCACAGAAGTATGGAGTTAAATTTTTGCCCTCTGACATTTCGGGCAAATGTCATTTCGACCAAATGTCATTTCGGCCACTTATATTTCGGCCATGTGTCATGGTGCCAAATGACTGAAGGCCATCTGTCTTAAGGGTCATGCACCATGGAATCGGATACATTTTCTATATATATCCTTTATGTAAAGCACATTTACTGTTTATTGTATTGGCTTTATTTCATGGCTATTTCTTGTACTAGTCCATTTTGGGAAGCACCCACTGATGGTAGATCATTGACTTTCTTATGCACTTAAATGGATGGCCTGTTTCAATTAATATGATAGCATAATATTATATGGAGTGTGATTGAAAGAAAAACTATTCAATTAAAGTGATTTATGTGAACACTTTATTATGAAGTTTGCATTGTAATGGTGATATAATGGCACTGTAGAGGAGTTGGCCGCCCTGGGTTTGCAGAGGGAAGACGATATTTCTGAAGTCCTAAAACGCAAATAAAACTTTACAAACTTATACCTATAGTCCACTGGGCCTCTTTGGCCGACTTTTGTGTAGGGAATGTATGGCCAAAATTGGCTGAAGAGGCCCAGTGGACTATAGGTATAAGGAAGGTAAATTGTGTTAGACTATTAATCTGCTACTAACCGAAGCCCGATGCAGTCAGATTGTAGACGCATACATCAGTAAGTCGTGAATAATATGAGCCTTTGAAATGACAGACATTCAACGACAAATAAATCTACAGCCGTCTACACAGGCTTGGGGATAGAGCATGTCCAGGCGTGGTAGAAAGGCGCTCCTAGAAAAAGAAAAGATGAAAAATGAGTAAAGCGGGATTGGTTAAAGCTGGCTTTTTTCAAATCACCTGCTATTATCTACATTTGTCATTTTAATGTGGTCTCTATATCAACGTAGAACTAAAGTTATGTTTTCTGAATATAAGTATTCTCAAATTATACACATGAATCTACATAAGTAGTAAGAATGACAACCAGTGGCGGATCCAGGATTAGAAAAAGGAGGGGGCACGGCCGAAAAGGAGGGGGCGCACCCCCTATTTTTGTGCAAATTTTGGGATCCAAAATATGTAGTTAAACTATAAAGTACTCGGAAAAAAGGGGGGCGCGCACCCCCGTGCCTCCCCCCCTCTAAATCCGCCACTGACAACCTCTGAAAGGCACTTCTTAATATGTTATGACTAGACCCCTTTAAATTGTAGAGGGATCCCTCACTCTGGTGCCATTAAGCCCTGCATGGATCCGGTTGTCAGTAATGATTGCACTGGTACAACTGCCTTACCAAACCCTATGTAATTTCTACATTAAGTGCTGATCATACAGAGCAGTCGTAGGGCATCACTTAAGATCACCCACTCTAATATTGACGGTTTAGGGAGTGGTCATTATTTATCAACAGGGGGGTGGTGGGTTTTCGCGCAGACGCGCGAAAATTTTTTACGCCCCCCCTCGACGGCAGTAAAAAATTTTCGCGCCCCCCCCGCGCCGCCTCTTTGATCTATAGTAGCGCGCGGGCTTTTTTGCTAAAAAGAGGGTAAATTTTTTTAGCCCCCCCCCTCAAGAGGGGTCAAATTTTTTTTAGCCCCCCCCCTCGAGAGGGCTCAGAATTTTTTACGTCCCCCCCTCAAACCCACCACCCCCCCCCCTGTTGATAATAAATGACCACTCCCTTACACCGTAGTGGACGTGTTCAGTTGTACCATCTTGAGAAATACGGTCCAGAGCAAGTGTTCAGCCTGAGACACTGTGGCCTATAGGCTGGTATGTGCACATGGTGAGGCTCTAAACTAAGGATTGTACCATACCAGCACATTTGTCTTTTTGTCTACTTGTTAAGTGTGTAATTTTATAAACTCTCTGTGTGGCTCACCTCCAAGAGTCCCAAAGTAAGAAAATTATGGCTTTTTAGATAGAAACCTGACCTGATATAATTACAAGACAGGTTGTGATGTTCTGCACTAGAGTGATATTTTTGTTCAGTTTTTCATAATCAATTTCAAAACTTTTGTTTAGTTTTTATTTTCATAATCTGAATCATAAACACGTTGTATTAAGACAGGAATTGTGGATCTTTACCTGCAGCGTACTTCATTGTTGAATTGACATTCATTGCTGTAGGTGCGCCCATCAGTTCCACAGACTGGGTCAAAGTTAGCAGGACAAGGCCCTCGACAAGCCTGTCCATCAGTCTCTGAAGCCACAGTAAGGTAGCACATGTAAGGCAGGAGAATCCAATTTTTGAATACATTTTTAATGGGAAGATAATCAGTGTTTATCACACACCTATTAACCCTTTGAGGGCCGCTGACCAATGCAGGAGTGCGTCATGCCATGAAGCAACATTACCCAATGAAGTGCTGCTCAAGAGTCTGCTCACTAGCACTTTATTGGAGTTCCATGCCGACCCTCCAGGACTCTATGAGGGCTTAGTGCTGAGGCCTAGTGCGTCTGCCATTGCTTTATCTGGGAGCTGGCGAGATAAGGACTGATAGCAGTCTGCATGAGGGGTACCAGGTGTTACATAATGTACCCAACAAATTCTGCAGTGAATGTGGGGAGTTATCTCATTGGTTAATAATGTATCCCGGGTCAGCACCTATGGGTTGGGATGATGCATGGATTCATGTAGCCTGGCGACTATCTCACCTGGGCTGAATTCATGCTCCATGACGACCAGTGGGCATTAATCCATCAGCAGCCCTTAAGGGGCTAACACTTGGTATTAAATGGATGGATTCTCAAAATGCAGGGCAGAAACGATCCCCTTTTTCATCAGGAGAATCCTTTTTTGCACTGCTAGCTATGTCGACAAGTCGTATTGAAAGTAGCCAGTCTCACAATTCCCCATAATAAAACCCACCAAAAACAAGTTAACCATGAGAGATGAAAAATGATGCAAGAATGCAGCCCTGGTGAATAACTCGCCATGGCTACATTTATATACACCATGCCGAGCCTCCAGGGTTGATACACCCCCAGAGAGTTGGGGAGCCTGATAGGGTACTGGCAAGCATGATGCACTCCTGCATCAGCAGCCCGATAACTATGGATCAAAGGTCATGCTTCCTTACACTGCACCAGGATTTGCAATAATTACAGCCAGCCATCAAATCTAATTGCCTTCTTACCCTCTTCTATAGAAAAAGACATAATCTGTTCAATTAAGCTATTAGTGTAGTCTATATATATAGGAAGGGCCACATAAAAGATGCAAGGACTACACCTTTGAAATGAGAGGGGGTTGATAACAGCTCTCACAATAGGCACCATCCTAAAATTTCTTCAGTGAATCCAGAGAATTATCTGACTGATTGATAAGTCATACAGCTATCATCCTATGGCAAGAGCTCCAGACCTCTAAAGTAGCTCACGGAAGTGAAGGGGTTAATGTCACTTTTTTCTTCATGTTGCACCACACCATAATCAGGGAGTGGTCATTAATTATCAACAGGGGGATGGTGGGGTTTCTTGCGGATGCGCAAAAATGTTTTACCCCCCCCCCCTCGGTAGTAGTCATAATTTTTTGCACCCCCCCCCCTTTCGCCAGAAGCACAGAGTATTTTTTATTACAGAATTTTCACGCTCTTCTTTAAACTAATAGTAGCACACAGGCTTTTCTGGTAAAAAAAAAAAAAAAGGTAGATTTTTATGTCCCCCCACAAGAGGGGTCAAAATCTTTTACAACCCCCCCCCCCTCTCCCTCAGGAGGGGTCTGAATTGTTTTCGCCCCCCCCCCTCAAACCTAAAATCCACCCCCCTACCCACCGTTGTTAAATAATGACCACTCACTTATGTAACGGCTTCCTAACTTGACCATATCTAAGTACATGTACCTTGTATACGGCGGGACTGAGCGTCACTCCATGAGACAGGCATATTACATTACATTATTCTCCTATATACATGGATGCACTGTAACATAAGCCTCTTAATGGTGCCTGGTACTTCCATGATCCATACCACTAGCTTAGTGTATGATCACTTTTTTTAAACAACGCTGGACCCTTGCACAATATAAGTGAGTAAGGGCCCTTGTAGCACCTAGTTATAACCAGAGTCCATTGATGGTAGTCCTGGATGTACCAGTGTTGATTAAAAACTGCCTTAAATAAGTCAGGCTATTGATGGCATCTATCGCTATGGAAGTGATTTTTAACGACGGGGTGCGGTTGGTGGGTTTCCACATGGATACACCAAAAGTGATTTTGCCCCTACTACGCTTTGGGAGCATTTTTCTTTTTCATCCACCCGAGGGGCCTAAAATCGCTTGTAAGCATGCCCTTTTAACCTAAAGTAACAAATAGTTGTGTTTTTTTTTATTCACTGTAAATAGGTACAGCTCCCCACCCTCTGACAGTTTTAACAAATCCCCTCCTCCGGTCAAGGGGTCAAAAAGATTTTGACCCCTCCCCTCTCAAACCTATACCACCCCATCACTCCCTTTCCAGGTTTTCCCTAAGCATTGAAAGTGAAATCGCAGCGAGGATCTATACATGTAGCACTGGTAATGGTTCAGAAGTCTCTGTGTAATGAATATTCAGACTTACTTGAGACAAAGAGGGATGCCCACAGCACTGACAGAGCCAGCATCAGGAACATAACCCTGGCAGCCATTGTAAAGCTGTTCTGCAGAGAATACGATGTCTGAAAGCCTTGAACTAACTGCAGTGCAGAGTGATAGGAGAGGGTGATGCCTTGTGCCTGTGTTAAGTTTCTCTATCCCCCTGCGTTCCAGTTGTAGAGTGAACCAAGGCGTGAAGATTGATAAAAAGGAATGCAGTCTGGTAACATCATGTCAGGGATTTTTTGTTGGGCCAAATAAGGTTTTATTTTTGATTATCTAACATGACCGACCTTGAATTCTTTTATCGATTTAAAGTTCTGAAAAAATGACGATTTTTGAGCAGCCAAAACTGGAATTTTGCTAATAGATTTCTGGATTATTTCTGAGGCCTCAGTAAATAAGTAAATGAGTAATTATATAAATTGGAGAATCCAAGCTAAGTGTAAAAGCTATGAAGTATGAAACACAATTCTTTCTTGGCCTTAGCATCATTAGGGTAATAGCCCCTAACGGACACATATTTAATTAGCCACAATTTTCCCCTCCTTCCTCTCTCCTGATAACAATTTGTTGTAACCATAATAGGCGTGATAGTATGCGTACACCACTAGAACACCTTAACCTTATTACTTCATCATCAATGAGGTCCTGCTAGGGCTTATTTGGGTAGAAAATACTTTCAGGTCATCTCCAAATCTGACTATGCCACACCATCTATCTATAGATGAAGCTTTTAATAGATAGACGTCACTCAGACTCTATGGTTATTCCCATGTGTTAAGCATATATCAATTGATTTTGTTGGTTTTTTTTTCTATTTTCATATATTATGTCTTCCTCGAGTGCTTGAGGAAAACGTTCATCAAGGTTCTCACGACATTACTGCCTGGTTGAAATTACTGAAATAACAAATCCTACCTATTGTTACTATCAATTAAATTTTAAATTTTCAACTTTTTTTTAAAGTTATGATATCAAATCCTTTTTTGGTATGAAGATTATATGATCTTTGCAAAAAGAGACTATAACAGTCTCCATGTACATGTGATACCTTTTTTTATTATTATCAAAAGATGTGGTGCAGAACACTCCCATAAAAGAACAAGTTTTCCAAGCATCTAGTTCATGGTGGTTACCCTTGGATTGGCATTTAATACAAAAACCTGCCGGTCACTAGTTTGAGCCTGCGAAATTGCTGCAGGGCCAGTGGCTATTGTCAGATAGACGGACAAAGTGTCTGGCTAGAATTCTCAGGACCTTGGGCTGTACCAATATTATATGTTTCAGTGCTGAATGGCCTGAATGGTGATTTTTTTTATATACACTGTTTGGTGGACTATATTGTTTTGTTTTTTTTTAATTTCCTTATATTGATACAGCAGTAAACGTGGACTGCTACATGAATTGACGTAGTTAAGCACGTATCTGAATAGTGTAATGAAAGACGGGAGAACCTTAGGATGGGATATAGGCTGTATCCAGAAACTTGAACCACAGTGCCGTGGCCTTAGCCTGTATCGTTAAATTTAATGTCGATAGAAGCCGTTATGTTATTGAAAGGTATTTGGAATAGGCGAATGGGAACGCCAGTGTATTTCAGACAACGTTAAAACGTCCCTCTACAGCTCTAAGAAGACCTTAAGTTTCGGTCCTGGGGTTGTGCTGCCAGGAACCAAGGGCACATTGCCAAGGAATAAGGATATGTGGCTAATTTCTCCAGGTAACATTGTACTTTTCTGTCCCACAAAAAGTGTATATTGTTAGCCCTTTTTCATGAAATTGGTGAATAAAAAATAAACAAAGGTACAAATATCTGAAAAGGAAAATGCATAGATCTGAAGTGTTTAATAATCTTTTCAATAAGATGTGTCCATATGATATAGGGTTCTGTCATACATGGCCATTATTATGGCATATAAGCCACACCTTTTATTTTATGTGAATAACTTCTTCCCATAGAGATAGCATTGCAGGGCCGATCACCACACCCACAGTGGCGTAACGTGTGCCGATCCACCACAGCAGCCGATCCACCACTGCAGCCTCGTTCCGGGCGCATGTAAACATTCAAAATGGCGGACCGCCGCTCGTACGGGGCACTAGGGTAACGGATTTTGTTAATTTTTCCTTATTTAAACCCTCTAAAAACATAAAATAAATAGAGAACTAAACTCCCCTGGTTTCCTCGGTGGCCGATCCACCCCTCGGGGGGTGGATCGGCCACCTCAGAAACCACGGTTGTTTAGTTCTCTCCATATATATGCATGGTAGCATGGTGCATATATATTTTCCCTTCCGTCCAGAAATCTTGGTAAACTAAGGTGAATATGATAATATTCAAACAGATTAAAATGCACATCTAATCATGGTGTGTGTCATTATCAGACTGGCTGGAAAGATTCACAGGAGGCCATTTCTTAACCCTTATGTACCCAGAATAGCAAAAGTGCGCTCTTAACCATGTATGTATGTTCAACAGACCACCATAGGTTTAATAATTATCAGTTTAAGGTGATCCTACACCAGGAGACTGGTCATGTCAAGGCCTTTCCAACGACACCAAATGTGTTATAGTGGAATAAGTATGTAATTATTACTAGGCACTATTGCATAAAATAATGAATTATATATAGCCCAAAATGCATGAAAAGTGTGCGCTCTGGCCATGAGGAAAACAAGGAAAAATATAGAAAAATCACTAAATTCACATAAAATATTGATAAAAACTTGTACTAAAAAATTGATGAAGTAGTTTTCATGTGATTTCTCCAGGGAATCCAACTACAATATTTCTTTCTTTCAATTTCCATCAGAATCACATCCTTTGAAATGTCAAAATAATGCTTTATATGTTGAAAATAGCCTATTCCCACGAAGAATAACAATAAGGTGAAAATAAAGAGAAAGGATCATGTTCTGTGCACTTTCATCCGAATCTGCCCATTTCAACTTCTTGTCCCATCATCATTTCCTACTTATCCGTGTAGTACTCTAACATATATGCTTCACATTGCACTTTCTGAAAGCTATTGTATTGCCTCTTTTGTTACCATTTAAATCAGTACTTTATTCTGGACATGTTATAGGTAATAGTCTGTACAATTAAAAAATAATGTCAAGTTTGTTGAATAGATCAGATGTCTCAAAATAATTCTGGGCACGAAAGGGTTAACAGCCTACGACTACACCCTCAAGGTCGTACCAAAATTCCCATAGAAATAGCATTGGCATTTTGTAGTCGTAGGGCTGTGAGTGATCGTAGTACCTTACGAAATGGCCTCCAGTCCAAGTTCATTTCACTAAATACTGCATTCATCTAGTCTAGTCTTGAAACCATGAAACATATTGTATCTGCTATTTGAGGTGAGGTGTTTTTTTGTTGTTTTTTTGGTCTATTTTGTAAATCAAAGGTTCCTCTTAGTGTGCCAATCATCTCTCAATCATTGGACCCTACCCCACAGTGCTGCACTACATGTCACGCTACCCGTGGGACACGTACCCAGGCCGTATAAATCAGATTTTAATTGATGCATGGATTCAGAACTGGTGAGTTTATCATTAATATAAAGATGAATCCTAAGAAGTTAAACAAGTAACATAAGTAATAGATTTGTACGATTTTTTACATGCTATTAGACACCAATACAATTTGTTCCACACTTGGTCAGCCAAGCCTAACAGTATATCCTCCTGTAGACCGTCCGATAAATCCTAGTTATATAAACATGCTTTGATACACAGGCTGATGGGTATTGCATATACAGTAAAGGCAGCGACGGGTTCCTAGGGGAAGAAAGAGTTGAAAGAAATTTTGAGGACAATGCACTGCTACAGACAGTTCATGCTGTGACTTTATCAGCTTTGAAACATAGGTTCATACCTAGCTAAGCCTTCAGCTAAACAAGGGACAAATCAAAGAAAGTCCCTCATATCTTTGAGAAGTTAATATCGCAATGATATTATCTATTTCAATAGATATAAATGCATTTAAGGCCTACTGAAGTAGATTGGGAAGCAGTGCTGTTGGAGTATAGGTGACGTGGGGGGATGCATCCCCGCACCTTTTCATGTTTTACTTTACACTGTAAAAAAAATAACTGTTGAACCTAGCAGCAACCCTCACAAAACTGAACAGTGAACCACCATAATATCTATTGCAGTGAACCAGTAGAGTTTTTACAATTGGCCCGAGGTGGCAGTCCAGTGATACAAGGACTCTCTGTGAAAATAACAATAGATCTCTGGTAAATGTGGGACAAGTATTCCACTGTTATTATGCCAACATTTTTGCAGTGTAACCTTAACATAATCAGTTTGATCTAAATTGTAGACAGAGAGAGTTCAGCTGTATATCTCACCATAGAATATAGTCTAGTCTCTCTGATCTCACTAAAAGGATGTGCATGAATGTTACTGTCAAAAGAGTTTAAACATCACATATACAGGTCTATAAAAAGTGCATGTTTTTCACCTGTATTATATTCCATTATTGAATTCACGTTAAAATGTTATGATCATTGAATCCTATCAGCATGAAAGTAACCACGCCCACCCATAAAAAGGGTGCTCCCCCCTAGGGAGCATAGTAGGGGTAGTGCATATCTACCATCACCTAATTCATACTGTTTAATTCTGTTAGGTGGCACCACTATCTATCCATAGGAACACATCAGAGCCTGATCATCTTGTCCATGAGCCAGTGTTATGAGGCCCCTAAGCCTAAAAAAGGCCCTATCCCTCAAAATCGTCTGTCTTGAGATATAAGTGCTAAGTCGAGTCCCTATCTGTAAAATGGTCCCTATATCACAAAATCATTTGCTACATAGGGGCTATGTGAAGTTCCTAAATCACAAAGGAAAATGAAATGGCCTGTAAATCACAAAATCACTATTTCAACCAATATTGACCTGTCTTACCCGAATTCACAAACCTTGTGTCCACCTGTCTCTATTTGGTTATAACTTGGGTCAATTACCCATTTTGGGTCAATTCGACCTATTTTTTACTCACAGTAACCTGATTTTTTCCTTGTTTGTTCCTGATAGATTTTAGGAAAATGTATCAGAATCAAGACAGGTGTTTGTACATCGCAATTTTGATTGTGAGTTTGAATTGCACCAGGAATTGCAGTAACCATTGTGCGTGGCCTGTTGAAATCATAGTAAAACTAACATGAAGACATATTGAAAGTCGTCGAAATACACATTCTACTATTGCATGAATAAAAAAAAAAGAATTTACATAACTAGATGGAGAGACCGCTAGTGCAGCTTTTTTTTTTTTTTTATATATATATATATAAATGACTTAATCATGACAACAATGATTTCACTCTTTACTGAATACTGACTTTATTTGGGCACAATCCATTTTGAAGCTTCTGCAGTGGCTACCTTTTGTGAGAGATGATTGGTTCGTGTTGAAAGCAGAGTTTCTCCTTGATCTGCCAATTCTCTCTACTTAAGTCCTTTTTAATGACCTTTAGGCAATGTGACGTGACATACATGTCTGCTTAGTAGAGTTTACCACCAATGTTCCAATTAGGAACTCACTAAGTCTAAATCATCTCAAACCTACTTGCCATGGATGAATGGATTCAGAGGTGGTATGTTATTCAGTGAGAAGGTAAATGCAGTATAGCAGCAATTGAATTGAAGATAATCCATGTGTTAATTCATAATTAGATGCTGATATATGTTGCACAGTGGTTTAAGTCCTAAATACAAACACACTGTGGCTCTAGGATATTGCATGTACAGGGGAGGCAGCGATGGGTTCCTAGTGGAAGAAAGAGCCATAACAGCCAAACGAGGTTGTACCCCGTCTGGAACTTTCTTTTGGGAAGAGAGTAAGTCATGTACATTAAGAAAAAAATATAATATCTCAGTCAGAAAACGTGATAAGTTCAATGTCACTTTTTGGGTTCATGCATTGCGGTTTATGGGCAGTATTTGCAATTTTTGCGTTTGCAGACATTTGTGCAGGTAGACCCCCCAGTCTCCTTGACAAATGGATTGTAGTCTGTCCTCGCCGTTACGAGGTGGTCCCTCAGATTCTTGGGTCTTCTGTAACCTTTGACTACCTTTCTGTCCCAGATATCCTTGGTGGATTTGGAACGTTCCGTTTTCATTGATCATTTTTTCTAATGTAGGATCATGTGGACAAAAAGTATATTGATCATATAGATCTTGCTGTTGTCCTTTTTGGGTTTCCCCGTTCAGAAGGATTCAGCAGTTTATCCCTGGTCCTGTTCAGGCACTTCTTGAGTGCTTCCTCCAGGACATTCTCAGGGTATCCCCTTTTAAGGAACTCTGATTTTTTTTATTTGCGGCATGTTTGCGGAAATCCTCTTCCCTACTGCATATCCTGCGTAATCTTAGGAATTGACTGTAAGGCAGGCTGCGTTTGCTATTAAGTGGATGAGCTGAATTGTAGCGTACATAGCTGTGTGAGTCGGTAGGTTTACAATACAATTCAGTGTAGAGTTTGCCTGTCTCATCTTTATTCACAATCTTGTCCAGGAAGTTTATTTGTTCCTTGGAGTATTCAGAAGTGAATTTGATGGTGCTGTGGGATGAGTTTAAATAGTCTAGCCAATTTACTAGACTATTTTCACCATGTGGCCATATAAAGAATATATCGTCGATATATCTAACCCACATGGTTGGTTTGAGATCATGGCCTTCTAGTAGAGTTTCTTCTAAGTCAGCCACAAAGAGATTGGCATAAGAAGGAGCCAGTTTGGTTTCCATTGCCATGCCCCCAATTTGGAGGAAATTTTTGCCATAGAATTGGAAATTGTTCTTCTTCAGGACAAGCTCCAATAGGTCTAGGAGAGTCTCATTGCAAGGTTTCTAAAAGTGGGTTCTGTTGTGTACCAAGTGTCTCCGTACACTGTCTATCCCTTCATTGTGGGGGATGTTTGTGTAGAGAGAACTGACATCTAGAGTGCCTATAATGCTATGTTAATGCAATATTTCAGCATTCTCTATTTTGTTCAGGAAGTCTGTTGTGTCTTTGACATATGATTTTGTTTTCCTGACTAGTGGTTAAAGGAAACAATCCACAAACGCAGAAATTTTCTCTGTTGGGCATCCATTTGCACTTACAATAGGACGTCCAGGAGGAGGGTTTATGTTTTTGTGGATTTTGGGTAAGAAGTAAATCTGTGGGGTTCTTGGTTTTTCACCAACTAGTAACTCCATTACTTCTTTACTGATGTCACCTTGACTCAGCATTTCCTCTATCCTCTCATTGATCCGTTTTTGTGATGCCTTTGTGGGATCACGTTTTAGTCTTTGATAAGTGTTTCCATCATTGAGTTGTCTCCAGGCTTCAGCTACGTAGTCATAAGTTTTCTGAATTACGAGGGCACCCCTTTATCAGCAGGTTTTATTGTGAGGTCTTTGTTGCGTGAAAGGCTTTTTAAGGCTGTACGTTCTTCAGTCATGATGTTTTAATCACGATTGATGACCGTTTCACATTTTGCAAGAGATATTAATTCTTGTGTTGACACTTTGCCGTTCTGATATACATATCAAACGACAGTTGGAATAATCAGGCAATCTGCGCTAGAAGGAACTGCATGGCATATTTTAAGTTGTACCACGATTCTGGCCATTTCACTTGCGTGCATTATGAGATCATATACGCACTGTTTTTTATGCCATGGCTAATACCGACGACACTATAGATTTGTACCACTTTCGCCGTATTCAATGGGGGGATGGAATATGATCCTCGCATATTCAATGCCGGCATTTTGAAATTTATACAGAGTTAGTTAGTTTAGTTATAGTCCCTATTTATCTAACAGGATTAGGTGTGTAGATTAAATTGTTATTTTGCAACCAGTAGATACATTGTATATGTAATGGCATAAACAAAAAAAACAAGGTCATGGGACTATTCGATTTTTCTATATTTTAAAATTACCTAGTATCCAATACTCCAAAACTGTAAATATAAAGAATGGATAATACATCAATTCAACATCTGCACCTCGTAAGAGGGTACTTCTTATGAATAAAGATGATTGTTGCTGATTATGAATAGATATATAGGATAACAGGAAACACTTATATTGTCCTTTTCCCTAACTTGGCCCTGGAGCCAAAACCAGGTGATGTGTTTGGCCTCTCCCACCAGAAAGGGCACCAAACCGTTTAAGGAGTCCATGATGTGTTGCTGATTCACATTCACTGTTACTCTATGATGAGCCAGTGCAGCAAACTCAAAAAACCACCAATACTGTAGTTTGCATAATGCATAGCCTCCTTCAACAATCAGTGAGTGTGAGTAGCACAAGTAGCATGACTACATGAATGCAATTTGAGAGTTACTTGTCATAGTTTCAGTCATGTATCAATTGTAATAAAAACGAAAACTCTGACCATTGCCATCATTTTATTCAAATTTAAATTTAAATCATGATATTCCTGTTGTGCAAACAACATTTAGCAAGGATGATTGCCGATTAACCATTAATGTTCAGAATAGGGCATGAACCATGGCACTGTGCTGTACAGTAGTTTGATAACTTGAGGTAAGCTCCATATAGCCAACATCCTTCAACAAAATATATATATTTACACTATATATAAAAATGGCTTACTAGATCGCTGGTTATAAACTACAGATTTTTTACTGCTTCAGCCCACAGTACCCTTGGGGTACCAGATGAAGCAAATTTTTTAAGCTGTGAAGCAGGTGGGAAAATGCCAGCTAACTCGACCTGGTATACAGAGAATACTACAAAAATATTTCCAAAATTTGTGATGTTTTACCAACTTGATTATTCCTAATATTTTACTATTGTAGTTTTCAAAATTGTACTTGTTTTATAGCCTAAAAAAATCGCTGTTCTAGCTGAAACGGCCGCCACCTTGGATCTCGTTCAAAAAATATCGGTGCTTCCCCTAGCTTTACCATTAGAGGAAACTTCTCAATCTCTTCAATAGCTTCGATTTGATGGGTCATACATGAAAATCTGATGTATAGTTCCAGAGAAGTTCTCTGAAACTGAAAACCTCCGAGAGTATCTGCTTGGAGAGTGTAGAATCGTTTGGCACAACATCACGTCACTAGGCAACGTCACGTCACTAGGCAAAGCCGTGTCACTAGGCAATGTCAGTAGCGTCATGAAACAAGCCACAGTTCCCGTCAGAATAGGCCCCAGTTTACCATGATATAGGTCCCAGTTTGTCGTGAAAATAGGTAGGCCCAAGTTTGTCGTGAAAATAGGCCCCAGTTTGTCGTGAAAATAGGCCCAAGTATGTTGTGAGGATAGGCCCCAGTTTTAATCTGTGAGGATAGGCCACAATTTGCTGTGAAAAAAGAAAAGGCTTGGCTACCCCCCCCCAGTGCTGAAGGCACTAGATATATATATATATATATATATATATATATATATATAATATATATATATATATATATATATATATATATTGCTATGATGGTACGTTGACCAGCCTTTCTATCAGTGTTGAATTGCAGTGAGATGGGTAAATGCACTGTATTCGTAATAACAACGGAATCCGCGTCCCAAAGTTGGAAGAGATCAGTCGTTATTTTCAGAGATGTTGTTATTTTCACAGAGATTCCTTGTACCACTATACTGCCACCTGGGGTGTCTTGTAAAAACTACAATGGCTCCCTGCTATAGAATGGAGGTGGTTCACTGTTCATTTTCAAGAGAATCCCTGCTAGATTTTTTTTTTTTTTTGCAGTGGGCAATGAGAAATAGGGGAGGGGTCAAGTCCACTCCGTATTACTATTAACTTTTAAAGACAACATACTTTTCACTTTAAGCATCCCTTTTGAACAGTCTGCAGTTTGTTTAGTATGATTTGGGTAGGCATGAGACTCGGCCATGTAAATATCTGAAAATGGAGGTAGCTTTCAGTACTGTTCGATGCATTTGCCCTCCAGAGGTTTGACCCAGCTAATAATGCCAGAGAATTGGTAAGTTTTTCAGGTTTCCTTCAGGTGTTTATCTAAAACTGTCACATATGCAGGTGTTCTATCTAGAAGCCATGTTATCCTGTTATAAGTTGTGGTAGAGGTGTTCATGGCTCAGTTCCAGATAGAGTCAGTGACACAATTGGGTGATCATTAGCCGACAACGTCCGAGTGTAAGAATGACGCAGAAACAGGTCAAGATGATCATGAGAGAAGCGCACATACTAGACTTCCCACCAATACCAAAGAGCATAACAAGGTTGATGTTGTAGCTCTAATTGCTGAGAAATAAAAGAAGAGGCTGTATTCAACACTGGGGTCTAAGTGAAATCAGGACTTCAGTGATGACTTATGTGGAGAGAGAGAGATTAGAATGGAAGAAGAGGCAATTTCACATAAAACATATAAATTCAGAATAGCTTTAACTAAATGAATACAAAATGTCTATAAAATGCCATGACAACTAAGGTGTCCAATGAATCATCTTTGATGAATTACTGAGCTTACCTGATGAACAGTGGCTATATCTCACTATTGTGGTAGGAGGCCATCTGCAAAAAGCAGGAAAGCACATTTTACAAGACGGATGGTATGGGACATTAAAGCTTTGGGTTCTTGTGATGAACCATTTCAGCAGGGATAAGTAACACACTGAACTCGTCTGCATGTTTAATGCATTACCCTTCAATAGAAGAATATAGGTGTATCCTACCACAACTTGCATAGAATTCAACTTTTTTTAAAGATAGGGAAAAAACTACACACAAAAAAACTTACCTGCATTTTGCTACTTCAAAGAAGCATTCATTAGAATAAGTGACGGCATCAGAGCCACAGACAGGGGAGTAGATCTCAGGGCAGACTTGATCACATCCATCATTACACTGTCTATTGTGTGCCTTGTACAACTGAGGAATACTAGAGGAGAGAATAACACTGTTTTAGCACAGAAAGTCTTATCGTGTTCTAGTGACTATATCCTTGGTTTAATCAATATTTAGGCGCATTTAGACGAATTCTTTAAATCCTAAAAAGTCCCTGAGGACCACCATAAAAAATATATTCTTTAATCCATCAAAAGCATTTCCTAAAAGATTTAATCAATGTACATTAAAATTTAATGACTATTTTAATACTATTTTGATTATTATGCATTGAGGGGTTGGGCTACAGTTATGATTATTGATTTAAAAAACTGGAGAAGACGATTTGTTTTCCGTTACTTGAGTATATACACTTACCTGATGTAAATATATAGGTCGGACATAACAAAGGTAGAATTTGTGAAAATTTAACATATCAATTCTAGATTATGTGTGAATATCCTACCTGCATTTTGCAGCATTGAGAAAGCAGATGTTGTCATATGTGACATTATTGGATCCACACACAGGGGAGTATGTACTTTTACACCTTAAGTTACACCCACATCCACCATCATTCACCTTTACCAAACTTGGATCACTGCAATAGATTGCACAACCATATTTCATTTCCTATTGATACTCATAACTATATATAATGAAGGTATCTGTAAGGACAGCTTAGGGAGTGATAATTTTATAACAGGGGGGTCGGTGGTTTTGCACGCGGACGTGCAAAAAAAGAATTGTGACCAAGCCCGCTCTCAAGGGTCAAAAGTTTTTGACCCACCACCACAGGGGACGAAAACCATGCATGAACACGCCCTATTAACCGATAGTAACATGCACTGAAAATGGATGAACTTATTTTGAACCCCCCCCCCACCCCCCATCAGAGGGGTTGAAAAAAATGTTGACCTCTCCCAGTCAAGGGGTCAAAATATTTCTGCCCCCTGCCCTGTTGTTAAAAAATGATCACTCCCTAAGGGGGGCTGGAGGATTTGCACGTGGACGCACAAAAAAAATGTTGACCCCCGTAAGGGCTGAAAATCGTGTGCGAACATGCCCTTTTAACCTATAGTATTAAACGCACGGGCTTTTCCACTGAAAACAGGTGAAATTATTTTGACCCCCCATCAGAGGGGTTGAAAAAATTCTGACCCCCCCCTCAGACCCACCAGCCCCCCCCCCCCCCCGTTGTTAAAAAATGATCACTCCCTAATACTGCTTCAATGTCCTTGATGATCAGGTGAGATACCTAAGATTAGTACCTATGTCATCATCATTGTAGGATATGGAGGAGTAGTCGTATTACTGCATGCGCTAAATTATATGTAATATAGGCCAATATAAGTCATAATGATTGGATCATATAGTAAGTGTCTTGATTTGGGGCCCATGTCAGGAAATCTTGTTATGTTGGTCAGTTTTTGATAGGAAATAAATGTGACTTATAGCAGAACCTCCTATAAAAGGGAGGAACGCCATGTGCATTGACACATTATCATGTTGAGTATAATATTCCTACATATATTTCATCGATGAAATGATCCTTTGTTATAATAACCATCGAACATCTGGCAAAGTATGACTATATGAGGCCTTAGATGCAAAAAAAAAATTAAAAAGAAATCCGAGCTACCTGCCTCAACTTTTTGGACCATGTTACCGGACACACTGCTTTTTTGGCCTTATGTGAGAGCTTCATGACTTTATAGCCTTATTATCTCTTACCTGCATTTAGCATTCTCCAGGGAACACAGGTTGGAGTAGGTCTTGCCATCACTACCACAGACTGGCTCATACTGGAGGGTACACACCTGGTCACATGCACCTGTTACTACTGATAGATTAAAAGTGTGTACTACTTAATCACTATGACTAAGCCCATAGCACAAAGTACATATAGGACATTTCTCCAAGGATACAAAATATAAATTATTATGAATTTCCTTAACCATTGGAAATTGAGGATAAGTATTTCAGATAATACAGATCTAGCCAAGTCTACGTACAACTATAACTTCCTGGGCATAGCTATATATCTTACTTTATTTATTATTACTGTATACAGGCAACTCCTAGAATAGAATGATGTGAACATAATGAACATGTGACCCACCTGTAAAAAGGACTGATGACCATGAGATGCATAGGAACAGGAGTGTGTACTGCAGTCCTGCCATAGTAACCTGAACCAAACACAGCACACTCTGAATCCTATCTGTATCATAAAGTGTATGCTACAGCATTGACCCAGGGTCCATATCCTCAGTCTATCACTACATAGTCTCTAGCAGGACATATGGGTGTATGGTGGCCAGTGTTTAGACATACCAGTACATTCCAGCAGAATGTGTCTATAGGTGACATATATAGTGACTGTACCGTGTCCATTCTGATAATAGACAGTATGGCATGCAGCTGAGCCAGGGGCTGCGCCGAGTACAGACTACTGTAAAACCCCATGCATAGGGTGCACCTCGATATATATAGCTGTACACCCAAGTCCATCCTATAAGGTCTGTCTGGAGTCAGATTTTGGTAATTATAGTGTACAGTTCTATATGCTTAAAAGTTAGCATTTAAGGCACATCCTATAGGGTGCAGCAGGGGGTCCATTCTCATGCATAAGCCGCGCCTTACATGAAGAGCTTTGCAGTAGTATGGCTTGTGCGCATCTGGTCGTCTTCTCAAATTTTTGACCTGGCCGGAAGTGGACTGACGTCATACCACCCCATAAACATTTCATTCCTTGAGATACCCATCCGGCCACATCCCCCGGATAGCCCCCCCCTTTCAGATGAGATCTGATCTGAATAATAATCTTCCATGTAAGTTTCAATAAGTTTCAGATGATCTCATCTGAATGTAATTCAAATTCAGATGAGATCTGGCATATATCCTTGATCGGGGGCAGAGCCCCCGAACCCCTGTTTGGCCAGAAAGGCATGTGGGTCTCTTCTTGGGATTTTGACCTGGCCGGAAGTAGAATGACGTCACACTGGAGACAAACATTCATGCCGCCTTAGTTCCTCAGGGATGTGATGGGACCATGCTGTCACACACTTCTGACTGTTTTCAGATGAGATCTCATCTGAATAATAATCTTCCATTTAAGTTTCCTTAAGTTTCAGATGATCTCATCTGAATGTAATTCAAATTCAGATGAGTTCTGGCATATATCCTTGATCAGGGGCTCTGCCCCCGAACCCCCGTTAGGCCAGGCACCCAGGGAAGCGCGGCGGCATCAACATTCGTCTCCATGGAGGGCCAGAGCAATTCTGCAAGAAGTGACCCTTTTGCGCCAGAAAGAAACAGAGAGGTGAACCATAATTATTTGATGAGACACGGAAGGGGTGGAAAGAGCCACCTGGAGGATGAAGAAGGAACTAAAGGCGACATCTAGAGGAAGGAGTGGAAAACCGAGGGCCAGGTCAAATCTGCAAGAAGTGACCCTTTTGCCTTGTACTTATTCACTATTATGAGACACTAGGTAGCAGCACTATGTATTCCCCAGCGTTACTTCTGCTAATATCCAAAAGTGCTGGTGTGGAGAGCAGCACAAGATATGACAGTCGATCTTCGGTAATTTGATAGTGCTGATTGCTGATCAGGTGTGCATATCTTCCTATCTAGGTCAGAACAAGGTCAAAATAAAGGTCAAAGGTCAGGATCTGGTATTTAATATAGAACAGAGAGAGACCTTTGTTCCATTAATTAACACTAGAGGTCCCTAGCGTACAGCAGATTCCCCATGTATGTGGATCCTTAGCTGATTAGGACCCATTGCAATGGCGTTGTGACCTTTGACCTTTGTTTTGACCTTGTTCCGACCTAGATAGGAAGATATGCACACCAGAACCACAATCAGCACTATCAAATTACCCAAGATCGACTGTCATATCTTGTGCTGCTCTCCACACCAGCACTTTTGGATATCCAGGAGCTGGCTCCCCAACTAATATGCACATTAGCAGAAGTAACGCTGGGGAATACATAATGCTGCTACCAAATCCATGTCTGATATCTGCTCTCAACACCAGTAGATTTTTAAATATCGATATTTCAGTTGGCTGGCTCCCCAGCTATATCTTAGACTTAGAGGATGGAACTAACGGCTTCTTTTTCCAATTGGTGTTTCAAAAATCTTCTTCTTTTTTTTACATTTGTTGCAGGCTCACCATAATACCCCACGTTTAAGATGCACCCAAATTTTGTGGTCATGGGAGGGGAGTTTTAAAAAAAGGACATAACTCCTGTTCTAATCAATGGATCCTCAAAATTCAAAGGCCATCTCGGAGCTCCGCCAGAGTAGGAAAGGGGAATTTTGGGGAGAAGTTATAAAAACACTTCCCCAAAATCTTGCTGGTCCTATAAGGCGCACTAGGGGTTTATCCTCGCGGATTAGACATGCCTTATAGTATATGCAAGGTACATCAGATATCAACAAAGTCATACCCAATAATATTTCGCATGAGCGACATTTCCAGGAGGGACCCTTGGTAATGGCCAATGAAAAATAACTAAGAAATGGGAAAAAATCTGAGGCAGGGCCGGTTCCACTGCAGTCAGCTGAGTATTTTTTCTAAAGGGCTGGTTCCACTGCGCGTTGGTCAGATCCGTTTTCTGCTAATCCGACCGACTTTTACATAGCAAATGTATGGCAGTGAAACCAGCCAGGGAAGACCCACCTACGGAATATTAGTCCAGGCGTGAGGACACCTGCAATACTTAAATTGACAGCAAATCTATAGAAGGCCATAATCTGATTCGACACTTTATTTCCGCAATTTGAGAACAAGATAATGATACAAACACCAAGTGTTACATTCAATAAATTCAACGATTCAAATTCAACGATTCAAGTTTTTGAGCTATTATGTAGCACAGTTTGTATCATAAATAACAGTTAATTTCTGATTGGTATGTAAATATATTTAGAATATTTGGTAACAACAATCAAAACATGAGGTTGATCAAGCATACATACATTAAGTACCATCACATTAGTTACCAACACTAAGAGTTGAGATAACATATACTAGTTGAAGTCATTTAATCATTTTCTAGGTTGTAATTGAGCTTGCAGTAGGCACAGGGTGTGAAGTGTAGAAATATAATGTCTATGTAACAATTCAACATAGATCTAGACCAGATTCTTAACATTGTACAAGAATTATCTTATTTCAAATATAAATGATCTCAATGTAATATGCCAGTAAATCTCATTGAAATATGCAAAATTAGAAATGAAGGTTTATACATGACTACTTGTCATAGAAAATCAATATATTATTCATTCCAGTGAATTTCTTATTCAAGCACATACATGTATAAATTTTCAGTATAGGACATATCTAAAATGGTTAGAATTCAAGGCATTGTGTACAAATTCAGCAATTTATTTTTTCTATCTTCAAGTGTTTATCTAAAGCTGTCACATGTGCAGGTTTTCTATCTAGAAACCATGTTATCCTGTTTAAAGTTGTGGTAGAGGTGGTCATGGCTCAGTTCCAGATAGAGTCAGTGACACAATTGGGTGAACGTCCAAGTGTAAGAATGAGGCCGTAACAGGTCAAGGTGATCATGAGAGAAGCGCACATACTAGACTTCCCACCAATACCAAAGAGCATAACAAGGTTGAAGTTGTAGTTCTAATTGCTGAGAAATAAAAGAAGAGGCTGTATTCAACACTGGGGTCTAAGTGGAATCAGGACTTCAGTGATGAGTTATGTGGAGAGAGAGAGAGAGAGAGAGAGAGAGAGAGAGAGAGATATTAGAATGGAAGAAGAGGCAATTTCACATAAAACATATAAATTCAGAATAGCTTTAACTAAATGAATACATAATGTCTATAAAATGCCATGACAACTAAGGTGTCCAATGAATCATCTTTGATGAATCAATAGTACTGAGCTTACCTGATGAACAGTGGCTATATCTTACTATTGTGGTAGGAGGCCATCTGCAAAAAGCAGGAAAGCACATTTTACAAGACGGATGGTATGGGACATTAAAGCTTTGGGTTCTTGTGATGAACCATTTCAGCAGGGATAAGTAACACACTGAACTCGTCTGCATGTTTAATGCATTACCCTTCAATAGAAGAATATAGGTGTATCCTACCACAACTTGCATAGAATTCAACTTTTTTTTAAAGATAGGGAAAAAACTACACACAAAAAAACTTACCTGCATTTTGCTACTTCAAAGAAGCATTCATTAGAATAAGTGACGGCATCAGAGCCACAGACAGGGGAGTAGATCTCAGGGCAGACTTGATCACATCCATCATTACACTGTCTATTGTGTGCCTTGTACAACTGAGGAATACTAGAGGAGAGAATAACACTGTTTTAGCACAGAAAGGCTCACCATGCTCTAGTGAATATACCCTTGGTTTAATCAATATTTAGGCCATTTAAAATTCAGTGTGATCATGATAGAGCTTTGATTTCACAAATAAATTTGTCCAATTCTTATCACTCTCGAAAGTTTTGTGAATTCTTTAAATCCTAAAAAGTCCCCAAAGACCACCAAAAAAAATTATTTAATTCATCAAAAGCATTTCCTAAAAGATTTAATCAATGTACATTAAAATTTAATGACTATTTTAATACTATTTTGAATATTATGCATAGAGGGGTTGGGCTACAGTTATGATTATTAATTTAAAGAACTAGAGAAAACGATTTGTTTACCGTTACTTGAGTATATACACTTACCTGATGTAAATAGATAGGTCGGACATAACAAAGGCAGAATTTGTGAAAATTTGACATATCACTTCTAGATTATGTGTGAGTATCCTACCTGCATTTTGCAGCATTAAGAAAGCAGATGTTGTCATATGTGACATTATTGGATCCACACACAGGGGAGTATGTCCTTTTACACCTTAAGTTACACCCACATCCACCATCATTCACCTTTACCAAACTTGGATCACTGCAATAGATTGCACAACCATATTTCATTTCCTATTGATACTCATAACTATATATAATGAAGGTATCTGTAAGGACAGCTTAGGGAGTGATAATTTTATAACAGGGGGGTCGGTGGTTTTGCACGCGGACGTGCAAAAAAAGAATTGTGACCAAGCCCGCTCTCAAGGGTCAAAAGTTTTTGACCCACCACCACAGGGGACGAAAACCATGCATGAACACGCCCTATTAACCGATAGTAACATGCACTGAAAATGGATGAACTTATTTTGAACCCCCCCCCCCCGCACCCCCCATCAGAGGGGTTGAAAAAAATGTTGACCTCTCCCAGTCAAGGGGTCAAAATATTTCTGCCCCCTGCCCTGTTGTTAAAAAATGATCACTCCCTAAGGGGGGCTGGTGGATTTGCACGTGGACGCGCAAAAAGATTTTTGACCCCCGCGTTATTTTCCACTGAAAACAGGTGTAATTATTTTGACCCCCCATCAGAGGGGTTGAAAAAAATCTGAGACCCCCCCCCGTCAAGGGGTTGAAAAAATTCTGACCCCCCCTCAGACCCACCAGCCCCCCCCCCCCCCGTTGTTAAAAAATGATCACTCCCTAATACTGCTTCAATGTCCTTGATGATCAGGTGAGATACCTCCCTAAGATTAGTACCTATGTCATCATCATTGTAGGATATGGAGGAGTAGTCGTATTACTGCATGCGCTAAATTATATGCAATATAAGTCATAATGATTGGATCATATAGTAAGTGTCTTGATTTGGGGCCCATGTCAGGAAATCTTGTTATGTTGGTCAGTTTTTTATAGGAAATAAATATGACTTATAGCAGAACCTCCTATAAAAGGGAAGAACGCCATGTGCATTGACACATTATCATGTTGAGTATAATATTCCTACATATATTTCATCGATGAAATGATCCTTTGTTATAATAACCATCGAAAATCTGGCAAAGTATGACTATATGAGGCCTTTAATAGATGCAAAAAAAATAAATAAAAATAAATCCGAGCTACCTGCCTCAACTTTTTGGACCATGTTACCGGAAACACTGCTTTTTGGCCTTATGTGAGAGCTTCATGACTTTATAGCCTTATTATCTTAATCTTACCTGCATTTAGCATTCTCCAGGGAACACAGGTTGGAGTAGGTCTTGCCATCACTACCACAGACTGGCTCATACTGGAGGGTACACACCTGGTCACATGCACCTGTTACTACTGATAGATTAAAAGTGTGTACTACTTAATCACTATGACTTAGCCCATATCACAAAGTACATATAGGACATTACTCCAAGGATACAAAATATAAATTATTATGAATTTCCTTAACCATTGGAAATTGAGTCCAAATTGAGGATAAGTATTTCAGATAATACAGATCTAGTCAAGTCTACGTACAACTATAACTTCCTGGGCATAGCTATATATCTTACCTTATTTATTATTACTGTATACAGGCAACTCCTAGAATGGAATGATGTGAACATAATGAACATGTGACCCACCTGTAAAAAGGACTGATGACCATGAGATGCATAGGAACAGGAGTGTGTACTGCAGTCCTGCCATAGTAACCTGAACCAAACACAGCACACTCTGAATCCTATCTGTATCATAAAGTGTATGCTACAGCATTGACCCAGGGTCTATATTCTCAGTCTATCACTACATAGTCTCTAGCAGGACATATGGGTGTATGGTGGCCAGTGTTTAGACCTACCAGTACATTCCAGCAGAATGTGTCTATAGGTGACATATATAGTGACTGTACCGTGTCCATTCTGATAATAGACAGTATGGCATGCAGCTGAGCCAGGGGCTGCGCCGAGTACAGACTACTGTAAAACCCCATGCATAGGGTGCACCTCGGATATATATAGCTGTACATCCAAGTCCATCCTATAAGGTCTGTCTGGAGTCAGATTTTGGTAATTATAGTGTACAGTTCTATATGCTTAAAAGTTAGCATTTAAGGCACATCCTATAGGGTGTAGCAGGGGGTCCATTCTCATGCATAAGCCGCGCCTTACATGAAGAGCTTTGCAGTAGTATGGCTTGTGCGCATCTGGTCGTCTTCTCAAATTTTTGACCTGGCCGGAAGTGGACTGACGTCATACCACCCCATAAACATTTCATTCCTTGAGGGACCCATCCGGCCACATCCCCCGGATAGCCCCCCCTTTCAGATGAGATCTCATCTGAATAATAATCTTCCATGTAAGTTTCCATAAGTTTCAGATGATCTCATCTGAATGTAATTCAAATTCAGATGAGATCTGGCATATATCCTTGATCGGGGGCAGAGCCCCCGAACCCCTGTTTGGCCAGAAAGGCATGTGGGTCTCTTCTTGGGATTTTGACCTGGCCGGAAGTAGAATGACGTCACACTGGAGACAAACATTCATGCCGCCTTAGTTCCTCAGGGATGTGATGGGACCATGCTGTCACACACTTCTGACTGTTTTCAGATGAGATCTCATCTGAATAATAATCTTCCATTTAAGTTTCCTTAAGTTTCAGATGATCTCATCTGAATGTAATTCAAATTCAGATGAGTTCTGGCATATATCCTTGATCAGGGGCTCTGCCCCCGAACCCCCGTTAGGCCGGGCACCCAGGGAAGCGCGGCGGCATCAACATTCGTCTCCATGGAGGGCCAGAGCAATTCTGCAAGAAGTGACCCTTTTGCGCCAGAAAGAAACAGAGAGGTGAACCATAATTATTTGATGAGACACGGAAGGGGTGGAAAGAGCCACCTGTAGGATGAAGAAGGAACTAAAGGCGACATCTAGAGGAAGGAGTGGAAAACAGAGGGCCAGGTCAAATCTGCAAGAAGTGACCCTTTTGCCTTGTACTTATTCACTATTATGAGACACTAGGTAGCAGCATTATGTATTCCCCAGCGTTACTTCTGGTAATGTGCATATTAGTTGGGGAGCCAGCTCCTGGATATCCAAAAGTGCTGGTGTGGAGAGCAGCACAAGATATGACAGTCGATCTTGGGTAATTTGATAGTGCTGATTCCTGATCAGGTGTGCATATCTTCCTATCTAGGTCAGAACAAGGTCAAAATAAAGGTCAAAGGTCAGGATCTGGTATTTAATATAGAACAGAGAGAGACCTTTGTTCCATTAATTAACACTAGAGGTCCCTAGCGTACAGCAGATTCCCCATGTATGTGGATCCTTAGCTGATTAGGACCCATTGCAATGGCGTTGTGACCTTTGACCTTTGTTTTGACCTTGTTCCGACCTAGATAGGAAGATATGCACACCAGAACCACAATCAGCACTATCAAATTACCCAAGATCGACTGTCATATCTTGTGCTGCTCTCCACACCAGCACTTTTGGATATCCAGGAGCTGGCTCCCCAACTAATATGCACATTACCAGAAGTAACGCTGGGGAATACATAATGCTGCTACCAAATCCATGTCTGATATCTTGTGCTGCTCTCAACACCAGTAGATTTTTAAATATCGATATTTCAGTTGGCTGGCTCCCCAGCTATATCTTAGACTTAGAGGATGGAACTAACGGCTTCTTTTTCCAATTGGTGTTTCAAAAATCTTCTTCTTTTTTTTACATTTGTTGCAGGCTCACCATAATACCCCACGTTTAAGATGCACCCAAATTTTGTGGTCATGGAAGGGGAGTTTTAAAAAAAGGACATAACTCCTGTTCTAATCAATGGATCCTCAAAATTCAAAGGCCATCTCGGAGCTCCGCCAGAGTAGGAAAGGGGAATTTTGGGGAGAAGTTATAGAAACACTTCCCCAAAATCTTGCTGGTCCTATAAGGCGCACTAGGGGTTTATCCTCGCGGATTAGACACGCCTTATAGTATACGCAAGGTACATCAGATATCAACAAAGTCATACCCAATATTATTTCGCATGAGCAACATTTCCAGGAGGGACCGTTGGTAATGGCCAATGAAAAATAACTAAGAAATGGGAAAAAATCTGAGGCAGGGCCGGTTCCACTGCAGTCAGCTGAGTATTTTTTCTAAAGGGCTGGTTCCACTGCGCGTTGGTCAGATCCGTTTTCTGCTAATCCGACCGACTTTTACATAGCAAATATATGGCAGTGAAACCAGCCAGGGAAGACCCACTTACGGAATATTAGTCCAGGCGTGAGGACACCTGCAATACTTAAATTGACAGCAAATCTATAGAAGGCCATAATCTGATTCGACACTTTATTTCCGCAATTTGAGAACAAGATAATGATACAAACACCAAGTGTTACATTCAATAAATTCAACGATTCAAATTCAACGATTCAAGTTTTTGAGCTATTATGTAGCACAGTTTGTATCATAAATAACAGTTAATTTCTGATTGGTATGTAAATATATTTAGAATATTTGGTAACAACAATCAAAACATGAGGTTGATCAAGCATACATACATTAAGTACCATCACATTAGTTACCAACACTAAGAGTTGAGATAACATATACTAGTTGAAGTCATTTAATCATTTTCTAGGTTGTAATTGAGCTTGCAGTAGGCACAGGGTGTGAAGTGTAGAAATATAATGTCTATGTAACAATTCAACATAGATCTAGACCAGATTCTTGACATTGTACAAGAATTATCTTATTTCAAATATAAATGATCTCAATGTAATATGCCAGTAAATCTCATTGAAATATGCAAAATTAGAAATGAAGGTTTATACATGACTACTTGTCATAGAAAATCAATATATTATTCATTCCAGTGAATTTCTTATTCAAGCACATACATGTATAAATTTTCAGTATAGGACATATCTAAAATGGTTAGAATTCAAGGCATTGTGTACAAATTCAGTAATTTATTTTTTCTGTCTCAAATATGAATTATATCATATACAATAGGCAATACAAATATCATAAGACTGTTTGACATGACACAGCAATCTAACATTATACATTCAAGTATTTCATTTTCAAGTGGACAGTTGCAGACAATAGTGTAGGAAATACTTAGAATTTCACACATTGTGCAATAATTCAATAGTATCTTTATCTCAAATATAAATCATCTCTCAGGTACATTCAGTAGGAAATGCAGAGTTTGATACATTACAATTTGGCATTGATTTTATATCATTCATTCCAGTATGTCCCTATTCATGCAGTATAATTGTAGATAACATTATAGAAATATTATTATGGACATTTCAACAGCAAGGGAAAAGCAGACCTGCAGAAAAGTATTAAAGTCGTTATGATTAATTCAAGTCTTTACAGGGTATAGAACTACATATGTCACTTAAATGACAGGCCTATCTTCATCATGAAAGTCTTTGTGACACATCTGTTAGTGTAAGGCTGGGACTGTGTAGGTAAGGCAAGTCATGCTTTGATAGTAGACGTTTGATAGGCAAAAACGATATTGGCGTGTTGGCATAAGTATTTTTCCTGACAACATGACTCTCATTCTAAGCACTATACATCTAGATTTAACACGAGAATTTTTTCTCAGTTTCTGTCAAAGTAATAAAAAGAGGAAATGCAAGTGTTGTGTTCCTTTCAAACACATATACATGTAGCCTATTACGATAATGGTGCCCCTGGTGATCTGGGTCTACTCTCAAATCTCAAATGTAATATTGTGTGTTACTGAATACAAAAACATAGGTGTTGCCATAAATCATCCCATAACTATGCAAGTGTCAAGTAAAATGTAGCCAATAGAAATGACTGCATTTCACCATTACATCCTTTGAAGACACAAAAATCAACAACATTAGATATCAAAATAGATATATCTTAATCCTATAAAATACATTCTCATATACACATAATATTTGGACAGGCTGAGCATGGGAGGGAATTATTGAGATATATGTTGAACAGTATGGGACTACGCTAAGGCATTTAAAAGGCTGGGGGCTAAAAGCCACCCTAAATCATAGGATCTGAGTGTGGGACTAGAAGTCATAGAATAGTAAGCCACTTAAGGTCTCCCAAAGTTATAAAATAACATGGGAGTCATAGTCACCCTATGGGACTCATGTTCATCCTTTGGGAGTGCCATTTCATACATATTTCATGGCAAAAAAGAATATTGGTGATATTTCTATTGCGTAGGATATTAAAAGGCTGTTATTAATTGTCATCATTGGCGATGACTTTAGGGTGTATCGGCCATTTCTTGACATCATAGACATATATATCTTTAATTCATACATATTCTATATAACATATCCTGTGCTTCAAAACATGACACACATATCTGTAGCAGAGAAAGTGCCCATCAATATTATTGGGCAGGAACCTTAAACAATTTAGCATAAATTCTTTGATGTGCCCAAAATGTAGATCTGTTTTTAACTTTGTCCAATTCACAACCTAACCATGTATGTGTTGCAATGAAAGCCAAATCTGAGTGAATTGGCTTCCCCATTCCAATGCCATCATATAAGAATCATTTAACTTGAAAAAAAATCATTGGGTTGAAGAAATGTATCCTACAATATTCAACAACAATGTCTTCAATACATAGGACTTGTCTAAAATATTAAAGTCAACAATGTATTCAATACAAAATGTACTTTTCTCCACCACAAAGAAAAATTATTCATTCTTAACTAGTACAACATAATGGGAATTTAACCATATAAAAAGCCACACTCTGACTAGTGAGTGTAAAAATATTATGTACAACAACTTCCATACTGTGACATTTTTTTATTCATTGACATATACCGTAATCTCCCGCGTATAAGACGCTCCTAGAGTTTAAGAATATTATCAAAAAAATAAAAGAAATTTATATCTTTTGTTCTACTGAAAGGATTTTAAAAATTCGAAAAGCTATGTATACCTAGGGTCCCCCAGACCCCCTTATGTCCTATTAGGACTTAGGGGGAGTGTAACATATCAAAAGAAAGGTATTGATGCCCCCCTTGCAGGACTAGGGAGAACTAAAACCTCTTATACGCCGGAGATTACGGTATGTTCATTCTGCCCTCATATTAGAGTACCTGGATAAATCAACAACCTTATATGGGACCTGGCATGGTTTACACATAACAAAGTACCAATGGCAGTGTTTGGAAAAAAAAACAATGCCAATAAAGCACAACATTTTTCAGGTAAACAAATTACCAACATATCTGGCTGGGTAAGAGGATTCTACAGGTACTCTAGGAGCTGAAGCTATCTGTGACATATCAATCCTTGGTGTGAATAGACCTTGAACAAATGGCTTCTCTAGCTTCCATTGTGCCACCTTTTGATTTCTTTGTTGCTAGTTTCCACTTGTTACTAGCCTAACTAGGTCATCAGTTACTTGATTTCCTTGTTGGTAGGTCATCTGTTACTTGATATCCTTGTTGGTAGGTCATCTGTTACTTGATTTCCTTGTTGGTAGGTCATCAGTTACTTGCATTCTTTGTTGCTAGTTTATCATTTGGTTTCTTTTCTCGTTGCTATGTTACTGTTGGTATAACCCCATCCGTGTTGCTAGGATACCCACTTGTAGATTCAGCCATCGCTGCCAAATTACCACATGACCATCCCTCCATCGCTACCACCGGTGAGGAAGTCTGACTTGCGCTGGGTGATAACGACATTATGTCCCTGTGCCACGGCCATCTGGGCAGCATTAGGTGCGCACCCCGGGGGAGGAGGCTGTAATGGATAAAAGGTGTTTTAGTAAGACATTACAAGTGAAACTAAAGACAAATTTAAGAGACAAAGGAACAGACATGTATACTACACTCTGAATCATCGGGTATGATTCCCACACTCACTTGTAAGTTGTAGGTTTATTAAAAAACACTGAGCCTTATAGGAAATGGTACGGAAAAGAAAGATTTCAAGTGAAATTATTTTTTAGGTTATTGATTCAATAAAAATATTTAGGGTTTTATCCAGAGATACTACTCGCTGGACGTCCAAAAGCAGAAAAGGCGGATTTCGGACACCTTTTCCCAGGTATTTGAAACCAACATAATTCAGAACAGGGTTTTTGAAAAAAAGAAACTAGGAATTCCTGGTAAACCAGGAAAAGTGGCATCTTTCTTTATCACACAAAATTGACAGCGAAGACAGAATTGAAATGAATATTGAATTTAGGACACCCTGGGTTTCAGAAAATTGCCGCTTAGTACTCACGGGAATGTTGGCACCACTCGGGCCAAAGCGTGCTCCTGCATCGAAACCACCATTCACTACAACTGTCTGTGGCTATAAAATATAAGAGGTGTCATTGTTATTTTTATAAACAAAGCATAAAGCATCAAAGCAAGTCATTTAAAGATTACAAATTTGAGAGATGACAATAAAAACCACAAATTATAGTCTGGATATTCTGAGAACGGTGATCCCCTGCGACCCTGGCATAACCTTGACAGCGTTATATTGAATAAGCATAATGGGAAGTGGACCTTATCAGATAAATGGATATAGGAGATAACCGAAAAGACAACCTACCTGTGGTGGGAAATTTCCCTGTGGTGGTGGTCCGTATGCCTGCTGGGGGTAGTTTACTGCTTGACCGGGTGCATACTGTGGTTGGTATTGTCGTGCATATTGTGGTGCATATTGTTGTGCGTTCCCTGCCTGTGGATAACCCGGGTACGCCTGTTGGAAAAATAGACATATCACATTATCTAGGGAAGAAATAAAAAAGCAAGTTATGTCTTTTTTCTTTTTATTCAAAATCTCTTTCAATAGGGCAAAATTTCATTGATGAGGACAACTAAGATGACCAAGAGGTGCCCCATGCCATTTTCCCAAGTGTGGATTTATTATATTCTTAACACTCTGTGAGTTGTATGATGCCTGGCCAAAGTCATGGTGCCATTATCCTCATGCTGTGTTCTAATGGGCTGATTTACCGTGCATTATCTAGATAGATAATGCACTCCCAGTAGAGGTTAACTCCATCTCACCTTTAGACTTCACAATTGATATCCCTCTGTTATCAGGTGGCTGATGTGTGATTTTTGTGTGTTATAACAGGAATAAGGCACTTGGTCATGGCCATGGTCATGCTGTGGACTGTACTGAAACTTCTCAGGGCCTATAAGGCCTCTTAACATCTCAATACAGTCTAGAACACTCCCATGGCCATGCCCCATGCCTTAGGCCAAAAAGAAATTGTTTGTTTCAGGTAACCCGACCCTATCTAGCAAAACAGGGCCGACCCTAACTTTTTTCCTCCATTTTTTGAAGAAAAAATAGGATTTTAGCCAAGTTTTCAATCAATTTAACCATCCCTGAGTCGCCGTGATTCACGCCCAACTCACCATGACTCATCGAAAGTCTTTAAAGCAGTTAAAAAAATTTATACAAAATAAAAAAAAAAATCGACCTACCCCGACCTACAGCATGTTACCTGAAACATACAAATTATTTTTTTTGGCCTTATTCCCTAAATATGCATTGTACTAACTGAGTGCTGGGACTCGGTTGGTGCCTTCTGCTGACACGAGGTGTGTATTTTTCAGAAGGTCGTCATAACGTATGACGCATAAGTTGTTTGCCAAGGCATCATTCAGGGTCGAAGTGACGAGTCTTATCATAAAACATGGCAAAACTCAACATTGAGATATATGGCACATCCTGACTTTGGCAGAGTCATATAAGCCCTACTGACCATCTGAGAGGTGTATAAGATGTGGCTTATACTCGAGGCCTTATTGGCTATAGAATTTAAGGTAATATACTGCATGTTGTGTTGCTACATTTTAGTATTATCATTTATGTAAGGTGCATATCACTAGAACAGAGATAACATCTTATCAGTTACAGGACTTTAACCCGCTGACTCCCTTAGTTACGCTTAGTAATAGACCGTATTGTCGCGATTAAGTGCCAGGTGTTATTTTTGTATTTAATTATGACTGGAAAAGTCAGGAAACATTCATTTAGAACTAATCGTAGACCATGAATAGATGCCTGCCCAGTATAGGAGCAGGATGTTATCTGGTCTTCAAAATCTATTATTGTCATGTGCATTTACAGATACCAATGTATAATCATACCCGAATGTACCGTCCAACTAATATTGTACAGGACACTGATGACTAATGGAGTCTAAACATAAGTCGCCTGTTTATAAGGCGCACCCTGCATATAGGATGCACCCTGAGTTCATACCATATACCGTAATCTCCCGCGTATAAGGCGCATCTTATACGCCAAACAAAAGGCTGCTGGGTCTTATACGTGGGAGGAAAATTGCCTTGAGTTTGGGGTGCGCCTTATAGGGGGGTATTTTTACTATAGAACAGTACTACATTAACAAAAATCTGCTCTTAGGGGTGCGCCTTATACGTGGGACAGGCCTCCCTTAGTTGGGGGTGCGCCTTATACGCGGGCTGCGCCTTATACGCGGGAGATTACGGTACATAAGGCACATCTGGGATCTGGTCTGGCCAATTTTGTATTGTTCTATAGATATAAATCCTCACCTATAAGGCGCACCTTTAACTATAAAGGCCTCACCTGATACATGGGGTATTATGGTACCATATACTTACCGGTGGTGCCGCATAGTATGGAGGAAGGGGTGCTCCCATCGCTTGTTGTGCTGTAATATTAAAAGTAAACAAAAATGATAATCTTTATAAGGTTTTTTTTTCCTTTCCAAAAACAGACAGGGCTTTGAAACTTTGCCGAGCTTGGAGACATAATTTCTGAGAACATTAATAAAACATTTAAAAAAACTTTTTTTGGCATATTTTACATTAACAACTATAGGTGTGATTTTCCAAACAACAGTTTCCAAATAACTGGTTAATCAAGACTTGAAGGACTACTAGCGACTATAGTGAAATTAAATCTTAATTTTACTACAGTCGCTAGAGAATACAATGGCTGGGCTGGCATTGACAATATCCAACACCATGGCATGGACATTGTGAGGATTAACATCGACTATAGCCACTGTTCCCGGTAGATTGAAAAGGCGAGGGAACTTCATTAATAGTCTGTCTCCTTAGGTACTACCGTAAACTCCCGCGTAAAAGACGCGTCCTCTACGCCAAACAAAATGCTGGGGAGTCTTATAGCTTTCTCTCAAGTTGGGGGGGGGGGCGTCTTATACGAGGGGTAATTCTTCTATAGAAATGTACTAATCTTACAAATTTCAGCATTAAAATGTGCGTCTTATACACGAAAATGCATGTGCTGAGTTTGGGGTGCGTCTTATACGTGCAGCGCATCTTATATGCGGGAGTTTACGGTAACATTTCTCAAAGGCTGCCCCCACCACCTCTCCATGGCAAGTCAAGGATATACTCTTACTCCTTAAAGGGTTCATTATCAAAGGGGTTCCAGACCCTTGTAAACAATTCACGCACCCTTTAAGTATTGGTGAGAGTATAAAAACTGGGTACCGGCCCACTCAAAATGTAGCCCTTTGCGACCTCACAATGGAAGTGAGCCATTAGTTTCATGTGTACGCTACATAATGGTGATCAGGGTGAAAAGGACCTCACAATGGAAGTGGGCCATTAGTTTCACGTGTACGCTACATAATGGTGATCAGGGTGAAAAGGACCTCACAATGGAAGTGGGCCATTAGTTTCATGTGTACGCTACATAATGGTGATCAGGGTGAAAAGGACCTCACAATGGAAGTGGGCCATTAGTTTCACGTGTACGCTACATAATGGTGATCAGGGCGAAAAGGACCTCACAATGGAAGTGGGCCATTAGTTTCACATGTACGCTACATAATGGTGATCAGGGTGAAAAGGACCTCACAATGGAAGTGGGCCATTAGTTTCACATGTACGCTACATAATGGTGATCAGGGTGAAAAGGACCTCACAATGGAAGTGGGCCATTAGTTTCACATGTACGCTACATAATGGTGATCAGGGTGAAAAGGACCTCACAATGGAAGTGGGCCATTAGTTTCACATGTACGCTACATAATGGTGATCAGGGTGAAAAGGAAATCTTTTTGGGCCCTGAAGAAAATACAACAATACTTAGACTACCGGTACATATTATACATACATAGCGGAACATGTTAGAGCAAGGTTTTAAAATCACAGAAATCATAATTTGTTTTTCAATATGGACTAAATGCAGCGAGCTGTTTGAGACGGCAGCTGTGTCTGTTAGACCCTATGTAGAATTCTAGGTATACAATCTACCGGTATACCAGATCTACCAGGGCTGCCTTCATGCGTCATGACGACTATTGAGCACAATGCATCAATGCATATATACAAATCTTAAAGAGTCGGGGATGTCACTCTATAATTCCTCTTGCAGCCTGTAACCTGAAGTAAATTTAAGAGTAATATATCTACAAGCAGGTGGACCATTTACAGATGTTACTAACAGTAACTTGTCTATCAATATCCAGCATGTACTGGAAAACAGTACCTTTATCTTAAAAGTGTCCTTATCCATTCAATTTGCACTGAGTTACAGGGAATACTTGGCTCATTGATACTCAATTTATATGATATAATTGTGAATAATTGAATAAACATTGTATAGAAAATGATGCGTACAGCCTATTTTAGTAATTCATAGGGAATTTTGATAATTATACTGAATTGAGTTTTTTTTCCATAATATAGGGTCTCTCAGCTCCTACAGGTAGCCAGTTTTACAGGAACGCATTATTAACTAGTGACTTAACAATCAATTCTCAGGAGTTGTACTTTACCTTTCAGTGTAGGACGCAATTTCTTAGTGTCCACTGTAGCATAGGTGAGGGGATATTCACTGATATACAAATTGGAGGTAAGCCTTAACTTATGGAGTACGTTTATTAGGGAGGATATTATCTAGACCTGTACCTGTATTTTCTGCCTGACTAGCATCAACAGTTTCTGCAAATAACCATTGCTATTTAGAATCGGAGACTCTACAGACCATTTTTAGTGCTTTGGTTTTGATTATTAACAGAATTGCTTATGAAATTAATTTTGAAGTCCCCTAATATCGTAAAACCATGCATTTAAGGTCCGAATGATATTTCTCTTTGGATCTACAAGGGGAGCACCAAGACCTTTCATTTGCCAGGTTATACCCTTCTCCCTAACCTATACTATAGGCGTCTATGGAGCCCTAGCTACACACACTTTTTCGAATTTTGAAAACACATTGACTAGAACAAAGGTCATAACATTTTAATTTTTTACCAACATTTAGAAATTCTAGGTGTACCACTATAGATGTGGGTGTCATTTATATGCAGGTGTCCCTTGTATGTGAGAAACTGGTTTTCTCATTTATTTCTCTTGTGCGGGTTATCGGGTTCATGAAATGTGCAGCTTGTGAATGGGTTCAGCTTATATATATATGATATAACATAGTTATACAGTTCATGTTTTACAGTATAATGGGGATCTTGTTATCAGTTAAAGTGATACTTTGAGGAGACGAGGAGAACATTTAGCATTTACCTTGTGGAGGTTGTTGACTGGCTGCAGGAGCCGATGGCTGCTGGACGGGGTAAGAGGACGCCTTCTCAGAGTCTGAAACATTGCAATTTATATTCTTAACTATAAAGATGTATACCAGGTATATGTTTGTGTTCTTTTCTAGGAGAAAAACTTGTTGGGAGGAGGGGGGGGGGGATTTAAGATTTTGCTGGACCAGAGAGAGAACATTCTGTGAACTAGATCATGTACATTCATCGCTAGACCTACTGGTAGATTGTCTATCGGAAAACAGGCTACAGTGCTCCTTTTTATGTAATGGACTACCGGGTATAGCTGTTGATTGACTTATTCTCAGCTTCTTCCCACATAATTGCCATTAAGGCGGATTTTTAGTGAAAAAGTCCATGTGCTAATTTATAATAAAATGGTATAGGTGAGCAATGATCAGTCTTCGTCGACCGTTTCTTTACACGTGTTTTAGGCCTGTCCTGCACGAGGCCGATAGGTCAAGTGCAGAGCCGGCCTGAAACGTGAGCCTGCTCTATGAGCTTGGCTACACCATGGGAGATTTCACCAGAGTTACAGTGAGTAAGCAGAAGGATGAGAGGAGAGAGCTCCATGGTTCTCTGGCTTAGGCACTCTATCAGTAGCCAGAGGGGACACCAGTAGCTGACGAGTTATAGACCATTCGCTCTACTGCCAGTTCGCCTAGACCATTCGCTCTACCCCCCTTGGACCATTCTCTCTACTAGACTTTTAGTTAAAACCATGAATGATAATATCCCTCTCTTCTTATAGAATTTGGAAAAAAAAAACCTAGTGATACTGTCCCTACGGCTACGCCATAGAGTTAGTGCGAATGGACCAGGGAGTAGAGCGAATGTGTATGTAGAGCGAATAGGTTTTAGAGCAATCAACCATTTCCCCTATAACTCTCTCTGGGAGTTATAGTCCCAGCGGGAAATGGTCAATTCGCTCTAAAACCTATTCGCTCTAGTAGGGAGAATGGTCTATAACTCGTACCAGCTCAGACCGCGCGCTCAGACCAAAGACATTGAAGTGGCTTCCTCCCTGGCCCGGGATGTGTGTGGTGCACATATGCACGGGCACTGACACATGATTCCTCTGTGAAATTGTGTAATGTCGTTCTCGCCATGAATATGACCTTAGCTGTCGAAATGGCGTTAAACATCTATTTCTCACTCACTCCTCCCTGGCCCGCAATGGAGTGGAAGTTGGAACGGTAGTACCATAGGGGCTGTGTACAAATGACGTCATGCAGGAGGGGGGGAGGGGGGGTCCCACTTGCCATGACCAAGCATGACAAGGGGGGGAGGGGGGGTCATGGGCTGCATGACATCATGTCATCAAGAAATCACAATATGCTTTGGTTTTGGCAAGAACAAAACCTTTGTAAAAAGATTTGTAAAGGTAGGGAAGTTTGATGCATTCATCTGACATAAATTTATTACCTATAGTATAGGCCCTACATGCATGCATTTCCCAGACATCTCACTCAATGAGTGTCACTGCCATCAATGTCAGTGTAAAATCAAGGTGGTGTCTAGGCCACTATAAGGGGGCACTACTACTCTATCCTACCTATACCAATTTAACCCTTTTTGAAAAGGGCCACTGCTGCCCTCAGGATCTAAAATACCCCTGAACTGATGCTGTTGCCTCAGGGCAGCATCCATAGTAATCCACAGGCTTCTTTTTGAAAAGGTGTGATATTTCCCTCCCCCCCCCCCCACTTCCTTGAGGTGTCAAAATTATTTTGCTCCTCCCCCAATCCACCCTCTCCCGGTTCGCACTGTTGATAAATAACGAACACTCCCCTGGAGCTCTCCACCACCCTGTTGCTATTTTCACTGAGGGGATGCTTGGGGACATGTAAAAGGGACCTCCCCCCAAATTTACTCTCCACATCTTTGTTTGAATGGAACTCTATCAGACTCACCTTATATGCAGATTCTACAGTAAAATGCTGAGGTGACTCGATTGCTTTGTAAGATCATAAATTGGAACTATGATTGCAATCAATGGTCTCCTGAGAATTTGTGATGCTTTCTGAATTTCTTTTTTTTCTATTAGGCCACTCACTAAAATCAGAGTGTTCTGCCTGAAACCTATTTCTAGTACACTTGTATATGGTTCAAGTTACAGATTAAATCAATACATTCAATATATCAATACATTCAAGCTCTTGAACTATATGATCCTTAATAATAACTGTTCTTGATTTTCTCTTCGCTGACAAGTGTACAGCTTTTGCTGCAAAGAAGGCACACTATTGTACTATTGATCTAGACAGTTTTTAAGCCCTTTTGTGACAGGAGATATTTGTGTATGATCACTATCATAGTACTCCGTGTATAACTATAGCTGAGGCACGGAAATGGTACATCCTGCATATAGGCACCCATACATTATATAAGCTGACAGTGTTTGGTATGTTTCTCTGTTCATTTGTTGATCAGTGCTAGTTTTTTTTTACTTTGCATGTATCTTATCCTTTATTGCCAATTCACACCCACTATATGTCCCTTTGAACCATTTCAATTTGTTTATAGCCTATAGGCCTTCACTATTCATGCACTTTGGGGGGGGGGGTATCTCTCTGCATGACGTCATGCTGAGGGGGGGTCAAGTGTTGTATGACGAAACATGACAAGGGGGGGAGGGGGGGTCAAAAATGGTCCAAAAATGCATGACGTCATTTGTACACAGCCCCATAGCTCTACGCCTACGGCTACGGTAGAGCACTACATTCCAGACCAGAACCATACTGGGAGCCAGCTTGGATTGACGCTAAAGGATTGGCTGAGAATACGAGCTGAGGTTAGATTGGACCAGAACCAATATTAAATAGCCTCAGCAGTGTTTTTATAATATTATATCTTATCTATGTTGTAGGCTACCACTAAACTAGTATTGCCAGTAGTATTTGTAGATTATTTCAAGTATTTGTACTGCCCCCTGGTCCTGCAACTGTGAGTGACTGTGCCAGGCAGTGAGTAATTGTAAAATCCTGTATTAAACTAAAAAGTGTGACTGTGATTGTGACTGTGAGTGTGAGGCCCTGAGGGACTGGGAAGTGCAGTGGCACTGGCAGTGGAGTGTCTGGTTGAGATGATCTTGACAGCATACCAGTACTTACATTTAGACTTCTTCCCAAACAGAGGCATGTTTCTTCAGAGTATGTGTCAACAACAACAGGGACGACGTACAACTTTGTTCCAGCTTTCCAGAAATGACAGCTCACCTGAACTTCGGACCACTTTTGTTTTGGATACTCCCCTCCCTCCTGCGACGTCATCACCGACCTCGGGATCCTGAGTCATACTGTGCTAAAAATAGACTGGGGTTCCCCTCTGTCCAATCCAATTTCTTTGTCTCCATGCAGATATCACGACTTAGATCCTGAGAAGAAGCGATATTTCCTAGACATCTATACTTAATGTGTGTTATCTAAAGTACTTCTGTTCGTGATAAACCTTTAACAGATCGCCACGCACCTGTTCAGAGACAAATACATTTTTTTAAAGGGAATTCCCTGTTTAATTTGTCCCGCGAGGTGGCGCCTCCCGCGTTCACATTAGGAACGAGACTCAACGAGAACTCTGAAACAAGAAACAAAACGAGGAACGTGCAGATACAAATGCCCCTTGTTTTGTTAATTTAGGGAGGATCGATAAAATCGGACTGCCTTCTCAGGTAAGTAACGTCCCTTTACATTACTAGTCATATAAAACCGGGTGGAGTGGAGATACTTTTGAAAGAATGCTGTTTGATTGACTGGCTGTCTGGTGTGGCCGCCATCTTGAACGAGGTGACAGACTGCAGAGGGTTGCTTCGTCAGTCCCTGTCCACAGTTGCAAACATTTTAGCAAGAAAGTTCGTCTAGAGCCCCATCAAATATAAAATAACTGGTCAGTTCAACGCAGAAGAGATAAATGAAGATATCTGGAAATTTTGATGGGAAATAACATTGTATGTTGGAATCGGTGGCCACTTAGATCTATTTATATTTTGGTGCAGTGGATTGGACGTCGCTAGCGTGAACAAAGTGCCAGAGAAAGTGACTGGGCCTAACTGACTCCTCAGAATCCGGGTGTAGACCTGTCAAAACAAAAACAACGTGTGCTATTGTTAGAGTTTACGCGTTAGAACGGCGCACTGGTCAAGCTGGCAAGGTGTAGCTGCGACTTTGATAGAATCGGATAGATGAATAGATGTGGGCATAGTGAGTTCAATGTGTATTGCCTAGTATTGGACAAGGATTGAAGGAACATGATTAAATTTAAAAGTCTGATTTAATAACTTGATTGAACCACTCACGAAACTGAATGGGCTTACTTCAAAAAGCTGACTTATCTTGACTCAGACTCAGTTTAGGCAGTCACTACTAGTAGTACTGACTAGGCCAAGTTGACTCAGTTGTGATTCATTGTTGGAATGAAATGTGGATCGAGTGTGCCCCACACTCAAACAGTCAAAGTGTCAGTGTGGTAGATAATAATTAAATATAAGTATAATAATTATTTATAAAAAAAAATGTTCTTAAGATATAGGCTCAGCCTCCGTTCAGAATTGCTCTGGCAGTGCCGAGAATAAAGCTTTTTAAAACTTTTTTGGAAATTTTTTCTTTTACGAGGAATACTTAGTAGATCTATCAGATCCGGCCATCTGTAGCCAATACTTAATTATAAAGGAAAATTGTGTTTTTTAAATAGAGGTTAACGACTTTATAATCTGTTCTCTGACAGAGTTTGACGCCTATTTTTTTTTCTACATAGACAAAGGTTCATGATTGTTGGGTATGTCTGAGGGTTATCTCACATGGCAAAGCCGAGGGTTATCTCACGAGGCAAAGCGTCGTGAGATAACCCTCAGTCATGCCCAACACGAGTGAAACTTTGTATTTGTTTCATGTTATCTTAGGCCAGACGATGACAGCCTATCGCTCCCGCTAACAGCTGACAGCAAAGTTGGATGGGCTCATAGACAACAAAAAACTCATGTGAAAATAAACTTTCCCCTCACTCTCCTACTTGAAACTTCTCACAAACTCAATTAAACATGTGATTTTGCCAATGCAGTAATTAATCTTTAGTTTTATAGTCTTTGTTATTCATATTTTAGTAAAATTTAGAAATTTTAGGCAGCAACCTTGATCTTGGCACAGTGCCAGAGCAGGGCCTTTGCTCCAGCCAGGAGATATAAAAAGATGATTTAAAACTGAATTGAAGCTCACATCTTTCCATCCAAGCAGAAGTAGCAAGTAAAGTGTGTCATAGTTGTATGGATGAAATTTGGAAGCCATGCATGAAGGGGAAGTGTGTTAAAAATCATTCGGTACCATTGGTACCGAATTTTAGACTACAACAAAGGCATCTGCACTCTGCCGCTCCCGTAGGAAGTAGAGTCGGCAGGGGCTCGGCCTATGTTATCTTAGTAAATAATGTTTAAAACTCCTTAAAAAAAGATAATTTATGTGTATTAAGCCCTTTTGAGATGCTGTTACTGGCCGTGAGATAGGGGCATGATTATCTCAAGCCAATGACCCCTTGAAGTGGGTGTAAGATAGGAGCTCCTATGTTCATATTCCATTGCTTCAACAAATGTATCGTCGCCTTAGTGCAAGAAGGTTGTATTATAAACTGACATTTTGGCAAAAATGAGTTTTCTTTTGTTTTGACTTCTATTGACCCTTATCTACCTTCTATGAAAATACTGAAGCCCTGTCTCTATACATATGTGCCTATATGCCCCTGTTCAATAATGCTGTATCCACTTGGTACTATAGTAAGTTAAACACTTCTTTTGCCACTCTTGCAAAACTTGAAAAATGCAGTTGCAACCTTTTTGCACTAATGCGATGGTAAATACCCAAAGTGTATGTACCCGAATGTATGTACCTGAAGTGTCTGCATCATCAGTGTCTCCGCACCCTTCACAGCCTAAATAGACTGTAACTGAATTGTGAAGACATGAGGTCATACTCCCCGCAAGTACCGGTAGTGGTCATTGGAACATTCCCAGCCAAGCAAAGAAAAAAAAAATCATTTCCCTTGCCAGGATTCTGCACTAAACGCACTCGCACTGCTGCTCTTATCTTAGTAACATGTACTGGATGCACAGGTTGTTTATCTCCAGATAATGGTCCCACCTTAATTAGGTGGCGAGGTGAAGGAAATACATGCATACACAAAGGCTCACAACAGTGACATACTTTGTCATCATTCTTCACCACCTGGGCCTAGACTTAGTGTAGCACTCGCAAATCATATAAGTACATTTGTATCAGATCTAAGTGCTGAATAACTGCTGGGGCTAGAGTGGTATCAAAATTGATCTACCGTAAAGCCCCACATAAAAGACCTGGCATATAGGCCATTTCACACCCTTGGTGTGGCTTTTCTCACCTCCAAATACCCACCAGGGTGCGGCTTATACGCAGGTGTAATATATACATTAGGGTAGGTAGTAGGGACTTTTTTTTTTTTTTTTTTAATTTTTTTTCAGGCCGGCTGTAAATTTTCGCCTTACTCAATAATTAACTTGATTTTTTTTTCACGCAGGTGTGGAGGCAGGTAAGTACTGTGGGCATTATGCGGCGGGCGGGAGTCGGTACTGACTGAAGTTCTCCTCTGTCTCCTAGACGTGTGCTGCCCCCTATCCACACGCCCCCACACCACACCCTTCACTATGTCGACCAAGATGTCGGGTGCTAACCGCCTCAATCCACATGGTCTTAAACAGATTGGGTTGGACCAGATCTGGGATGACCTGAGGTCGGGCATCGACAATGTGTACCAGCGACAGAGCATGCCACGTGCACGCTATATGGAGCTCTACACGTATCCTTGAATCAATTATCATCTGGCATACTTTAAAGCTATTGGGCAGGGACTTAACATCATGCCTACGCAAAAGTATTGAAATTTCCTCAAAGGGACATAGTAATCAGTTTGGAGGCTTGAGCAATGTATAATCAATGCAACCTTTGGGAAATGGTTACCAGCGCTCCGATGGTGCATCATAACAGCAAATGAACACAACGACTTAAGATATTTTGTTGTCCTTAAAGTATTGATCTGTGCCCGTTTACTCTCTATGATGCATTAGAACAATTCTGATATCTTTAAATTATGACAATAAGGGTACTCACATTGGGAAAAATAATATCTTATGAGAGGAATAACAAAAAAAAAATATCTTATGAGAGGAATGTGTGTTTTTATTAGCCATACGTTTCTTATGTTCAATTGTATTAGATCTGTTATTACTGATGAGCTATTTAGCATGTTTTTGTAGTGATCCAATTCATGTATTTTAAAACGCTGTATATAATGTGCATTGCATCTCAAATTCTATAACTATCGCTGGATAGATGTTAAGGGTTTTACAGGAAGTGTCGGGCTTCCCTGGCCCACTTACAAGGGTCTATTTCTCCTCTTTCATATCCCCTCAGGATGTGTGTGGTGCACATATGCATGGCCACCAACTGTATACATTCCTCTGTGAAATTGTGTAATGTAGTTCTCGCCATGAATATGACCTTAGCTGTCGAAATGGCGTTAAACATCTATTACTCACTCACTACAGTAAGTGTAATTGGATAGGTTACTCTTCTCATTGGTTACAAGATGGGTTTGAATTGTGCCTCACTATATGCAGAATGAGATGATATAATCCTTAACCTGTAATCAGTCATGTATATAATTACTGCACCTCCGTGCACCAACCTAACCAGGCCAGCACCTCTTCTGGTGCACGGCCTCGTCATAACTCACGTAAAATACCCCCGACGGGTGGCGCACAGTTTGTCGGCTTAGAGCTCTACAAACGTCTACGGGAGTTCCTCAAAAACTACCTCGTCAACCTCCTCAAGGTAAGATTACTTACTTTGCATATCTCGATAAAGTTGTTCTATGTAAAGATTTGAAATTTGCAGTTATTGGTACATGATCAGACCAACTCTACAGACGTCTCATTAGAATGTAAAAACAGTTTGATACAAGAATGCAGTACTGGCTGTTTTCCCTCCACAGCAGCCTTCATCTATGCATGGTGATCACAAAATCGTCATAGCGCATTATAGCACAGTGCATTGGCTAATGGCTTTAAGTAACCTTTCAAACCCTTACGTTTCGCAGAACGGACAGGACCTGATGGACGAGTCGGTTCTCAAGTTCTACACCAAGCAGTGGGAGGAGTACCAGTTCTCTAGTAAGGTGCTTAATGGGGTCTGCGCCTACCTCAACCGCCACTGGGTGCGCCGAGAATGTGAGGAGGGACGCAAGGGCATCTATGAAATATACTCGGTGAGTCTTTTGTTAATCTCTTATAATATCAGAGATGCCACTCTTCTTGATTTCCAGGAATCCCTGTTTTTGGGTAGAAATCTCTGTTTTGTTTCCTGGGGAAAGGGGTCCAAAATTGTGGCTTTTCCTGGTTTTTGTAAACCAGTAGGGTAATCTCTGTAACATGTAACTACAAAAAAAAAAAAAATAAAAAAAAAAATAAGCACAGGGCTTCCAGCGCCTCTATATTTTCGGAGAATCCCTATATTTCCCTATAATCCTCCAAAATGTCCTATATTCCGTATATTTTCAGGTCGGAGCACATTTTAGTTATATCAACCACATTCTTCTGCACAAAGTACCGAATTACCAGAATCTCCCCGCATATATGACACGTCTTATACGTGAATCAGACATCAGATGTGCCTTATAGAATCGACCTGAGTTTGGGGTGCACCTTAAAGGCGAGATTAATAGATTCAAAACAGGGCTCGACAAATCCTTGTGTCCAGTGCTCGGGACCAAAAAAAAAATCCAGTACATACATCTGCCAAAATGTGCTTATTAAAGCATTGGTCCAATTTATTTGACTGGGCGCACACCATTTACCAACAGTACGAAACTTTGTTTTGCCTTTGTGTCCAGTAACACCAGTTATAATCTGATTTGTTGACCCCTGTATTCTTTATCTCATACCAAAGTACCTGACGTATAAGTTAACCCCACATTTAAGCTTACCCTGAGATGGAAGAGAAGCTATAGGGGGTATCTGGGGGTTGTTGCTGGGCAGTTTAGTCCTAATCTAGTGTGATTTTTACCCTGCCTATAAGGCCCACCCCGTCTTTTGGAAAGTGCTATAAGGCACAGTAGGCTTAAGATTTGTGTATAAACCACGCCTTACAGGATTCTCCACCGGATGAAAATCATACAGGTAACTTTCAAACACAAGCGCTGTGTGGATCATAGCGGCAGAACATGGGCTTGTCTCATGGGAGAATTTTGAAAAATTATATTGTAAATGGACAAAAGATTGGATTCTTTTGGAATTTTTACATAAAATTTTACTTTTTCAGGCCTAACTTCTGTTCTAATTGGCCGATTTGCAAAATTCAAAAAAGTATAGAAAGCTTATAGTCCCCTGAGAAGCACACAGGCGGTGCTTTTCAGCTAAAGCACACGGGCGGCACTGAAAAGCACACGGGAGCCCCGCCTGTGTACTTCCTATGTGTGGAGAACCCTGCCTTATAGGCAAGCTACTACATCAGTTGCAATCACTGCTTATGCTAAAAGCATCATTTCAATGCTAATTTCATCTCCAAGTCAATCAAAGCAAACTCCTCCGATTTTTCAGTTTTCTACTAGAGCTACTAGGTCAATCTGATCCATCCAGATCTAATGAGCTCCTATTCATATGGGAGGGTCTGAGTAAGATTCATAACAGAGGGTATCAAACATCCTCAGAAACTACCAGAATACATGCATTTGGCCTCTACATTTGCAAAATTTCTTGGGCCCCTGGGGAAACCCCCCCAGACCCCCTATATCTACATTCTCATAGTTCCTTTTCAAAGATATTAGGGGCTTATGGCCCAGTTGTTGTTTTTCTCACCCAGAGTTTGCAGCTATGGTTATACCTTTGTCAGTCTGGTTTACCTTAAAGGGCTACTCAGGATGGTAAATTGATCAATTAATCAACCCTGAGTTTCAAATAAATATCCTATAAAATGCAGTTAGGGCTATCCTCTAGTCCGAGGGACACTGGTCCTTCCAATCAAATGAGAGATCCTACCTGCAAACTCCTTGCAATTTCTTCCATCCCTCTTCCCTCACAGCACAGCAATCTTATGATTTGTCCTGATGCAATGAATTATCAGTTTGTTGTATATTTGCATGTATGGGAGTTTTTCAACTTGGGATACAAATGATTGGCAAAAATAGAACAAAAAGAAATCTCTACTACGAAACCTCCCTGAGGTGCTAACCAAAATTTTTTGATTTTAGGCCTTTCAGAAATTTCCTACCGCCACCTTATGTCGCTAAGAGGCACAACAGACAAATATATAAATTCCTCAAATATTCCTCCCCTCCCTTAAAACAATCCTAAATCTGCCACTATGACATGGCCCCAAGAACATTTAGATGGTAGTTTGTGCAATGTAAAGAGCTGACTATTTCACTGGACATAGGGTTTAGGTTGATTCTCAGTGTGTAAATTCAGCAAAAAAAAAATCCTCACTATAATTCAAAGACAGTTCATATAAACCCAAAACCACTCCCTGAAGAGACCACTAATGTAAACTCCTGCATGAAAACTGTGGCTTTAATACGCGAACCATGTGGCCTCTGGCTCATAGGATCAGCCTAAAACATGGGTGTGGGAGGCAGTTAGCATTCTAGAACATAATTAAATATACATCTATCAAGCCCAGGTGTCGCCTATAGCTCCTGCGGAAGTGAGCTTGTATGTGGGAGTTGACAGTAGTTGAAATAACTCCATTCCCTAAGCCCTATATATCTGATTAACGCCCTATATTTGCCCTATAATTGCCCTATATTTTGTTAAAAGAGCAGCCCTATAAAGTCCTATATCTCTGAATGACCCCGCTGGGAGGCCTGGTTAAAGCAGGAATATGACTTATCCTTTTTACTCTGTTTTACAGTCATTAATGAATTAATGCAATGAACCTTAACCTTCTGTGCACTGGATGCTGACATTAACCTTTTCCAATCTATGTTCCAGTTGGCTCTTGTGACATGGAGAGACAATCTCTTCAAGCCACTCAACAAGCAAGTAACAAATGCCGTTCTGAAACTCATTGAGAGGGAGCGGAACGGGGAAACTATCAATACACGCCTTGTCAGCGGAGTCATATGTTGCTATGGTGAGCCTGTGATTAATTGATTAGTAATAAATAGTTTGAGTGATCACAAAGTCTCGTGGTAATATTGTATTAAAGTTCGCTGGTTCACCTAAGGATGAGCAAGCCAATATAATGTCTCTGATTTTTTTCTAATGCTGAAATCCCAATAACATACTGGGAGGAGGAATCTTTACTCAAATTAACCATCATCTATCTGTCCTGTGTGTTACAGTTGAGTTAGGGTTGAATGAAGACGACCCGACGGCTAAAGGTCCGACGCTGAGCGTATACAAGGAACACTTTGAGAATTACTTCCTGGAGGACACAGAGAGTTTCTACAAACAGGAATCTCAGGAGTTCTTGCGTCAGAACCCTGTCACTGAGTACATGAAAAAGGTGAGCTTTATGATGTGTCAATTACTCAAAGTTATGAAATACTCTACCTTATGAGTGCCCTTCCCCTAATAAGAATCAATACCTCTCTTTGGTTAGTTCTCTAGAATGCCCAGCCTGTTCCACTTTTTCAAAACCACTAAACTCTTAAGTACGATACTAAAGCATAAAGTACTAAAGAAAAATGCTTAAGTGCCCTTGGCACTTGCTCATGATTATATCATATGCATAGGCAGCAAAAGTAGTCTTAGAAGAGTTTGACATACAACTATCAGTTCAGAGATGAGTTTGGCAAAAAAAATGGACATTTCTTTGTACATGATTTTTGTAGATGGAGAATCAATTGCAAGAGTAGATATAGAACTATCTATATAGTATATCCCACTCACCTAGCACTCCAGTTTTAGTACTGCTGATGCGCCTCTGATATGATAGAGAGTATGATAATAAATGTCGTTTTGTAGGCGGAGGCGCGTCTGATGGAGGAGCAGCGACGTGTCCAGGTATACCTACACGAGTCAACCCACGACTACTTGGCCAAGGTGTGTGAGAAGGTCCTCATAGAGAAACACCTCGAGATCCTACACGCAGAGTTCCAGAACCTCCTCGACGACGACAAGAATGAAGGTATACATGTAAAATATTTAAAATCATGATTACTGTGTACTAACCCAGCCATAAAATGAACTGTTCTTTGTCAAGGCAAGGGTTAGAGAATTCTGTAAGGAAATAATATATTCTTTCTTGGAGAGTCACCGTTTGTGAAGAGAGTTAATTTTTGACAGAGAAAGTTGTCAGGGGATCGATCAATCTATTGATTGATTGATTGATTGATTGATAAGTTTGGGTATAAAACTGATGATTGATAAATACACAATGTTTTACAGACTTGGGCCGGATGTACCAGTTAGTATCACGTATCCAGGACGGTTTGCGGGAACTGAAGACATTGTTAGAGTCTCACATCTACAACCAGGGCCTGGCTGCCATAGAAAAGTGTGGGGAGCCTGCATTGAATGTAAGTACATTTCATAAAATCTTGGTTGTTTGTTCGTTGTTATTGTTTCTATGCGGGGGGGGGGGAGGCATATCTGGATTCTTGGAAATTTCAGGCAAGCAATGTCACCGATTTAACTAAGGGAATTTAGAAAAAGGGAATTGCGTCCCCCAGACAACTTAGTCTCTAAGTGTAGTGAAAGCTGTACAGTGTATTAAAGACTTTTCAGTGGTAATTGTGGGAAACTTTAATCTAAATGTACAATCATCTCTATTACAGGATCCTAAGCTGTATGTACAGACCATCCTAAACGTACATAAAAAATACAATGCCCTCGTCATGACCGCCTTCAACAACGACGCTGGCTTTGTCGCCGCTCTTGACAAGGTGAGTTCTGTAATTTTGATGTAGAGATAACACTTAAAGTTCTAGAACCATCAAAGTTTGTCTCACGAATCTTGAAGATAGGGCATTAGGAATGCCTCTCAGATCTAGAGGTACCTGGTGCCAGTAAAGTACCACTTGTTGATACCAATAGGCCACACTCATATAATGCTTCATTGAAGCGCCAAGATGCACAGATGCCGCCCTGGCGACGTACTGTCTGGTGCAGTATTCATGTTGACTTCCCACTCGTACAGTGTCATACAATTTGTGAAACTGAATGCAATCCTTGTGAGTAGTCTAACAAGTTCTCAGTTCTCCATACATAATGAATTAAAGCACTAGCTGGCTCTCATAGGGTTAGTGCCCAGTTTCCATCACTAGAACTTCACAGTATCTGTATTCATGATCTAACTCCTGTTCCAGGCGTGTGGACGATTCATCAACAACAACATGGTGACCAAAATGGCCAACTCGTCGAGCAAGTCTCCCGAGCTCCTCGCCCGCTACTGTGATCTCCTCCTCAAAAAGAGGTGAATATTGACAACCTAAACTTCATTCATGTATTGTTGCCTAAAGCTCATCGCAAAGTAATTGCTGTTGATGTATTGAATGATAACTTGCTGGACTCACATTAGCATCTCTAACTGTGCTATAAATACATAACTATTCTATTTTCCTATTCAGTTCCAAGAACCCAGAGGAAGCAGAATTAGAAGATACTCTAAATCAAGTGGTGAGTGTTCTATGTAGATTAAGAGAACTGATGTCTAATGTAGTTTTCTCAATGTGACCTTAGCTATTGAAATAGTGTTTAGCAATTACTTGCCATTCATGACAACTAATGACTCTTTAAGAATAATGGTACAGTATTGTCCTGAAAAACTGCACTGAAGCTAACAGAATTAGCGAACTGATTGCCCCTGACCCTTATTCAAGACAGGCGCTTATCCGAGATCAATTTTTTTTATACTAAGAGTTATTTCCAAACCCTCATACCTCAGTCACATATTCAATACTAGTACTAATTCAAAACCCAGTACTTAAACATGTCAATCTCAAAATGACTAGGCCCCCTATTCTATACCTGTATTCTTGTGCTTCAGATGGTGGTGTTTAAATACATAGAGGACAAGGACGTGTTCCAGAAGTTCTACAGCAAGATGTTGGCGAAACGCCTCGTGCAGCACATGTCTGCCTCAGACGACGCTGAAGCCAGCATGATCTCAAAACTCAAGGTAGGTTAAGAAATCAGTGTTTTTGATCTTGATTGAGATGACTATTTGTAAAAGAAAGAAAAAAGGTGTGCCTAAAAGCCACGTTATTTACTTCTGGAAATTCTCTCGCATAAGCCCAGGTAATCAAAATGCAACTTATAGGAGGTTCCCAAAATCAGGGTGCGGCTTATATGAGGGTATTTGACCCCATAGAACAGTATTAAACTCATGGTTATGGGAAAATACCAACAACCAACAGTATTAAACTCAATTTTCAAGCCCCATGTGCGACTTATAGCTTTCTTCCAGGGTCAGGGTGTGGCTTATACGAGGGAATAACAGTGTATTGAACTGTACTAAAACTTACAAGATGCACCCCCAGAGGCGCCTTATAGAATTTCAGTCAAGTCGCAGTGCAAATTATATATGTCTGAACTTCTTATGCACTAGACAATCAATGGTTAGTGTTCAGGTGGTCACCGGTCCTAAACTCAAAAATGTTGTTTTTTCCCGTCCAGTCATAAATTTACTCAAACTACTACCATGGTTAACTAGTGCCTGCTTGTCATTTGGTACTTGATGCAGGGATGAATGGCTGGAGAACACACCTTTAACTTTGTTTCATCTTTCCCCTTACAGCAAGCATGTGGCTTTGAGTACACGTCCAAGTTACAAAGGATGTTCCAGGACGTCGGTGTCAGCAAAGACCTCAACGAACACTTCAAGAAACATCTATCTGCCACCTCAGAACCTCTAGACAGTGAGTACTGTTCAGTATGTTGTGATGATTATGTATCAAAAGTAGTAAACTTTCATATTTACCTGACTAGAGAATCTTATTCTCTTTGCTCCATGACTGTTCTGGTTTTTATAACACTGTTTTATTCAAGTCAGAACAGATTGAGACAGACCTTAATTCAGTAATGTAAGCTTTCAGAGTATTGAAGGCTTTCAGTGTTTCAATCTTAATTCAGAAATTCTATGGGCATTTTCATAAATGTTCTTACACTCTGACTTGCATCCCTGCTTATTTCAAACAACGATTCTCTAATGGCTACTCTTTGCCCCCCCCCCTCCATGTTTTCTCATAGATAGGAGATTAAGACATTGCAGATGATAACAAAATGCTTCTTTGTGTTGTTTCAGTTGACTTCAGTATACAGGTGCTTAGTTCAGGGTCCTGGCCCTTCCAACAGTCGTGCACATTTGCGTTGCCGCTTGAGGTATGGACGGTTAATTAATATAGTACAAAGTTAGGTTGATATACTGAATGTTGCAGTGTAAAAAGCTAATGTTATAGGCAACTATCGGATTAGAATGTAAATGTACAAAAAAAAATTGCTTAGAAGGTATTTCCATAGCTTATAAACAATTTTACCATCTCATTACTAACGTCATGTATACATGTGTGAAAAAAAAAGGAGATAACTGACTAATACTGCTATTGTTCCTTAGTTGGAGCGGAGTTACCAGCGGTTCACAACCTTCTACTCGAGTCAGCACAGTGGGCGTAAACTCAACTGGCTCTACCAGATGTCCAAGGGGGAGATTGTCACAAACTGCTTTAGGAATCGGTATACGTTACAAGTAAGGCACCTCTTATGTAGTTGAATGCTTTGAAGGCAGTGCTTTAATTCACAACCCTCAGGGGTTCCTTCTTTATCAATCATATATAATGAATGCCTCCCTAGTAAGTAATCCAAAGCTGCATTCCTCCTGTGGAGTGGAGACCTTCATGTGAGGGCGTGGAGGAGTAGATTAACTTCATTGGGAGTCCACAAAGGAGGAATTCTCCTTCCATTCTACCAGTGGGCATACCAGATTAGTAAAAGGCGACAAACTTGGGATTGCTTGTCGCTTTGGGTGAGCATGTGGGCAGCTGGTGTCCATATGCGCGGGCCCGGTTCTACATGCTTGTCTTTTGCCATGGGAGTCCCCCTCAGTGAACCATGTCTGAGTGATCAAAGGCCGTGGTTTGTCTGGCCCTGCCTATGGGACCAGGCAAATAAAAGAACACTTGCTATCCTTCGAGAAGAGTAGAGGAATGAAGCCCCGTTAGCGGTTTTCCCCCCTCACCCTTCCTCATAGATTCAGTCATTCATCTCATAGATTCGGTCATCCATAGATGCGGTCACTGCTGTGTTGGACAAGCAGCATATAAATACCTGTCCTAAGAGAAAAGAAAGGACTTCATGTCCGAAATCGAATGTCTGAGTTCCTCTATGGCCCCCGGACGTAAAACTAAACAAACAAACAAACAATCCAAAGCTGCATAAGCATTGGTACAAAGAGCTGTCGATACATTCCCCAAAAAATTGTTTAGATGTAGCATTGCAGTGTGCAATGCTGTGTTGGTGCAACATGAATAGATAAATATTCAGTCAAAATACAATCATTAACTACCGGAAAATCCAACATATATGGTGTACTAGTACCTTACATATGACACTCTGTGTTAAGCATCATCTGATATATCCTTTAGATGACTACCCTGGTAGTTCTGTTTTACAATATAATATCCTTGTCTCTAAGCCACACCCTGACTTATGAATGACTGATTCTAAATGGCACAGCAAGGGGGCTATCCTAAAGTATAAGCAGTGCCTTTTAATATAAGCTGGGCTCTACTGTAGTGGCTCTGATAGTGTAAAACCCTAAATTGACATGAATCATCTGTTGTTGCAGGCGTCAACGTTCCAGATGGCAGTCTTACTGCAGTACAACCAGGGAGACAGTTACACAGTGCAGCAGCTTCACGAGGGCACGCAGATCAAGATGGTGAGTACTACCAGTATATGAATATTTAACTCGAAAAGAGTTATAAGAGCCAAGTAGAAAAACCAGATTTTAAGACACTCAGTGAGGGAGGAGAGTGGGTGGACTAAAGTCAGGAAATAAAGTACCAAAAGAGAACATAAAGTTATCAAATTATTCATGGTATTTGACATTGGAATGTCTATTTTATGATATAGTCAGAATGAAGTTGTTTTTTTATATATTTCAGGAAATATTGATTGATAAATGCTAACTAGTCATCCACTGTCTGTCTGCAGTGCAGTGGAGACACTTTTGGCCTTCAGTGCTGAGGCTATGGGATGTTCATCCATGGATGAACATTCCCGCCTTTTTTGAATGAGGTAGTGTGAACAGGCATTGGGGGTGCAGATTTATGTAAATGAGGCCCAAAGAGAGACAGGTGGTGCGAATAGTCACCACAGATGCTGATGTCATCAGACATGACAGCCTCTAGGCCAATCTACAAGCAGATCCCTCATCCATGCCTATGTTATATATGAATCATATAGTGTGTGCTGGGAGAGTGACTGTTGGCTGTTCAGATGGCAAATCAAAACAATGTACTGACATACCATACAAATGTATGGCAGAAAATATTTCTTAGCATGGAGAGACTAACAAAAAAACATAAGCTTTTCGAGTTCCCCGCAATGCACATTGCTATCCTATATTCATCAAGAGCACCCATCATGATACACAAATGCAGCTCTGATGATAAGCTTGCCAAAGCTGTATTTCTCCAGCAGCCGGACGTAATCGGATTGATGCAGTTCCAAATGATCGGGTGAACTGATGCAGAGCTAGTGGGTCTCTCAACATCATTGATGCAGCTACTGTAAAACCCCATGTACAAACCGCGCCCTTGTATAAGCTGCACCCTGAGTTTTTGGATTTCTCTGAAAATTTAAAAAGTTTATAAATTTTATTTTCAAAATTCGGAAAGCAGTGGGGTCCTCATAGATAATTCCATCCCCCTAAGCTGAAAAGGAAATTGGGGGATGCCTTGAGAATTTGATACAACTACCTACCCCCAATCCTCCATCTCCCCCCTCCCCCTGTGTCTGAAATGGTCTATGAGCTGCGGCTTATACACGGGGTTTTATGGTATATATGTAATCATAGTTTTATCTGATTGACCGTGTGAGCAATAAATGTGAAGCTTTGAATACCATGATCAGTTGGTTTCAATCAGTTTAATCTAGGCCGTCCGTACTAATTGTCTAGTAGCTTTGACGCTATGGAGAAGGCTGATGGGTCTGGTCTAGTTTAATCCTACTCAACAACTACCGTAATCTCCCGCGTAGAAGACGCGCTGTGCATATAAGACGCACCCCAAACTCAGCAAATGCATTTTCGCGTATAAGACGCACATTTTAATGCTGAAATTTGTAAGATTAGTACATTTCTATAGTAAAATTACCCCTCGTATAAGACGCACCCCCAACTTGAAAAAAATCCTATAAGACCCCCCAGCATTTTGTTTGGCGTAGAGGACGTGTCTTATACGCGGGCGATTACGGTAAATAACATTTTACTCTACGTTTCCAACACATTCTTCATCTTATTTCAGGATATCTTGACACAAGTGTTACAAATACTGCTGAAGTCCAAGCTGCTGATCTCTGAAGATGATGATAACGATCTCCAACCTAGCTCCGTCTTACAACTCTTCCTGCAGTACAAAAAGTAAGGGACACCTTCCCAATTAAAGGACTGTTGATACAAGGTCATATGTACTTTCTAGAGCATTCTAGAAAAGCCTATGCCTAACTTCTGCTACTATTGCATCTGTAAATAAGTCTGACAATGTATATCCAGTATTCATTCTGTCGTAAATACTGCAAACCCTGCCGGCCATCAGTTCCCATCCATGGAGTTGTGCCTGAAGGAACGTGGTAGCTTTCACACCATTGCAAATATGTCGCATTGCCACTTAAATCAGTTGAATTGTTTTCAAATTATCCTTTATTCCTCTGAGTGGAATTCTTCTTTTAAAAAAAAAATTGCCTTCCTTTCTAGCAAAAAGTTGCGTGTAAATATCAATGTGCCGATGAAGACGGAGGTGAAGGCGGAACAAGAGTCTACCCACAAACATATAGAGGAGGACCGCAAACTACTCATACAAGTAAGACTACTTTTAAAACTACATTTGTATTAAATATTCAATATTTGAAAGAAAAAAAGGGGGTGGGGAGCAAAAGAAAATTACAATAAGGACTGGATCCCACTCTAAATGTATGAATCAGAATCAAAAGTCAGTGGGATCCAGGTAATATCTGAGAAATATGACAAGTGTGTAACATTTGAAAAATAATGATATAACTCACACCTGTTTGCCTTGTTGCCAGGCGGCGATAGTGCGTATTATGAAGATGCGGAAGGTGTTGAAGCATCAGCAGCTGTTAGCAGAGGTCCTAAACCAGCTCTCCTCACGGTTCAAGCCACGCGTGCCTATCATTAAGGTAAAGTATAATTCACTGCCCTTCTACCATCAAGATATAATATTATATATGTAACTCATACCCACGCTCTCAAATGAATATTTTCATAACCACTGCCTATTGAAGATGTAAAATATTAATTAGGCATTTTGAAATTATTGACTACCATTGTTGGAATCTATGTTTAATCTAAATTTATTTTGTGCCTTACAGAAATGTATAGACATCTTGATAGAGAAGGAGTACCTGGAGCGGGTAGATGGACAAAAGGACACATACAGCTACCTGGCCTGAGGCCCGTCGCACCGCCCTGCAGCACAGGTAACTGCAACAATGTCGTCTCACATCCTAAAATAGGGATCAAATAATAGCTCCAGATTGATATTCCTTTGACTTGGAGATGCCGATTTCCCCAAACTGCCAGCAATAGAGAATCTTTCATCTATAAATCCCCTTAGGTATTTCCTATTGAAAATGGGGGAAATTCGGATAACTTCAAAAAGTTCCAGTGATCGAGTGGCATCTCTGCTTCGAAATAGAATTTTGTATCAATATTCTGATAGCTTCTTGAGCTAGGAGAGAAAACTTTATATTTAAGAATGAGAATTTAAAAAAATGATATTTGCAATTATGACTTACAGCATCTACTTTCTCTTTGCAGAAAATATTCATTCATGAAAATCCCTGGTCCATCCATAATCTTCACCGCCGACTTTGAAAGTCAAGGTCAACAGAGATCTAGGTCATGTAGAGGTCATCTAGAACTTTATGACGTCCTTGGTAATCGTGACACAATCAGGGCATGACATACCTGTCTGTGGACAGTTACGATGTCGGACTAAGACGACCTTTCACCTCTTCCCGCTGTTGGAACTCTTAACCTGCAGTCTGCCGCTTGGTGCAGCCCTGCGCACAGTTGTGATATATACATATACAATACTTATATAAAGAGACCAGAGAGTGAGGCGGACTGAGGGACAGAGAGAAAGACACACGAGAGACGACAAAACTGTTAGAAAGTTATGATTATGATAGCGAGTGCTTCTTTCCTGCTCCTTTTGGACTTGCTGCTGGGAGCGCATGGATGTGGGCTCCTTCAGCTTGTTTACCACTATTGGGATACCACTGGAGATGGCACACCATGGAAGACAGTGTCGTGGTACCATCTAGATACGTTTTCGGTCTACATTGGATGAAAGGAGCAGTCGACATCAATTGTGTCTTGTTTGGAGTCGGAATTATGCTCCCAACACTGATCTTGCTCTAGGAGGTGATTTGAATGATGGATTATTGTTTTATTTTTCCATTTGTTTTTCGCTCCATTTTCTGTCTTTATTTTTCCCTGGAAAAACTCCCATCCGTGAAATGAATAAGGAAAAGTTTCTTCGCCATAGAATGAATTGAAGTTCTACCTATTTATTCCTGCATATTGAGGAGTATGGATAAACTCACCTCCCAAAGAATTTGTATCCCTCAACGCTGTTATGCGCGTGTCCTGAACTGTGATTGGGACCACAGGATTCAGCTGGTGCTGCCACCTAGTGAGAAGCCACAGAAGCAGCTGTTACCCATTGTAGAATATAGTAATCCCATGTCTCCCACCTGCCTCTTGTTTCAATCCCAGCCAGACATTGAGTTAGCTCATCCCTAGGGGTTAGGTATGTTTTCATTGTTTGTCACTAGGTGGCAGCATCAGTTACTACCAGGTGGCTATAGATCAGTCACGGGTTTGGGTTTGAGACTGAATGAAAGCTTAGTATATACATGGAGGGAGTGTTTGTACAAAGTGTACCGCGTGCATGACTCTGCCTTACCCCCCGCTCTCCCCCACCTCCCAACCCTAGCGGGAGTCTTATGTACAGTTCAACGTTTCTACTCTAGAGCACCAAACTAATGTTCTATAGTAGCCAGCTTGCCATGTATGTATACTCCGTGAGGGCTGGCGAGTGTGGTTTTTAATGTTATTGCCACTGGGATGCATTCATCCTCCATGGACAAAAGTCAATGAAGTGACTCGAGAATTTTGATCATTATCAGAGGAGGACAGCTAGGTATATAAATAACCCCACCATCACATAATACTGTTATCTTATGCAGAACTCCTGTATAAGACATGATATTTGCAAACACATTGCTTCAAAGTATATAGCCATTAAACATAGGGTAATAGTTGAGAACTGGTTCAGTGTGAATGAAGCTAAAATGTGGTGTTTAATAGACCCTTTAAGGACAGCAAAGTGCTTCAATGTTTTATACCATTTTGACATAATGATGTTTGGATGCAGCTACCTGGTGGGAAACTTCCCAATTCGGCATCCATAAATCATGTCGACCCGGATGAGTTCAAAGAGGTTGGCATGATTCACCAATACATTGCTATCGAGTAACGCGTTGGCGCTGAATTGTCGCATCATGATAAAACGAGCGTAAAGCATTGAGGCATCATGCCATTCCTAAAGGATCAAGTCGGACTGACTGTGTGTTTGCTGCGGGTCGTATATATATAACTCCGTGTACATAGACGATGTTAACTTAAGGACCGAGTGGGTTTCCGACCAGCAATGTCAGTTGTACATTTCTGTTTTTTTTTAATCAACAGTAAAAAAGATATGTACAGAAATTTGCAATGCAATAGTTGAGCTTGGCTGCTTCCTCCTTTTGTAATTCAGGAGTCAGCACATATTGACATGTATCTTAACCCAAGGCACAAAGATATTGTGCCTCGACGACGAATACGGTGTGTTATATATATACAATTTAGTTTATATAATTGCCACATGGTGGCCAACTTGTAGGCAATTCTCAATGCATGGGGAACCAGCTTTGTAAAATATTAGCCAAAGGTGAGCTTGAAACTATAAGGTAAATAGAAAGTAATTCTTCCTGCCTTGTCCCTGCAGGTCATATAATAACTAAATAGTGTACTTTGGCATCTGCAATCCTCAAGTTCTGGTGATTTAATCATTTTATATATGAGAGAAAATAACAATAATATGAATACTGCAGTTACACCTTAATAGGCTTGTCTCCTCTTCACTGTATATATGTATGAACATTGGGAAATCCAAAAATTTAGTTTGGGGAGATGTTGGTTTCTAAGGTGTTCCTTGATGTTTCCTCTTATGTTCATTACCTTGGTTCTTTTTAATGATGACTCATTTGCCTTTTTTTTTTTTGTATTTCCATACATACAGACATTTTATAATAGGATTTTGAGATGCAGTATCACTAGGTAAAATGACTGCATGACATTATTTTTCTTGCTGACCAATAATTGGACGTCAATGTAAAATACTAAAGGTATTTTTAAGAAGAGACCCATTCTTTTTTGTTAGTGCAATGTAAATCATATAATATTATGACAAAGATCACATGAGAAAAGTCACCAGAGGCAACTCCATGTATTGCTCAGATATTAAAAAAATGTGAAAAAACTTTGCAGTTGTTCTATTTTTGTGTTGAATATTGTACCTGTATTTGGAGCACTAGCATTAGCCATTTTATCCATACACATAGTATCTAAAATGTATACTTATCTTGAGCAGTTCTGTTTTCTAGTGATACATAGGCAAATGTTCACGAGTGGGGAGAATTTTTGAGGGTTATCTCACGCGCCGATCAGGTGCCGTATCGCACGACGCCCGCAGGGCGGAGTGCGATGCGGCACCTGATCGGCAAGTGAGATAACCCTCAAAAATCCTCCCCACGAGTGTTCATTTGCATTTATTCCATGTTATTTTGATCTAAAACTGCTGAATTACAATAGAATTTACCAGAATGACTCCCCATGCACATTGTTTACATCGCCATCTTGGAGCTATGACGTCACTAAATGGTCACGTGACCTCGGCGTGTGATATTTTCGCGGGTTATCGCACGGGGGGTGTGCGATACGGCCGATCGAGTGCTAGAGCTATGGGCTGTCAGTATCTCGGGCATATCAACATGAAATAAAACTTAGATGTATCGTTTGAAAGGCCTTGTCCCATAAAATTACACATAAATATCACCTGGAAGAGGAATGTAGTCACCCTCTCGGAAATTTCTTTAAAACCCAGTCCCATGAATGTAGTGAGCACGTAGAGAATGAGGCATAGTGGGCTTTAAATGACCCCTCGCCATTGGAAATATCCGTCCAGGCATGAGGCACCCCCTGGTGTATTGTAGAGAAACAAACAGCTGGGATATCTCAGATAAATCTGGAACATACCATAAAGAAATACCAATTAAATGAATAGGATGCCCTGATTTTTTTAATGAGCTATTGTAAAACCACACTCGATCATTTTGATGCTATGAATGGAAATTCATAGCATAAAATCTTATTCACAAGGGAAAATGTTATTATTTGCGTAAGTTATATTCTCATAAAGCGAATTCAACACCGTACGTGCATAGGTCCATAAAATCTTAAATCATAGCATTTGATGGTCCCAATTTGGCCTGCCAATCATGCTACTTCGTAGCGCCCCAAAAGAACTAAGATGTAGGTTCAAAAAGTAAATAGTTTTTATTTCAAGTTTTCTTCAAAAGTTAAAAGAAAAAAGAAAAGAAAGAATTAGCTCACTTTAATACAACTGAGTTCATAATAAGGAGGCCTTTTATTCAAACATGGCATAATTCATCACTTGTAGATTGTAACATCACAGGTTGTTGAAGCATCATTATATCACAGCTTATTTCAATCAGACATTGTCACAAGAGCTACATCTTGTAGTAGTAGCGATATGTGGGGTGGAGGCAGGAGAGACACCAGTATATACAAAAAGAGCCCTATGAGATCTATGATGGTACATGAAGGGTAGAATGCCCTTTCACACTAGACCAATTGTATACAGACTATAGGGGAGGATTATCCAGATGATTTTTGCTTTCTCCTTCCTTACTAAAGCATATTAAATATAGCATTTTCAATGCCTTACATAAGGATTCCACATCTCTGGTACATGACAATTGTTGTTACATTCAGATTGCATTGGATGGATAAAGGTAAATTGTACTAAATAACAATAATTATTCTATCCTCTTAGACCCTGTACACCTGTTCCATAGTAACCATGCACTGTTTGATGAATAATACTAGTACATTAATTCTTTGTGTGTCCCCAAGGGACCATCCATAAATTATGTACGCACTTTGTATGCATTGGGGCTACCCCCCCCCTGCATACATACTCAGGTCACTGACCCCCCCCCCCCCCTCCGGGTCCCTTAGATAAGCAGGACTTCGGGAGAGGGCGTGAAACCACATATTTTGATCTGTATTTGAAGGTGTTTTGTATATGAATATGCCCCTTTTTTAATAAAAAAAGAAGTACATGTGGCACAAAAGTATGATTGATTGAGTTAAGAAGATATTCATTTCCTCACCCTTCCTACAGTCAGTTATCGATCGGGAGTAGTTTTGAGAATATCGGAGATAAGAGATAAGATAAGGGTCCAACTAAGGGCTTCTACTCCTGACCTTCAGTTTACAAATCTCTCTATTTTTCATAAAGACGTAATTTCCATTACTAAATAGGCTGAATCATCAAGTTTAGAAATTCCTTATTTGTTTTAGATTTACTGTAAATTTTTTATTCTTGATCTAACTCATCAATGATTTTGTAACTTTGAGAAATTTCTCTCTCATTTTCTATTACTCAGAGGATTAGAGTCCCACTGCCTGCATCACCCTCCTAGCTGGGAAGGTTTCGGAAATGACTGACCTACGCCTGGTTAATCAAAGACCCTAACATGACCCAAAAATACCCTACATTTTGTTTCAAAGTATTCCTCTGCGTACACAATGCGTATGCCAAAATGGCCCAAGACCCCTCCCCCCCTCCCCCTGTACGCACATGTACGCATTTGGCTTGACACCCACCTCCCCCCTTACTGCGTATGTAATTAATGGATGGTCCCCAACTGATATAAGTTTTCCCAGAGCCTACAACTGGTAGAGCCATACCACTATGTGTAAGCATCTCTTTGTGTAAGCATGAGTCTAGTGTCTTTACAAGTATAGCTATGTTCTTGAATGACCGCTTCCCCATTATTTTCCTCTCTTAACAAATATGGAAGTACCAACAATGGAAAAAGATATATTCAAAGTCTGACAGATACTTGAGCACACATTTTGCACTGTCTTTGCCATGAGCCATGTGGAGAGATATATTGGTGACATGGCGTATTTGGTCCAGATAGAATTACAGTGTTGATTTTCATCATCACTGAACGAAACGAAACTTCTTCTACAGGACCAAGACCATTCAGTACAAAAATGATAATTTTTTATCTCTTCCCTATTATTCCTCAAAACGACGACATACTCCCACAGTCTTTTATATTACATGGTTTTGTTATTAAAAAATAATCATAAATATAGAAAATAATTTAATAAAAGTGTTCAGATGGATTGAGGCCAAAATGTGTAGCTGAAAAACAGACTTAGTTACTTTCATTATTGAATCTCTAAACAATCAGGAATCTAAAAATAATCCTAATAATACCGAGACCCATATAACAATGCTCCTCATTGCTGTTATGTCGATCAAACTCTATGGTACCACTTTCAAAGAGGCTCTTATAATTATAAAGAGATATACCATGTTCGAAGGAAGCCCCCGGGGGTAACCCCGTCATCAGAAGGATCCCCTCTTCTGTTTGTCTATTAGAGGAAAGTCCCATAACAAAGACAGCAAAGCCCAGCCCCTGGCGTCCATTCAAACCTAAGTAACTGTTCCATGTAGCCCTTTGGCACTGTACCAAGGGACAATACTCTGCTGGGCTTTCTTATCTATTAGGCTCAATAGAGTTAGCTTATTCATTCTCTATGGTGTGAAGATTCTGTTGGATATTGCCAGAATTCAGTTAGTAATGTATTGAACATGAATGGAGGGCACATGATATAGACAAAGGATTTATGCGTAGCTATTGTAATTATGCTAGTTCTAACTACACTATGGCAGAAATAATCATATGAAGCTTTTAATCAAATTCGGATGAATAGCATTTTGTACATTTCTTACATCTATATATCCAAGTATATCTCTTTTTACATTTTTACATCTATTCACTCATCATTCACTGGTGTGAACATCAGCAAGATCACCTAAAGGTCATGGTCCCAAGAAATATTTCTTCTCTTTATTTCATTGATGCATAAAAGCCAACTTCATTTTGTTAAAGACAAACCTAATGGCAATCTTTGTTTGACCTGAAATCTGATAGATGAAGATCATCATATCAATCACTGAAATATAAGATCACTTAATGATATATAATCGGGTCACGGTCATCGGCAATGTCATTCAAGATCAGCTCTAAGGTCAAGGTCATCAGCAATGTACCTCAAGATCAGGTCCAAGGTCATACATCAGCAGGCTGCCACCAGGACAGGGCAGCCATGACAGCCACAGCCATCAGGAGGAAGAGGACGGCACCTAGAGTATCAAACAGGAATACACACATGTTAGATTAAGGGTATTTTAATTGGTATTTTGAATGTTAGGTTAACAGGAATGAGAGAATTTCATTTCTTACTATTTCAAAACTGGTGATTGATGAAGGCATTAGAATTTCACTTATCCTAGTTGTCAACTTTCATTCCTGTTAAGTATTGAATATGAATTATTTTATTTCTCTGTTTTATGTAGTTCTGGCTAGACAACTATATATATATATATATATATATATATATATATATATATATATATATATATATGTATATATATATATATATATATATATATATATATATATATATATATATATATGTGTGTGTGTGTGTTCTTCATATAATGCATCCATTGTAATAGCCAAAGTTTCTAAAGCATAGCATTTATCAAATAGGACAAAATCAAGTTTGAGAAAAGCTTGCATATAGATCTAGCCCATAGTTTGTCTAAAATTAATATAATATTAAGATAATCTATTAGAAGTAGTGCCTAAGAAACTGAGTATCTTACATTGAGACAAATCATGTTATCAGCTCTAAATATGGTGCGTCAAATAGTCTTATTTCATCTTAACTACACAGTGACATATTCCCAAATATTTACTGTGGATTCTAAGGAATGACCCTTACTTGACACAAATCAGAGAAGTCATTGCAAATAACCCCTAGAGTCCATCATGCAAACAAGTAGTGGATTAGTCTCACATGCTTAATCAGTGTACAACCAGGACCTCCTCTGCAGGATGATGTAGAATGGAGTAGTAAACATACAGTAAGTAGTTTTCTTTTGTGTGTAAATGGCTACTCATTGACATCACTCCTTGCCTTGCAGTTTCCTACACATGCAACAACCTTTTCCAACAACAATTCAAGACCAGGTATCTTATCAGGTTAAATATTTTCCACACACCTCACCACAAAGCCTTCTTTCCATGTGCTTATATGTAGTAGAGACAGGGTAGGTTAGAAGAGTTCAGCAAACATTATGTTAGGCACAGACAAACTTGCAGTAGCTTAGGTCTACACTTTAGGGGTGACAGGAGGAGTAGAGGGTGGTAGTAGTAGTAGTAGTAGTGGAGAGTGGCACACACAGATGGAGCAGCTCTTGTCTATATACTGAACACTCACCCTGGTTCTGTGTGAGCACGTCCCTCATCATACTTCTACCAGTGGACTGGGTACTGTCACCTGTATCAGTCTCCACTGCTGATGTTGCTGGTGCTTCCTGAGCTTTTGCTGATGCTGATGATGCTGTCACTTGTGTTACAGGACTTAAAGGCAATTTGCTCCTTGTGGGTTCATCTTCTCCTGTGTCCTTCTCAGATTTACCATTTTGGAGCAGTTCATTTTTACATTCGATATTTTCGATAGACCTAATAGTATCCCCTTGGTCTGGTTTAATGTCGTTTTTGGGGGTTTCGCTTAGACCGGGCTCATTAACTTGGCTCAATTCATTATCACAGTCTTGTTTGCTATTAGTGTCTTTAGTACCTTCTTGTACTGCATCAGTAGCAGCATGGATCAGCACTGGGACAGGCTCAGTGTTAGTTTCTGAGTCCCTTTTAACTCTCCCTTCATCATTAGCCATCCTAAGATTATAGGCCATCCTATCTGCAGCTGTGAAGGACAGTTCAGGTCCCATGTCACTGTCCCAGCTAAGGTCCAGGGTATTATCATCAGTAATGGAGCTCTCTAGGATTTCAGAATCTGAGCTCACTGCAATAGGGGTGAGGTGTAGGGCTTGGGTTGCACTGCATACTATTGGCACTTCCTGTGTTTCCAGAGGCTCTGAAGAATCAGTATCTAATTGCTGAGCATGCTTGGGACTTTGCTCTTGGTTATAGTTAGCCACCTCACTATCTGATGAATTCTGGTGTACTGTAGCTGGGCCAAGTGAGACAGATGGATCCTGCTCATGGTGATAAAGGTCCTCTGATGCCTTGTTATCTGCATGTACCTGGCCTGGGAGGTCAATCTGGGTGAAGGTATCCATTACTAGTTTGTTATCTTCCTCCACCTTTGTCTTGTAGGTTGTGGATGGGATATCAGAAATGTGGAAGGTCTCATCCACAAAGCTGACATCTTCTTCTGACTCCTCCGAAATTGACGATAAAGAGGATGTTCGGTTACGGGAGGTTTGAAGCAGGTCTATGGTATCGAGCTCAAGATGTTCCAGGTCACCTTCATCCCTCTCTTCTGCACTAAATTCTGGCTCATATAAGTCTGCCTGAGTATCACTACCTGGAATGTTTGAAGATACTTGAGGGGAGTCACTTGTCGATTGTTCATGAACATCAGGTACTGATGATTCAGCATCATTTTGCTGTTTCGCTAATTTGTCAGTCTCACATTCCATAGCTTGAACTTTGTCACTCTGGTCAGTGACAATTGCAATAGCCTCCTTTACCACATCAGCTAACCATGCTTCTACCTGTTGAATAAATGACTCATTTGTTTCTAATGGTTGTCCTTTGGGAGCATCCTCAGATACCCCTTCAGCAGTAGCTTCATTGGAAATGCTTATGTCTGATTGATCCTTCAAGTCCTCTGTAGGTTTCTTCTCCATTGAGAAAATAGCAATAGCTTCACTCATAATATCAGTCACATACAAATCTATTCTAGCCATCTCCTCTTCAGGTAATTCAGCTACAGCAGGCTCGTTGTGAGTCTTCACCTCACATGCTAGGGACTCAGGATGAGTACTCACTATCTCTTCTGATTGGTTTTCTACAGCTAATGCATTCTCGATAACCACTTGAATCAACAAATCTTCAGGGTTCAGCTCATATTCCATTGATATTTGAGATTTATCAAGTGCCACAATGTTGTTCTCCTCCTCATCTGCAATAACCTTGGGAACATTGAGAGTTTCAATCACATTTTCTGCATCAGGTTGTAATTGTTCTTGATCCTCAGATGTTGCTTGTTTCTCAGCAGATGGGTGTTCACTATTCTCTGGGATGATAGGGTTTGTACCGGGATCCTTGGTCCCCTCCAGGGCAGCTTCCTCTGTAAGGATTACTTCAATAGATGTTTGTAAAATCTCATCCACTAATGTCTGAGCAAGGTCTTTAAGATTATTGTCTTCTTCTGAACTGGTAACTGATTGGTCTTCTCCAACTTCAATCACTGTCTGGACACTTTCGGTGTCTGACTCATTATCATCTTCTTTAAGGTCATTTTCCATGTTAGCCAAGGTTGTATCTGCTTCATCTGGAATGTCCATGTTATTTTCTATATCTTCATTTTTGGAATGTGTTGTAGGAATATATTGCTGATTGGAACTTTCAAAATTGTCCTGTATTTTGGAATTATTTCTACCTTCTATGACCGGATCCGCAAGGTTTGTGCTTGTTTCTGCTAAATGTTGGTCAGTACTAGATGGTATATCACTATGTTCATGGTTCTCTGGAAATGACCAGCTATCAGAGGGACATGTCCAGGGTTGGGAGGGCTCCACCTGGTCTCTCAAGGACTTCAAATCTACTTCATCACTAAGGCCTATGACATCTGCAGAATCCATGTCCAGTTCTGTAGTACTATGTGGCTCTTGCCTGTTATTACTGTTGGTGTTGATTCCATTCAACAGATCAGGAGCATACTTGCTTCTGGTGCTGCTGTTATTATTGCTGAAGTTTTCCTTGTTATTTGGTGAGGAACAAACTGAGTCCTCATCGCTTGCTTCTGATAGTCGCGGAAGAACCCCGTTAGCCTTGTACATATAGGGATACTCAAGTAACTGACTAACAACTTTAGAGTCTTTTTCCTGACTGGATTTCTTAGCCTTCTGAGCCAGTGGTGAAGATACAGCATCAGTATCATCTCCAAAGTGAGCAAAAGCTTCAGCATAGATATAAGAAATTGCATCATCAAGAACCTTAACACATGGTAACTGACGAGTGTCCGAAGTCTTAGCATTTGTGCTGTTATTTGAGTTCACATTTGACTTAGTACCTCCATTCTGTTTTGAACTAGGGTAGACCCACTGCATACCTTTGTCATTTGAACTTGGGGAAACCTTTGTTTTACGGTCCGTCTTGGTAGTTTTCCCAGCTTCAATGGTGGCAATAACCTGAGCTGCCTTGGACAGCTGCTGAGATACTTCTACACTACTCAGTTCTTGAGATCTACTGTCAGGGGAGGAAGCTTTGGGGATTTCTGGATGGAATGAGGGGCCCTCAACAGAAAGCAGAATCTCAGCCTTTGATAAACCCTGGCTATTGCCATTTATTTGGCTTTTCTGGTCACCTTTCTTACCTGTAAGTCCCAGCAGAGCCACTGATGTGTTCTTCTCAGATTTCAAGTCCACCCCTGAAAGGTTGGATTTTTGTCTGAGTTCAGAATTATTTGCAGAACTCAGTCCAGCAGCGTCGGTAGCCTTAATACCAGAAACCTGTATCTTAGCCAGCTGACTCTCATCCTTTGGAAGCGAGGAAAGAGTCTGTGGAGGTCTACTTAGGGATGTTACAGAAACTTCCTTTATTACTGCCTCTTCTGGAGGACTATCTGTGCTTGTGTTGTTAGCTGGAGCAGCCAATACTACAAAATCATCTAGGTTGGTCTCGGAAACCGGTCGTGTGCGTTTAGGTACCGAAGAAGATTTTCTCTTGATAATAGGATTTGGACTACTGTTGTAGGAAACACCATTTGTATTCTTATTTTTGTCAACAGCTGCTTTATCTGGTTCATCACATCGTAGAAAATCGTCCACCTGTTTTTGTCTGGCTTCATACTCCATTTTCTGTAGCTGTTGTTGGCTTAAAGGTGATGCCTCCAACTGTGCACCTGTGGACCTCCTTTTCACTTTTTCTTGACTCTCCCACCTCTCCTGGCTAGCTAGCTTGTACTTCCTATTGGTAGGGGCTGGATCATCAGCCAGGTTTTGCATAGCAGATAAGGACTTGGAGATCTTCTTATCACTTATCCAAATCTGGCCATTAGCAGAGAGTTTGCGGCCATCTCTGGGTAAAGCATCAGTAGATCTACCAGTGGGCGGTTTAGTCTCTAATACAGCTACCTCTTGTTTATATAACATTGGTTTTGGTTCTGTTGGAGACATCAACCTCTCCTCAACCTTTGGGGAGATGGTTGGTTCAATGTCGAAATCTTCCGGAAGAGCGATTGGTGGGACCCGTCCCACTTCAACGTGTTTGTCATCAGTCTCGCTACTCCGGTATCGAAAGATATTCTCTGAGAACCCAGAATCTGTCATGACATCTTTTTGAATTGGGCTTGGTTCTTTGGTAGCTGCTGGGGAGGTGTGAGAGATGGGTGAGATTTGCTTGATCTCCTGTGATTGAGAGTTCTTGAGGTTCACATCTCGTGGGGTACTGGTGGAGAAAGCAGATTTGCGATCAAAGCTGAAGACCTCATCCAGAATGCTGTCACTGCTGTGGCTAGCATGCCGGTATGTCCAATCTGAGAAAAGAAAATGGTCAAAAATATCAAACATCAATTAAAGCAAGCGATTTCATATATTGCATAAGAATTCACTTGATTTCAAGGGCTTATTGCTGATTTATTTTACTGTTTTCAGTTTTGGTTTCGATAATTTGAAAGAGCTTTGTGCATCTAAAATGTAACCGAAATGCAATAAAAAAGATTTCACCCATAAGTACCCAAACTGTACAATTACTTAATACATAATCCCAGATTGAATTGCTCATTGCTGATTAGATTAGACCATATTTAAATATAAACTCACTGGCTGTCATTGACTGAGATCTGGATGGTTTGGGAGGAGCCTCCTTGTTCAATGATGTCATTGAAGTTCCAGATTGGACTTTCCGCCTTCGCCGTTTATTCCGGAGAAAGGTGTCTGCAAATAGCAGTTCCACAATTTCCAATTTTAACTTCAAAGCAGACTGATGTTCATATTTATGGCTGTCAGCCGAATTCACACTGTATGTCAACATAATAATAAAAGTTACAGAAAGGGTTATTAACATTTCACCATCACCAGATCTTATATGTGTATCAATTTCAGGTAATATTTTGGACTCACCAGGAGAACGAGTTGAAAAGGATTCACTTTTTACTCTCGGCTTCCACTTTGTGTGCACTGTCGAGGAAAAGATATTTGAACATAGAGAGCTACTACTATAACATATGTATGCAAGACTACCAAAATGATATGATGCTCCACATGAGAAAGTTTAATAGTAGGCCTTTTAATCAGGCCCTAAAGAAATCAGCTAAAATCTTTTTCACTTCTAATACAAGGAACTGAAAATCTTTGCCAATGTAATAATTATTCCATTTTGGTTCCTTTATCTTCTTTTCATATAAAACTGAGGGCAAGCCTGATATTTCGATCACCATAAAAGTCGGCAATGATATCAATATGCCAGAATGATATGATTATAACTTTCTGCCAAAAGGCCTGGATTTGAGGACCATTTTGATAGCTAAATCTATTGTAAAGTTTTTAGGATCCAAAGAGATAAAAATATATCAATTACCTTTATAAACTTTGAGTTCCACATTCTTGGTTTCCACACCGACCCTGTTCCGTGCCACAACCCGCACACCGCGCATGCTCAGTTCCTCTGTTACTGCTGCTATGTACAGGGTGCAGCTCGTACCCTGTTTGTCAATTAAAAGAAATAAATTGTTAATGTCCTGAGATCAACAGCAGGGCATTTCATAAGATACTAGAGTTCACAGTCACTTTGCCCTGAGGAAGTGAAGATACAAGAGCTCACAGTCACTATGCTCTGAGGAAATGAAGATACTAGAGCTCACAGTTACTATGCTCTGAAGAAATGAAGATACTAGAGCTCACAGTCACTATGCTTTGAGGAAATGAAGATACTAGAGCTCACAGTCACTATGCTTTGAGGAAATGAAGATACTAGAGCTCACAGTCACTAAGCTCTGGAGAGATAAATATACTAGAGCTCACAGTTACTATGCTCAGAAGAAATGGAGGTCTATCTATATAGTGTCAAGGTACAGATGGCTTCCAGTGTGATTTGAAAGGTGACTGCTGTAGGCATAGCTTTTGTGAATTAGCATCCAGACCTGTGGATTTATCTGTCAGAGCTGGTAATGTAGTGTTGTAATCAAACCTCTAACTCTAAAGCTTGAATAAATCTCTTATCATTATCTTTAATGACTGTTCATAGCCTGATCAAAAAAGTAAAAGTATATACTCATGATAGCCAAGTAAGATGACAAAATCTCAATTTGTGTCATCCCAGTAGATCTACAGACCAAAGTTATTAGGACAGACCAATAGTGGATGGGTGTTCTGTAGAAATCAAAGATGTTAATACCTTATCATCAACCCTGAAGTCAGAGCAGTTTTTGATCTCACGTGACCCATGAAACCATGTGATGTCCGGGATGGGTATCCCGGCAACCTCCACTGTCACGTGACATGGGTCGCCATCACGGACGGTGATCGGGGCCGCCAACGCCATCCCCTCCAGACGGGGCGGGCGCATCGCCTGAAAATAGAACAAATTATATTTATGTTAATCAAAATGCAATGGTAAATAGTCAAATGATAAAATGATAATGGGGTTATCTAAATAATTGTGACCATCAACCCCATACCTATAAGTCAGGGGTGGTTCTATCAAGGCAGTTATGGAGAGCCTGTATTCACGCATCATAACAAACGTGCAAAAGGGTCGGCATGAACATGAGTCACCTGCATCAATTGTGCATCATGAAAGCCACATCTTAATAAATTTCACAAAAATCAATTTTATAGGTATAATTGGTTGATGACGTGGACTAGTTATGAGCGATATTCTAATTTCAGTGTGAAAAAAAGTTTATTTTTTGCAATGGTTCATCTCTAGATCAATAATATACAGTATACCGATGGTGTAAAGTAGACCTAACAAAGGTAACTGTATCAATAATACAAATGCACTGATATAGGCCTTCAGTGACTCCATCTGAATGTAAGGTATATAAGGACACTATTGACAACATGACACTAACTTTGTACTATTTGCACCCTTAGCCAGGTCTCCCTACTATCACCTACTTACCTTTATCACCTTTTAGGTCTACCTAAACAACTACACAGCAACTTGTTAATGGTTCCCTTTCCTGTCCTGTTGGTTTCATAGGATTTTTGTCAGTTGGTGATTAGCCCCCTGACCTGATATAAATCTTCATTTCGTCATATTGCAAAGGCTGACTTTCCAAACAAGAGGTGTTTTCCTGAAATTATCCCTTTAAGAGAAGTGTGTAAAGCTTTGATGTTTTGTGGTTATTTAGCATTGATGTAGCCCTGGTGAGTTCCTTACCAATGCTGCTGTGTCCCTTTGCATTCCCTCTGGAGGCCATTTCTTAAGTTACTACGATCACTCCCTGACCTACGACTACAGATACTAAGGCTATTCCTATTGGGATTTTGGTACGACTTGAACCGAGCAGTGGTAGGCTGTTATAAAATGGCCTCCTGTTTAGTCACCTCTGATGAGGCAGTAGCACCAGATTAAGGGACTTTCTTTGCATCTGGTACTGCCAATCATCAAGTGTAATCATTACCATAGTCTATCCTCAACCTGCCCATAACCCCACACAAAGTATTTTAGTGAGTTGTAAAAGCTTTCAGAGTGGTCCAGTAAGGGAACAAAAGACAAACCCCAGCCCCAAACTGCTCCATAATGAGTCACTATTCTCAGTGGAATAAACATAAAGTGGGCGGGGGGGGGGGTTAGGAGACATCACCTGTCATTCTCTCATCTTGCTCCCCTCATAAGTGACACAGGTTTCTCATTTATTCCTAAAATTGACCAATTTTAGCAATTATGTAAAATTGAACAGCTCTGCACACCTCAATAATTGGAATAACAGCAAGAGAAAGAAGTGACTCTAGAAAATCACGTCAAATTCAATACCTGAATATTAGGACTAAAGGGGAAAAAGAAGCTATTCTATTTATCAACGTGAGGGTAAATTATATCCTTAAAGCCCTATACAACCCACAAAGGGATCTATAGTGTAATAAGGAAACAATGGTAGAGATGGCAGAGACCCTGGTAAAAGTAGATCAATACACAGGTAGCCATGTGCCAATATCTCCCTCCTTATGTCTGATGTGTAGTTAAATATGGTCATTGCCATTGGGTGTATAAGGACTGGAGAGTATCATGACCATTTTAAAAGTTTTAACAACTCATTATGTTTCAATATATATGCCAGTCTCTTGTGAACCTAACAACTCATTATCTTTCAATGTATATGCCAGTCTCTTGTGAACCTAAGATGAATGATACTCTGCAGACCAAGCTGAATGGTCCTATAACACATGAGATGAAATGTCATACCAAACAATGTGGAACATTGAAGGAAAACAGTGAAATTACAGTTTTACCACATTATGCCAAATCTAAAGCCATATGAAGATTCCCCTGTACTATAGTAATAAATGGGTGGGTAATTTCTGCTAGATCATACAAACTTAAAGTTCTGCAATTTGTATAATATTGTAGTAACAAAATGATATGGGATTTGTAGGGTTTGGTCAAGCTGTCATTCTCCTGCCTGATCTCAGTACCTCCAGGACCCTGTCTGTGATATGTCAGGGTCTGGGTAGGATCATTCCTAGCTTATACATGAGGTGATTAAAGATTGACAGGGCTGCTGTCAGTTTGACAAAGGTGTCTGACATTAGCATTAGTACACTGACTACACTGAACGATAGGCAAAGGTAAGGGAGTGATCATTTTTTAACAACGGGGGGGGGGGCGGTGGGTTTGCGCCCCCCTCAAATGCACCGCCCCCCATAGAGGAGGGTAGGTCAGCTATATAGGATGGGCCTGTCCGGTTACTAGATTGAGGTCACATGTTTCTCTCCATTAACCTTTGTAGTTAGTTGATGCCCGTGAAGATATTGACATTATGGTGAATGGTGGGTATATGATAGGACCAGGGACCTGTAGGGCATGTTATATATACATACACATGGAGTGTCATATGTCAGGTTTAATGTGATTTCAGGGTCAACCTTTTAAGAGATAATGTATCAGGACTGTCTCTCGATGCAATTCATTGGGTTTTCACCAAGAGTTATTTCTATTATCACTTGTCATCTAAAATTGTGAAAGAAAAGACAAAATCACACTAATGACGCTTTTAAACCTGCTAAATTTGGATCAGAATTAAATCGGAGATTCTAGTCTACATATCATATTGCGCCAGGAATATGTCCGACTACATGTCAGTTAAAATTAAACATACCCCGCCCACACAGAGTACGAGCAGGGTGTCTACTTTTTCATCTCTGTGCGTCTAGGATAGTTTTGAAATAACCATCCATAGCATGTTGCATTTACAGCGATTTACCTGCAAACTTCATCTTTACCAAACATCAATACTTAATTCTTTAAGTGTTACATATTAATCTAATTATTGCATTTTATCCTTTGCCCTCAAAAGTTAAATGTTTCAAAAGACAGCAGTAGTAGGCTTCCAGCAAGAGGCACCAATGAGCTTTGAATCTAAGGTTTAACCATAATCCATTGAACATGTTGCACTCTTTTACGCACAATATCCATTGTCATCTATAAGCCACACATTAGATAAGTGCAATATTACAGTTCTGTACTTGCTAACCGGTATAGTGCACTTAAAGATTAAGCGATTTCTTTTTTGCTAAGGCCGGTCGGGTGACTGGAAATAAACCTTTTTAGGCCCAATCAGAACTACCAATTGATATTATGAATACTTCAGCCCATGTCTCATCCCTGTACGTTTGGGCTTGTTCAACAATCTCAACAAAAATACTTTTCTAACATTGACATGCATACAATGTCATTTATAGTTAGCCCTTTAAAAGCCAGGTAGTGCTTCAATGCACTTTGATCTTTGTCTTTTTGTAGGAGGGACTTGGCGAGTAAGACACCAAGGTTGCATTTAAGCATCACCCTGACAATCACAAAGGGTGAGCACGAGATGAGTAACTCACATCTGCTCAATTTGAGCATCATGATGGCAAATCATGCCTTAGGCGATATGCCATTCATAAAGGCTTAGCATGCTCAAAAACAGAAAATAACCTGGTGGTTGTACGCTTAGGCTATCATCATAATAGTACCTGGATTCAAGCCAAGCCAGTGAATAGTTTGCTCGACAATACTGGATGAATGGGGGGATTGAAGGCCGACATTATAATGTATAATCCAATAACTATCCTAGTTCATGTGTTTATCAGTCCTTTCAGAACTACATCGCCCAGCCATCTAACCTTGGCCGTATTAATTCTCATTCCAAGATGAGTTTTTTTTTTTTTTTTTTTTGCAACAGTGCAGCTGGCTACATACATATAGTTATAATATTCTAGTAATGGGGACGGATTGGGTGTTGAACCTTGGAACCATGCAGGACCCGCCCCTGTATGAGACAAGTTATGGAGATGGGGGTGGGGTGGGCATGGCCCTTTGAAAGCTACAAAGATCGGTAAGGGAGAGCCCCCCCCCTAAAAAAAGTTTTGAAATACTAGGGAAGTTTACATATAGTTGGGAATATTAGAACCATTTATTACAAATTACAGAGTGAACTTGGTCATTTGTTACACGTTGACGATAACATGCATAAAATAGCGTTCACATTTCAAAATCCAATTGGGTTGTGTATGTTGCATTGTCCAGAATGCAGTACAGGAGATGAAAAGAAAAGAAAAAAAGGTGAAAAACACAAGAGAACAACAACGCAATCATTTAACTTTTCATGCAGGTCCCCTTCTCTTTATCTATTCTGAACATGTCTGTAACAATTACAAATGGTTGTGTGCGCATGCTCACAGGACCGTAGCAGTTTCCGGCATTGTTGTTGTGCATTGATATCATTTCGTTTATTAATGCGTTGGTCTGTGGTCGACCTGGTTCGCTTCCCTATTGAGTATTAATGATTCTATCCTACTGCATTGCTGGCCTATACTAAAATACTACTACTGATATAGGTTGGTTGATCAAGTCCTTATTCCAAATAGTCCGTTCCTGTTTTCCTTAATATTAATTAATATATAATTACATATACACGCTCATTTCTCCCAACTTTTTAAGGAGGGTATAGGACTTAGATTCATTATGTCCATTATTTTGTTGATTAAATACCTAAGTGTAGACCTTGTGAGTAAACCACAAGCCCTATTGAGTAACTCGCCAGGAGCAGTGTCTATTGATCAATGAGTCGGATATTGTAACAATGGCCACTGATGTCTGTCGTTCTGGTAATTTGCTCAGCGACAAAATGAGGTGAAGGCATTGATGTCATAAATGCACGCAATACCAGAATCAAAGACTGCATAATGTCTTCAGAGCTCAGGTCTATAATGCTTGTTGGTCGTCATGATACACCAGCTTTGACACTTTAGGAGTTAAGCAATCTTGTATGACTATCATAGGGTTGGCTTGATGCATGAATGCAGCAATATGGCATGGAAAATGACTCTCCAGGGATGCGTTCACACATTATGACGACCAAATGGACAGAATGCATTAATTCAGTATGAATCACTTAAAGGGTTAATGATATGATCTACGCTGGACACCTGCTCAGCCAATGCTCAGAGGTCAGACAGGGGCAATCTCCCTGACACCCAAGGCTGGTACCATATCTATAACCTTGACTGGGAAGCCACTAGAGACTAGGAGGGTGTTGCTCCTATAGTAAAAGGAAGAGCCGGCTAAAAATGCCCTCATTTCCAGTCCTTTCTTTTCATGTAGCTATAACTTGTCCCTTTTGTTGCTCACAAGTGGTCATTCAAGTACGGTGCTCAAAAAGGGGGATTTGAGTAGGTACCTAGTTGGGCGAAGTCAGTCAGTATAATAAACTGTAGAGCGTGTGACATGAGTAGATACCTGGTAGTGCAGCTCTCTCTATTTTAAACAAGGCAGGTGACTTTTCAGACTAATGTGGTGAGTGCAAGTACTTAGTTGAAGCAGTGCACGACTTGTTTAGAAAAGAGGGCACATACTCACAGCTCTTTTTACAATACAGACTCCAGTGGGTGTTGTATCACACATCCACTACTCTGCCTTTACCCATTAAGGGCGGCTAATGCATTAGTGTATCATGCCCATTGGTCGCCATAATGCATGAATGCATTCATACATCATGCCAAACCTATGGGGGTGATACACTCCCGGAGGATCGGCTCGCCAGCACTTCATTGGTACATCATGCCAACCAATGGTCATCATGCACTCCTGCCTCAACAGCCCTCAAAAGGGTTAAGGGTCATGGCTATTATAAATTTTATCTCATGATACATCGATACAGTATGAGCGACTATCAGGTCCAGGGGCCTATTTCAATACAGCTGAGGACAATATGGGCCTCAAATTTTCAAGACACTCACTAAGATCAGGCAACTCTATGCTGATCTTAGTGAATTATCTCAGTGCCTTCACCACTACGACTGGTCTACCAAATCCTATTTGATAATGGCATAAACCCCAGTCTTGGGGAAGAATCCCAGCTGGCACCCCAGTAAGGGGTTGAAATAAGCCCCTGAACATCATCACAAAGCATGTGGTGCATGGAAACACAAATGCCACTAGTATGGTTAAATAAAGGCTGCAAAGTCTAGCTGGACCACTTTTCGCACAATTCGGATGTTCCTAGATACATATGGGGTTAAGAACATGGCTCAGAGAGTGGTATCTGGGAGCAAGACTAAGACTTAGGATGTTCCACATTGATTTGTCAGAAAACAGACCCCTTGACAACGGTATCTATAGATACAAACAATCTGATAGGGGAATCCCCTATGTGTGCATGTGGACCTGTTTCATGTTAACTACAGATTTTTTGTTCTGAGATGATACTTAGGCTCATTTTTGATTTCCTTTAATGAAGAACTTGGCTCAGAAATGAACTATTGATGCCAATTCTGCATTGAAAGGCTATTGGTTAGAGATGGTTATGTGTAATCGACAGACCTCTTTCCCTAAGATAATGCTTCCTTTCATCTGTGTTGTATCCCATTATTAACTTTAAAAAAACACACTTGATTTTACGTCGGACTGCTTTAGAAAAATCGCCCTATGCTTTCAACATGAAATGTGGATTCTTTCTTTTTTCTTTGGAGTCTGAACTTCCCAAATTATAAGATGCGCCAATGAAAGACTACATCTCAAAAAAAAAAGGAAGAAAGAAAAAAGAAAATGCTGCATACGCTCTCTAGTTCATTTTGTCAACACTGATACAGCAGGAAGAGTAACCACATCTGTTTTAAGGGTGCATGAGTCCCAGTGTAAACATGGATGATTATCAAAATATATATTTCATGGGTTAGCACTTTCATTGTCCCGATTTCCATAAAGCAATTGCCAATCGGTCATAAATGCTACACCACCAAAAAAATCTCCCTATTTTGATTTGAAGGTTAAGTGATTACACGATTGATATCAAACCAGATTCAAAAGCCCACCCTGAGCACAGACACAAACATTGTTATGCAAACACGAAACATCAGATTCTATTTCCATTTAGCATGGCTTTGCCTCCCCAACTAGATTGCCAATATGACTAAGTGTAGTTGGAAATTGTTCCCAAAACGTTCCTCCAATATGTCTCGTGGTTACCGTGTTCTCGCGGTGCTTTCACCGGGATCAATATCATATAAAAAATACAAACCTTCCTGTGGTTGTTTGAGGGCGCTGCAGTGTTTGCTTCACTCTCCAAGCTGATGCTATGTCAATATGGCATGCTTGTGTTGTATCAGAAAGTGTGTTTGGAGAGTCAGATATGCTTGTTTGAAATTAAACATCACAATGTCAACTTGTCACATCTTGTGTGTGCCTCCACCCTGGACACACAGAGGTCGGCCACATCCAGGAGGAAAGGATATCATAGCTTTCACTAGGATTTTTGCCCTTTGAAAACGGCATCATTTATTAATCCATCATTATACCAGAGGTATGTTTCAAAAGGATTAACGATTTGGCCCTTGTTGGGATTGTTTATGATCACAATTGTTAGATTTGTACAATTATGATTGTAGCTTTAAATGTCACAACACAAAAGGGTACAGATTCCTGGAAAAGACCCTAGACTATTTACAACTATAGAACATGTAGTGCTGTTGTAAATTGTGTAGGCCTATTTGTACTATCATCTTGTACAATTTGATTTGTACTAGATAGTTGGTGATCGTCTAGAGGTCTTACTTCCTACTAGAATCTGAAAGTAGTGATCGTAGGGTCATTTGGTGCTTGTTAATCATTCTGAAACATACCCCAGAAGTAAAGATGCATTTATAAGTACATGCATCATGGTAACTCGATGCTATGGTGTATTTCAATAAAACTGACGATTGCAAAATCCACGTACGATTAAGCAATCTTATTGATATAATATCCTGTCATCAAACATGGGATAGGTAGAGAAGTAATAGCATTACAATAACAATGAACAGCACATTTAATAGTTTTATCGACGATTTGAGACCTATGTTTTCGTCAAAGATAATGAAACATGTCCCTGGTGCATTCAAGCATCATAATGCATTGAAGAAAACCTCAACTATTTAACATATCTGTCCGAATGAGAGTGTCATGAGCATAATATCAACCCTGTAGGATAGTCCTAATGTTGTGCATCAAAATAGAGGACATGCCAACAAGAAAAGAGCACAATGCATTAGAGAGTTATGCAGACCTTATAATCATTTCCCCTCTCAGCTGTCTGTATTGTTCTCCCAAATTGCTTTTGCCGTTTTCTTATTCTTTCAGCATTATTTGTACTGAGAAATATTGGCCACTGAGAATGGATTGATAACTAGTCTCTAAGAGGTTTCTGTTGGCTTTACACTCCATCAAACAGTTTTCTTTTTCCAGTCACTATGATTAATTAGTGGCAAATGATATGTTGAGTCCTTTTTAGATCTCTTAGGCTACATTTGCACTATTCTTTGGAAGGGGAGGTGGATATACCTAGTCGACACCAAGGGCTTTTTGCAATACAGCTAACGATTTAGTTACCACTAGTAATCTTATATTTCAAAGTTATGTTGATCTATCACTACATTTCTTTAGATAACCTCCAAGAGGTCCCTCTGACGTCCCATACTATCATGAAACTGGCTAAAATGGATGTTTTGAGAACTCTGCAACAGTTGATCTGACATGTGCAAAAAGATGGAACAGGGAATGCAGGATTTAAGAAATTAGATTTTTCCACGTTGTTTGTTTTGTGGACTTCCACCATGTTCCTCATTCCTAATATGTTATGCCTGACGCAAATGCCCATTTCTATACTACTACTCTCACTCCATAATACTAGCTAGGTAGTTACATATGGTTGCACACAATCGTGTCAGAACGGCAATTCTGCATAGATTCCTGGCATGGTCTCACTCAAATGTTTACTATACATACCTCAGTAATGGTTAAGGTATGAATTTGAACCTATTGACCATGAGCATATGACAGGCCTATCAGTTCTTCATTCATGATTACTTTTATTGGTCTTATGGTTGTGGAAACACACAGGTAAATGTGTGTTTCCACACAAGTATGCAAGAATCTATTGAAATCTAAGTAAAAAAAAAGGTGCAGGATTTTTCTACATACATTGCCTTAGGCGCACACTTTTTTATGAACAATAGTAACATTTCTGTGTCATGTTTTATGTAGGTTAAAGAGATCAATGCAAAATGATAATTCAGAAAGAGTGCACCTACGCTATTGAACTACACACAATTAGCAAAAGAATGCACATATACCAGCACATATACCAGCAGTGGGGACAAAATATCTGCCACTTTTTCAACTTTGAACAGCTTTCAACCATTCCCTATTGAAGATTAAATCATTCTGATTTTTATATCACATTAATACATGTGTTTTCTATCAGTTTCATTATTTGCATAACATGTGAGACAATCGATTAATTTTTGATGTAACACCCTAATAATATCACCGTATCAGGAAGCTATTTCTTAACATACTACGACTGTCCCCTAGAATTAAGTCGTGCCAAAATTCCCATAAGAATAACATTGGCATTTGAAATCGTATACGGCTGTGTAGGATTGTAGTGCCTTTAGAAATAACCTCCAGCACTATCCTTTTACCATTTGTTATACAGAGCTATTTCACAACCATATATAATTCCCTCTCTGGAGATCAGCATGAAGGTTAGTGTCCATGCATCGATCGTTCAATTGAGTTTGGCACAGAGGTGTGTTTTGCAGTGTGGTCATGTTGTGCATTGCGTGACTTTGATTTTCCACCTGGCTATCAGATATATACCTTGGTAGTAGTAGGGACTGTTTTCTGGCCATGGAGTGCTATGGTTATAGGAAATAGTTTATCATGGAGAAAGGGGTGAGAGGGTACGTACAACGGGAGGAAATCCTTGGGAAGGGCATTGGTCTATATAGATTGGTCAATTGGCGAAAGGCAGGTGTTTGATGGAGGGGTAGCATATATACTATAGGAAGAGTGAGTAAAGGTTGGCAGCTAATGGTGGGAAAACTACATTAAACATAAACTTTTAAGTCCACCCGGAAATTCACCCCCCCCCTAAGGAATCCCCCACCCTTCTCTATCACGTTTCACCACAGTAATCTCTAACCGAACTGCTAACCTCACCCTAACCTGTCCCTATCCCCATCACTAACCCCAGTCCTAACCCTAAACCCAACCATGTCCCTAACCCAAACCATGGAACATCCTGTGGGCATTCCATGGGGGGGTGATTTCTGGAGGGAAGATTCCAGGAGAGGGTGGGGGAAGGGTGGCATAAAATATGAAAGGTGAGTAAAGGTTGACAGCTAACAGTGGCTAAGCTCATGGTGAGAAAACTGCATTAGACATCAATTCATGGATGAATGCCCACAGAGGGGAATACGATGTAAAAAATCCCATGGAAGTGGACATTTGCATTTATGTCATGGCCTAGGGGCTATTTCACTTTTAAATAAAGAAAACCAGCTCAGATCTGTCCAAAATCCGAGATGACGGACACCCATTGAATACAGACACATTGTTTTCAATGCCCCCCATTGAATATGGTGGTTCTAGTACTAATCTATAGTGACGTTCGTATCAGCCATGACATAAAGACCATTTAAAATGGGATCGATAAAAAGCTGGTCTGAGTTCGGTTCGAAGCTCCATTGTTATACAACCTGGAGTGTGTTGCTCCTATAGTAAAAGGAAGAGCTGGGTAAAAATGTCCTCTTTCCAGTTCTTTCTTTTCATGTAGCTATAACTTGTTGCTCACAAGTGGTCATTCAAGTATGGTGCTAAAATAGGGGGATTCGAGTAGGTACCTAGTTGGGAGAAGTCAGTCAGTATAATATACTATAGAGTGTGTGACATGAGTAGGTACCTAATAGTGCAGCTCTCTCTGTTTTAAACAAGGCAGGTGACTTTTCAGACTAATGTGGTGAGTGCAAGTTGAATGGTGAAGTAGAGCGTGACTTCTTTTCAAAAGAGGGTACCTACTGACAGCTCTTTTTACCATAGGAGCAACACGCTCCTGCCCCTCAACACTTAACACCTTTAAAAAAAGCTGGTAGGTAGGACGGAAACACGTGAAGTGAATGGCTTCTGCTGCTCCCGATTAATCTAAGAGGGTTTGAGGTGGGGTTGTACTTCTCTTAGTTTTAAATGTGAAGGTCCCAACATTTCAAATATTAATTGCCCTCACCAACCACCCTTGCAGTCAATATCTGCTGGCGTTCTTTTGTAATAAATCAAGTTCTTCTGTCTTTGGCACCGCTTATTTCCCTCTGTTGTTACGCTGAGATCCGGTGGTAGTAATAACACTGTTCAAAGAGGAACTGCTGGCTCACTTAGCCTTGGTGATGCTATATGGCTGATGATATCTATAAAGAAGACATAGTAATTTGCTCCCAGAAGAGCTGAATCTAAACAGCTGCATCATAGAATACATGTATATATTTTGGATCAGATCACCCACTAAACCATGTTCGTGTACTTGAACTATACCTGTGTCTTCTGTCCTCAGGTAACTCATGATAGACGTATCTTACCAGAGTACCGATATTTCATATAATTAATGTTATGTTCGGTACAATGAATGTACATAATGAACATGAGGTCTTCAGTCAAGTTTTAAAGAGTAGACCTTTTTAATCCCTCTATAGGTTAACTAAAGCATAAAGGAGTACATGGTCCACGGTCCCAGAGCCTCCACATGTTGGTTATATTATATAAAGTGTGTACATGTGGCTAAGTAGCTGTATGTGGGTAGGGAGTGTTTTCTGAAAGGCTTACATTGATTAAGCCTTCAGGTAATGTATTTTATGTACAGGAGAGTAGACTTTATGTTCAGGCATGTGTCCACTAACCAGGTATTATATTCTACATTAATTAATGAAATTATCTCCTGTACTGCACCAGAAGGAGATTGTAAATTATGGGTTTCAGCATTGTCCTCTTAAATACGCTTAAACAGTTATCCCCATTCTTAAATAGATCTAACCCATTAAAGTTCATAATTACATTACATAATTTGATGCATTTTTCCCATTTGCCATTATAGAGTATACGGTTGCAGCCATGTTAAGTCATCTACTGGGGTTACATTTTTGTGCATTAGGCTTGCCCTACATGTTTATAATACCATCCAGAGAAGTGATGCACTGGTGTACTGGTGACTTACTCACCTGTGCTTCATTTGAGCATAAAAAAAAACATTGGTATCCCACTCAGCCTAGATTCATCAGGTAATAGTGATGATGATTTATGGAACATCCCCGGGAACATCATATACATTATATCTCTACAAATGTAATTTATGAGGAGATTATAGGGTTGACCATGTGGCAGCATACAAATTAATACTCACTCTGCAGCTGGTACATGTGTATTAACAGAAGACTTTTATTGAGTACCACACTGCAACAAGTCAAGATAAAAGGATGGCGCATGGGAGAGTCCATCGACCATCCTTTCTGCCTGAATATGCGCCTAAAAATACATCAATATGTATCAGGCCATGTCATGTGGCAGCGTCTTGCCGTTTGTTTGTTAAACACATCGTCCACAGGCGCCCTATGTCAGCCAATTAAGCTGCAATCTGTTGCAGCGTCTTGCCGTTTGTTTGTTAAACACATCGTCCACAGGCCCTATGCCAGCCTACTGAGCTGCAATTTGTTGCTTTGGAGGGAGGGAAATCCTTCTCTGATTGAAAGGGTATCAGAAGTGCCACAATGACATGAACACAATGTCAGCACTTGCTAACCAGATCACTGCCAATCATGTAGAGGAACCCAAAGAATACATATTTGATGTTAGTGAACTCTATGCACTAAAAGAGGGGTCTCTCTTTAAAAGTAGGCCATGGACGGGAACAAGAAGGCTTTACTCAAGAGTGTACGACTAGACCTCATCAAATAGTAGTGGTACCACTCACTGTAATGATATTATAACCCTCGATAGGTCACTAATGATTGCACTGGTGCAACTGCCCTACCAAACCCTATGTAATTACATACACTACCTTACATAAGTGGTGCAACTGCCCTACCAAACCCTATGTAATTACATACACTACCTTACATAAGTGGTGCAACTGCCCTACCAAACCCTATGTAATTACATACACTACCTTACATAAGTGGTGATCATTCAGAGCAGTCCTAGTGCATTACCTACAATCACCCACTCTAATTTATGAGGGTTTCAAATCATACAGCTGTGCACAGTCGGACTGTCTTGGGAAAAGCCTTCCAGGTATAGGTTTACACACGCATGCAGTGAAAGACTTGTGCCTACCTACCCAATCAGCTTGGAGGTTAATTAAAACAGTGGTACATTTGCATGGGTTGAATTAACCTCCTGGCCTAATGGACAGTCAAGCATTGCTCTGAATCTGTCCTTGGAAAAATGGCCTAATCTTGATAAAGCGTTTCCCCAATTCAAGATAGGTCGCCATAAGCATATTTATCACAAACATATAGGTTTGTGGGGGCCTATCTAGTAATAGGTTAATGGTCACTTGATAAGTCTAATAAAAAAAGGTTAAACATTAATACATTGTGTATTTGTTCTACACGCCACCTGAGAGGTTTTCCAAGAAGACAAAGACACCATGATTATAGTTTGAGATTGTTTGAGAGATAGACGTAATAGCAGAGCATTTAAGCATTGTGGGAGTTCTGAGAGCTTGGAGGTCTTTTCTTAAGGTACTATGATCCCATACAGCTCTACGACTGCAAATGACAGAGCTATTCCTATGGAACATTTGCTACGACCTGAATGATGCAACCGTAGTATGCTAAGGAATAGCCACCTGCTATGTTACCAGGACGTCCACAGACAGTGTCATGAATAAATTGAGTCCATAATATGAATCGACTAAGGCATTACTCAATTATACATGAGAAAACGAGGGAAATATTATGTTAGTTCGGCTTCAGCCAAACCATAATATAGCCATGCCCAAACTAGTCTCTTTTTTAACATTTCTATAATTTATTTTCAAACATCATAGGGTTATAGGCATTTTATTTAGTATTTTGGAAAGTATCAAACTACCTAATAGATTATATGGTGGCAAATTATGTGAGGTGAGGCGAGGTGAGATGTCATCAAAATCTTAGGCACAAAAATGGCCTGATTCATTGCTTAATGCCCATGTTTCTCCTTGGCCTCAATGTGAAGTCGTCAACCTTTAGAACCTTTATCTATCCTAATACATTCATGACCATTTGGCGCAAATAGAGTTTGGTCCAGGTCATTTAAGGTGCATCTGAAAGATACGATTTAGTTCTACTAATTACCATGCTTTTTCGCTGACAGTACGGAATGCTGCTGAGGCTTGCATGCATTGTGTCAGGTGGCTGTATCCTCCTGAATTATACCCATGACATGGGTTCAGTATGATCCACTAATGCAGTATTGTTTTGTGATGCAAGATTGGCATGATATGATATGTTGTATAGAATATTAGAAAATACCACTCTACCGTTAAAGGGTTAACATGTCTTACCGACATAAGGTGCTGGCAGACAGACCCCTTATAATTAATAATGAATGTCTGAGAGAAGGGGCGGTCTAATGGCTCTGTACAAGGTGCATGGTTTGTGTATAACATTGAGGTTGCTATCATTCTCCTTCACAACTCTCACTACAATTATCATAGACGAGGGAGAAAGAGAGAAAGAAAGAAAGAAAGAGAGAGAGAGAGAGAGAGAGAGAGAGAGAGGGAGAGAGAGAGAGACACACACACACACACACACACACACACACACACACACACACACAGTGGCAGACACAGACAGAGAGAGAGAGGCACACATAGAAACAGAGAGGCAGATGGACAGAGGACCACAGAGACACAGAGGGGCAGAGACAGGGAGGGACAGAGAGAAACAGACAGACAGATAGGTAGATAGATAGATAGATAGATAGATAGATAGATAGATAGATAGATAGATAGATAGATAGATAGATAGATAGATAGAGACAGGGAGGCAGAGGCAGAAATATAAGTCACATGTCTGCACAGATTTGTAAGACCATGATGAGGATGTACTTCAATACGTTCACCATGACTCTGTATATTGACCATAAATCATTGACTGTGGTAACCATATGGTGAAGATGCGGGGGTATAGATAGTCATATCTTACATAACATACCCATAAACCACACCCATACATGTATAAACCCCCACCCATCCACCCACAGATAGCCTTTGAAGGGTCATTAATGCATTAGTTCATCATGTCCATTGGTCCTCATGATACATGAATGCATCCCTGGAGAGTAGCCTAACTGGCCAGAGCTGCATTCATGCACAATGACGACCTATGGACTTGATACACTTCAGGAAGGTCGGCATGATACACCAATCAACTGCTGTCAAACAGACTCGCCAGCACGTCATTGGTGGATGATGACGACCAAAGAGCATGATGCATTCTTGCATCTGCGGCCCTTATATGATCAGCCATGTTAACACGTCTGTGACGTCACATCATACCCATCATGCATTGTGTGAGGTATCTACGGCAGCCAGGTGGTGCTACAGGTCAAACCAATGTCAAGGTCATGATAAACTTGGATGGACACATGGCAGGTGTTGTAAAATCAGTGAAATCCATACAGGAAAGCTATATTGATCTATGAGGGCTAACATTCATTGGGAATTGCATAACCGACTGGACGAGTTTGAGGGAAAAGGGCAGAAACTTAATCCAAACGTATTGCATACATGTGTATAAGAGTGTTCACTCAACAAGCCCAAAGCCAAAATACAATATCCCAGTATTTCCTGACGAAGGCGATGAACAAATCCAACTAAACGGGTGGAACCACTCTACCGAGGACTCACATTTAATATGATCAGTTTTTTGTCCAAGGAAACTTAAGGGGGGAAAGGGTAAACTCTCCCCCGTAAATGAGCGAGGATGTTGTAACTGTAATGAGAAGGAGTTTCTTTAAAGACAATCTACATGCTCAGTGCAAAGGTATTAACTGCTATTCACCTAATGTTGCATTGAGGATCTTACAGTGTGAGGGTTTTGCCTGATTCTGGGAAACTCAATTTAGTTCTGATGGGGGAGGGGGATATATCGATGCTGGGAAGGGCATAATCCAAGCTCTGTCCAATTTGATAAATGGGAGGATTTGGCCACGCTTAGTGATGCAATTTTAGTTGGTTATTCTTGATATATTACTCGGTCTGATTGGAATATATCGGTATATAACTGCCTTACAGGGGCACTACACCTGTAGATCTTCTAAGTTATCAAATCTACAAACTGTAGTAACTACATCTAGCAATCAATCATCAAACTGCGAACGTTATCAGAAAACCACTAAGTGTAATAATTCAGCCCTGGGTATAACCATAATTTAGCAAAAGTTACTAAACATAGCAGTTTGCTAGTTGTGAGACCTTAGCAATATTTAGCAATATTCTGACACAGTAAGTCGTTGAATGGATGTTAAATGTGGTTACTATGCGTAGTAGCAGTGATGATGGAATTAACATCACTACAAGGCTCAGATATGTCATCCATCAGGTGTGATCGATGGTATTTGGTGTCAAGTATTAAAGGAACACAGCATCCTCTTCACCAGCACTGGCTAACTCGTCTTGTTCAGCATCGGGAAAGTAGCCCCTGACTTGACCACTGGGTATTTTGATACCCAACGTCAACCAGCCCACCTCATTACAGATTGTTTTTACACCTTGTGATTTAGGTTTGGGGCATAGTGGTCGAGTGAGGGGTGCCTTACCCTTTGTGTAGACAATCCATTCTAATGTCCCATACAGGTACGTGTCAGCACCAGTATATCTACATAATGCTAATCAAACTGTTATATAACATCTCTCTATATGTTAGCTTTACGTGTCAGGCTAATGAACCCCAGCGTGGAATTAGAATTTATAGCTCTATGTTACAGTCTATACCAGCTGATATCACAGTCCTGGAGGTTAATTCAAAAGATCCTGGGATCGCAACCTCAGCGATCTTAGGAATTATTCTGCCTTATCCTATTAGGCGATCTTAAGATGAGCCTGCGTTCACTTTTCCTAGCCAGCACTAAGATCGCATCGATCTTAGCCTCAGCCCTCCTACACTATTCCAAGAAGTACTGAATGGGCACAGGGGTAAGAGTCCCAAAATAAAGGAATAGCTGGGGAGTCACTCTTCTTCACAACAGTGTTTATACCATCATTCCCCGTCCCCATATGGACTAACAAAAGAGCACATGGTTCAGTTGACCCCGTACAGTATTCAAGAGTTGTTCCCATGAATGTATGATTTATGCTTGCCTATTAGAAGCATTGTGCCCCCCCCCCCCAGGATAAAGAGAGAGAAGGGAAGAATTACCTTACAGTGCACTTAATGCATGAGTACCGCTAAGAGCCCTCAAGGACACTCAGCAAATGTCCTTCCTCCCTCTATATGTATGCTGCAGGCTATTTACTCTTTCGATCAGGAGTGTTCCCTGTAAGTGCTCTTTTACTCAGATTAAACCACTATGCAATTCTTTCACTAAGATTGCAGTGATCTTAGCGCTGGAAAAGGAATAGTAAAGTGATCTCAGGACTTGCGATTCCTGACAGGCCTGCAACCACTGCATTAGATAGGGTAGACTGGCCAGGTCTTATGATATGTGCCTACACTAAGATCGCAGGGGTAGAAATCCCAGGATCTTTTGAATTAACCTCCAGATCATTGGCAAGTGTGTCCTCAGAGGAGATATTTCGATGCAACCTAAAGATGAAGTACTAATTAAAAGTACATACAATCTTTGACCACAACCTTAACATATTCAAAATGCTTGTGATCATATCTAACCCCTCCTGCACAGTATTCTAGCCAGTCATGACAGCCTCACGCATCAAATACTGTTTATAATTGAGCAGGGCACCATTGATGCAACAGTCCCAGGGGACGGGTGACATTCTCAAGAACTTGCAAGATGTGCCTATGCAGGCCTATACTACATGACATAGAAATACACTAGAATTCAACAAATTCACAGAAGCAACAGGTCCACACCCCGCCTGCATATAGGAACTAAACCTCAGAGGGCAGAGCAGTCAATCTTAGCACGATGTTCTGCTCCTAGTATGAATACAACATTGATGAGCAACTCATCAGTGGTCTATTTCCCCATTACACCAAACCCAAAGGGTTGATACACTTTAGCTGGTAAGGCATGAGTCACATTAAAAATTGTCAAATTACCCAGTTATTTTTGCCTCACAACCGATTTAAACCGACCCAAGGCTTAAATATTCAAGGGCCGCTTATGCATTAATACAATTAGGACCATTGGTCGTCATGATGCATGGATGCAGCTCTGGCGAGCTACTCCATGGGATCAATGCATCCCCGGAGGGTCGGCATGATGCTTCAATGAAGTGCTAATGAGCAGTCTCACCAGCACTTTATTGGTGCATCATGACGACCAATAGGCATGATGCACTCCTGCATTAGCGGCACTATATAAAGGTTTAATTCTTCCTGCCCACTGCCCTATTGTTCCCTCACACTGTACATGGAGGACTAGTTTGTAACCTGGGAGGTAAATATTGAATTACCTCCACGCCCTACCAAACAGTCACTCTGATTCTTGCTGCCAGTCACATAGACTCAGGCAACTGGCATTATGGAAACACAAGGCATAGTGGGAGCGAATCTGTCCCAACATGATTCATACACCAAACAGAACTTGGAACTGACACTCCTGTCAATGGCATGCAGTGTGGCAGCAATAAAGCATTGCATGTAATATGAGCCCAAAGTATACACCGTAAAAAATAACTGTTGGTTCTACCAGGGATCCTTGTAAAACTGAACAGAGAACCACCATGATTGTATTGCAGTGAACCAGTGTAGGTTTTACAAGAAGCTCCAGGCGGCAGTAGGTTGGGACAAGATGTCTCTGTAAAAAATAACGACAGATCTCTGGTAACTTCGGGACAAGGATTCCGCTGTTATTTTGACACATTCTTTTATTTTTACAGTGTATGTCATTAGAGGTATTGTACACCACAGGGATTCTCAGTATATCCTTGCCAGTGACCACAGTCCCCAGGACTTATAGTTTTGTAGCTACTAGTGAAATTGTAAACCACATAAGTCCAGTGTTAATCCCTCTTCCCAAACAGCAGCACACAGCAGCATATATAGTGAGTATCATATAATATACACAGGGTGCAGGCAAACAGACAGTGCTGTAGCAACCACCAGCCAACAGACAATCTATCATACTACATTATAAAGCACTGTAAAAAAAGTTCTGAAGCCCATTGTAGGGTGTGCTTGTGATAATTATTCATGAAGGTCATGCCTTAGCCCATAGAACTTAACCTATTTTGGGAGAAGACTGATCAGATAACTGAGATAAGGAGATACATTTTTAATCGGTGAGCATTATCAATGCAATACCAGCTACTCATGATGCCATTGTACTTGTATATCAATGAAGTGAATGTGAAGCCCTGAGGCATTCTCGAAGGCACAGTTAGTGCATTAATAAGCTATTAATGTATTGATATTGTAGGACGAGGTGAGGTTTGCTGGAAATAATCGCCCGACCGCGCACCTCCTCTGTGTTTATTGGACTTATTCATACATTATGTATTAATTTCTTACCTTATAACCCCAGAATTAATCCATGAGAAGACATTTTGTAAGTGCATGCGATCCGCTCAGTTTGCCAAGCCGTTGTGGCCATGTTGTCACTCTGCCCGACATACCTCCACCTTTACACACACTTTTCGGGTATAATCCAAGCGTGTCAAGCCCTGTTATTCTACCACCGCCAAATATACTATCTCTTGTTGGTGTTCGCCTACATTTTGTATCCATTTTGTTAAAAATAAATAGAATCCATTGATTTTCCATAGCGATCCAATGCACACAGCCTGGTACACGGCCATTGCGTCTTGTTTACGAAGCGGGTAGGTGCCCGGATGTAATAACTAGGTCAGAGCTGCATCGAACAAGGAATGGCCGAACGGGGCGGGTGCCGACACATATCGCTATGGAAAATCGTTGGATTCTTATTTATTTCGAACAAAATGGAGAAGTTAGGCATGGCATGTTCATATAGGATATCTAAGGAAGTTTTCCTGTTAATAACTCCACCCGGAACCATTGGATTCTATGCTAACGAGGTCTGTAAACATCAGGTATGTCGGAAAACTTTTTCAAATCCTCGATGTAGATTGACTTCTAGCACCAGTCGACTTGGTATAATGGACAGCGAGCTCGCCTCCTGCCCCAGCGGCCGGGGATCGATTCCCCGTTGAACCATAACAGTTTTAACTGGAGAAATATGGCGTAGTTGACTTTGTATATACTTCGCCAATTTATTAACATGTCCAGGTTCTAACCAAGATGGTCTTAGAAAAAAAAGGACTCTGAGAATGCGGTTATACCCCAATAACGGAACAGGGTTATGACCAAAAAGGCATTGTAGGGGCCAGAATCATGAGATAATGCATCATATCCCCTAGCTATTGTGATGCATGAATGCAACCCTAGCAGGTGACTCCCCAGTAAATCAAGCCAACTCTACAGCATTGATATGCACTCCCAGAAGGTCACCAGGAATCACCAGGATTTCAGCAGTGCTTCATGTCAATCATTCATATGATGCACAAAATTTAATGCATCAGTGCCCCTAACAGGATAACACCTTATCGAGTAAAACATCAAAACGGCATCAGTGGATATAGTGCTCCCCTTCATTGAGTATGTGTCTTTACAGACGAATATACCTGTGATGGGGTGATTATAGTATCTACAGGTGTAACCTATCCCACTCCATGGTCTATCTAAGGCCAATGATAACACAATGTGTGTTTATCTCAGGAGGTTAAAATAGTGGTAAATTAGCACTGTTTTGAATTAACCTTCAGGGCACATTGTTAAATTCTTCAAATAAGAAGGCCAAATGCAACAATAGATATTGTAGGTACACTGGTTTAGAATGCATCATGTAGGGGCATTGTCTGGCAATGTTGTTGATATTATTTTCTGGATGTCAAAGGTCAACAGAATCTAAATATTCATTAAAACAGAAAATAATTAATAATAATCGTTCCCCTTGCTTACCAGAAACAGCGCAAGACTGTGAAACAGTTATTTTTTGTGGCCTTATGTACCACCCACACAGACAACAGGTAGGGCTATGTACTTGTAGGTGTCTAAGATGCCCTTGGGTGTACAACACAGCTGAGGTCTGTCTACCCCTAAAGGAAGACCTATTTTTATAATAGAGCAATATTCATTGTGTACACATCAAGTGTCGCCATGATGCACCAATGCAAAGTTTTTCTGCATCGCACCGCCCTGTTGTGAGTTACCAGCTCTGTGTGGTTGGCATGATGCATGGATGCATCAATGTTGAGTTACCTGCCATTGCTGCATTGAAATCATGATGAGCAGGCCCAGTGTATTAATACACACTCAGGGCGTTAAGGACGAGAGAATCAATATCAATCATAGGGTGTCACTTCCTCTTGAATAAAGCGATTTGAAGTTAGTTATCTAGGGTGTACACATAGTAGATATACACTGAGGTGTATTCTATTTACTACAGATTATTACATGATTTCTGGGATTCTGAGTGCTTTTTTTAGATATTCTCATGCACATACCTGTCGATATTGCATGGCATGATGCATGCAACATGACTTTTGTAAGGTGTGCGGTTATCTAAGGATAACAGGCACCCTGCGTGGTTATTGCTTACTATAACAGCGTTTATCTCATGTTCAAGTACAATTTTCTAAGATTTCCCTGTCAAGGCTAGCAATGGTTTGTGAACCCTTTAGGGGTTAGATGGTGCTGCTTTAAGCACAATGCTCCCTTTGTGGTCATAAGGCATTATGAATACAGCCCTGGTGAGTAGTGCCGTAAACAGTAGTAAACACTGGCCATCAGCTGAGTCCAGTGCCAACTGAGCCGAGCCCGAGGCCAATGTATACATTTACATGTGTGGGCCAATTTTGGCCGAGGGAAACGAACGAATTACCTTCCTATGATACTTTTAACTCCTGTTTTGTATGGACCTTTAATATACTATCAGCATTAAAGTTCCCTACAAGTTCAAGCGACCGTGGTTTTTGCAATACCAGCTCCTGTACATTAAGCAGCCCCAAGTAATCAACATTGGAATCTTGTGACAGAAACTCATAACAAACTCCTCTTCAACAGACTCACTCATTCACTCACTTCAATAGACTGACAAACACTTACATTAGTTTATAGGTGGGTGCAGTCACCTGTGACGGCCTCCAGTCCACTCCTCCTCCAGTGCTGCCGTACTCCTGGTGCCTCCTGCCTGGTCTACCCTACTGGAGGAACACGCTGCCATCCCCCACACCTACCACTACCTGCCCCTCCTCCACGGGGCCAGGGAGCCAGGCATTAACAATAATGACAACTCCCAGGGTGACTGGCCTACAGGTACAGATAGGCAACCTCCAGGGGGTTCTACTCCAGTGTATGGAGGCTCCTGTATGTTATGATAGCTCCAGGGTGGGCTGATAGGTAATGATGGAGACTCCTCCTGTGTCCTGGGTTATTGGCTTTGGTGGTTGGTGGTGGTGGAGGGGTGGTGGTGGTGGTGGTGGTGGTGGTAGGCTGACTGGTGGTGTAAGACTGCTCGGCAGGCCAATGGAGTCGCTGTTTTTGCTACACGTGGAGAGGCAGTTAGACTGGGTGCCTGGCTGCTTGGTATACACGACGTGGGGGAGGGAAGTAGTCTGGGCCCCTGTGTGTATACTTGTAAGGCAAATTGTAAATTAACCTTTTGATGCCCAGAATTATTTGAAGATTTTACATTATTTCACAATTATATCACTTAGTTGATAAGCCTATGTGTTATTTTGGATCTTCTCTTTTGATATTGACTTTGTATTACATTTCCTGAATACTCATAACTCAGTGAGGACTTTCAGTCAAGGACATGGAATTTATTGGTCAGGTTTGGTAATAGTTACCAAAACATTCCATTTGTTGTCATTTGGTAGTATTTGGTCTCTCTTGTGTAATATATAGCATCCCCCATACATAATATTTGCAATTCTGAGGCCTCATTCAAAGCTGATACTGTATATATGTGTACTACCATTCAGGAGACATAATGTGCTAGTAACAATGCATGGATTATCTCTATGGATAAGAACATTTCTTTTAGAATCTAATGGGAGTTTGGGACATTGGATGTATATGATCTAGCATAATATTGGTTTCATGTCTGGTCTTAGCCCAGTAGAGGGTGACCCTCTAATGAATAACATAATATTTTCAAGTATTGACTCCCTGTGTTTGGTATAATGGAGATAGAGCAAAATGGATGGTTGTATTATGTTTGGGAGGTCAAGGCAGTTGTATAGAGGGTCTAACTTTGCAGATTGGACCAGTAGAAGTATCTGGATGATGGTTTCCTTCGATATACATGTATTTAAGCTCCATTTAAGCCTAAAACTGCGCTTTAAAGTGCACTTGGGCACCTAGGGGTTAAGAAGTCAATGGAATTTGCAGTTTTTGCTGGTGCCCTGATCTTCCAAAGAAAAAGAAATACAGGCAACTAGGCTTCTCACTGGGGGAAATGTCATTCACATATGGGGGATATCTACAAACTAGAATACCAGCAAGTTCCAGTATACTGTCTCCTATAGAAGTCTCCCCACCCTACCCCACCCATGAAAACGTCACTGGAATCCATGGATGTCTTCTTCTATTATATGGGTCAATCTAAGTGAATGCTTAGCCTATATTTATAACTAGATGCACCAAAGGTTAATTGTAGGCCCTTTATTATTATTTTTATCAATATCACTAATTATGTTATATTAATACAAACTCTCTATACTAGCTTAACCAGATAAGGGAACCTGGTTAAGGATGAACCCCTTTTACATACAAGATTATCTTCTGACTGAAACACTTATTTTCCCAACCAGAGTGCTTTAGCACTAGAGCAAATCAAATGAATATCATGTAGATAATTTGATTTGTATTCAATAAAAAAAAAATCTGAAGCGGATGTGTTACCCTTTCAGTATGCAATAGCATCCATCAGTGAGAAGTACACATGAAATTCTGAAATGTCAACTATCAGTGTGTAGTGTAGATAACTGGGAGTTTTGAAATGTCACCCATCAGTGAGTAGTATAGATAATTTGGAGTTTTGGAATGTTACCCATTAGCGAGTAGCATAGATAATTGGGAGTTTTGAAATGTCATCCATCAGTGAGTAGTATAGATAATTGGGAGTTTTGGAATGTTATACCCACCAGTGAGTAGTATAAATAATTTGGGAGTTTTAGGTTGTCACCCATCAGTGAGTAGTATAGATAATTGGGCGTTTTGGGTTGTCACCCATCAGTGAGTAGTATAGATAATTGGGATTTTTGGAATGTTATACCCACCAGTGAGTAGTATAGATAATTGGGAGTTTTGGAATGTTATACCCATCAGTGAGTAGTATAGATAATTGGGAGTTTTGGGTTGTCACCCATCAGTGAGTAGTATAGATAATTGGGCGTTTTGGGTTGTCACCCATCAGTGAGTAGTATAGATAATTGGGATTTTTGGAATGTTATACCCACCAGTGAGTAGTATAGATAATTGGGAGTTTTGGAATGTTATACCCATCAGTGAGTAGTATAGATAATTGGGAGTTTTAGGTTGTCACCCATCAGTGAGTAGTATAGATAATTGGGCGTTTTGGGTTGTCACCCACCAGTGAGTAGAATAGATAATTGGGAGTTTTGAGTTTTCACCCACCAGTGAGTAGTATAGTTAATTGGACGTTTGGGTATGTCACCCATCAGTGAGAAGGACAGATAATTGGTGTTTTAGTAAGTTTAAGATGCAAGGTTCTATCTGTCTATGGACACGAAGTTCTAACGTCAATGACACCCTTTATATGTCCCTACACTGTCCGCCCCACCACGTAGATATACAGTAGAGTGCTTTTTATTCTGCAATACAGTTGTAGTTGTTGTAGGTATGAACCTACATACATGATTAAGATACTGCTGTAGTTACAGCTGGTTCTACTGCCTACCTACAGGGGTATCTATAGCCCAATTAAAATAACCGCTGAGAGTGTATAGTATACTGTCTGCCAAGGTATTGTCTAAAATCGTCAGCCGTTTCTGTCTTGTATCTAGGCCTATATAACATATATGATACCATCAGCTATACCTTTCACAGTTCCTGATCTCTGACTTTGCCCGCATGCACGTTTTCACGCTTTTTGCATCACCATTGATTGGCCCCAACCACGTTTTTAAAAAAAAATTAACTCTATTTGGTCTAGACATTTATCACAGTTACATTGTTTAGATTTCATGGAGAAAGAAAACCTTACTAGTTATTATTGGTATATCAGTTTGATAGATTGATTTAACTCAATAAACATAATGAATATATGCGCCCTCGCACTCTATGTTCATAAATGCAGAGTTTCATATTTCTCAAGGACTAGCAATGGTATAATGATACATGACCAAACAAATTAGGATGATACCTCAGCTTTGCTGATGTTATGTACCATCCTTGGGCGTTATCACAACAAACTGTCGTATACAGAATATTAATCAAGACAAGTTGGGTATGATATTAATAATTCCCTTGTGGTTATTAAATATAAATGAGTTTGTAACTCATTATAACCTTTATGTGCCTTGATATTGTTTTGTATTACATCATCACTCAGTTTCATTTGCAATATCGCAGACAGGTTTGTAAGAACATCATGTAAAATTTCATGTAACGATTGTGATCAATTGATTTTAAGAATAAAAGCTGAATAAATGGGGAACAGAGCACCAACATTCATCATTCATATATACCTGTTAAGAGTATTCGATGGTTTCGTGTTTTGTAATTTTAATTTCATTTTAGATTTAAAATCAGAGATCTTTTCTATTGACCAGTCCTCAACACTCAAAGCATTCCACAGCTGTGCTACATAAACCTTAATTGACCTTGCATATGATGCAGTATTTATATTGCAATACTTCAAAACAGGTCCATCAAATAATGTTGTTCTATACCCAGCATCTTGACAGTGAATAGGAAGTTTTGATTTTTCAAAACCATATATTCTGACAAGATAATCTCTGCGTTCAGCTAACATAGGCAAATTTGTTTTTTTATGTCCATAGTCTGTTGATATTAAAACAGGCATTTTTAGACAAAACGTTAAGCACCTATTTTGTATTCTTTGTAATTCGTCCAATAAGAGTTGGTAGTGTAAAGGTTTTGTAGATCTTTAGTAAAATATCTTTAGGAACATAAAATCTTAACTTATTCAGCAAATGGGTATTAAATGTGAGTTCATAATCCAAGATAACACCAAGATATTTGAAACTCGGAACAAAGTGTAATCAGGTATCGTTGACATTGATTTCAATATTGCCTGAATTCAAGTTTTTATATAAAAAATGTGACGTAAAATAGACAAGCTTAGTTTTGTTTTCATTCATTGTTAGTTTGTTAGCACTGGACCAATCAAAATAATTGTTTAGTCCAATCTGTAGTACTGGTACTATTTGTTCAATTTTCTCTCCTTGTACATATAAGACTGTATCGTCAGCATATAGTAAGGTTTTCACTCTATTGTCATTTGTAAATAGATCATTTATATACACTAAAAACAAAAGCGGACCTTCTATACTTCCTTGTGGCACTCCACAGGTTATATCACTAGATTTTGATAAACAGTTATTAGCTATAGTCGCTTGTTTTCTGTCTTTTAAATAATTTCTCAATAATTCAAGATTTTTCCCTTTAATACCATAAGCCTCTAATTTCTCCAGTAAAATGGTATGATTTACAATATCGAATACTTTTTTGGTATCTATAAAGGATGTAAGAGTGTTTATACTTATGTTTCTCTGTCTGAGAATATCGTTTGTTAGTTTTGAAATTGTGTCTAATGTTAAGCATGATTTTCTATATCCGCCTTGTATTTCACTTAAAATATTATTTATGTTCAGATGATTAGTCATTTGAGTATGAATGATTCTTTCCAAATTTTACTAGGTACAGGTAACTGGCTTATTGGCCTGTAGATACATTTGTGAGATCACCTGATTTCGGGAGGGTGGTTACTCTTGCAGCCTTCCATGACACAGGAATTATAGATTTATCAAGAATTATATCCAGCAACCTAGTGAAGCGATGAACTTGACATATCGCAACATCTTTAAAAACTCATGTAGAAATATTTTCAAGTGTTGAGGACTTGCTAGAATTCAGTTTATTGACAATAGATAAAACATAATTTGTATTTATTTATTGCTGGTTAAATATGCACTTCGTCCTGGGTCTGTGATTTTTTGCTGTAGCAGTTCGTACAGGTACATATTGGCATTTTTGTTCCAGTCAGCTGGGGTTTTTACTTCCTTGCCCATGGCCATGATAGACATTTGATCAGTGGCTGCTTTGATTTGTTTTGCTGCTTCAATATCTCCACTCCTTTTGGCTTTTTCATACTGGAAAGCCTGCTCCACACTTTTGAACACTTCATTTTCTACAACCAGTTCACGCCCACATGCACCCTTTCCATAAACTGGGGATTTTCCTTGCCTTTCTTCGGTGTTTCCTACTCTTCCCATTCTCTCAGACCTACCCAGTGCATTATTCTCCCCTGACCTCCCTCCTCTCCGTACCCCCCCCCCTGTCATTTCTTAGCCCCCCTTCCCAATCGCCCATTTTTCTCCCCCCCCCTGTCTCATCCCTTTCTCCGTCCCTTTCCCTTCCCACCCCACCCCCTCTCCTATCTCTCCGCCCCCTCCAGTGCATGTAGTGACTCACCACCTACCCTGGCTGACCCCAGTAGTAGTTCCCCCAGGGTCCCCACACCTAATATAGGGGTAAAGCAGGTCTACCACAGCGCCGCAGTACTAACAATGTAACAGTATAGCTGCCAGAACTACTTTTACTCATAAACGCTGGTCGCCAGAGACGACTTACGCTAATAGTTGAGCTGGGGCCAGATTGGTCTATGGCCCATCTGTGTAATCTGTCTATATTCTATAACTGTGGCCTACATTCTGTCAATTAATTCGGTGGTTTGCCTTTTCAAGGCCGTTGCAGTTTTTCTGAGCCCAAATGCTCAGTCCACCAACCTGTTATCTATCCATATTGTACGTTTTGCACTGAAAAAAGTGTATAAAGCCGCTGTGCTTTTTTTCAGACCACTGTTTACATTAAGCTTGAAATGATAGTAGACTATATCAAGTATTATTGATATGCTGGTGTGCCCTATGACCTGGCAATGTGGCTCCCAGCCTTTTTGCCAACACCTGTCCACAGAAAAGAGTTAGATATGATTAGTTACCTATAGCTACTGTTGGGCGGGGTCCTCATATCACATGTGGTTTACATGACATGAATTAAGGAGAAAATAAGGCCAATCGGGTTTTAACGTGTGTCTATAAAGAGCCGCTTCCACTGAAGTCTTTTTGAGACCGATTTAACCTTTGGGTGCAAAATATCCGTACAATGTCAAGCTTGTTTGATATCACCAGTTTATTTTCAGAGGAAAATGGGAAAAAAGGATGGCTATGATTAATCTAGCAAAATTCGATCAGATTTTGATTTTGTTTTATTTAAAGGGGACTTCTCTCTTTGTTTTCAGACTTAAAAGTTAAATAGATGTATCTGAATATCAGGCCGATCTCAAATGACAAGAAGCATGGTTACCGAACCAGGCATTAAGATGACAATACCTTAAACACACATTTTGTGTCATTTGTATGTTTTTTTTTATGTTATGTAAGCACTATAAATATCACCTTGAAATATGATAACGCTGATATTCATGCCCAAGATGTTCTATATTTGGATTTCTGTATGTGGGAGTGCTTATTTTTAACCATAGATATGTTTCATTTACAATGCTGACACAATATTTATAAAATATTAAGGAAACATCACTGGGGAATTCTACTGTTGGGGTATTACCCTTTTGACTGCCGTTGCTCCGAAGGGCGGGGTTCCCTATTGATGTATAAAGGATACATTAGATATCACCTTATACATTGTGCTAGAATTGATCAGAACCCGTTCATAACCTGTTCACAAAATATAAACTTACTCCCCTATTTGATTATTTGTATAGCTTTACCTTCATGACCAGCACGCAGACAGTTGTACATAAACGTTTCAATTATATAACATTGAATTACGAGATTATCAAAAGAAACCATTTGGACCAGAAAAAAGATATTCCCTGTATTCATAAAGAAAGTTCCTTTTAACCGATATCAAAAGGACTGATCTAATGATAACTTCTTGAGACCTCTCACCAATTTCCACTCTGTGGGTTTAACATTATATCCTTTGATATACCAAAGCTGTGCTGTTGGCTCATACATTGGGCTCAGAATTGAGGTCCAGTGGGTCCACCATTGCTTGATCTGGGACCAGGCGAGATAAGCACTGATAACAACATGCATGATGGGTACATGGTGTTACATAATGTACCCAAAAAATTCTGCAGTGAATGGAGGGAATTATCTGATTGGTTGATAATGACATTGTATCCCGGGTCAGCCCTATAGGACATGACCTTGAAGCAATAAACATAGTAATCTATGATGGTATTGCTGATAATATCATATTCTGTGCACGCCTATAACTGCTGTTATATAAAGGCTTTGGTTATTGCATGGTACCTCAAGCCTCGGTTTATGTACACGTTATTACCAGAATACAATAGGCCTATAGGCTATAGTGCTGCATTAATTTTAATCATTGTGCCGAAACTGTAAGGGCAGCACATTGCTCCAATGCAGTTCGGGTGAGCTGCTCGCTGCTCACCCGAACTGAGCAGCTCACCCGAACTGCATTGGAGCAATGTGCTGCCCTTACAGGTTCGGCACAATGAATAAAATTAATGCAGCACTATGAGTTGTGTACTCTCAATATATGGGGACAAACTAAGGGCTATTTCTTAACAGGCTACGACTGTACCAGTTGTACCAAGATTCCCATAGGAATAGCATTGAATTTTGCAGTCATAGTGCTGTGTGCGATCATACACCCTATTGAAGAAATAACTTTTGAATCCACCAGGGATCCGCATAAAACTGAAGAGTGAACCATAATAGTTCTATTGCAGTGAAGCAATGTAGTTTCTACAATGAATCCCCTGATGGCGGTGAGGTGGTACAAGGAATCTCAGTGACAATAACCACGGATCTCTGGCAACTTTTGCTGTTATTTTGACGACATATTTTACAGTGTAGTGCATTATGAAATGACCTCCTGATAGAGTCCATTCATATATTATGTGGCTCTTACAGGGTTGCTGCTAATACACTGCCATATTATTAGAGTGCCTTTGCCGATCAATGTGTTTGTGTCAGTAGCTGTAGGTGTGATATCCCTGAGTGACATACTCTATCTCTGTGCTGCTGGCAAGACTATTAAATGCTATATATAAAAACTTGATGAGGTTGGCAGAGGCTGTTCTTTCTGTCTCTGATCTCTTGGTGAGGCTGACAAATGATTTATACGTTGTCTCTGAGGTTTTGATGGAGCTGACGGAGGTGGTATACATTGTGTCTGTGCTCTTGGTGCAGCTGACAGAGGGTATAAACATTGTGTCTGTGCACAAAGTGAGGCTGACAGAGGGTGTATACATTGTGTCTGTGCACTTACTGAGGCTGACAGAGGTGGTATACATTGTGTCTGTGCTCTTGGTGCAGCTGACAGAGGTGGTATACATTGTGTCTGTGCTCTTGGTGCAGCTGACAGAGGGTGTATACATTGCTCTTGGTGCAGCTGACAGAGGGTATAAACATTGTGTCTGTGCACAAAGTGAGGCTGACAGAGGGTGTATACATTGTGTCTGTGCTCTTGGTGCAGCTGACAGATGGTGTATACATTGTGTCTGTGCACAAAGTGAGGCTGACAGAGGTTGTAAACATTCTGTCTGTGCACTTAGTGAGGCTGACAGAGGTTGTAAACATTCTGTCTGTGCACTTAGTGAGGCTGACAGAGGTTGTAAACATTGTGTCTGTGCACTTAGTGAGGCTGACAGAGGTGGTATTCATTGTGTCTGTGCTCTTGGTGCAGCTGACAGAGTTCCTGATCTCTGACTTTGCCCGCATGCACGTTTTCACGCTTTTTGCATCACCATTGATTGGCCCCAACCACGTTTTTAAAAAAAATTTAACTCTATTTGGTCTAGACATTTATCACAGTTACATTGTTAAGATTTCATGGAGAAAGAAAACCTTACTAGTTATTATTGGTATATCAGTTTGATAGATTGATTTAACACAATAAACATAATGGATATACGCGCCCTCGCACTCTATATTCATAAATGCAGAGTTTCATATTTCTCAAGGACTAGCAATGGTATAATGATACTTGACCAAACAAATTAGGATGATACCTCAGCGTTGCTGATGTTATGTACCATCCTTGGGCGTTATCACAACAAACTGTCGTATACAGAATATTGATCAAGACAAGTTGGGTATGATATTAATAATTCCCTTGTGGTTATTAAATATAAATGAGTTTGTAACTCATTATAACCTTTATGTGCCTTGATATTGTTTTGTATTACATCATCACTCAGTTTCATTTGCAATATCGCAGACAGGTTTGTAAGAACATCATGTAAAATTTCATGTAACGATTGTGATCAATTGATTTTAAGAATAAAAGCTGAATAAATGGGGAACAGAGCACCAACATTCATCATTCATATATACCTGTTAAGAGTATTCGATGGTATCGTGTTTTGTAATTTTAATTTCATTTTAGATTTAAAATCAGAGATCTTTTCTATTGACCAGTCCTCAACACTCAAAGCATTCCACAGCTGTGCTACATAAACCTTAATTGACCTTGCATATGATGCAGTATTTATATTGCAATACTTCAAAACAGGTCCATCAAATAATCTTGTTCTATACCCAGCATCTTGACAGTGAATAGGAGGTTTTGATTTTTCAAAACCATATATTCTGGCAAGATAATCTCTGTGTTCAGCTAACATAGGCAAATTTGTTTTTTTATGTCCATAGTCTGTTGATATTAAAACAGGCATTTTTAGACAAAACGTTAAGCACCTATTTTGTATTCTTTGTAATTCGTCCAATAAGAGTTGGTAGTGTAAAGGTTTTGTAGATCTTTAGTAAAATATCTTTAGGAACATAAAATCTTAACTTATTCAGCAAATGTGACTTGTAAGCAAATGGGTATTAAATGTGAGTTCATAATCTAAGATAACACCAAGATATTTGAAACTCGGAACAAAGTGTAATCGGGTATCGTTGACATTGATTTCAATATTGCCTGAATTCAAGTTTTTATATAAAAAAATGTGACGTAAAATAGACAAGCTTAGTTTTGTTTTCATTCATTGTTAGTTTGTTAGCACTGGGCCAATCAAAATAATTGTTTAGTCTAATCTATAGTACTGGTACTATTTGTTCAATTTTCTCTCCTTGTACATATAAGACTGTATCGTCAGCATATAGTAAAGTTTTCACTCTAATGTCATTTGTAAGTAGATCATTTATATACACTAAAAACAAAAGCGGACCTTCTATACTTCCTTGTGGAACTCCACAGGTTATATCACTAGATTTTGATAAACAGTTATAGTCGCTTGTTTTCTGTCTTTTAAATAATTTCTCAATAATTCAAGATTTTTCCCTTTAATACCATAAGCCTCTAATTTCCCCAGTAAAATGGTATGATTTACACAGTCAAATGCTTTTTTTGGATCTATGAAGGATGTAAGAGTGTTTATTCTTATGTTTCTCTGTCTGAGAATATCGTTTGTTAGTTTTGAAATTGTGTCTAGTGTTAAGCATGATTTTCTATATCCGCCTTGTATTTCACTTAAAATATTATTTATGTTCAGATGATTAGTCATTTGAGTATGAATGATTCTTTCCAAAATTTTACTAGGTACAGGTAACTGGCTTATTGGCCTGTAGAAACATTTGTGAGATCACCTGATTTTGGGAGGGGGGTTACTCTTGCAGCCTTCCATGACACAGGAATTATAGATTTATCAAGAATTATATCCAGCAACCTAGTGAAGCGATGAACTTGACATATCGCAACATCTTTAAAAACTCATGTAGAAATATTTTCAAGTGTTGAGGACTTGCTAGAATTCAGTTTATTGACAATAGATAAAACATAATTTGTATTTATTTATTGCTGGTTAAATATGCACTTCGTCCTGGGTCTGTGATTTTTTGCTGTAGCAGTTCGTACAGGTACATATTGGCATTTTTGTTCCAGTCAGCTGGGGTTTTTACTTCCTTGCCCATGGTCATGATAGACATTTGATCAGTGGCTGCTTTGATTTGTTTTGCTGCTTCAATATCTCCACTCCTTTTGGCTTTTTCATACTCGAAAGCCTGCTCCACACTTTTGAACACTTCATTTTCTACAACCAGTTCACGCCCACATGCACCCTTTCCATAAACTGGGGATTTTCCTTGCCTTTCTTCGGTGTTTCCTACTCTTCCCATCACCTCCTATTCTCTCAGACCTACCTAGTGCATTATTCTCCCCTGACCTCCCTCCTCTCCGTACCCCCCCCCCCTGTCATTTCTTAGCCCCCCTTCCCAATCGCCCATTTCCCCCCCCCTGTCTCATCCCTTTCTCCGTCCCTTTCCCTTCCCACCCCACCCCCTCTCCTATCTCTCCGCCCCCTCCAGTGCATGTAGTGACTCACCACCTACCCTGGCTGACCCCTGTAGTAGTTCCCCCAGGGTCCCCACACCTAATATAGGGGTAAAGCAGGTCTACCACAGCGCCGCACATCCAGTACTAACACTGTAACAGTATAGCTGCAGATAAGGGAACTAACGTCCCAATCACATAGCATGGTATCCAAAGTCTAAATGCCGCTTATGGGATGGGTGTTTTTTTAAGGGGGAGGGGAGGGGGCAGGGCGAGGGGGTTCTTTTCTGAATCGGCAATTATGCTATGGTTTATGTCTGGAAGGAGGGACTGACAAAATGGGGGACACATGAAATTATCGACTACAGTCATATATATATATATATATATATATATATATATATATATATATATAGATGTGTTATTTCCTGGTCTTGACATTTCCCAGGCCAGGGGACTCACCGCCCTGAAGTTTAGATCTATAGTCCACATTTTGTCACTTGTGTCTATGGCCAGTCTCGTCCAGTCGGGATTCAGGGAACTTCCTCTCTCGTGTTTGGGGATTGTGGGTTCCCATATTCTGGGGAATATACTATGCATTGTACCTGCCTACATTTTACCACTACAGCAGCCAGCAGCCAGAACTACTTTTACTCATAAACGCTGGTCGCCAGAGACGACTTACGCTAATAGTTGAGCTGGGGCCAGATTGGTCTATGGCCCATCTGTGTAATCTGTCTATATTCTATAACTGTGGCCTACATTCTGTCAATTAATTCGGTGGTTTGCCTTTTCAAGGCCGTTGCAGTTTTTCTGAGCCCAAATGCTCAGTCCACCAACCTGTTATCTATCCATATTGTACGTTTTGCCCTGAAAAAAAGTGTATAAAGCCTCTGTGCTTTTTTTCAGACCACTTTTTACATTAAGCTTGAAATGATAGTAGACTATATCAAGTATTAATGATATGCTGGTGTGCCCTATGACCTGGCAATGTGGCTCCCAGCCTTTTTCCAACACCTGTCCACAGAAAAGAGTTAGATATGATTAGTTACCTATAGCTACTGTTGGGCGGGGTCCTCATATCACATGTGGTTTACATGACATGAATTTGGGAGAAAATAAGGCCAATCGGGTTTTAATGTGTGTCTATAAAGAACCGCTTCCACTGAAGTCTTTTTGAGACCGATTAAACCTTTGGGTGCAAAATATCCGTACAATGTCAAGCTTGTTTGATATCACCAGTTTATTTTCAGAGGAAAATGGGAAAAAAAGATAGCTATGATTAATCTAGCAAAATTCGATCAGATTTTGATTTTGTTTTATTTAAAGGGGACTTCTCTCTTTGTTTTCAGACTTAAAAGTTAAATAGATGTATCTGAATATCAGGCCGATCTCAAATGACAAGAAGCATGGTTACCGAACCAGGCATTAAGATGACAATACCTTAAACACACATTTTGTGTCATTTGTATGGTTTTTTTTATGTTATGTAAGCACTATAAATATCACCTTGAAATATGATAACGCTGATATTCATGCCCAAGATGTTCTATATTTGGATTTGTGTATGTGGGAGTGCTTATTTTTAACCATAGATATGTTTCATTTACAATGCTGACACAATATTTATAAAATATTAAGGAAACGTCACTGGGGAATGCTACTGTTGGGGTATTACCCTTTTGACTGCCGTTGCTCCGAAGGGCGGGGTTCCCTATTGATGTATAAAGGATGCATTAGATATCACCTTACATTGTGCTAGAATTGATCAGAACCCGTTTCATAACCTGTTCACAAAATATAAACTTACTCCCCTATTTGATTATTTGTATAGCTTTACCTTCATGACCATCACGCAGACAGTTGTACATAAACGTTTCAATTATATAACATTGAATTACGAGATTATCAAAAGAAACCATTTGGACCAGAAAAAAGATATTCCCTGTATTCATAAAGAAAGTTCCTTTTAACCGATATCAAAAGGACTGGTTTATGATACCTTCTTGAGACCTCTCACCAATTTCCACTCTGTGGGCTTATCATTATATCCTTTGATATACCAAAGCTGTGCTGTTGCCTCATACATTGGGCTCAGAAGTGAGGTCCAGTGGGTCCACAATTGCTTGATCTGGGACCAGGCGAGATAAGCACTGATAACAACATGCATGATGGGTACATGGTGTTACATAATGTACCCACAAAATTCTGCAGTGAATGGAGGGAATTATCTGATTGGTTGATAATGACATTGTATCCCGGGTCAGCCCTATAGGACATGACCTTGAAGCAATAAACATAGTAATCTATGATGGTATTGCTGATAATATCATATTCTGTGCACGCCTATAACTGCTGTTATATAAAGGCTTTGGTTATTGCATGGTACCTCAAGCCTCGGTTTATGTACACCAGAATACAATAGGCCTATAGGCTATAGTGCTGCATTAATTTTAATCATTGTGCCGAAACTGTAAGGGCAGCACATTGCTCCAATGCAGTTCGGGTGAGCTGCTCAGTTCAGGTGAGCTACAGTGCCAGCGAGCAGCTCACCCGAACTGCATTGGAGCAATGTGCTGCCCTTACAGGTTCGGCACAATGATTAAAATTAATGCAGCACTCTGAGTTGTGTACTCTCAATATATGGGGACAAACTAAGGGCTATTTCCTAACAGGCTACGACTGTACCAGTTGTACCAAGATTCCCATAGGAATAGCATTGAATTTTGCAGTCATAGTGCTGTGTGCGATCATACACCCTATTGAAGAAATAACTTTTGAATCCACCAGGGATCCGCATAAAACTGAAGAGTGAACCATAATAGTTCTATTGCAGTGAAGCAATGTAGTTTCTACAATGAATCCCCTGATGGCGGTAAGGTGGTATAAGGAATCTCAGTGACAATAACCACGGATCTCTGGCAACTTTTGCTGTTATTTTGACGACATATTTTACAGTGTAGTGCATTATGAAATGACCTCCTGATAGAGTCCATTCATATATTATGTGGCTCTTACAGGGTTGCTGCTAATACACTGCCATACTATTAGAGTACCTTTGCCGATCAATGTGTTTGTGTCAGTAGCTGTAGGTGTGATATCCCTGAGTGACATACTCTATCTCTGTGCTGCTGGCAAGACTAATAAATGCTGTATATAAAAACTTGATGAGGTTGGCAGAGGCTGTTCTTTCTGTCTCTGATCTCTTGGTGAGGTTGACATATGATTTATACGTTGTCTCTGAGGTTTTGATGAAGCTGACAGAGGGTGTATACATTGTGTCTGTGCTCTTGGTGCAGCTGTCAGAGGGTGTATACATTGTGTTTGTGCTCTTGGTGCAAGGTTTTTTGAATGAAAAGGCTTGGGCGATTGTTGTAAAGGCACTTTTTTTTATTGGTTTACATTAGTTACATGAGGTCGAAAATCATAGAAGGTTTGCATATGACGAATGTGGAGGTATTCCAGCCCCTACTCTTCGGATTTTAGTTTCCCCCTATATTTTTTTTTGCTCAAAGTGTCAGGCTGGATGAGATCTTTGTGTTACATATGGGTTTTGATGGTCCCTTATAAATATTTTGGGCTCCAGGGGGCTAAAATGGGCCTAAAATTGTCTGGGCGAAATTGTGTCTGGGCGAATGACATTTAGGGGCCTAAGTTACAAGCCATGTTGGGGGCTTCATTTCCTACAGAAACAATCATCATACTTCCATGAAAATCTCAGGTCCAGACTATTTTGACCTGTAGATTTAGAAAATCACATTATCATTTATGTCAGATGTGTCCTTGCTATCATAAAAGAATCATACTTATAAGAATTATTTTTCATGATTCTGGGCACATATCTGGGTGAATGACATGTGAGGCCCCATATGCACACTTTCTATGATTTGTGACCATGAGATTTAGCATGATTCAGGCATCTGAATCACTTGAAAATTGTTAAAATCCCACTTTTGGGTAGCAATCTTCAATGCCAAATTTGCCTATTTTCTATATTAGACCCAAATAACCTATACCAATGGAGGTAGGTTCATAGAAAGTGGGGTGTCTATTCCAGAATAAAGCTTCTGGAATTTTCAAACCATATTTTTCATTGTATTGGCAGGGTTGGGGCTTGTAAAACACTTCTCGATATGATTTTGTGGGCTGCAGACAGTCCCACAAGCCTCAGTCCGAGGCCCATCGGGTGTCCATTGGCAGTTCATAGCTCAACACACATCACAAACACATGCATAATTCTTCAATAGAATGGGATAAAAATATGTATCGATAAGAATCACGTCAGAACCCCTTTGTATGGTAGGCCATTATGGTAAAAAGCACCAATTTTACTGAATGGTGTGGAAATTTATCGCATTTTTTTGCCATGTTTCACACCATGTCATCACAATATCAACATAATCACTATCATGAGAATTTATTTCATACTTGTGACATTGTCAGGGATCTCTTGGGAACACCCCTGTATAATTTGATGGCTCTACTAGCATTTCTTCCTGCATAAATCAATGTTTAAGTACATAGGCATCAGGTCCTTGGACCTAGGCCTGAAAATGCCACTTGCTCTGCTGGGTGTCTGACCTGTAGAAGCTGGTTAATTAGAAGAAAGAGCTTCTCCAAGGCAATGAAAGTCAATATTCAGATGTGAAACACACTCAAGGACATAAAAAAGTGATTTTTGGAAAACCTCAAAAGCACACCTGTCCCTTCAGGTCTCACGTAGGGAAATCCCAGGGTCACTCAGTGCATCCTTACCGACAGAAGACCTCCACACTGAATACTACATGAGTTCTGGGTGGATAAAATAGTTTGGTTCAATGGACACACAGGTGTCCTTTTATTTAACGAAAGGTGAACACATACATGGATGTGGTGGTTTTCGTTATCATGACCAAAATAGCTTATCATACCATGTCAACGACAGGGGTCTTATTCATCAGCATTTTGTTTACACAGTTTGAGTGATAGCAAATATAGCTTATAACATGTAATGTATTACCATCAATCTAATGTGTCTTGTACATTTTGAATCTGGGTATACCAGGGCATGTAACATTGTCTTTAACAGGTATAAAACCTGGGCATTTACACTGAATTGTAGGAGTGATGAGAATGATTAAGAGTAGATAGCTAGGGCTTGTATCTAAGAATTTTCCGCATTTAACTGCATACAGGTTCTTAATCTAAAAGCTTTGAGTTAGCTAATTTAGTAGAACTCTGTAAAAAATCATAACTGGTCCTGAGAAGGTACTTATTGATATGATATAAAATAAAACATGATTATTTCAGTGATGCCCATTCATTTTTGGCTTGTTTGAATTGGGTCTGAACTGAATTTATTCACTGCAAAAAATGCCAATTATGCAGGTGTACTGTACATTTATGGCCAGCATTCCAGATTTTCTTGATCGATGTGCAGGGGTTTTTTTTATGTCGTAAATTGAGGTTGCCCCTAAAGATATATGTGGGATTTTTTGCTCAATACATCTGGGGCACACTAGTTATGGCATGCCATGCTACATTAAAATATAGTGAAACAGTATTTCCATGGCTGAGACCTGCATTAGGCTATATATATAACTCACACTATGCTGCTCTTCCAGTTAACAGGAACAGGAAATGGAACAGGAAATAAAGCTCCCTTTTCAGGAATAGGTTCTATTTCTCTATCCAGAACCCTATGCTTGAGAGTGACAAGTTCAGTGCCATTCTAGTGGTTACCAGTGCCATAATATGGCGCTAGATCTATATGAGTGTACAGTCACACAAACGCCGTCCTTCGCCCCTAAAAATGATACCCACATAGCTCTCAGTCACATATCAACTTGCACAAGACTGACTTTTAAATTATTCTTATACTGGGGACATATTAGTTTATCCAAAATAACATTCAAATATAGTGAATAGAAGGACAATGAAAAGAGCAAGAAAATAAGGCTACTCAGTGCATTATGGAAGCAGGCTATCATCATAGTTAAGCTATCCATTAGTTGTGGCTGAATATACTCTTAATATTTTATGTAAATTTCTAGTTTGAATCCTGCCTAGGACTGTAAAACAAAATGATATTCATTCTTGCCTTCAACCTCAACTTTCAATTAAGTTTGGCCTTGCCCATCCCCTATCCCCATAACACCTACCTAAACCTGCATCCAGGTGCAGTACTATAGGGATAGACTGTGGACAGTCAAGTTAAGTGGAGACATTATGTATAGCTGACAAAGTGATACCCTGAGAAAGGTGATATCCTGGGACTAAGTCGTGTGCCCCCCCCCCCGCCAATTATATCATGAGGTATACAATGTGCTAAAGGAACAGAAAAAATATCATTTATTAAATGTGACTCTCATAGTCAAATTATAGGACCCCATTAGGTATCATCTACATGTGAAACTCTGGAATTATGCAATATTGAATGACACATTATACAGCTGATACCACTCACTGTATATACCAGTATTTTTACTACCAAACATTAAATGCTCATTGGCCTTTATGCTCATCTTATCCGCACTTAATCTGTGCTGGAGTGCCAGCAAGAAGGGTAAATGATAAGTATTGACCAATCAGTATCAGATAGAACTATGGCATGGGCGATAATCAGTGAATTCTTCAATATCCACCCAGTAAGGTTGGTATCAATTTGGGTGCTTTGCCCAAATAAATACTTTATATCAGGCATGGTATGGGAGATAGTGAAATAACATGTACTATACACAGAACCCCTTTTAGTGGTAAATGATGTTTCAAAATGAAAGTAAAAGTGATTAAATATTTCCTACCTGTGGCGTCTACCTTTTGATGAAAGCTTCACACAAGTGTGACATCAATATCTGCACAAATGTGTATAACCGCAGAACTGGACCTAGGCTGATGGGGGTGTTCTGCAGGGCGTTGGGTAGTTTGAGAGACATAATGCTTGTTTTCCCTTCTCCATACCCTACCCCAATATTGAGGATATATCATTCTTATGGTATTACATCCTTTAATACATGCACGCAGAGTGGATTTAGAATCTGTCCCTCCATGGCTGGTGATAGACCTGTTAGCAAAATGGATCCATACTGGAGTGTGCAATTACCATGTACCTTTACTCCAGGTAGTACATCTTCTCAACCACTATGGGATGATGGTATAATTCTCTCCTCTACCTCAGATCATACCTAGGGGATATCAAATTGAATTTAAATGCAGTCCAAATCCAAAGCTCATCTATTGCTGCTCTGGGTGAAGAGTAGGCTTCATTAGGCTGATCTCTCTATCCATGTTATCCCAGTTCCTATAATGGGTCTAGGTCAGAATCAGGCTGTCTGTGACTCACTCACTGCCTGCTTCATGCACCTGGAGGGTGTTGCGAAAGGACAGGAATTCAATTCTGTCGGAGGTGCTATTCCCAAATCGGAACTGACTACCCTCAGGCAATGACTTCTCCCCTGTTTTGCAGCAAGGTAATAGGTTATAGAATTGATTCTTAAGTTTTCATGAATTTGGAAATGCTTCCCAGTATGACTCACACTAAGAGGATTGATTCTGTGTGTAAGGTGAGAAGTTGGTTCTGAGCAGCAGAACAGCCAGGAACTGGAAGGTGAGTTATGACAGTGAGAATCCGCATCCGATTCTTTTCGCAATAGCCTCCTGACCTACCACAGGCCTTCACGTGTGGAAACCCCTCCCCCTCCCACTTCCATTTGCTTCCAAACAGACCACCCTACTCCCCCACAGCTCCTCCTAGCAGACCCCCACACTCCCCTTTTATTTACCACAATACAGATACGCTGGTATCCATAGCAATGACGTTGAGAGGTTGAGGAAGCCAATCAAATTGTGGAAAAAGGGTGAAAAGAAATAAAATACCCACAACATGAAAATAATCGTAACATGATTCTTTTACCTTGATCTTGATCTTGTTAAAGAATTATGTAAATTTACATTATCCCATTTATTAGCAGAGACTGCTAGCCCTAACTGACAATAAGCATTGCCTAAAATCGATTGGGGAAGCAGTGAAAACTGCACCCAAAGAAAGAGTTGTAATGCATTATATAAAACCCGCATGGAAAGGTGCACCAAACAGACCCCGCAGACCTGTACCCACCCCCCACCCCACCTCACACACACGCACATACACCTACACAGCAAACAAGTCTGTGCAATGAGTATTTACGGATAAGTACAAAAGATCACTAATCTTGTTAGTCCACTTGATGGCTAACCTGATAACCATATGAACCTTCTGTGTTTTGGACCAGAGGAAAAAAGATTTTCCTGGTGTATTTCAGGGTTCACATTTAGACTATATTTTAGAGGCCTTTCTGAAAATTCAATGTTTGCTTCTCATATCAGAAAGGAATGTTAAACAGATGTCACTTTGAGGTCATTTCTTAACACACTACGATAGCTCACTTACAAATCATAGTTGAAACCCTCAATGTAGTACTATTACAGTCCAATAACATTCGTCATGTAGCATATGCAGCTTTATGACTGTCCTACCACACCAAACTCTATAATTATGGAGTGCTGATCATACAGAGCAGTTGTAGGGCAAACCTACAATCACTAAAACTAACATTTAGGGTGTCAAACCTACGATCACTAAAACTAACCTTTAGGGTGTCAAACCTACGATCACTAAAACTAACCTTTAGGGTGTCAAACCTACGATCATTGAAACTAATCTTTAGGGTGTCAAATCGTAGTGGTTGTGTGAAATCATAGTACCTTCAGAAATGGTCTGTAATAATTTTTCCCTGTGATGCATTCATGTATCATAGTCTATATTGTTAGGATTCATAGCCTTGTCCAGATCAGAGACATTTTATGACGTTCACTTTATACCCAGCCCATAGAATTATAAAGGCGCAATCTAAACACTTTCTCTGTTACGTCCATGTCAGTCCCATTATAATGGACCATATCATTGTGTACTGGTGTACACATGCAGCGTTATGTAGTATCCAAATATATGACATAACCAGTTTGGCATCTATAGGTTCAGTAAATAGGTACATTGGGTAATGTACTAATTAACTGTTGCTTACTGAGATACACAATAGTCCATGCCATATTGCTCCATTATTGCCCTAAATAGTACTTTCTTAAAATAATCACAGCATTAATGCTGCTAAATCTACCATTCAAAGGACATAACCCTGTCCATAACCTTTAACTGAACCGTTTTAAGCCTACAATAGCTAACATAAAACACTTAGCCTTATACAAAAAGGAATTGCTATTCTGATGCTGTAGGACAGGTGATTAATTTTATTTGGCCTCAGATCAGATTTGTGCACGAACAAGCCTTTTAAAATTCCTGACTGTATATGCTAGCTTATGGGATAAGGTGTTAACCTGAATTAAACATCAGGTATGGTCTGGTCTGGACAGGTATGGAGTCAACCTGGGGAGTGGAGGGGGTGGTGGTGGAAATGTTCTCCTGGTCACTCATAATAGAAAAGCTCAGGTGATCTCCATGCTAAAACGCAATGGTTACTGGAGATTCCATACTAATAGCCAGCTGGAGCATGAACGTTGCCTGCCACCAGTGGCCACATTCTATCAACCTTATAATGTGTAATATTGCTAGCGATGTTTTTTTACTTATTGACCCAGAATCCAGAACACATAGTTTTAGCTTATCCATGCAATTTCTTAGTAAGCAAGCAATTTGTCAGTGAGTCTACCTAGGTAGCAACGATACATTGGGCCAATGTCGGCTCATATTGGTCCAATCATGGCCCAATAATCCATGCTGAGTGGGTAGGTAGGCATATCAAAAGGGAGAAAGTTTGGAATATGTCCCTCCAAAAGGAAACGGGAAAGCTTAAAAAAACTGTTCACCTTTAAATATATATATATATATATATATATATATATATATATATATATATATATATATATATATATATAAATATATATATATATATAAATGACAGAAAATGTAGAACCTTCAAATCTTCTACGATAATGGAACATGTTTTAAAAGGTCAGTTTAAGCCACTGAAACACATCTATTTAATACTTGGGCCTACACAGGTGCGTAAAGGGCAGGGGTTTGGAGGAGGGTGGGTAGCTGAAGGCGAGGGTTGGAAGATCTAAATAGATGAAAGGTAGGGGTTGGCTGGAGTCCAGTTCTCATTGATCCACTTCTTCACACATCACCCTGACTTATAACTGACCCAGCTGTCTGCCAGCTGTCTGTGTTATATTGTGATGACACCCTCAGACATTAGACACTGACCCAGCTGTCTGCCTATACTCTGTGTTATATGGTGAAGTCACCTTTAGACATCAGGCACTGGCCCAGCTGTGTGCCTATCCCCTGTGTTATATTGTGATGTCACCCTGAGATATCAGACACTGACCCAGCTGTCTGCTTATACTGTTTATAATTATTGTGATATCACCCTCGGACATCAGAAACTGACCCAGCTATCTGCCTATATTCTGTTTGCTATTAACCCCTAGGTGCCCAAGCGCGCTTTAAAGCACGGTTTGGGGCTTAAATAAATGTATATTGAAGGAAACTATCATCCAGGTACTTCTACTGGTCCAATCTGCAAAGTTAGACCCTTTATAGAACGGCCATGACCTCCCCATCTCTATCACCATTATACCTAACACAGGGAGTCCAAATTTGAAAATGATTCATTAGAGGGCCAACCTCCAGGGGGCTAAGACAAGACATGACACAATTATTACGCTAGATCATATACATCCAATGTCCCCTACTCCCATTAGATTCTAAAAGAAATGTTCATATCCATAGAGATAATCCATGCAGTATTACTAGCACATTATGTCTCCTGAGTGGTAGTACACATACTTATATATGCAGAATTGAATGAGGCCTCAGAATTACAGGTATTATAGATAGGGGGGGGGGGTCTATATAGTACACAAGAGAGACCAAATGCTACCAATGACAACAAATGGAATGTTTTGGTAACTATGGTTACCAAACCTGACCAATAAATTTCATGTCCTTAACTGAAAGTCTTCACTGAGTTATGAGTATTCAAGAAATGCAATACAGAGCCAATATCAAAAGATAAGATTAAAATAACACATGGACTTATCAACAAAGTAATATAATTGTGAAATAATGTAAAATCTTCAAATAATTCTGGGCACCAAAAGGTTAAGAGAGTTACGATATCCTACGATACACTGAATTCGGTGCCCGTTAGCCCATTCATTACTGTCTTTATTACACGATTAATCAATGAAAAATCAATAAATAATCAATAGAATATCAATAAAAACAAGTTGAAAACAAAAGTCCTTTCCCAGGACTCGAAGCCTGCCATAGGCCTAGTGTGTGTACACACGGTGAAAAAAAAAGATGCGCCTGGACCGGGACTCGTCCCGCCTACCTGTAGAAGCTGAGCACAATGCGCTAACCACTAGACCACCGGGTCTCACATCTCGGCGCCCGGCAGCCATTGGTTTGATACTGTGCGCAACTGGCCTGGTTATGGGTCAAGGTGCTGGATGCGTTCACACTACACTACTGCTGGGTGGCTTTATATCATAGAAACATGGTTCTAACCAAGCTTCTCTCGTCAGTCACTGTGGCGCAATGCATAGGGAGTTGGATTTGGGATCTGAGACTGCAGGTTCGATCCCTGCCCTGGCCATGAAACTTTGTGGGTTTTAACATGTGACATGTGACATGTAAGGAGTGCCAATATCCATGGATATCAGCACTCCTAGGACCAGAAATATCGACAGGTATCAGAACCAGAATATCCAGAAAAAGCACCCAAAATCACAGAGGTCGTGTAATAAATTATGATATCACCCTCAGGCGTCAGAAACTGACCCAGCTGTCTGCTTATACTCTAGGTGTCATACTGTGATGTCACCCTCAGACATCAGACACTGACCCAGCTGTCTGCTTATACTCTAGGTGTCATACTGTGATGTCACCCTCAGACATCAGACACTGACCCAGGTGTCTATACTCTGGGTGTCATACTGTGATGTCACCCTCAGACATCAGACACTGGCCCAGGTGTCTGCCTATACTCTAGGTGTCATACTGTGATGTCACCCTCAGACATCAGACACTGACCCAGGTGTCTATACTCTAGGTGTCATACTGTGATGTCACCCTCATACATCAGACACTGGCCCAGGTGTCTGGTCATATGTTGTGTAACTTTATAGCTCTTCCCTAAAGCATCAGGCACAGCCCAGCTCTCTGCCTACCCTGTACTCACTCATGCACCATCCTATAGATCTGCAGTGGATTGATATACACCCCCAGGGTTTAGCTGCGTACTTATGTTATTTTTCAATTCTTTCTGGTCACATCATTTACTAAACAAAAACAAAACATTGAGTTGTTTGCTCATTCTACGTCACATATGAGCCAGTGATACAAAAACATTGATATTGTAAATACGTACAATTTTAAATGCTCAGGTAAGACCAGCATGCATTATTCAAAATATGTAGTATCAAGGTATCCATGGTAGCAAGGGTCTTGTCTGCATTTGGACCACTCCCACTAGCCTCCATATCACCTGTCATCCATATCATTTATACTGAGGATAAACGGGTTTTATCTCCATTGATAAATCCAGATAACACCTGATAAAACCCTCATGAGGTAGTTAGAGATGATACATTATGTTGGGGACAATAGCAACTTATAGTCACACAGTTCATGCCACCATTCAGTTTCACGCAAAACCCATGTTGTGTTAATCATTCATAATGCCTGAATGCAGTCATTTCATTTTACCTGCCAGCATGCATTATACCGACATTACATAGTTGATACATTAGATACAAGCAGCATGTATTAGTACTTGCATTATGGCAATGTCAGTGACTATGTCGCCAGCAAGGTTGTCATAATACTGCCAGCTTCATGCATATTCCTATCTCACTGCATTCAAGGAAGTGTCTGGGGGCCACCCATATATGACGTCATGCTACATTTGACCATTTTTGCCCCCCCCCCCCTTGTCATGTTTCTGCTAATTTTCCAATGCTCTAATTATATGGAAAATTAATCCCGTCCTGCTTGGCCTGACCCCCATCCACCCTTCCTCCAACATTTATATGTCATTTGTGGATGGCCCCCTGCGCGTTACGCTTCACTACGACGCTGGGGTATCATATCCTTCTGGAGGTTAACAACAAAGGAAGTTTGGCATAATGCATGTCTGCAGCAGCTATTTTCTAAGGCTACATTCTATTTGCTAAGGCTACATTGTTTAGAAGCCACTAGGATTTCTGGTGCATTAATGCACTATGTGGTCCTTAAATAGTAAGCCGGGTCTTACCTCCAGTGGAATATCACAATCCTCCATCTTAACCGCCGCCATCTTGACCTCCTACGACTAGACCGGTAGTAGTCAGAAATATAATCCAAGCTCTTTATCAGCTATAGTGAAGTAATCCACTAAGTCCAAAGTACCCTTAATCCAGTGTCACTAACTCAAGTATAATCCTTCATACAAAGTCAACAGTTCTCATGAAGAGATCTCTATAAACCCATATGGGAGTTTAAAAAGTTTTGGTATACTTCATCTACTATTACAGTAAGGGATTATCCCCTGGTATCAGGTAGTAGTCACTGATAGTCCTTAATCTCCTCAGCATGTGTTTAAATCCAGTATTGTTAATCCTTGGAGTTTAAGGAAGCAGGATTCAGGAGCTAAGACCTGAGTTATAAGGTCTAAGCTCTAAGACCTCATGTCCCCTTGTGAGTAGTGTGGCCAGTGGTAGTGGTTTGATATGTAATTGGCAGTGTGTATGGTGATATCAGTGCCCAGTGGTTAGATATCCTGACCCCCTTCACTTTATCTGATAACATATAACAGCATGTGTACATGCCCTCCCGGTATCTCACATGGCTGACATGTGACAGTGACTAATTTGGAATATTCTGGGAATATTTTCTCTTTGGTGAGAATTCAGAAGACATATCTTAGCCTCTCAAAATGACTCACTCTTAAATGGGCATTTATCCAGTGTTTGCAAGATACTTGCAAAAACTGCAATCACATATTTTAAGGAAGAAAAGCCCAACGTGCACTGGTGTCTACCCTCAAACCCCTTTAAAGTCCAATAGTGCATTAATGCATCATGCTCATCAGTTCTCATGATGCTTCATTCATGCATCATGCTGACCTTATAGGGTTGACTATGAGCAAGAGCAGCCTTTAAAGGGTTATGGGTTCATGCATTGTTGGAAGAGTGAGAGTGCTTTAGAGGATGGTGGTCTATTCGATGGGCAGTATCCTATGTGTCAAATCCAGTATATCTACCCAGGTTACAAAGCACTCTCTGGTCTCCCCATACTGAATCTTCATAATTCATGACACCCTAAAATACAACAAGGGTCACAAAGAGTGCAGACTTTGTACACTGGAGGATCCACCGTTCATACCCTACACACTCACACCCCTGGACACTATTATAACCACTACTAGATTGACTGTCAGGAAACTGTCCAGTCTCTAAGTGACTGGTTTTATGTATAGGCTAGGATGGAAAGACCTTCTTACTGAGATCCACAAGTGAATGGAATGTGAAAAATACCATTGTGAATCAAACATTTGAGCCCAGATAACAAGACTCTAAACCTAAAATACGTTCTCTCAAACCCGACATATTAATTGAATAAAAATTAATGTAGTCAGTTTATGATGCTCTCCAGAGGCTGGAGTATTTTGCAATAAGATCGACTGAACCAGGTTAATCATGTGTACCTGAGGTATAGACTTGAACGTACCACTAACCTTGTGATAAAGTTCTAGATATTTGTTCTAGTTTTATGAGTGTTATGAGTAGGTTTGACCAAAGTCTACCTCCATCCTCTCTCCCTCCTTGACCCGCAGTTTTCATGACCCTGTGAAACCTCAACTCCTTAGGAGAAAAATAAGGCATCACACCTTTTAACTATGATGTTTAATGAAGTTTCAAATGATCGGTATCTTACCAGTGCTGCATTCATGTATCAGGATCAGGAGGCCATTTCTTAAGGTACTACGATCACTAACAGCCCTGCGACTACAAAATGTCAATGTTATTCCTATAGGGATTTTGGTACGACTTGAGGGTTGCAGTCGTAGGCTGTTAAGAAATGGCCCCCTGCATGATGCACCAATGCGATGCTGGTGAGTTGGACTATACACTCACCAGCATTGCATTAGTGTACCATGACCACAGAAGACATGTCCCTAGGGGTATTGTGCAGTATCTAAGGGGTAATTCTGCACTAGACGTAGTGAATAAAGTGTGCAAAGGTTAATGCTTGATGGTGAGATATTCGGCACTAATACTCGACATAGACCTCATCCCATCTTGTGATTATGGTCCTTTTGAGGACAACAGGACTAAGGGCCCCTGGACTGAATACCATTGGATTAGATTAAGGTTACCTCGACTATAGGGGTTCCTGGACTAAATCTATAACCCTTAAATATAGGCTTATTTCTAAGAGGGGCGAATAGGGCGTTTTCTCTATAATCGACTATAGGGCCTCATGTTTTCCAAATGGATTGAAATGTAATATTGGTATAAAAGGGGGGGGGGTTATAAATAGAGAATGTATGTAAGTGGTTCCCATTGACCTTCCTTCTGAAATAACACAATGAACGTAGGGCTGCATCGGGATAACACAAGTGGCTGATTAGTCATGAAAACTATAAATGCATTCATATGATGCATGGCAACCAAAGGTATAAAGATTTACATTCATAAATGTTCAAAATTGATGCACTTTACTTTGTGAGTGAGGCAAGCCCAACTTAATTGCTGCCTGCCTCTGTTTGCTAACATGAAATACTAGACATGTCCATTCTGACACATTTCATATATCGCATTCAGGATAACATTTATATTGTTGGTATCATCGTGATTTTCGTAGTCTCATACTCTGTCGACCTTCCCATATTTACACTGGTTTATGCTGTGTGCAGCAAATGGCAGCAACAACAGCAAGCAATGCCTCCAACTCTGAATTACCAGTGAGCCATCTACCACTGTGAATATATTTCACAGTACACTCCTCAAAATTTCTTTTAATCAAATTAGTACAATGGGCCTAATTCAAGAGACACAAGCAGATGAATCTTTTTGTTCTGTGTAGGTAATTCGAGTCAAAAGTCAATATGCACATGTGTTATCAACTTTAAAATTATCCCTGAAACCAAACATCTAAAGTATAATTATAAAACCTCACCTGAAATTGCCTTCTCACTATCTTCCATTTTGAGGTTTCACTGTCCTTATTCTTTTTCCCCTTCTTCCTTTTCTCCTTGGTCCCCATATCCCCTGAGTGTGAATATAATCCCAAATTGATATGAGCCACTTGTTGCTGTAAAGGTTATGCCGAAAGTGACCAGAGGGCAGAGAGTGTGTAGAGGACTGCCGATATTGCCTCCTGTGTACACGTAGAATGGGAGTATAGGGTCAACCACACAGCAACGTATACAAAGATACTTTCCTGCTAGGTCAGAGATCACTACACTTGTCCTCATCTGGGAATAAGCATTGACCTATGTCAGGGATAGTGTGATTTCATTTGATCTGTTTCCACTATTACTAAGGGCAATATATGGGTAGCTTTATCTGATGAGATAAAGTCTTAAATAACTTTTAAGGGTTAATACTTACCCACAGGGTCACATCACTTATTGTGTCATTATCACACCTCTATCAGTTGGTGTTTTGAAAGTTGTTAAATGTGAGCCTTTTTTTTCAATCTTCTCTTCACTCTGTACATCATTTAATGGGATAGAATAATTTCATAAGCTTCTATAAAGTATCATGCCCACTAACAAACGCCGCTTATACAGCTACAGTTGCCTTCTAATGATTATGACCATCACTATAGACTATTTTTGGCAGAGTTATGGTAGATTAAAATCAACCAGCAGGTGGTGCAGAACTACACATTATCATGCAGGATGTAATGACCTCTACGTGTGTAAAGGCCTTATTGTACCTTATTCCATAGCAGTCAGTAAAAGTAAAGGCCAAATTAGGCAACAGAAAAAAAGATTATTTTCAGACAAGTTCAGTCAGTTCTCATATATTTTCAGTCCACCTCTGACTTCAAGCCAGTACACCCGACTCCACTGACCGTCAAAAAGGTGACCGAAAAGGTCAGTCAAAGTTGAATTTCAACTTCTTTTGACCTTTGCATACTTGACTGAGATGGAATACGACCTTAATTCTTTTGGAAGTTAAGGGTAGAGCTTGATATTAGGACCAAGTCATTTAAATATATTGCCAGCTGGGGGGGGGGCTTGATGGATTTTGCCGGATTGGCAGATTTTTTTCCGACCCCCCCCCACCACTAGTATGATAAAGATTATCATGACCCCCCCCCCCCCACTAAGAATTAAATTTGCAAGATGACCCCCCCCTTAAAAAAATCGGATACACATGTGGAATGATGCATTGCGATTAGTATTTGGACTTTTTGGGTTTTGCCCCCCTCCCCACCAAGGGGCTCTTTTTCAAAATACCCCCCACCCCTATATCTAACAAGCCTCCCCCACCTGGCAATAATTGACTTGGCCCTTACACATATACATTGGCTTGATAAATATGCTGTGCATACTGTGCTCATATACTACAGTCTGTAGTATAGGTGGTAGAGCTAGAGGCCATCAATGGTGTAAGTAAGTAATATATGATGAATAGACTTGCACGAGTTGGCTTCAGGGGGTGATATAAGCATGAGCCGTAGGCGAATGCTTATATGAAACCCATGAAGCCAACGAGTGCAAGTCTATTCATTATATATTGCGCTTATAACACGGTTTCCTCCATTAATTCTTAGTATTTACCTTTAAAATACATAGAATCCATACATTTCTTTTGCGAGTCGACAAGACGGCCATCCGCCATCTTGGTTTCATGTTAACGTATGGTTAAGCTGGCAACCTCCTCCAACTCCCATTCTCGTAGGTTTACTACTGCGAACACGTCGAGACAGAGCTGCGCCAGTCTAAAATATAATCCATTCTGTACACACCAGGCGGTGGCACCTGTAGTGTTGACAGAATGGCGAAGACGCACGGCAAGTCGCTCGCTTCGAAAGTTTAATAATTTTTTATGTTAAATTCAGCCTTAATATCAAGTAATCTACCCGACAGGGAGTTAGAATGAGGTTTCAACTATGTTATGTCCAAAGCATTTCACTATATTTGGTACATAATCTTCAAAAATGGAGGATTTACTTTTGTGTCAACTCACCGTCAAGGTAGGATTTAATATGTCCGCCCCGCTGTCTGTCCGCCGTCAATTTTGGGTTCTCATTATCGCCAGATATGAGAACTCATATTATCCATTTTCGGCACTGAAAACTCGCTAACCGTGTTATAACTAGTGTTATAAGTGTTACATGGAGTGTCCATACATACGGCTGGTTATGTTACCACTGATTTACTATATCTTTAAACCTACACTGCCTTAACAGATTAATATGAAAAAGTGCATGAGGCTGTTCAACATGATTGTTCTGACTTTCTGTTTTCATTACAGGGCATCGTACACAAAGCACCTCTTGCATTTATCGTATGGATAAATTGTGTGCTCCATAGAAGCCAATGATATCCTGAAGAAGAATTGTGCCTGATCATTCAGCCGGTTGTCCACGGTTCTAAACATTAGGCAGAAATCGAGTGCCCACCTTAAGCATAATGGTTCAATGTACATTGTATTTTTGCCATATGATGCATTATAAATAATGTATATTATTGTTAACTTAACAGGAATGAACTGCTTCATGATTATCACTGTAAAAATAAATCAGAGAGACCTGGCACCACTGTATAACTAATCCTATGTACTGTGTTAGCACAGGAGGCTTCTACTACCAGGGACCCAGTGTACTAGCTCCCCACTCGCCCAGGCACGAGGAAATCACATGACCACGCAATATAAAAGCTACAGACCCGGCACACGACCGGCAGCTACCAGACAGCAGCAGAAGGCGACAGAGCATTTACCCACCCACCATCCCAGAAAGAAGAAAGGCACTAACAAACCAAATAAATCATTAGGCATCGTTGTTTTAACATTATCACATATGAGCTCAAACTATGTAATAAAATATAATTTTATGCCAGCTCTGCTCTCGGTTCTTTCATTAGTATAATTATGCAATACCTGTGAGTATCCCGCTGGCAGTGCAATCACACACCATGCCAATACAATGTGGTGATAGCATCCTAAATGGTTGTTATACTACAGTATATAACAGGATCCTAGCACCTTACTCACTAGTGCTGCATTTATGAATCAATATGATGCATCAGCATAAAGCCCTGAGACATTATTATATCCTTATGCATAGCAGGACAGGGATCTATGCTTGTGCACATGGATTGATCTTTGAGCTATGGGGATTTCACTTGATCGGTCTGTTGAAATTTACCCAACTGATGATCTAGAGATATTTTCTGATACTTGATTTTATCTGGACGGAGATCTTAATGTTCACATAACCCCTGATGTATTTAATGTAATGGGTTTAGTTCAAACTGCACTGACTATGTCTCAGTGCAAGGAATTGGCATATAGAATAATACACGTGTAAGGAGTTGGGGGGGGGGTATGAGTAAGCCGATTTTGCAAGACTAATCCTATTCATGTTCACTATTACTACTTCACTGGCCACCTCCCCACATGTATGAGGCATACGGCCATGAAAGGACATCGCTCTAAAGTACAAACTGTTCTAGTGAATATACTATAGTTCTAGGTTCAAATTCATATTATTTCTTTCAAATACTATTAAGTATAGACTAGTAATAGCGAATGCCTTCAATGGGCATTATTGTACTTCGTAACCAGCGAAAATATTAGTCATTGGGGTTCTCTCTTTGCACACCTTGCTAGTTGACAGCTGGTTGACAACATTGTTGAATACCCTGTGGTCCTTTTGTACAGACGCTCAGGCATTCTCACTAACGATAGCCACAGATGAAGACAACGCTCAAGAGAACTTTGTGGATATATTCACAATTTCATTTCTATAGAAGCTGCCGTTATTTATCATAAATTTCAAGGATTTCCACGAAAAGAAAGGTTAGAAATAATAATCCCCTAGATATCCTCAGATATTCAAAAATATCTTCAGTTCCCTTTGGAAATGGCATCGACCTAACATTATCATTTGATGATATCTTCACCCCTAGTGAAAAAGACCACAGTTTTGTCAGAGTAACTGTAGACCTAGACAACCGGCATTTAGTGATTCCACGATATATACAAGACGGCAAGGCAGCTATTGGTCGGCGTCGATGTTGAACTGTTCCCGTAGTTGGCTATGTGTTCTTATGATAAATGCAGTTGTATAACCAGCGAAAGTCACCCAGTGCAAACTGCAACCTCTTGCAAGTGCTGAACGCAATGCCTTGGGCGTAAGGTGGAGCTAAATTGTTCAACCTGGGGACACTGTTTTTGTTCAGTGTCAGGGACACTGTTTGTTCAGTCTCAGGCCATTCAAACATAGCAGTTTCTTAGAGCTATCAGTTTAATCAGTTTGGCGTTTTTGTTGATGTTTTTTGGCCCAGTTTGTATTGACATAGGACTGTAGGGGGGGGGTAGGGGCACGACCGAGTCAACTTTCGCACGCCACTATCCAGCGGCGCAGCCGCTGGTTTATCATTAGATATCTGTCGTGGCTATGACATGAGGCAGACCCTGCGATCAATACAGACTGCTACCTGGAGGTTTGTAGGGAAACTAAAATCTAGGTAGAGTATGTAGACATTCAAAAGAACAGAGGTAATCTCTAGATTTACTGTCTACTTATGCTCAGTTAGGGGGGGGGCACATATCTGGAAGCTATTAAATCTTCAATATTTTCATGATATGCCTCTCAAGCCGAGCAGATTCATAATTTAAAAAATAACATTAAATCACCGACAAGATATGACACCATGCATGCATATTTCTTTGTCTTTGTGTCTTACACGCGCATTTTATTATATGATATTGGAAAGATTTATGCTACACTGTAAAAACAGTGTTTAGGGATTAAACACCAGTGTTTAGAAGTTAAATACTTGGTTAAACACTTATTTGTCCCACTTTTCTCAACACTTCTTAAGTGTTAAACGCATTTAATTTTAAACGTGTTTAACTAGGAAGTGTTTAACCAAGTGTTTAAATGCTAAACACTTAAACACTTCAGTGTTTAGGTGTTTGAGAATAAGTGTTTAAAAGCTAAACACCTAAACACTTCAAGTGTTTAGATGTTTAAATATTGGTGTTGAGAAAATTTGGTGTGTATCTTTAAACACCTTTTTTGCAGTGTACTTTGAAAGAGAGAAGGAAAGAAGTGAACATAAAGTTGGTCCCTGCATATCACTGAATATTCTGCTAAGCCTACCTTTGGTCAGAAGCAAAAGTGTGATATCACTCTTTGATGTATTTTTCTGTGGGGACCAAGAGAGACCCAGACTAAGGGAGTGATCATTTTTTAACAACAGGGTGGTTGGTGGGACGCGCAAAAAAAGAAATTCGCCCTTCCCCCCTCTCGAGGGTCAATTTTTTTGACCCCCCACAGGGCCAAAAATCATGTGTGAACACCCTTTTAACCTATAGTAATGCACAGGCTTTTTCATTGAAAATAGGCGAAATTAGCTTGACCCCCCTGGTCAAGGGGTTGAAAAATTCTGACCCCCCCCCTCACACCCACCAGCCCCTACCCCTGTTGTTAAAAAATGATCACTGCTTATGGGTGAAAAAGGGCTTTAACTTATAGTGTGAAATCCCCCGAACTCATGCCCTTTGCTGAGCTTAGTTAGGTCCACTTCCACTCACATGGTGTCTCAACTGTGCCATTTACTCACTAGGGTCATAAGTACTGTTTTCTCCAGTGCTTGTAAATGCCACAGGCAATATGTTATACCTCCATTCCCCCACCCTCCCCAAAGAAGCCAAGGCATCCTCACCCTTACGTCCCTCTGAATAACTCTATCAAAATGGGTATTTCAATCAAGCAGTTGCCCGCCTGAGAATTATGATGAAGCATTTTTTTAAGTGTTCTTGTGTATCTGAACATTAAAGATTATAGGTAAAACGAGATTGAATTAAACCTAGTTACATCAATTTTATTTTACTGTGTTAACAATTAAAAAATGAAGGTCTTACCTGCTCTGCCTTTCCAGACTTTTGCATATCTCCATCCCTGAGTTGTCCCTGACCACCATATCCCTTGGTTTCGAGTGTGAAGCCCACGCGTCGCGGGGACGAAGACGATGATCTCCGATGACTTCCTGTCCCATCGGTACTTCTGGTTCTGGTAATACTCCGTCCCCTATAGAGGGCGCCAGCTGAACTAGACTTTTCTCTACTCCACAAGGTGACACCACCTGCCAACTCTTTACCAGGTGTTATGTCCTTTTGTGTACTACCCCCCTCTCTGTTTTCCTCTGATTCTTTATCTGGTGTCTCAGCTGTTATTGATGCTGTCATTTTGGCTAATGCCACTGCTTCTGATGCTTTAGCGGAGGGGAGTGATGCAGCCCTGGATCGTCCACTTGGTGACCGCCTCCTTGGCGAGTGACTGAGTCGTCGAAGCGGTGGTGAGCTGCTCCCTCGGGTGGGAGAGGGGTCAGATGTGTCGCTTAAATCTGTACTTGATCTCCTTCTCTCTGAAGAGCGCCTCCCCATTTTAGAGGGGTCCCCATTGGAGCTTTTCTCCCTTTTAGACCCTATTCTGTCTGGGCTACTGTCCTTTCCAGCGGCTTCACCTTGTGAGCTATTCACCAATTTAGGTTCTGAGCTACTCTTCCTTTCGGGATTTTTGCCATCTGAGCTGGTGTCTCTACTAGGGCCTCTCCTGCCTGAGCTGCTCTCCCTGCTGGGGCTTCTCCTTTTAGAGCTGCTCTCCCCACTGGTAAACAGACTCCATCTTGACCTGCTCGGTCTGACCCGGGGTAAGCCACCTGGGAGGTGGTCCCTGTCTAATGGCAGTTTGCGGTCACCTGTGGGGTGACGCTTGGCCAGGTTAGGATTACTACAGCACAGCATTTTGGTGTTGTCTTAATTAAGTACTTAACATATGATTAAAGAGGGCAGATGGTCCAGGAGTCACGAAAAGAAAACCTGTGAAATTACACCCTAGAATCAGAGGTTACAATCCTGAAGTCACTATATATCTAAGGTGTGAAAGTGAACCTGGGGATTTCGAGTGCACTCAAGGCGAAAACAAATCTTGGTTCAAATCTTCAGCTTTCCTATAGTCTTCACAAAGCTCTTGCCACGTATGATACTTTATAATCATCATGTGCAAATGCTGAGAGAATGTATAAGTCAATATCATTGACTGTACATATGGACTCATTTAGTATTGGGTTTCTATCATCATCATGGACAACCCCTAAAAAAAGAATCGCATAGCAAAGCAATCAACTTGAGAATACTTGACTTTTTGCCTTCTAGTGAGGTTAGTGTCTACTTCTGTGTATTGTTGACACTTTCCCCTGTATTGTTATAGGACCTGCAGTGCTCCTTTGTTCAATGGGTGAAATGTGTCATTGATTTATATTCCTCATATATATTCTGCTCTCCAGCACATGACTCCATGTTTCTCCTGCTCACCTTTTTAAAGTTATTCCATGAAGCTGAAAGGGAGGTCTACATCAAGGATGAGAAGAGGCGGAGCAACCCGCTACTCCAGGCTCTTTTAGACAAACAGTTGCTCTCTTAGCTCTGACTCGAAGGACTCCAGTCTAGGGGTCCTTTCACCCACATAGTCCTTTCACTCTGTATGTGTGTAGCTTAGACCTGTGTAGGTATGAGAGGCTATAGTTGTACAGATCTCCCTCCCATAGAGCTGCACCACAAATCTGATCAACCTGCTGACCATAGTAGCTGGTAGTCTTTGGTAAGGTCCTGGTAACATAGTTGTCACTATGATGCACTGAGCTGTATAAGCTGTCGTTCACAGACAACCATGTCTGACTTTCTTTAATTGAGATTCAGCTGTATCCTTTAGGCTTCCTATCACTGGAAATGGGTTTCTCAGGGGTAATTACCAGCTGCAGATACTGATATATAGTTCAAATGATCATGGCCCAAATGCTGTGCTGTTGTCTGCTCAAAGCAACTTCTCATTTATGATTTCCCCTATATGTTAACACAGCGGGGCATGTTAGGTCTATATCAGACATATTTTGGGTATACTCTGTCTCTTATGACTTTGTAATTGTGATACTTCAAAGTCTGGGCTTAGTGCATGGTTGTAAGTCATCAAGTCCTCATTGTATTGATCTATGGGTTTACAAAGTCCATAACATCCTTGATCGTCAGATGGCTTGGGAGGAAGAGCCAGAGTAGCACAGCAGTCTGAGCAGAAGAATCTAAGAAATATAAAGATTACATATCAGCATTATTATTAGCTTCATTCAGTTGTGAGAAGCAATGTATGCTTTGCTTTTGCTTTGCAAATTACCAGATACTGCTAATGTTTAATTAGACCTTCCCTATTTCAGGACAAGCCAATGACAAGCAAGATACCTTTAATGATATTATATTCATTGATAAAATAGCATAGGATTGGTATAACATGGTCAGCAAATGAACAGAATAGCATGCCCGCCCCCTCACATTGCATATAAGGTGCAAACTAGACAAGGCAAAGCCCAGCAATTACGACATCACAAATTGATCATAACCATCCTCTTTGAGACATAGTATAGTATGGGTTTGGCCTACCTATAGTATTTAATGTATTATGTTATCAGTGCAGGGTCAGGGCAGATCAGACTTATTTAATAACCACTGCAGGGGATTATAGCCCCTGGAAGTGGTTCTATGGGGGTCTGTTCCTCAAACTGTTACAAGGTTTTAGATTTTATAGAAGCAGTGGGTTCACTGTATTCACTGATTCATGTTGACCCTGCAGATTGATACACTTAATTATGGCAGGCCATTTCACCACTAAAGATTTACTGACTGTATTGTAGCGCCCGTTCGTATTATGAATGATCGAAGAACACAACCCGTCAAGTAACATTAACTCGCTTGGTTTATTGCCTTGGCACTCCTTGGCCACACCATCTAAATGCTGTCTGTGGGTAGAAATGTCGTCTGCAACCTCCTCCGGGAGCTAGCTGCTTGACTGTTCACCTCGGGCTGTCGGCTGGATCTGACCTCCGGTGGAACTAGTCGCGCTTTATATACAAGTCTCCACCGGGACGCTGCCTCTCGTGCAGCGTTCCGGCGGACTACTCCCGAGCGTTGAGACTTTCCCCGAATGACTGCGTGGCAGTCATTCGGCGGCCAAGCCTCTCCGCTACACTCCTCCCAGCTAATTTAAAACTCTGGGGGGTGTAAAACCCAATACCCTGGACGGAGAACTACGTCCCTATGTTAACTACAGCGTTACTGAGAAAGAATAATAATAAAATGTCATTATTTTTACATACACATCGTCGTTATTATTTACAAATAATTAATCGCAATATGGGCCCTTTCGCCAGTAATTCTGGGCCCCTAAGGCTTAAGGCCGTCTGCTTCCTCCCCGGGTCCACTTCCACCGCCCCGGTTGTGCTGCAGCGATACCTCTCCGGACTGCCTCCACCGACCTCCCTCCGGACTACGCTCCACCGAACTGGAAGACAGGACACCCAGGTAAGTTTTCATTTGGCAACAGGTTCGATTTGGTAAGTGTTTCGACCAAAAAGACCCCCCCCCTTTCTCCCTCCTTCTCTCCAGCCGTGTACTCGGCCCTGGGTCCCCCCTTGTCCTTCTTCCTCCTCTCAGCTCCCGCCGAACTCCTCCCTTCTCAGACCGTGTACTTCGGTCTTACTGCCTCCCCAACAACTGCTCCGGCCCTTCCCCGCTGAACGTCTCCCGTTTCTCCGGCCGTGTACTCGGTCCAGGCTGCTCCCCGACCACCCTGTCGTACCTCTTCCTCAGCCCTCCCCGACCGCTCCCGTTCCCTGAACGGCTCCCCGACCTCTGCTATCAACAAGGAGTGACCAGCTTACCTAGTTCATTCAGCCACGTCGTCGTCTTCCTCCTCACCGTCCTCCTCCGGTTCCCCCTCTCCTGCAGCCTCCTCCGTCTCCGGCTGTTGCTGCTCCCAGGACCGGCCGCAGGTTTTACAGGTATCCCGTTGGCTTAAGTCCACAAATCTGTTCCGGGTTATAACCACAGTCTCGAACTCGCCTCCTGGGAGCATCACTAGAGAGGTGGTCTGGCTCCCCTCCCCTAACTGGCGCACATCTGGCCCCTGCTCCTCCGGGGGCAGTAGTCTCTGTGCCAGTCGTCTCAGGGTCGCCGACCCTTGGTAATCCGATTGCCAGGGGTTACGCGCCCCAGCCTCCTCAGCCTGTCCTTCCTCCGCAGCTCCGCCGGACGTCCCGGGCTGCGGAGAGGCACCAGTACCGTACGGTGGCGGAGCTGTGGGTGCGGGGGTGGATGTCACCGGAGTCCCCGGCTCCCAGTTTGATAACACTGTCACCCGTGGTCCCGCCTCCATCGGCGGTGGGGGTAGTTTAGCATCATTCAGGGAGGCCCTCACCCCCGCCGGTAGTAGCACTCTGGTCTCCCCCTCCTCCACGTCCGTTAGTTCCAATTTCATGAGAAATTCGCCATGGGGCGAGTTTACCACTAACCCCTCCAGTCCTATGGCTATCACTCTCCCCTCCCCCCCCTTCACCGGTGACTGCTCCTGCCTTTGCTGCCTAGCCAGGAGTTCGGCGGCTTCCCTCTCATCCTTCTCCTTCTGTCTCTTTTCCGCCTCCACCTTTTCTCTCTTCTGTTTTTCTATCTCTTCCCGCTGTTTCCTCTCCTCATCTCGCTGCTTCTTCTGCTCTGCCTCTTGGGCTTCCTTCCTTCTCTCCTCTGCCTCTGCCTCTATTCTCTTGGCTTCAGCTGCCCTTCTCTTTTCTAGTGCCTCCAACTGTTTCTTCAGCTGCTGCGTCTGAATATCAATCCCGGCCAGTCCAGTGGGAGATAAGGTAGAGAGCACCCCCTCCTCCACTGCCCCTTGCACCGCCGACCCTGACTCGGCGGGTACTGCAGGATCCCCCACTTCCTTCCCTTTTACCGACCCCGCCGAAGTATCCGCCGAAGGCGTTTTCACCATAGCAAGGGCATCGTCCAGATTAAGAGATCTGTTTAGTGACACGTCTGTAGCCTCAGAGACATTCACCGAGGTGTCCAGTCCATATAATGTGAGTTCAGTGTGCTGGACCCCCACTGGGCCCCCTTTTTCCCCACTTCCTCCGGCTTCCTCCTTAAGTCCTTCCCCTAACACCTCCTCCTCGTAAGACTTAAGTTCCTCCTCAAACCCCGGATCCACTAAATCATAGTCCACCTCCGCCCCCGGGAACAGTCTCTTGAGTCTTATCATCATTTGATTAGGTGTTTCCCCCTTTTTTCCGTACTTGGCACACAGGTCTGCTATCTTCGCTTTTTCCTCGTCTATCTTAGTCCTCACTTCGGCGGTGCTGGTGCGTACGGCTGGTTTAGTCCGACTCCCCACTATTCCCCCCGAAGACTCAGGTGGGCCCGGTGGCGGCTGCTCACCCCACCTCCCCCCGCGGCACTCCCTCTCCGGAGAAGCCTGAGCTGACGCTGCTGCCGCCGAGGACTTCCCCTTGCCCCCCTTTATATCCTTTTTCACTCTCTTCTTCTCACTTTTGCCCCCCGCCGAGTCCCTGGGGTTCTTCCTCTTCCCTGATGAGCGGGTGCCAGCGCTAGGTGGGCCCGCCGGAGAGCTCTTCAATTTTGTCTCCTCTTGCTTCTTATCAGGTGATATCTGGATTAACATCTGCTCCAACGTGTGTGCAGACATAGTGTAACTGCCAGGAGTGGCGCCTTCCCCCAGCTGTATTCCTGGGGAGCTTAAGTCACTGAAGGGGCTACCCCCCGGCAACACCTTCTGTGGGGTTAGCTGTTTTCGGGGCTTACTTCCTTGTCCTCTGGTGCTTCCTACATCGGGGAACTCCAGCATCACCGGCTCCCCCGGCTGCCATTCGTCCGCATCATACTCTTTATGTACAGATCTTATATGCCCCCGGAGGTCGCCCTCCCTCTTCTTGCGAACTTGGTGGGAGCACTCTGGATACAGTGGGCAGCGGTGCCCAAGCCCCGCTCCGGCGTGGCCCTCCACATGTCGCTCCAGGGTGTCCTTTCTTGCAAATACTTTTACTATTCCCCTGTCGGCGCACGTCTGGCAGGCGAACTCCGGAGTGTCTCCGGCTCCCTCCCCCCTGGACTTGGTCTGTCGTGGCATGCTGGCCATGAAGACCTCCAAGTCGGCGTAGTGGATAATTTCTCGTCCTCGTAGATTAGGTGCTTGCTTCTCTGTCGGATTCTGAGTTGACTGAGCACCTCGCCCTTCCTTTATACCTCCCCGGCCCCGAGATGTCCCGCCTCCTCCCGTGTCCCCCTTTTCTCTGATTGGTTGGTTGCTTTCGGCGAGCTCGGCGGGCCCTGGGAAAGTCGTCTGGGTATTCCCCTCCCCACTTCGGTGGCGTGGGAACCCTGTGTCAGGCGATCTCCGCTCGTGGGAGCGCCCCTCCTCCCTTCTATACTTTTTTTTTATTGGCTGGCCACCTGTCTCCCGTTTATGTGGCGATCTCCCTATTGGCCGAGGTGACCGACCCCTGGATCTAACCTGACTTCTACCATGGCGCCTCCTCTCCGCCGAACGGCTCCGCCGTCTCTCCCCTTCCCTGGCTGCCACTCCCGATTTCACCTCCCTGGCGCCTCTCTCCGTCTTCACCCGGCTGCGGGACCCGCCCAGGCTTCCGTGTCGTCGTCTCTCCCCTCCTTCTTTGCTCGGGGATCTAGTTTTCTCAGAAGAATTTTGCTGGCTTCTTGGCACCACCAACCGCGTGTCATTTGTTGCCGCCATCTTGCCGTCAACTGTCGTCATGACGTCACCGCGAGCGCTGGGTCCCGGCGGGTCCTCCCCTATTATCGCCCGGGGAGACCTTAGGCTGGTGACCGGCGCCCCCCCACCCTGGGCCCCGGAGAGGCGGAGACCGGTTTGAGATGTACGTCGGGTGATGCTTTGTAGGAAGATCTTCCTCTTTGAGGTCATGATGAAGCGCCTGGAGACCATTCCTCTCCGCCTTCTCTCCTCCTCTCGAGTGACCGCCTTCCTCTCCTCCGGCACCCCCGCGTTCCTCCCCTCTACTCTTTGATTAGCTTCATTTTCGTTTTGTGCCCACATTAATTCCTGTTTCCATCTATTCCAGGCTTGCCACTGCTTTCTCCAGTCCTCTCGCATTTTCAGATACACCGGTGCCGTTCTCCGTTCCCGCCGAAGCCGACTATATTCATCCATTCTCTCACCGTTTTCTTTGATTTCCAGCCTTCTTCTCTCACGCAGGTCCTCAGTTTCTTTTTCAGATAACCCATCAGGAATATCCCAGCTAGGCAGGAGTGGCCCCCCCAGTGGGATCTTCGGCAAGTCGCCATCCCACCGTTCGGGAGGTTTCCGGGGCTCCATTGAGTTACTCATCACGCCACCGTCTGCCGGCCTGCTCTGCGTCACCGCTCGTATCATGGCGTTCCCCTCTCCCCCTGGCAACCCCCGCCCTCCGCCGAGGTCCCTCTCTGGTGGTACCTTCTTGATAGAGTCGAAGTGTACCACTTTCACAAGGCGCCCCTTCCGTATGGTGAACAACACCTTCCCCCGCACCTGGACCACCGTCCAGGGGCCCGTCCAGTATGACTGAAGCTTTGGAGAGACGCCCTTACTCTTGAGCGGGTGGTAGTAGAAGACTGTGTCCCCCTCCACTATGCTCACTGCCCCTGCCCTCACATCATAGTTACGCCTCTGCCTCTCTACGGCCCGACCCAGCACTTCCCGAGCATAGTGAAAGGTTTGGGCCATCTGCACCTGCAGCTCCGCCACATATCCTTCCAGGGAGCTCGGCGGGGGCCCCGCCGGATAGAGTAGAGCCAAGGGGGTGGTAGTCTCTCGGCCCATCATCATCCTATTGGGTGTTATGTTAGTAGAGGAGTGAGCAGAGGCTCTGTATGCTGCCATTACATAGGGCAATTTCCTGTCCCAGTCCCTCTGGTCCTTGGCTACCGTGGTGGCCAACAGCATCTCTATGGTTCGGTTAGCCCTCTCCACCATCCCATCACTCTGGGGGCGGAAGGCACATGTCCTAGTCTGGCTAACTTCCAACAGCCTTAGGACCTCCTGGAACACCCCCGACTGGAAATTACGGCCCTGATCGGTGTGGACCGTCCCCGGGGGTCCCAGGCGGCACACAAACTCCTCCACGAAGACTCTAGCCACCGTTTCTGCCTGCTGGTCCCTCATGGCATACGCCTCTGTCCACTTGGTGAAATAATCGGCAATCACCATAATGTACTTGTTCCCTTCCCTCGTCATTGGTAGGGGGCCCATGATGTCCATGGCTACCCTCTCCATAGGCAGACCTACCGCCACGTGCCCCATGGGTGCTCGGTGGGGTGGCCTGGCCGACTTCCTCCTCACACAGGGTTCACACCTGGCGCACCACCAAGTGGCATCCCGCCGAAACTCGGGCCAGTAGTAGCTATCCTGAAGACGCCGGATGGTTCTGTTCCGCCCCAGATGCCCCCCCAAGCTTGAGCCATGCACCTGTCGGAGGACCTCCTCCCTCGTAGCTCTGGGGACAGCTACCTGGAACCTTGACTGCCCCGCCGGCTCCACCCACCACCGGCCCAAGATACCGTTTACCTCCCCCAGCAGGTCTCTCTGGGCTGCCCACGCCTTCAGTTCGTAGCCAGCCCCACCCAGTTCCGCCGGGTCCACCTCCTCCCCTTCTATCCACCTCTTCACTTGCTGCAGGATGGGGTCAGCCGCTTGCTCCTTTTCCCAGTCCAGCTCCTCGGGGGAAGCTATCTCAGCCGGCGAGGGGGACTCCGCCGAAACCTCCGGCGAGATCTCCTCCCCTACTGTTTCTGGGGGTGCTTCCCTCCTCCGCCCCTGAGCACGAGTGATCACTCTGCACACTTCCATTCCCGCCTCCTCTCTCCCACACTGTCTGCACGGCCTACGAGATAAGCCATCAGCATTCCCGTGAAGTTTCCCCGCCCTATGCTCTATCCTTAGGTCGTAGGTGTCCATCACTTGCAGCCACCGAGCGATTTGCCCCTCAGGTTCCTTAAACCCCATTAACCACCGGAGGGACGCATGGTCTGTCCTTACTCTCGTAGGCCGTCCTATCAAATAATGCCTGAACTTCTTCAGAGCAAAGACGATGGCCAGCAGCTCCCTTCTGGTCACACAATAATTCCGCTCCGCCTTATTTAGGGTGCGGCTAGCATAAGCCAAGACCCGTTCGTGCCCCTCCTGCTCTTGTGACAGGACTGCCCCCAGTCCGATGTCACTGGCGTCGGTGTCCAGTCTCAGTTCCCCCTCCGGCCGAGGAAAGGCTAGGATGGGGGCTCTAATAAGCTCCTGCTTCAGATGCTCGAAGGCCAGCTGGCAGTCTCGGTCCCATTCAAACTTCCTTCCCTTCTCTGCCAGGCTGGACAGGGGCTTGGCTACTGCTGAGAAATCTTTGACAAAATTTCGGTAGTACCCGGCTAACCCCAGGAAACTGCGCACTTCGGTGATATTCTGAGGGGTGGGCCACCCCTCCACCGCCTCTACTTTGGCTGGGTCGGTGGCTATCCCCTCCTCACTCACCATATGCCCCAGGAACATCACTCTCCTTCTGGCCAATTGGCACTTGCTTGGTTTGATCTTAAGCCCCGCCTGGATAAGCCTGTCCAACACCTCCCCCAGCCGGTGGAGGTGCTCTTCAAAGGTAGCTGAGAAGACTACGACGTCATCCAGATATACTAGGCAGGTCTCCCACTGTAGGCCCCGCATCACCACCTCCATGACTCTTTCAAATGTCCCGGGTGCATTGCATAACCCAAAGGGCATACGGCGGAACTGAAACAATCCCCGGTGGGTGGCAAATGCAGTCTTCTCCCTGTCCTCGGTGGCTATGTCCAGCTGCCAGTAGCCACTAGCTAAGTCCAGGGAGGAAAACCAGGCAGCCCCGGCCATGGTGTCGAGGCAATCCTCTACTCGAGGCAGCGGGTAAGCATCCTTGACAGTGACAGCATTTAGCCGCCGATAATCCACGCAGAACCTCGTTGTACCATCCTTTTTTTTTACTAGTACAATGGGGGATGCCCAGGGCCCCGCCGCCGGCTCTATTACCCCCGCTTCCAGCATCTTATCCACTTCCTCGTCTACCACCTGACGCCTGTGAGGTGCCAGCCGCCTCGGCGGCTGCTTCAGTGGAGTTGCGCCCCCCGTGTTGATGTGGTGCCGAGCCAGCGTAGTATGGCCCCTGTCCTCCGGCCCCAGCTGGAATGCGTGGATCCTGCTCCTGAGCAACGTGGCCAATGCCCTCCTCCTGTGCGCCTCAGTCCCGTCCACCAGCTCAGCCACCACCTTCTTCCCTTCCACCAATAGTTCCTGCTTTCCCACCACACGACACCTTCCGCCGATCCCCCCTTCGCCAGCCTCCACCGAAGTCAGGGTTCCCAGCGTTTCGGCGCGGTGGATTGTCACGGCTTCCCCACCCGGGTTCAAAACCCGCACACATGCTTGCCCTTCCTCTGGGACTATCAGCCCTCGCCCCACCAGGAACAAGCTACTCTTTCCCACCGATTCCGCCTTTTCCACCATCCCTTCCTGCCCTTCAGGCCAATCCCCTAAGACCTGGCCCTCCACCAGCGCTTCCTGCCCGCCGGCTACCACCGCCGCTCTGGCACACACGATCCTCCGGACCAGCCCTTCCAGATTCGAGTCCCCCCCGACCACGTCACCGATGCTCCCGCCATATCCACCTTGATACGGTGGTCCCTCAGGAAGGAAGCTCCCAAGATGGCTTCATTGCCAATCTCTGCTACTGTAAACGTGGTAGTTGTGATTGTAGACCCCAATTGAAAGCTTCCGGTGAACTTCCCTCGCACCACCATGGGCCTGCCGTCGGCGTTAAAGATGTCGTTTTCGGCGGGATCCAAATCGGGGTATCCCCCTGCCCGTCTCCACCAGTCCACTGACAACAGGTTAAGGGACGACCCAGTATCCACCAACAGCTGTACCTCCTTTCCGCCTATCTTCCCAGCCACTATTATCCCATTACCCCCTTTTTCCTGTCTCCCCTGCACCCTCTCGTCCGGCCATCTCTTCTCAACCCCAACAAGGCCGCTGGTCAGGGTTGATTCTAGTTTTCCGCCGGGCGGGAAGCGCTTGGCGGAGCTGCGTCCACTTTCCTCTCGGCGTCTCCCCCCTTCTTCAGTTGGGGGCACTCCCTCTTAAAATGGCCCTCCTGCCCACACTGGAAGCAGCCTGTTCGCCTCCGGGTGGTCGCCTGGGACCCTGCATCTACCTTCTGGCTCAGCTCCTTCATCATGGCGGCCATCTCGTCCATCTTGGTGCAATAAGTTGTCATCTTCTCGGTGAGGGAGGCGTCGGCGGCTCTCACTTTGAACTTGTCTACCCCTTCCCGGTTGATGGTCTTCAGATAGGCCTCCGCCCCTATTGCTGTCATAACAGCCGCCTGCAGGTCCTTGGGCTGCGTCTGATATACCCACTGCCTAAGCTGACTGTCTCCCAAAGCGGACAGGAATCGGTCCAGAACCAGTGCGTCCACCGTCTTTGCATCGGCGTCGGGGTAAGCCAGCCGTGTGTATTTTGTAAGTTCCTCTTGCAGAGCCTGTAACGTTTCCCCCGGCTTACGCTCCCTGGTTCGGAGGAGCGCTTTGTAAGTTTCCATCTGATTAGGCGGTTCGAACCTGAGTTCCAAAGCCTCCCTCAGCTGCCGGTACCCTTCCGCCGTAGCTGGTTTAACCCCTGTAAGCAATCGCCGGGCCGGTCCTGTTAGGCTCAACCCAAGAAACATTCCGGCCTCCTCGGGTGTCCACCCATTAACCCTTACGCACAAATCAAAATGATTGAAATAGTCCGCCAAATCACCCGTCCCATCAAATTTGGTAGGTTTAATAATTGGCTTCCGCCCCTCGGCTGGTCCGCACTCATCTCCTCCTCCTCCGGTCTTCCCCCTCCCCCCTCTACCGGCGACGACACCTTCTCCTTCTCCTATCTCTCCCTCCTCCACCGGAGGCGTCCGGCCCCTCCGTGGGGGAATCAGGCGCCTTCTCAATCCCTCTCTCCTTTCCACTCTCACCTGTTCGGGGGGCTCTCTTCGTGCCCGACCTCCCTGACCCGCCTCCGGTTGTCTCCCGTTTACCTCTCTGCCCTCGTCCACCGGGCGTTCCTTGAACTCTACTTCTTCATCCCCCTCAGTATCGCCCTCAGCGTCCTCGGGTAATTTAGGTAAGTAGATCTCTCCCCATTCAGCCTCTCTAGCCTCCTCCTTCACCTCCTGAGCCCTTTCCTCCTCTCCCTCAGGCAGTTGAGGTTGCACTAGGGGTGTTCTCTCATCCCAATCCCACCCCTCTGCGGCTCTTCCTTCTGTCACAGGGGTTCCACCGATCATGGGAGGCCGCCCCAACGCCATCTCCGGTTTTCTCTGGCGGCCTCTCACCCCCTGTGGTCCACCCTCCGCCCCTTTTTTTCCATTCTCGTCCTTCTTTACTGCAGACCTCAACTCCATTTTCTTTTCTCCAGATCCTCCCTCAGCCATTCTTCGATCTCACCGGACGCAGGTTCGTAAAAAAAATATTAAGAACACCGCTGTCACCAATGTAGCGCCCGTTCGTATTATGAATGATCGAAGAACACAACCCGTCAAGTAACATTAACTCGCTTGGTTTATTGCCTTGGCACTCCTTGGCCACACCATCTAAATGCTGTCTGTGGGTAGAAATGTCGTCTGCAACCTCCTCCGGGAGCTAGCTGCTTGACTGTTCACCTCGGGCTGTCGGCTGGATCTGACCTCCGGTGGAACTAGTCGCGCTTTATATACAAGTCTCCACCGGGACGCTGCCTCTCGTGCAGCGTTCCGGCGGACTACTCCCGAGCGTTGAGACTTTCCCCGAATGACTGCGTGGCAGTCATTCGGCGGCCAAGCCTCTCCGCTACAGTATTCTGTAATGATGTATAAGGAATGGAAAATCAGCATGAAACTTCTAAATGCATTGCTCCCTTTGGATGTTCTTATGATGATTAATAACAAATCTCCCATCATCTAATCCTCTAGAAGTCTAGAAATTCAAAGCTCAAACGTTTGAAAGGGGTATTTCATCTATTCTTGCCATTTAAGACCATTCCCTGGCTAATGTGCCTATTATCATTTCTCATATTTGACCCAGGATAATGCTTAAAGAACAGGGCCCAGCAGGACTGGCATGGGGAAAGTATTATAATGTCTTTATGAAGGTTCCTAATGCTATACATATGTACAAAGAGAACTGCACAAGGGTCCTTATGTTGGTTACATCAGCTGTACTTATGTGAGCTATGGTTAGTGATAGTTTGACTGGAAGTAGCTTAATGGGTGAATTCAACTTGGTTATTGCTGTATTGTACGGGAGAATAAGAGCAATATACAAGTGGGGGTCACTGGGTAATTGTCTGAGGAAATACCAGCCAAAATATCTAAGCTGTTTAATGTGCGATAAGTCTACTATAACGTATTCTCTTATGTACTACCACTGTGCCTGTCTGCCAATTCCATTTGCAGGCTGAGATTGTGATCCCTGATTCCTAAACATACACACTTTATTAATACAGATACCATCTTTGAACTTTACCATGTCTGCACATAGGTCCCCTGTAATAAGGATCCCTACTTCTATGACTGTTACAGGATTAGCGAAAAGGTGCAGGGTGCATTAAGGTCCCCACTCCCAGTCCATGTCACTTATTATTTGAATATGAATATATTGTATTCATAGGAGAGAGAAACTTGGCGTCAATTCTTCACAAGCAATAGTAAAGGACAATCATTGGGTTCTGTATATACATCAAACTAATATAACACTCAGAAGGGATTTTGAGATGTTGTTGGTAGATCGAGATTATTTTTAACTATCCTATGTACCTCTAAATTTCCAGTTTTGTTGACTTCCTCTTACAGTGCTAAGAAAAGATATACCATTGTGCTTGTTGCTTCTATCATTTTAGCACTTTCATTCCAGATTACTCTACAACATGCAGTACCCCTGAAAACCACACCACAGATCCATAACAAACAATTGGGCCTTAGCTCATAACGGGACTCTGTATGACCATGGGCTCTGAAGAAATGTCCTTCTGGAGGAGTGAACCATTAACAGCCATCACCATGGTGCTGGGCGATTGACTGCATAAATACCCCTAAAAGATAAGTAGCAATGTGCACAGTCTAATCACAATAAGTACTTTTTCTGTCTGTCCCTGAACCAGTCATATGGATCATGTAGCAGGCTCTACTTTTCTATACATGGTTTAACCTTAATGTGGGAGCAGCCTGGTCCCAGGGCAGTCCATAGAATTAATAAGATTACAAGTTAATTATCTTTGCTATAGTATAGTGATCACTAAGTCTTAGTGTATAGTAGATTTGAGTAGTGTGTTTGTACATAGTGTTATGGTTTGCTGTGTGCCTCTGAAATAGGGATGCTTCAAGTAAATGGGGTCAGAAATATGGTCTAGGGAAGTCAATAAAGATAGGTAATGTTAGGTATATAGCAGGAAATATCTGTGATAGAAGGATGTGTTACAGAGCTATTTCATATATGGCCTTAACTTGAGATTGAACCTGCTATCCAAGCAGCAATTATGCCAAAAGCCCCTGAAATATCATTAATGCCATGTAGGCATTAAGGATATATTCTCCATCTGTTAAGAGATATAGCAAATATCCCTCAATGAAGAGTTGTTGCAGGGGAACGCATCATTGTCTGGTCATTTAGAGGGCACAGATGTAGGTATGCTGACACTAATGTTGGTGTAACTTCAGCCATTAGCCATTGCTTCTAATTCTAAAACTCGAGTACAGTAGGATCCATGAAATCTGATTCGCCGAGAGCAGGTGCTTGATCAGAGGACCGAGCACTCATGGGAGAACTACCGTGACTGCAGGGCAGATCCAGGGGGGGGTCCTGGGGGTCCGGACCCCCCCCCCTTTTGGTCAACCCATAACATGTTCAAATGGGGGTCCCCAAAGAGGGACCCCCCCTTTGGGCCCACCCAAGATGTCCACTTTGTATACCCCCATTCATGGCCCCTATCTCTCTTTGATATGGTTTTATTGTTTGTGAATTTTATAATTTATGACTACAGTATCTAAAATCTATAAAATTTCCACAAAATTTTCTAACGTGACCCAATGTGCACCAGTGAGTCCACATAGGCATCTAGGCATCAGGTGTGCCTTATGCATGGGATACTATGTTTGGTCCCACAGGTAATTTTCTATTAGATTTATATCCCATTAAAATTTTATTCACCACTTGGGGTACATCAAAATACTGTGTGCTGTAATGAGTTTTTGTGAAATTTCAAAGCTTTCTTGATGGTAGGCTCCAAATCACTTTAAAATAAAACTACTAGATTCACACCCAATGATACAGAAATTCCTTAGATGCTTAGACTACCGTGTTTAAAACCAATATTTCAAAAAATTCCTTGGGGGACGAGCTGTCAAAACTCTATCAAAGAACAATGTATGGTATCAGGACATAAATTTACATCCCTTTCCTATACCAAAACGTTTTAAATATAGGTTTGATGATTATGTTATAAGATTTTCTTTGGGAATGACCCAAAAGTCCACCAGTGCATAAACATACTCCTGATGGTACACCAAAATGCTTTAAACTTCAAGGTTTAACATAATTTTTCAAAAAACTTCCCAGGGGTGCAGGCAGTCCCTACACCCCCTTAAGGAACAATATCTAAAAATACTACATTCATCTGAGGCTAGTTAAAGCCCTTGAACTCAAGATTTTGACATCTATATTTCAAAAATCTTTTTGAGGGACCAGCCCCTAAAACCTCACAAAGACAAAGCATTACCACATAAGATTTGCATCCCCTTCATGGAAACCTGCCCACCCTAGGTTTACACCAAAATGCTTTAAAATTTGGAGTTTGATATACATATTTCTACAACTTTCTAGGGGACATGCCAAGCCTCCCTAAAACACCATTGTGCAATCAAAATTCAATAAGATTTCCATTCTCTGTTCTCATAATCATGGGTTCTTTCGCACCTTCGGGGCTTTGTTATAACGACCCTTATGATAAGCAATATTTATCATAGATAGACATCTCAGAGAATAGTGACTATTGAAAACAATGCTAGAATAAGCTAGTCGGTGATTTGTAAGCACTAAGCAGTATTGATATAGTATATAAACTGTGTGTTTTCTAAGGATCTACTTTCATCACACACTACCTGCTAATTATGCGCTAAGAAAGCTGTCATTTCTGATATCAAACCCTATTAACTCTGTGCCAGTATGAGAGGAATAGGATATAGAATTTTGTGAGTGTTTGAGGAGAGAACAGCCGAGTCAACATAGATCCAAATACTGCCAGAGTCATATATCTTTATGGCCCTGGACCTTTTTACAGCGACAAGCAAACATTTCTTACTGTAGGTCCACTTAACAACTTTGTCATTTGCCCTCCCACACATCTTATACATCTTAGGTGCACTGTGTTGTTGGGTACACTTATTGGAGTCTTTTATATGAATTTCTTTAGTGTTAGAACATGGACAACTGACCCCCCAGTATCACTTATAAGGCAACAAAAAATTAACCTCATTTGAAGAGCGAGGCAATTCGTAGAGACCATAGAGCTCTATATGTAGTCCAAGGCTATATAATGATATTGGCTTTTAATTTTAAGAGCCGTATTGTACTTCAATTAGCCATGCTCATTGTCATAAGCTGGGTGATAATGGCCCTGTTAGCATTCAGCCATCGTACGTTATTTGCCAGGGCTACATACAAATGTGGCAAGGTTAATGTAAGCTCACAAATATCAGCATAATGCATCAATGTGGCAGTGACCATAACTAATAATTGAGAAACCATAAGGGCAAATTATGTCATTACTTTGAAATTCAAAGTCAGAAAGGCAGTTAAAGTCTACCCCTCTCCACATATCAACTTGGTTAGAAACAGGAAGTCATAGTAACAATATAGTCTATAATAATAATGACCACAACACGTTTCCTTACCTTCCACATGCCCTGTACCCCACTGCCATATCCCAGCTGTTTAATGCACACCTCCCTGGGCACTATAGTCCCAGTGTGCAGTGGACTGGGGATGGGGTGGTATTAACATGACTGCTGCAAGCTACCTGTTGTTGATGTTGACACATGGGGTGCCTGTCTAGATGACACTCTTCTCCTTGAATCACAGGCTTCAACTGTTAGGCAGTATGTTGTGGGGAACGCCACTGAATAGAGGAGTCCAGCTTTGGGATAACCTAGATGAATGGTACCAAAAACGTCAGACAATACAGCAGTTCAAATGCTGTATTTCACAGATAAACGATCTGCACAAAAAAGTAAACGACCTGCTGATGCAGAAATTACAGAAATTGACATGAGCCATCAGGACTCAATATTACTTGAGGACTAAAAATTTAACTTTTCTGTACTACATACCACATGTCACTGCTATTAGTTTATGTTCGAGCCCATTAATTGGATGGACTCAGTGATTCAGGGACAAGTTTTGAATATCTCAACTGTGTGGTCCATTGCAGTTCCAAAATGTTTCATCAACTCAATATCAAATTCTGTCAGTATTGGAATCTATGTACTTTTGTATTTTTTTTTGTATTTTACATATATATATATATATATATATATATATATATATATATATATATATATATATATGTATATATTTCTTTCTTTCTTGTGTGTCATCAATTGGCAGTCAATCAAGCAGATGCATTTTGTGTGATCCAAAGGGTCTTAGAGGCCACAATCTTGTATGTAATGTATATATCTTATTGTATAGAAATCACATCTCAATCACATATGGATTGAGTAAATAACTATCAAAAAAAGGATGACAAAATAATCTCATCGTTCATTGTAAATATCACCATTCTCCTGAGTGACCTTGATTGTGTGATTTAGGACGTTAATACCGAGAAGAATACTGTGTTTTTTCTTTCTTTTTTTTCCTTATCATAAGATGCCACTTGATTTATTTTTACAACCACACAGTTGACTGACATTTATTATCACTACCACATGTAGTGGATCAGTCAATAAAGATTATTATAAAAAAAAAAGAAAATAAAGCTTGATATGTCAACATCTTTGCTATTTTCTAACCCTGCGATAACCATAGGTACAAACAATTTGCATATAACACATTGCTTATTGCTCTTCGAAAGAGCGTATATAGCTCACATAGCCATTATCAGCTGGGGGCCGCCATTAGACCCCGACGGCACTATGACTAACACCTTTAGCCCCCAAATCCGCAGTATATGCCAGGGATGCCTCCCATTGGTCAATAATCCAATAGCCATGTGCCGCATAGGCCTACATGTGCCAGCCCTCAGCTACAGACACGAAGTGCCATACCTTCGGCACAGGGACTCCTCCCTTCAGCCTGACAGACGCAAAGGCACGCAGCCCGACAGGCAGACAGACACGCAGCCCGACAGGCAGACAGACATGCAGCCCGACAGGCAGACAGACAGCCCGACAGGCTGACAGACATGCAGACACACAGCCCATCATACTGTCAGACAGTTTAATCCTGTGCCTTCATCACCCACACACCACTCTGGACGTCCTGTGTGAGTCCTCCTAACAGGTAACTATAGATCTACTCAGTAAATGCTGGCTCATTCTATTATTTTTCCTGGCAATTAGTATGGTCTTTGGTGTTAACAATGAGCATAGAATGTTAATTATCTATTTGTATATTCACAATAGATGCACGTGTGTGTGCATTTTGTATAAGTGTACAGAAAAGGCAAGGAACTCTGGGTTGTATGAAATACCAAATGTTATAAATTTGTCATCAGAATACCGGTCTGCGTGTGGGACTCACATTAAAAGGCCACTTGATAAATTCATTCATCAACATTTGACAGGTGATAGACCGTGTCTTGCTGTGTAGACCTATAGTTAAGAATGATGGATGACTTTCTAAAGCTTTCTTACAAATACTAGACATATTTCCATGACCCGGTCAAGGCAGTGATTAAATTGACATTGAATGCAGATGTTTATCTTGTCTGTGATGCGTTGGTCGCATTATTTTGCACACCTAAGGAGGGAAGAATACCATGCAGAGCAAGGCATGGCAATGGATTAAAATCTAATTAAATTTTGATATTGTTTGCAGAGTGTGATGCACTCAGTCCCAGGTATTGACTACAACGTTCTACTAAGAATAATGATAGGACAATGCCCAAAGGTATCATGTCCATTTGCTGCAATGATGCGGCAATGCATTGCTGGGCATGATGCACCAACACTGCATTTATGGATGCATAATTATGGCACTTTGGGAACATAATACTTACTAAGTGCACTATTAACAGCAATTCAAGCATGAACGATGGCGGCAAATTTCTAGGCCATGGTGAAATGTGCCGTCTATCAAACGTTAACAGAAACGTTGTGTAAATAAAACGAATCATCAATGTGCAGTGGGCTGGGATTTAGTTTTAAGATGACCCACCTAGACCTCCTTCCTTTTCGTTAGGTTTGTGAAAACTGTGCCATGTCAAGGCACTATTTAACATCTCATAAAATGTGTGTTTGATTTCAGAATGTCGCCCTGTGTATACACATTCCAGATTCGCCATACAGCTAATGGTACTTGATGTCCTTTCGTGCTTGGTGCATTGAAGCCAGGTACGTGATTTGAAATCTCTTTAAACCGTATGCAAACATGTAGCATATTTTTTGAAAACTTTAAATTACATGCCCTTTGAATTGCCTATTTTTAGAAGCTCGTCTCTAGTCTAGAATCCCACAGCCAGGGTTGAAAACACCAAGAATGTAATACATCTAAGACCATGACGCAGAACTTCATTACATTGGGTTCATTATTTCCAATAGGTATTACCAATTCCCTTTATATTGACTTTACATTCATACAGACGTCACATGAATAAAGCTCCCAAAAACCACACCGACATCAAGTTTCAATGACATCAGGAAAGTGTTTTTTCGGCCTAAAACTACAAAGCTGAATAGATGAAGACATTCCTCCTCCATATGCCATTTTACCTAAGGTAAGACATCTGTATTGTCAGTGATCATGAGTGATGGGGGGCCACTTTTTACTGATCTAGGGAAAAAAGATATTCTGGTACATAAACATAGAGTCTCCTGTGGATGTTGGTGGCACTGTCATTCCCTTACAGATTCCTGAACTCCTTGAGTAAGAAGAAAAATAAAGATATTAAGTAAGAAATAGCTGAAGGCTTTGTAACCAACTTTACAATGTTTTGAAAATGAAAAGTAAAATTGTAGTATTTGTCCTACCTGAAACCACCCGCCCATAACATATGCATAGAGAGTTATAATGAACATTGATGTCAACAACTTTCAATGCTTTTCCCAGGGGCGTGTAAGAAGGCCCATATACAATGATGAATGACTATAAAAATCTGGGTGCTTCTCCTTTATATAGCACTGACTCACATAAATTGACATATTGTCAGTAGACCGTTATAGGTATTGTACTTATCATATTTATTTTTCACCTTTGACTCTACCATGTAACCCAGTGTCCGAGTCTACCCATAAGCCAAACCATACCAAAGACCAAAGGCTGGCGGCGTCAACTGCACTCAGTGACCCCGCCTCCTCCCACTGGAGGATACGCCGTCAATCACAAGCAGCTCGCTGCATGCTGGAAATTCCTAGCAGACAATGTTTAGAAACAACTCCTCCTGCTGGAGGACATGCCCATTGATCATGAGCAGCTCACAGCATACCGGGAGTTCCCAGCAGCTATATTTAGAACCACACTGAACTCTGTGAACCCCAGTGCTATGTTTGGGATCTCCCCTACATACCTGCACTGGAGTTCCCCAGTTACTATATTTAGCTCACCTGATACTATTTTTAGGATGAGCTGGGTGAGCAGCTCCTACTACAAATACCTGTGGAGGGAGCAGCTCACCCATCTTTCCACCTTCATACTTCACACCTCACACACTCACGTGAGATCAAGGCCCTTGGCTCAAGGGCTAGGCTTGGACACTGTTGGGCACCTTTATACTGTATCACCATCTATACCTCGTGGACTTCTATGAATAAAGTGGATATCAACTGGATTCCTGATTCGTCTGTATTCATCCTTATTCATCATTTACGGACTCGTTGACAATGGTGGAAAACCCTCACGTATCATCCCACAGTTACCACCTCTCATGAGCCATGGACAACAGTGAGACCCTACCAAAGGAGCCAGCCCCACAACGTATCCCTACATCTCAAGACAGAGACCAGCAAGAAGCCACTAGTACACAGTACGCCGCCCCGATAGACTCCTCGCCAGACGCGCTCCAGCTGGACCCAGTGCTACCAGCCCATAGACGCACACATAAACAGACACCTGTGAGTTCAAACACCTTACATTTCTCATCTACCATAGTGGACACCAACACAGGTGCACCTACCAGTACACCAGCAGGAGCCCCACCACCAGGTTTAAACCTCACCCTACCTGGCTATTCACCCTCAGAATCACCACCCCTAAGATTAGGTGGTCTTCAAAGTACCACATACAGCACGCCTGAAAATCAATCACCTGGTTACCTCCACCTAGATAGCCATCTAGAGGAAAGATCCAATAGCCTGCAGGAAGCCCTGGAAGCTGCCGGACGGTCACCCTCATCCAGCAGTGATTCTGACCCACAGTGTACACCTGACCTAAGTTGGGACAACCTTACTGTACCGGACATCCAAGCCCACCCATCAGTAGCAGACAATTACTGGAGGAGCAGGCTAGACTCAGCAATCCACAGGTGGAGAGAAAACAGACTCAACACAGGACGTGTACAACTGATACCAACCGGAGCTACACCAAGCTACCAGTGTGGTGAGAGTCCCTCTGTTTTTCTAGACAGGATAAACCGTATTCTAGAAGAGCAGTGGCAAGACAACTCCAATCCCACCAATTTGCTAAGGCCGCACCAAAACCCACAGCCTAATAGCAATCCACCTGGAGGAAACCCTAGGCCTTACTACCCCTACTCTACCTCTGAGGAAGACAGGGCGACACCTCCAGCACCAAATTCATCCCTGAGCACGCCTCCAAGAGCCAGATCCTTTGAAAGGCCATACCCCACCCATAGGCCCAGGAGAAGAGTGCAATCATCCTCCCCTCAAAGGCCAAATACACCTGTATTTTACAGACTTCAAAGAAGCTTAGACTCTGCAGCTAGAAGAGGCGACCTTGTGGCCACTACCCCCATACTACACAGAAACAGTCACTTCCCCGCCCATTTACAGACAGAATCCACCTCTGAAGAAGACACAGAAGTAACCTTCCCCCACCTGCACAGAGCACCTGCCTACCCAAACATGGCCACTGCAGCTCCACCTCCAGAGTACAACCAGGATGACATGACGAGGAACATAGTCAGAGAGTGCACCCAGGCAGTCAATGACTCCCTCTCCAACCTATTAACAGGACAAATGAACTTATTGTCCGCTGAAATAAAAAGGATTGGAGACGACTCCTCCTGCCAACTGTCAAGAATAAATGACAGGTTAAATGACATGGACACTTGGAAGTCGCACCTGGAGAATGACATTGGCCAAATACAAAGAAAAGCAGCTCAGGACAACGCTGATGTACTGAGAAGGTCTGAAATAGCGTCAGCCAATCTGTCTGACAGAATCAACAGAAATATTGATGGAATGAGATCTGAAATATTCAGGGCCATTGATAGGACAAGAACACCTACCAGCCAAGGCCAAAACAGCCTTTTCTCACCCACCAACACTAGGCTACCCCCTTCAGGCCAACCTTCACATGTTATGGGCACCTCTACCAGAATGCCGACATCTGTACCGGTAGGATACAGGCTCAGCCCACCAAGCCTTTTCCAAAATACAACCCGAATGATAGCGACAGGTGCCACGCCCACCCAACAAGGCGCGACACATGCAGGTCTTGGTAATTCAGCCACAACCCACCAGATGGCGCCCTCTACCACTCGTCCATCACCGGTAGCCGCCACATCACTTTCAGGCAGTGTTTACAACCATGTATACATGCCCCACCAGGCGCACACGCCCTACAACAACCCTATACCAATGTATAGCTTGTTTACAAACACTCCACCTGCCCAAGCAGCTGCCCACCAGCCTGCAGCGCAGTCCACACCAATGATACCAAATCTAGGACAATCCAATTTCTCCGCTCCTACTGGATATAGGAGTTTTGAACCTGAGCGACTCACATCTGCTCAATTAAGCTGTTTTAACAAGCCAGAACCCTTTGACAAACCCTCGCCCTACAGATCTGCAGCCAGATTCCTGGCAGAATTCAAATTCTATATAAGAAATGCATACCCCCGCAGCCCAACAATGCATGCATCCTGTATGTATACCTTTTTAAAGGGCAGAGCAGCACAATGGTTTTTCACAAACATTTTCGACAGGCCAATCATGTATGACACTGAGGCAGTCTATGCCGCCTTTCTCAGCAGATTCAACCAGCCTGACCCTGCCACAATAATCAAAGGATATAGAATCAGAAAGCAGCAACCCAAGGAGACTGTGGAGGAATACATAGCAGATATGACCTTGTTGCTATCCAACAGCAACCTGGATGAATCTGTACAAGTGGACTATCTCATAAATGGCCTCAAAGATGAAATAAAAAATGTTGTACTCTCAGACAGCCCCAAAAGCATTAGAGAAGCCGAGACTGCAGCATTAAAACAAGAATTGGTCATGGAAGCAGCCAAAGCAGCCCATGCCTCAAACCAAACTTCAGACTTGTGCGCCATGAACTATAATAACTACAATGGGCAAAGGAACAATAACAACAACAACAATAACAGATCCAGGAAGGACCAGTACAACAACAACAATTATAACAACAAGCCCCCTGGAAATGGCAATATTAAGCAGTATGACGATAAACCTAAATCAGGATACAACCAAAATCAACAAGGTTATAACAACCCCAGACCCAACTCAAACAGCAGATCAGGCTCCAAGAACAGGTATCAATCGCCAGGCAGAAGCAAATCTCAGGAGGGAAACAGAAGCAGGTCCAAATCCAGCGACACAAGAAACAACTTTGTTTTCATCCCTGTTGCCTCCACCCCCACCAACACCCGCCAGGTGTCCTTCCAGAAACTACTGGTCCCAGCAGATTTCCCAATCCCTGATGATTGGACCCAGCAACAAAAGAAATCCAGGGACCCAACACCAGGCAGAAATGACAACAAAAAGACAGAAGACAACCATCATGACAACCAACCTCCTGATTCTGGACAAGGAGAACACTACAATGACAACATTGAATAGGACACAGGGGAGGGCCACCAAGCATCTTACAGCCCCGCCCCCACCTTGGACAACAAAACTGGAACGTCCCCCACATGCCATATTTCACACACAAATGATGGAGCAGAATTAAATTCGGCAGAACAACAGAACCACGACCCCCAGCCTGTGAATTGTGACGAAGACTCCTCATCAGACAGTGAGGACCTCTATGAAAACCAGAACAAGAGAATCTCCACCCTCCAATTAAAAGTCGAGACCAGTAAGTATGGGCAGCAAGGTAAGACCTCTTACATTAATACTGAATTGACTAAAGGCGCAGTTAATGTTGATATCAATGGCAGTTCTTACAGAGCCCTTGTAGACTCTGGAGCCTCCCTTTCCTTTATCAGCCAGAAAATGGCAGATAAAATCATATCAACTCCCAATTTCAGACATGGTAGGAGATCTCGCATGGTTATCCTACTAGCTGATAAATCCTCAGTTCAGGTCAACAATTCCATCACTATAACTTTCCTAATCAATAACACAGAGTTTAAAACAAGACTACATGTTGTTCCAAAGCTAAATCACCCCATAATTCTTGGCGTAAATTTTATGACCAAATATAGGGCCAAAATTTCCTTTGGGGCCAAGTCCCCTTCACCACACTTCATAAGAGCAGCCAAAGGCCTAACCATGCCACCAAATTCTGAATCCACATTCAATGCAATCGTAATAGGACCTGATTCCTTAATAGGTAAAACAGGCATCACAGAAAATGTTGACACTACATTACCGGTACTAATCAAACACGCCCTTGTTGAACCAAGGTCAACAAGAAAGATCATACCGGTAACAGTGGCCAACCCAAACGATTTTTCCATCAATATCAAAAAGCACATGAACCTAGGCATCTTTGCACTTAACAATCTAGACAAAGCCATTCCCATTGGAAAACTGAACAGCCAACACTCCCTCAGCAGCATAATCTCTGACAAAGAAATGCTCCCCATCAATTGTGGAGATGATCCCCTAGATCAGCTACCCAAAGGGGACGACCCTCTGAAATATACAATATGTGACAAGCTCTCTGAGGCCCGAAAACAACAAATCAAAAACATTGTTGAATCAAATAGAGAGGCCTTTGTGTTAAATGAGAGTGCTATAGGATTAAACGTTGAAAATGAGGTCAAATTAGAATTAATCCCTGATTTCAAACCCTGCAACAGACCATCCTATAGAATGTCACCCAAAAAAGAGATTTTCCAAAGAGAGCTGTTAGATAAACATTTACAGCAAGGTGTCATTGAAGAATGCACCAAACCCTGTGAGTGGAACTCCCCAGCTTTCTTAGTACCCAAACCCCAGGGAGACAGGTCTGTAGCCTCAGGATGGAGAATAGTCGTGGATTATAGATGGGTTAACCAAAACCTAAAATCTTTTTCCTACTCCTTCCCCAGAGCAGACGACCTCATGCAACAAGTTGGCAGAACAGGTGCTAAATATTTTTCCAAATTGGATGTATACAGCGCCTACCATCAGATTCCTCTAGCTAAAGAATCAAGGCCTTTAACAACTTTCTCTGCCAATGGCACAAGGTATATGGCCAAAGTATTACCCATGGGTTTAAAAACCTCTGGTTTGTCGTTCATGAATGTAATGGAACAATTGCTCATGAAATGCAAATACAGAAATGCAGTAGCCTATGTGGATGATGTGGCCATATACAGCCCCACATGGGAAAGACACCTGCAAGACCTAGATGAAGTGCTAAAACTTTTCATCAAAGGAAACATCAAATTAAAGTCAGAAAAATGTGAATTTGGCACCACCAAAATGGAATTCTTAGGTTTTACCCTAGATCAACACGGCATCTCACCTTCCCCAGACAAAATCTCACCAGTCAAAACCTTCCCAGCACCTAAAAACATCCACGACCTTAGGTGTTTCAATGGAATGGCACAATTTTATAAGAGATTCATTAGAGGCTTCGCCCATATAATGAAACCCCTATATGAAGCCACAAAGGGTACTTTCAAATGGACCACTCAGTGTCAAACAGCCTTTGAGAAAATCAAAGCATCAATTTGCACTGAGGCAATCCTAAAATTCCCAGACTATAACAAACCCTTCATCATCTTCACAGACTCCAGCAATTTCAGCTTAGGAGCAGTTATCACACAGGTAGATGAACATGGTTTTTATAGGCCCATTGAATTCTCTGGGAGAGGTCTAACACCTCAGGAAACCAGATATGGAATAACTGACAAAGAGTTACTTGGGATAATCTTCGCTGTCAAAAAGTTCCACCATTATGTAGACGGCACTCACTTCAAGGTATATTCAGATCATACAGCCCTAGTCTCCCACTTCAACAAGAAGGAAAATATCACCAATGGCAGATTGGCAAGATGGGTAGATACTGTTATGTCTTATGATTTTGAAGTGAAATACCTACAAGGCAGAGCTAATCTAGTGGCAGATTGCCTGTCCAGAAGAAAATATCCCCCTGGCTCTGATGATCCAATACCAATTAGATCACAAGGAAAAATTATCCTCCCACCAAAAAGGGTACAATTTTCAGATATATCCATGACAAAGGTTTTCAAATCAGACGACCCAATTCCCAATAATCCCATCTGTTTGGGACCTCCTAGATCAATATTAAAAGGAGGCAAAATTTGGGGAAGCACCAATAAACCACCAAAAGGCGTCATAGCAAGGAAAGGCACCCCAGAGAGGCAGCAAAGTGTGAACCCTGACCTGTGTGTACTCACTCGAGCACAGTCCCAGTCTCAGGACGACACACCTCCAGCAGCCAGCCAATCAGCACCCAGTAAAAAGACCCGCCCACTCAAGCCTAAGCGCAGCAGTCCTCGCCCCAGAGGCAGGCCCGCCAAATCTAGGTCACCTAGGGTCTCCATCAAAGCTGCAAACGCCAAGAGAGCTAAGCTCTCCCGCCGTGTGCTACCTCTAGCTGAAAGGGCAATTCAGGAAATCTGTAAACACCAATCCCTGACACCTTCTAGAGAAACACTGATTAAAAGCCAAAAAGAAGACCTTTTTGCATCCTCTATGGCAAACTACATTGAAAAAGGTAGCCTGCCACACGACTCAGGATTAATGAATCAAATACTACGTAACCACGACCAATTCATCTTACTGGATGAAGTCCTCTTCAGAATTACTGATACCAATTTGGGTAAGACTTTAGAGCCCACACTGCAAATTGTAATTCCAGAAAAGTGGACAGAATCTTTAGTGGAAGCAACCCATTGCTCTCCCCTAGGTGGACACCTAGGTCCAGTCAAAACCTATACAGCCATAAGGGCTAGGTATTACTGGAGATCAATGTTTAAAGAAGTTTTTGACTTCTGCGGTACTTGCCACACATGCCTGACCACCAAAAAGAGACCCAAAAACCTGAAAACTCCAATGAAACTACGTGACCCAGTGCTTACAGCATACTCTCATGTCACCATGGACACAATAGGCCCTTTTTCCAAGGCCGCTGATGGCTCCCACTACATACATGTGGTGACCGACCATGCCACCAGGCATGTGACTGCCTGGACAAGTGAAGAAAATACTGCTGCAGTTGTAGCACTTGGTTTCTTCCAAAAAGTCATATGTATCCATGGCACTCCCTCAGTACTAAACACAGATAATGCCCAACAATACGTCTCAAAACTATTCAAATATTTTTGTGAAAAATTCGGCATTAAACATGTGACAGGAAGTGCACATTGGTCTAGGTCTCAAGGTCTCTGTGAGCGCCAACATCAAACCATTGAATCATCCCTCAGGGCTTTTGTATCAAAATCACAAAAGCATTGGTCAACCTTCCTACAGGCTGTAGTCTTCAGTATTAATAATACTATAAGCAGCGCCTTAGGCTACTCACCAAATTTGTTAGTCTTTGGCAAGCAGACACACCTACCAACTGAAGCAGCTTTGTCCTTGATTAAAGCTGAAAAAGACTCAAGCACCAAGGAGAAGATTATGACCAGCCTACTACAGTTTAGGGATGATATTCAGATGAGAGCTGCAGAAAACATGATCTCTGCTCACAAAAAGATGAAAGCCAGACATGACACTTCAGCAGAACTGAGCTCATATAACACAGGCCAATTGGTATATTTACATATACCCACCCTGCTGGTCAAATGCACATCAAAAAAGTTGCAACCCACATACTCAGGCCCCTACATCATAATGAGGATGACTTCACCAGTTACAGCTATTCTAAAAAGGCTACAAGATGGAAAAATACTGAAGAAATCAGTACATGTATCAAGGCTAAGGAGACCAATCACAAGAGCTAGCGCCAAAGCCATTATAAAAAGGCTGCAATCAGGGCCCACAAGCTCACTTCACGACCCCGACCAGGACGACCCCTCCAATGTGAGTCTTACCACTCCCAAAATAAAGAAAAAGAGAGGAAGGCCAGCCAAAAAGGGAACAATCTCCTTCAGCCCCATGCCCTCCAGAAAATCAAGAAAAATTTCTAAGCGTCCATTATAGGCCATAAGTCGCTGTGTCAAACACCAAACATCCATATAAACAACCCTCCTTCATTCCCTACAGACGCCACGCGCCCCAACCAAATTAATCAACCATTAATACACCAACCACTTAAACACACTGACAGCAACAGTCACAGACCAACGCCCAACCTATTTATACTAACAGCCATAAAAATTCCTATGCATCCAAAATCAACACCGCCTTGATTAACTGTATATACACACACCTACCCCTTCTAAGTGGAACGCCAAACACTGGCAAATGGATTATCAAATAATTAGGTTAGGTTACACACGCCACATACCGACCGCCCAAGGCAGCGCTGTATCCTCGGTTTGTGTATAAAATTCAATACACACATGCGACGGCTTGTTACCACTTCAAGACCACTATTTCCAATGATAAACCTATTGTAGGAAGATGGACCTCTGACACCCACACCCCATGTTTACACCGCTGTCTCCGCCAACCCTCAAGTGCTGTGGTGGCACATATACAAATCAATAACACACTGCCCTCAAGGTCTTTAGAAGCTACAGGGACGCCATAGCAACCATATCACCTTGGCCAGGGATAAAACACCCCCCCGCCAAGCTTCCCAATATGCTGTCCTTAGACAATATCTCACCACCAACCAATCCAGGCCAGGATAACCCTAATTTGCATATGGGACCGTCAACCCCACTTGCATCCACCAATAATATTTGGCCTACGCCTCTTTCAGGGCAAGACATACCACCTATGGGAGATCTCAGACTGAGAAATAGCCAAACTCAATCTCAGGTTTATAAGCGCTTGCCCACCCACATCTGATCACAACACAACCCACAACCAATACAACCACACCTTAAGCACGGCAACAAGTGTCTGGGAAGGGACCATGGCAGACCCATCATGCAACCAGCCCAGGTAGGATTATCTTATGGGTCTATTTTAGCATTTAGGATTTTTAACAGTCGTTCTAGCATTGTACATGATAGCACTTTATTATCATGGTGCCCAGGTACCCCTATTAACCAATGGCGGTGTGAGCCTTAAGTGTGTGTAAAATGTGGAAGAACTTCTCCACTACCCTATAATTTTTAACATTGATAATCCAATTTACTAAACCTCTTCAGCCAAGCAAATTCCCCACCTTTACCTCTCCCCCATTCACAGCCCACTTAGACCCCTTTTTTCCTTTTATGACTTACAGCCTGGACCCACCGGCAAATAAGCACGGCCCAAATGCTACATGGACCATACACAGCCTCCTTGGACCACATGGGATCAGGAGTGATCTCATGGATCCTTTTGAAATTAGGAGCATAATCATGGAACAGCAACACCTCATCACCTTCCTCGCCCAGGAAGATATTAAACATTACCTCAGCAGCCCTGTGCTAAGACAGGAGCTGGACTTGAGCAATCACTCCACAGCAGCAACCATCAAAGCCTTCATGGTCGCTGTAGCTGGGGATAATCCCCGCCGGCCTCCATGGGGCAGGTTTAATCATAGATCTGCATCATACATAGCACTTTTATGTGCTCGCACGCTCATAGCGTCGGAACAGCCCCTCAGGGACTTACCCCGCCAATACTCCAGAATTGGACGTGAACTGGCCATAAGGAATACGGCCAGCATAGTATTCCAGTTTGCTGTCTTCGAGATAAACAGATTCCATGCTCAAGCTCGTGTGCCGCCCCTGACGGTGACAACAGGCACCAGTCCATCTGCATAAAACCTTGCATGTGACAACAACCCTACCACCCACAGATTCCCCGACCCTTGTAAATACTTGACCATACTAACATCCCATTTGTGACTGAGCTAATGTTATTTTTAAAGTGAACCCCACCATCAAAATTTTCAAAATCCTCAAAATTTTCAATTTTTTCTCATTTTTCTAGAGCAGCAGCCATCCTAGCAGTCTGTATATTCCTACATCTGCTCCTCGGCTGCACCTCAACATCAGACAACAATCTGAACACCATCTTCAGACCCAACTATGGCGCACTGTTTACCAGGTTACCCCAAACATTACTAGCCAATTACATGGACTATCCATTGACCTTTAGCCTTAACTTGACCTTTGATCAGAACCTAAGTCAGCCAAAACTACTCAGCCCTCTCATCAGCACTGAGGCACCCCAATACATTAAGCACACAGCCCATGCCCTAGACAACATGATACAGAGCCTATTCTCCAAGTCAAAAACAACACTAAAAACTTTGTCAAAATTGATTTCACCTCCAAATATCAGAAAAGCCAGAAATGCCCCCGGCCAAGTCATTGGTGACATTTTAAGAGCTTCAATAGGCCTCGGGACTCAACCAGAAATTGATATTTTGAATTCTGAGATGTCTGACCTGGATAAAAAGTTAGCCACCAAAATGCACGTGGTAGAACTAGCCACACATTTCTTGTTAAATATTTCGGAATTTAATTACAATTCTGTCAACATCTTCTCAAAATTCCAAAACGACACTGACGATGCTCTATCTTTTATTTCCGGAAAATTAGAGCATTTAAATTCTAACATCTCATCAATATTATTAAAATTAGAACTCCAATCCAGACAGGACACCTTCTATTCAATGTTATTCACAGCAGCAAATTCTCAAATAGAGTCTTTAATTGACCTCCAAAGCGACTTGGAAAATCTGCTCTTAACCATTAATAATCTACTTGAGGGCACCCTACCCCAATCCATCATCACACAAGACGACCTCAGTTTAGGTTTAAACAATTTGTCCAGCCTCCTGCACGAGGCACACCACGGCATTATTTTAGAAGGCCTACCCATAAGTTATTATTATCGGCGCCGAGTACATGTGCACTGGAGCCATAACTCGAGCCTGTTAATAACCATACCAGTACCCATAACCAGAGGGGGAAGCACCTTTTCTATATTTAGAATAGAAACCTTCCCCGTGCCTTTCGACACCTCCGACACTAAGTCAGTAGGTCACACCCAGGTGGAGCCACTTCCCGGCTACTTGGCTATGTCCAAGACCCACTCACACTATATACAGTTTACACAAGCTGACCTGGATATGTGTGACCTCGGCCACCTTATCAGCTGTAACCTACCCCTACCTCTGTTGTCGGCCACACACCCCACATGCACTCTATCCCTATTTTTAGACCTACCAGAGGCGGTGCACCATACCTGCAGTTTTAAAGCACACATGGCAGCACCCATACCAAATCTTATCCAACCCCTATCTCACAGCACTTTCCTATTAATAACCGACCATCCCATTTCCATGCTCCAATGCACAGATTCAGGCCAAGTCGAAATTAAGAATAGAGCATACTCAGTCATCTCAGTCCCATGTCTGTGCTCCATTAAAAATGCCGGCATGATTTTAACCAATTCCGATTTATCTTGCACCCAAAATTTCACCTTAGAACCCATATCAAAGGCCTACTTCAATTTACCACTGTGGCGACATTTCGGTCAACCTCCAACCAATGTTTCCGGCATCACCATGGCAACCACTACCCAGACCCTTCACCTGCCCAATTTTGAAAAATTAAAACACCTACACAATCAAAAAATAGCACCCCTTTTCCAAGACACCCTAACCCTTAAAAGAGCCGCACAGGGACTTAAAGACCAATCAGCCCTCCTATCCACTAACTCCCTGATGCATCTAGGATACCACCTCCAGTTCTCACCCTGGATACATTTGGTATCACCCCTCCTGGCACTACTTTGCTGCGCATTAACCCTTAAGAACCATCTTCGTGTCAATCAATTGGCGCGCTTTATCACACTAGTCTCAGCAACCCGAACACCCAAGATGGCTAATGCGGAGAGTTGGGATCGTTTTAAAGATCTGATACGCCAGGCTAACAAAAACTGGCCAGCTCCACAAACGACCCCAAACACAGATCTGGATTTTGCACAATCGCCTGACCGCTACCAGGACATGTTCACCTGGATCTTAATAGCAACCCTCCTGTACATCACATGGAGTACCGCCAAGAGGTGCCTGCGACACTGGCCCTACTGCAAACAGGACAGCCACAGGACACCTTCGATTGTGGCCAAGATCCATGCTAATGGTCAAACCTTTGATTTCACCGTTGGCAAAATGATCTATGGACAGAATCTCTGGGCCCCCACCATCACAGCCCCTAAGGTCTCCCCAGCTCGCCTTACGGCACCCCTGGGCAGACACCTGGATCTCCATTGGAAGTCTGACATCAGGACAATAATCGGGGGACAAGTCCGGCAGATCCCGCTGCAGCGCTATCCTCCGGTACCACTTCTATGGAGAATACCGCTGTACAGGGTCTTAAAAGGAGCTCACCACATGACAGTGGTCATCTCCTCAGAAGGACAACCCGATTTTCAACTTGCCTCTAGTGACACTGACCCCGCCATACAACTACCTTGTGAGTCCTGGCCGGCTGATCGCCATGACTCCCCGGCTGAGCTCACAAAGTACACCCCACTCCGGCATCAGCCAAAGAAAGACAAATACATGTACAAACAACCGGAGATGATGCTCACACCACCCTCAACATCAACCAGCGGTAAGTTTTCATCAAAAACCTACTTTGATCCTCATGTGGGGATCAATTAACCGCCGGCCACCCCCCATATAACCTGGTAATGGACTCTCCCGGTCGCCCAATCCACCGGATAGCCCAATCTAACACCTTCATGTGGGGATCATCCCCATCCTCAATAGCTCTAAAACCCGACCCCACCCACAATTAAAACCTTTATCAACATCTCCAGTACCATAGCACAGTTTTGACCCACAATAACACAGTTATTTCGACTCACTGCGAAGGCCCACTGCACGATGAGACGTCGCCATCTTGTTTCTGACGTCGCGTCTGGTTCCCCGCCAAACGCTGCGTCAGAACGCCGGCGCTGCGTCTCACCACTGCCGTCGGCCTCCCCAACGTCAGATCTCTTTCATTTTTCCCACGTTGGCATGACAACTTAACGTCAGTCAGGACACCCGCAATCAATATCTGCGTCAAAACAATAACATAAGCACGTGTTAGCAATATCACTAGACTTGTTTTCGACCCAAGCTAACAATACCACCCCGCATGAAATTTGAAAGCCCGCCCATGCCAATTTAGAAGCCCAGAACAAACAACATAACTTCTAACTGGTGGTGGACTTCTCAAATATATTATTGGATAAAATCACAGGCAAATCAGGCTCATGGCACTTGTTATAATCATCACAGTCATTTATCACAATCAATTTTCAAATCACATCCTCGCATTTGGCCGGCCACCTTCTGGATCTAGCCTTTTCCTCTTCATAGCCTTCCCGGCTGCACCACGTGCATCTCGAGGAGTTCCTCGCCTCAGCCCACCTTCTGAAAAACATGACCAATACCCCAGCTAAATACCCACAACTCACAAATACCACCTCTACAAACAAATTTCAAGACTCAGAAGGATAATCAATCCAGTTCCATAGACAATTCCAATTCCCCATACTAGCGTTATACCTTTTTGTTTGTTTATTCTACCCCTCAAACAAAGACTGTACATACCATCCTCGCCTAACAGCGGACCAAGCAGGGCCCACTGGCCCCTCCCTCCGGGCCATCATAGGGTCCACGCACGAGCCCACACACCGCCGGCACCGTGCCCAAAAAGACCCACAAAAGGACGACTCTGAAATCACACAAACACACAGGTGTCAAACCACCGGCGACACGCCCGACTGTACATAGCCCCAAAATTCCCCAAAAAATCATCCACCTGTACTCACCCAAACATGCCCACAGCCACGATGAGTAGAAAGACCGTCCCAGACGGCATGGAGATCAATCTTGACAGCACAATCATGTCTCCTTTTTCTCCTTTTTCGACCTTTTCGACAATATTTCAGGCCTCCGTTTTATCAGTCTTAGTCGCCGCTTTCTGATCCCAAAATAGCCTCCGCCCTCTTTTATATCAGGATCCAAAACGGGAGCATAAAGTTAATTTTTGGACCTATTTTTCCGAAAAAGCGCATCATCAAAATTCAAAATTCCAGCCAACCAAACCCACCTTTGGGACCCAGAATCGCCTAACCCAGAGTTGAGACAACCCTTACACATGAACCCAATGAGTCCATGGCAAGTCTACACCATTGACCATGCCATTTGACCATGTCCTTACACGAACGCTGAACAAACGCCAGCTCAGTGGCGCCAGCCAATGTTTTTCGCATGAACTAAATAAGAACAGGTCCCCATGCAGTGGCGCTACCCGTGCCGCGCAGCAGAACTAACCTGGACCCTGGATATTCCAGTTTCCCGCTCACATCTGGCCATGAGTCTACACCGGCCCGGTGACACTGCACATCAATATGCACTGCCTAATTCACTGCCTTACCTGTCAATTTGGTATTTTTGTTGGTCGCCTTGTAATCCGTGCACTATGATCGACCCTAAAACTAAAAATCCCCCTTCTCTTGTTCTGTTTTTTCAATACAGAGGCCAACGACCTAATCGAGGAGGCGGAGACCGCATTGACAGGCCAACAGGAGATAGTGGCAGACCAGGCACGCCCATACCAACCGGCCTGCCCCATTGGAGCACGCGAGTCTGCTCTCCAATAGGGCCACCTACTAGATTCGCCACCCTGGGAAGAAATTGTCCCCACCTAATGTATAGCTACAGCTGCCCATGCAGCATGAACAAAGACAATAGACCAGAAACTTTCAAAACAATTGGCTCGACCCAGGTCTGGAGACCCCTACCCAAAACATACCAAGCTTCATCTGAGGAGGACAGTGACTCTGACACCTCCCTCTCAGCAGAACAAATAGACATGGACCCTGCATACAGTTCCGATCTAAATTTGCAGCCTGACTCAGGCAAGCCTAGCAGAATGCATTTCAGCAAAATTGTAAACTTTGTCCCCAACACCAAAAAATCCAGATCCAGGAGAAGACCCTCACTAGGTCGCTCCCTCAACCCACATGTCTTTAACCACCAAGACCCACCACCAAAGGGTCTTGCAAACCAAAGTCGCCATAGAAGGAGAAAATAACTTCATTAACCATCCTCTATTTATTTTATTTATTTTTAAAAACTGTATTTAAATTATGGACTAAAAGCGTAGAGACACACTTCACTCACCGACCGCCCATGGACACTATGAACACTGACTCAGTCAGCCTAGTCAACTGATTTTTAAAGCCAGTTTTTCTTGTTTGCATAAGGCTATGATACATAACCATGAAAACACGCTGCATTTTTACTTTTATTTTCCTTTATAAGAACATTATGAAGAACACAAGCCAGGCAGCAGGTTTTGTGATCTTAAGATGCCATAAAGTTCTTTTTCTTTTTCACACTGTACCTTTTCAAACCCAACCATGTCAAATATTTATGGGTTTTAGCTAGTTTATATTTTTCTAAAAATTTTACAAGGAAGCCCTGGCAACCAGTATCTTTGCAGGACCAATTGAGATCCAAACTAAATATCAGCCAGAGCCTCCATTTACCTTTGTATTAACCTCGTCCTTTTTCAGCAAATGATAACCCCAGGTAGACTGAAGGCTAAACATGCTAAATTTTCCATTGACTAAGACAAACCTTCTACAAAATTAACAGAAACTTTCACAGATAAATAAAAGACCAAAAATCCAAAATTTTTTTTTTAAGAAAATTCCTTAAACATACCACCTAAAAGCCTTCAGACTCCCTAAGCCTTACCAGTATTATAAGGAATGATTGATCGACTCGCCAGTCATCAATTACCTTACCTCTGTTTTTATTTGTTATATTGTATTGTATATTGGCTCGAGACCTAAATAATAAGTGCCTACCGGTACTGAAACAAATTCAGTACTAACTTATCTACCTCAAGGTCTGCCTTAAAGCCAATAACTGCATGTTTTAGGATAGTTTTTATTTCCTTTATCTTTGTGTGAACCTTAGTGCTAGATAAATAATCCAGCCTTTGTATCCTACCACGACCTGAATTTTTCATATTCTTCTTGTCAAAATTACAAACAACACCTCTTTGGCACAGTTTCGTTTTGTACTGTTTATAAATTATTCATGTTCAATCAAAACCAATATTAAATATCTCCTTAATACTGCAAACTTTCAACTTAAATGATAAGATGTAATACCTATTATTATACATCAAACATATTGTCAGTAGACCTTTTTCTCACGAACTTCCTCCTTAAAACCTCGCGTGGAATCGAGTAGGAATGTGGGGATTTGTCAGTAGACCGTTATAGGTATTGTACTTATCATATTTATTTTTCACCTTTGACTCTACCATGTAACCCAGTGTCCGAGTCTACCCATAAGCCAAACCATACCAAAGACCAAAGGCTGGCGGCGTCAACTGCACTCAGTGACCCCGCCTCCTCCCACTGGAGGATACGCCGTCAATCACAAGCAGCTCGCTGCATGCTGGAAATTCCTAGCAGACAATGTTTAGAAACAACTCCTCCTGCTGGAGGACATGCCCATTGATCATGAGCAGCTCACAGCATACCGGGAGTTCCCAGCAGCTATATTTAGAACCACACTGAACTCTGTGAACCCCAGTGCTATGTTTGGGATCTCCCCTACATACCTGCACTGGAGTTCCCCAGTTACTATATTTAGCTCACCTGATACTATTTTTAGGATGAGCTGGGTGAGCAGCTCCTACTACAAATACCTGTGGAGGGAGCAGCTCACCCATCTTTCCACCTTCATACTTCACACCTCACACACTCACGTGAGATCAAGGCCCTTGGCTCAAGGGCTAGGCTTGGACACTGTTGGGCACCTTTGTACTGTATCACCATCTATACCTCGTGGACTTCTATGAATAAAGTGGATATCAACTGGATTCCTGATTCGTCTGTATTCATCCTTATTCATCATTTACGGACTCGTTGACAATATCCAAGTCAGTGGGTATAAGGAAATCTAGTTTCTTACTCAAATGCCTCGGTGACGCTCCTTTCACCATTACAATATTGGTGTCGGTGGTAGATGGATGCTTTGATAAACATGTACCTCTTAGCTTGTGTCCTTAGATGTGGCACACTTTGACTACTTGGCAGCATGATATGTTCGATGTGTATAATTATATAGCACGATTGATCTCCTTCAATTTTAACACCATAATAATGTGCAATTTGTGCTGTACGTCTGGATAGCTATTTCCATGTAATTCTTATTCCAGCGTCTTGATACTCATGTCTTACTCCGATAAGAAGTTCAAATCTTTAACTCAACAAGTCATACCCTAGGGGCAGTTCCTCCTTCCATCCCCCTCCTTCTATCTGTGTTCATACACCTGTGTTCCCCCAAGTCAGAACTCCATAAGTAGACACCACGGACTCCCACCATGTCTCCTTTCTCCTGGGTGCCGAGGGTAATTGGACCAAGACTTGACCTTTCCATCATCCGTATCTTGCATGACATTGCTTGATATTTGTCCATTTCGTTACAACTTTAGTGAAATGAAAGTATCCATGAACAATGACTGGATATGGAATATATTATATACCCGACAACAGGCTAAGTGATAATGATTTTTGCTACAAACGCAACCAACCCTGTTTGATTTGCTAAATCAAGCAGTCTAGCACAAGGACCTAAACAATACCTCCACGATGGCATTGTCCATATTTATTTTGCCTCATGTTGCCAACACCCATGTCATATGTCGATTTTAAGAAATGACCATGTCACCATGCCGAATTACATGGTCCAGATCTATTGGGAATGGTTGGTCATTTTTATTCCAGTCATGGTCTTCCTACCCCACTTTTGTGTACACCTTACACATTGTAAAACAGGGTCATCTTGTTAAAAAGACAGAGGATACCTAGCAAGTCCTCCTGTTGTGGGCGTTCCACATGAGCACATGTGTCAGGTGCCTCGACAAAAGCACAAATCCACAAACCTAACCCTTTAAGGGCCGCTGATGCAAGATTGCATCATGCCCATTGGACGTCATGATGCACCAATGAAGTGCTGACGAGACTGTTCACCAGCACTTCATTGGAGCATCATGCTGACCGTACGGGGTTGACACATCAACTCCAATGATGTGCTGGTGAGCAGTCTCGCCAGCCCTTCATTGGTGCATCATGAAGTCCAATTGGCAACGGGTTACTTAAGGGTATGTATGGTCCTTGGTCGTCATGATGCACCCTGAACTCGACCTATCATTACTGTATCATGCCGACCGTACACCTAATCGGTATGATGCATGAATGATTATAGTTCTGGCGAGTTACTCGCCATGGCTGACTTCATACACCATGCTGACCCATGGTAATGATGCAAATTAGGTCTGACACAGTGAAGCGGTGGATATGCATATTTTGTTTTCAGTCGATCAATATCTTTTCCTTTAACACCCTTTTGTCCTGGGTTATTCTTATATGATTTCTGCACAAGTCACGTTTGGGTGGGACTGTATTAGCAATGCTTCAGGCTCAGTAAATTGACATATATAGATTATAGCATCTGTCAGAAAAAAACATAGGTCTATGATCCATGGCCAACCACCTAGATTAACCCCATTCTTTTAACAGCATCCACACTGATTTTCTGTGGGTACTTTAAAGATAATGCTTCAGAGAGACAGTCAAGTACAGGATTACGTGCCAAGTTTCACTACTATGTCAATCAGTACCACCAGTTGTAATTGATACATATCATGAGATTGAGGGTTCGAACCCTGGTATGGGAATAGCATTGAAAACAGTCAGAATCTTTTAGCTACCTATAAACATGTTTTGTCAAAAAAGATTATCCTACAAAATACAAGATAATACTTTAAGATAAAAGGTGAGTATCGAGTTGATCCAGCAGGAGTCCCCCTGACTTGTAGTAGTTCTGTACAAGTCAGGTTTGGATGGGACAGTGCTAGTAGTGCTTCAGGCTCAGTACTTAACCCACTGGACTACGGCTCACCCATGGTAGTGGTCACCAAAACATCCTTCTATACTAAACAGGCCAACAACCATAGGAGTGGTGCAATACATGAACCTACTACATGGACACTCTCCAAGCATAGTAAAGATTACTACTTATGCTTACTAGATGAACACGTCTGCCTATGTTTGGAAACTGAGACCTGCCATACTCAGACAATAGTCATGCCATCTGTAGGCAACTGTAGGTACATAAGTATGGTAAAAGCATTAGCAGTGAGCCATCTTGTGGGACATCATAGAACTCAAGTGTGTGTATTAAACTCTGTCCATAGCATAATGAGATATTTTTGGCAGTTCTATTAATTTCCAAACATAGTTTGTTTGTTAGTGGTACATAACTCATTGATATCTGCAGGAAACATAGTCAAGAATTATGTGATAATGCCATCACCAGCTGTACCATCTAGTGGCCTGTTCATAAGTATACAAGTCAGGGGACTCCTCACTCTTGGTTTCAAATTCTGTTATGGTAATCGCTATACCAAACCAGTAATTTTCAGGTTATATCATAAGCCAATATCTACCTGTTTGTGTTGTTTTCATCAAAATGGCATCCTAAGAAATTATAAAGCTTTATGGAAAAAGGTGAGTATCGAGTTGATTTAGCAGAAGTCCCCCCAACCTGTGAAGTCTGCACAAGTCAGGTTTGGGTGGGACTGTTTTAGCAATGCTTCAGGCTCAGTAAATTGACATATATAGATTATAGCATCTGTCAGAAAAAACATAGGTCTATGATCCATGGCCAACCACCTAGATTAACCCCATTCTTTTAACAGTATCCACACTGATTTTCTGTGGGTACTTTAAAGATAACGCTTCAGAGAGACAGTCAAGTACAGGATTACGTGCCAAGTTTCACTACTATGTCAATCAGTACCACCAGTTGTAATTGATACATATCATGAGATTGAGGGTTCGAACCCTGGTATGGGAATAGCATTGAAACCAGTCAGAATCTTTTAGCTACCTATAAACATGTTTTGTCAAAAAAGATTATCCTACAAAATACAAGATAATGCTTTAAGATAAAAGGTGAGTATCGAGTTGATCCAGCAGGAGTCCCCCTGACTTGTAGTAGTTCTGTACAAGTCAGGTTTGGATGGGACAGTGCTAGTAGTGCTTCAGGCTCAGTACTTAACCCACTGGACTACGGCTCACCCATGGTAGTGGTCACCAAAACATCCTTCTATACTAAACAGGCCAACAACCATAGGAGTGGTGCAATACATGAACCTACTACATGGACACTCTCCAAGCATAGTAAAGGTTACTACTTATGCTTACTAGATGAACACGTCTGCCTATGTTTGGAAACTGAGACCTGCCATACTCAGAGGGTAGTCATGCCATCTGTAGGCAACTGTAGGTACATAAGTATGGTACAAGCATTAGCAGTGAGACATCTTGTGGGACATCATAGAACTCAAGTGTGTGTATTAAACTCTGTCCATAGCATAATGAGATATTTTTGGCAGTTCTATTAATTTCCAAACATAGTTTGTTTGTTAGTGGTACATAACTCATTGATATCTGCAGGAAACATAGTCAAGAATTATGTGATAATGCCATCACCAGCTGTACCATCTAGTGGCCTGTTCATAAGTATACAAGTCAGGGAACTCCTCCCTCTTGGTTTCAAATTCTGTTATGGGAATCGCTATACCAAACCAGTAATTTTCAGGTTATATCATAAGCCAATATCTACCTGTTTGTGTTGTTTTCATCAAAATGGCATCCTAAGAAATTATAAAGCTTTAGGGAAAAAGGTGAGTATCGAGTTGATCCAGCAGGAGTCCCCCCAACCTGTGAAGTCTGCACAAGTCAGGTTTGGGTGGGACTGTTTTAGCAATGCTTCAGGCTCAGTAAATTGACATATATAGATTATAGCATCTGTCAGAAAAAAACATAGGTCTATGATCCATGGCCAACCACCTAGATTAACCCCATTCTTTTAACAGTATCCACACTGATTTTCTGTGGGTACTTTAAAGATAACGCTTCAGAGAGACAGTCAAGTACAGGATTACGTGCCAAGTTTCACTACTATGTCAATCAGTACCACCAGTTGTAATTGATACATATCATGAGATTGAGGGTTCGAACCCTGGTATGGGAATAGCATTGAAACCAGTCAGAATCTTTTAGCTACCTATAAACATGTTTTGTCAAAAAGGATTATCCTACAAAATACAAGATAATGCTGTAAGATAAAAGGTGAGTATTGAGTTGATCCAGCAGGAGTCCCCCTGACTTGTAGTAGTTCTGTACAAGTCAGGTTTGGATGGGACAGTGCTAGTAGTGCTTCAGGCTCAGTACTTAACCCACTGGACTACGGCTCACCCATGGTAGTGGTCACCAAAACATCCTTCTATACTAAACAGGCCAACAACCATAGGAGTGGTGCAATACATGAACCTACTACATGGACACTCTCCAAGCATAGTAAAGGTTACTACTTATGCTTACTAGATGAACACGTCTGCCTATGTTTGGAAAATGAGAACTGCCATACTCAGACAATAGTCATGCCATCTGTAGGCAACTGTAGGTACATAAGTACGGTAAAAGCATTAGCAGTGAGGAATCTTGTGAGACATAATAGAACTCAAGTGTGTGTATTAAACTCTGTCCATAGCATAATGAGATATTTTTGGCAGTTCTATTAATTTCCAAACATAGTTTGTTTGTTAGTGGTACATAACTCATTGATATCTGCAGGAAACAAAGTCAATAATTATGTCAAAATGCCATCACCAGCTGTACCATCTAGTGGCCTGTTCATAAGTATACAAGTCAGGGGATTCCTTACTCTTGGTTTCAAATTCTGTTATGGGAATCGCTATACCAAACCAGTAATTTTCAGGTTATATCATAAGCCAATATCTACCTGTTTGTGTTGTTTTCATCAAAATGGCATCCTAAGAAATTATAAAGCTTTAGGGAAAAAGGTGAGTATTGAGTTGATCCAGCAGGAGTCCCCCTGACTTGTAGTATTTCTGTACAAGTCAGGTTTGGATGGGATAGTGCTAGTAGTGCTTCAGGCTCAGTACTTAACCCACTGGACTACGGCTCACCCATGGTAGTGGTCACCAAAACATCCTTCTATACTAAACAGGCCAACAACCATAGGAGTGGTGCAATACATGAACCTACTACATGGACACTCTCCAAGCATAGTAAAGGTTACTACTTATGCTTACTAGATGAACACGTCTGCCTATGTTTGGAAAATGAGACCTGCCATACTCAGACAATAGTCATGCCATCTGTAGGCAACTGTAGGTACATAAGTACGGTAAAAGCATTAACAGTGAGACATCTTGTGGGACATAATAGAACTCAAGTGTGTGTATTAAACTCTGTCCATAGCATAATGAGATATTTTTTGGCAGTTCTATTAATTTCCAAACATAGTTTGTTTGTTAGTGGTACATAACTCATTGATATCTGCAGGAAACAAAGTCAATAATTATGTGATAATGCCATCACCAGCTGTACCATCTAGTGGCCTGTTCATAAGTATACAAGTCAGGGGACTCCTCACTCTTGGTTTCAAATTCTGTTATGGGAATCGCTATACCAAACCAGTAATTTTCAGGTTATATCATAAGCCAATATCTACCTGTTTGTGTTGTTTTCATCAAAATGGCATCCTAAGAAATTATAAAGCTTTAGGGAAAAAGGTGAGTATCGAGTTGATCCAGCAGGAGTCCCCCCAACCTGTGAAGTCTGCACAAGTCAGGTTTGGGTGGGACTGTTTTAGCAATGCTTCAGGCTCAGTAAATTGACATATATAGATTATAGCATCTGTCAGAAAAAAACATAGGTCTATGATCCATGGCCAACCACCTAGATTAACCCCATTCTTTTAACAGCATCCACACTGATTTTCTGTGGGTACTTTAAAGATAACGCTTCAGAGAGACAGTCAAGTACAGGATTACGTGCCAAGTTTCACTACAATGTCAATCAGTACCACCAGTTGTAATTGATACATATCATGAGATTGAGGGTTCGAACCCTGGTATGGGAATAGCATTGAAACCAGTCAGAATCTTTTAGCTACCTATAAACATGTTTTGTCAAAAAAGATTATCCTACAAAATACAAGATAATGCTTTAAGATAAAAGGTGAGTATCGAGTTGATCCAGCAGGAGTCCCCCTGACTTGTAGTAGCTCTGTACAAGTCAGGTTTGGATGGGACAGTGCTAGTAGTGCTTCAGGCTCAGTACTTAACCCACTGGACTACGGCTCACCCATGGTAGTGGTCACCAAAACATCCTTCTATACTAAACAGGCCAACAACCATAGGAGTGGTGCAATACATGAACCTACTACATGGACACTCTCCAAGCATAGTAAAGGTTACTACTTATGCTTACTAGATGAACACGTCTGCCTATGTTTGGAAAATGAGACCTGCCATACTCAGACAATAGTCATGCCATCTGTAGGCAACTGTAGGTACATAAGTACGGTAAAAGCATTAACAGTGAGACATCTTGTGGGACATAATAGAACTCAAGTGTGTGTATTAAACTCTGTCCATAGCATCATGAGATATTTTTGGCAGTTCTATTAATTTCCAAACATAGTTTGTTTGTTAGTGGTACATAACTCATTGATATCTGCAGGAAACAAAGTCAATAATTATGTGATAATGCCATCACCAGCTGTACCATCTAGTGGCCTGTTCATAAGTATACAAGTCAGGGGACTCCTCACTCTTGGTTTCAAATTCTGTTATGGGAATCGCTATACCAAACCAGTAATTTTCAGGTTATATCATAAGCCAATATCTACCTGTTTGTGTTGTTTTCATCAAAATGGCATCCTAAGAAATTATAAAGCTTTAGGGAAAAAGGTGAGTATCGAGTTGATCCAGCAGGAGTCCCCCCAACCTGTGAAGTCTGCACAAGTCAGGTTTGGGTGGGACTGTTTTAGCAATGCTTCAGGCTCAGTAAATTGACATATATAGATTATAGCATCTGTCAGAAAAAACATAGGTCTATGATCCATGGCCAACCACCTAGATTAACCCCATTCTTTTAACAGCATCCACACTGATTTTCTGTGGGTACTTTAAAGATAACGCTTCAGAGAGACAGTCAAGTACAGGATTACGTGCCAAGTTTCACTACTATGTCAATCAGTACCACCAGAACTTTGTAAATGATACATATCATGAGATTGAGGGTTCGAACCCTGGTATGGGAATAGCATTGAAACCAGTCAGAATCTTTTAGCTACCTATAAACATGTTTTGTCAAAAAAGATTATCCTACAAAATACAAGATAATGCTTTAAGATAAAAGGTGAGTATCGAGTTGATCCAGCAGGAGTCCCCCTGACTTGTAGTATTTCTGTACAAGTCAGGTTTGGATGGGACAGTGCTAGTAGTGCTTCAGGCTCAGTACTTAACCCACGGGACTACGGCTCACCCATGGTAGTGGTCACCAAAACATCCTTCTATACTAAACAGGCCAACAACCATAGGAGTGGTGCAATACATGAACCTACTACATGGATACTCTCCAAGCATAGTAAAGGTTACTACTTATGCTTACTAGATGAACACGTCTGCCTATGTTTGGAAAATGAGAACTGCCATACTCAGACAATAGTCATGCCATCTGTAGGCAACTGTAGGTACATAAGTACGGTAAAAGCATTAGCAGTGAGACATCTTGTGGGACATAATAGAACTCAAGTGTGTGTATTAAACTTTCTCCATAGCATAATGAGATATTTTTGGCGGTTCTATTAATTTCCAAACATAGTTTGTTAGTGGTATATAACTCATTGATATCTGCAGGAAACAAAGTCAATAATTATGTGATAATGCCATCACCAGCTGTACCATCTAGTGGCCTGTTCATAAGTATACAAGTCAGGGGACTCCTCACTCTTGGTTTCAAATTCTGTTATGGGAATCGCTATACCAAATCAGTAATTTTTTAGGTTATATCATAAGCCAATATCTACCTGTTTGTGTTGTTTTCATCAAAATGGCATCCTAAGAAATTATAAAGCTTTAGGAAAAAGGTGAGTATCGAGTTGATCCAGCAGGAGTCCCCCCAACTCGTGAAGTCTGCACAAGTCAGGTTTGGGTGGGACTGTTTTAGCAATGCTTCAGGCGCAGTAAATTGACATATATAGATTATAGCATCTGTCAGAAAAAACATAGGTCTATGATCCATGGCCAACCACCTAGATTAACCCCATTCTTTTAACAGCATCCACACTGATTTTCTGTGGGTACTTTAAAGATAACGCTTCAGAGAGACAGTCAAGTACAGGATTACGTGCCAAGTTTCACTACTATGTCAATCAGTACCACCAGTTGTAAATGATACATATCATGAGATTGAGGGTTCGAACCCTGGTATGGGAATAGCATTGAAACCAGTCAGAATCTTTTAGCTACCTATAAACATGTTTTGTCAAAAAAGATTATCCTACAAAATACAAGATAATGCTTTAAGATAAAAGGTGAGTATCAAGTTGATCCAGCAGGAGTCCCCCTGACTTGTAGTATTTCTGTACAAGTCAGGTTTGGATGGGACAGTGCTAGTAGTGCTTCAGGCTCAGTACTTAATCCACTGGACTACGGCTCACCCATGGTAGTGGTCACCAAAACATCCTTCTATACTAAACAGGCCAACAACCATAGGAGTGGTGCAATACATGAACCTACTACATGGACACTCTCCAAGCATAGTAAAGGTTACTCCTTATGCTTACTAGATGAACACGTCTGCCTATGTTTGGAAACTGAGACCTGCCATACTCATACAATAGTCATGCCATCTGTAGGCAACTGTAGGTACATAAGTACGGTAAAAGCATTAGCAGTGAGACATCTTGTGGGACATAATAGAACTCAAGTGTGTGTATTAAACTCTGTACATAGCATAATGAGATAATTTTGGCAGTTCTATTAATTTCCAAACATAGTTTGTTTGTTAGTGGTACATAACTCATTAATATCTGCAGGAATCAAAGTCAATAATTATGTGATAATGCCATCACCAGCTGTACCATCTAGTGGCCTATACATAAGTATACAAGTCAGGGGACTCCTCACTCTTAGTTTCAAATTCTATTATGGGAATCGCTATACCAAACCAGTAATTTTCAGGTTATATCATAAGTCAATATCTACCTGTTTGTGTTGTTTTCATCAAAATGGCATCCCAAGAAATTATAAAGCTTTAGGGAAAAAGGTGAGTATCGAGTTGATCCAGCAGGAGTCCCACCAACTTGTGAAGTGTGCACAAGTCAGGTTTGGTTGGGAGTGTTTTAGCAATGCTTCAGGCTCAGTAAATCGACATATATATATAGATTATAGCATCTGTCAGATATTACATAGGTCTATGATCCATGGCCAACCACCTAGATTAACCCCATTCTTTTAACAGCATCCACACTGATTTTCTGTGGGTACTTTAAAGATAACGCTTCAGAGAGACAGTCAAGTACAGGATCACGTGCCAAGTTTCAATACTATGTCAATCAGTACCACCAGTTGTAAGTGATACATATCATGAGATTGAAGGTTCGAACCCTGGTATGGGAATAGCATTGAAACCAGTCAGAATCTTTTAGCTACCTATAAACATGTTTTTTCAAAAAAGATTATCCTACAAAATACAAGATAATGCTTTAAGATAAAAGGTGAGTATCGAGTTGATCCAGCAGGAGTCCCCCTGACTTGTAGTAGCTCTGTACAAGTCAGGTTTGGATGGGACAGTGCTAGTAGTGCTTCAGGCTCAGTACTTAACCCACTGGACTACGGCTCACCCATGGTAGTGGTCACCAAAACATCCTTCTATACTAAACAGGCCAACAACCATAGGAGTGGTGCAATACATGAACCTACTACATGGACACTCTCCAAGCATAGTAAAGGTTACTACTTATGCTTACTAGATGAACACGTCTGCCTATGTTTGGAAAATGAGACCTGCCATACTCAGACAATAGTCATGCCATCTGTAGGCAACTGTAGGTACATAAGTACGGTAAAAGCATTAACAGTGAGACATCTTGTGGGACATAATAGAACTCAAGTGTGTGTATTAAACTCTGTCCATAGCATAATGAGATATTTTTGGCAGTTCTATTAATTTCCAAACATAGTTTGTTTGTTAGTGGTACATAACTCATTGATATCTGCAGGAAACAAAGTCAATAATTATGTGATAATGCCATCACCAGCTGTACCATCTAGTGGCCTGTTCATAAGTATACAAGTCAGGGGACTCCTCACTCTTGGTTTCAAATTCTGTTATGGGAATCGCTATACCAAACCAGTAATTTTCAGGTTATATCATAAGCCAATATCTACCTGTTTGTGTTGTTTTCATCAAAATGGCATCCTAAGAAATTATAAAGCTTTAGGGAAAAAGGTGAGTATCGAGTTGATCCAGCAGGAGTCCCCCCAACCTGTGAAGTCTGCACAAGTCAGGTTTGGGTGGGACTGTTTTAGCAATGCTTCAGGCTCAGTAAATTGACATATATAGATTATAGCATCTGTCAGAAAAAACATAGGTCTATGATCCATGGCCAACCACCTAGATTAACCCCATTCTTTTAACAGCATCCACACTGATTTTCTGTGGGTACTTTAAAGATAACGCTTCAGAGAGACAGTCAAGTACAGGATTACGTGCCAAGTTTCACTACAATGTCAATCAGTACCACCAGTTGTAATTGATACATATCATGAGATTGAGGGTTCGAACCCTGGTATGGGAATAGCATTGAAACCAGTCAGAATCTTTTAGCTACCTATAAACATGTTTTGTCAAAAAAGATTATCCTACAAAATACAAGATAATGCTTTAAGATAAAAGGTGAGTATCGAGTTGATCCAGCAGGAGTCCCCCTGACTTGTAGTAGCTCTGTACAAGTCAGGTTTGGATGGGACAGTGCTAGTAGTGCTTCAGGCTCAGTACTTAACCCACTGGACTACGGCTCACCCATGGTAGTGGTCACCAAAACATCCTTCTATACTAAACAGGCCAACAACCATAGGAGTGGTGCAATACATGAACCTACTACATGGACACTCTCCAAGCATAGTAAAGGTTACTACTTATGCTTACTAGATGAACACGTCTGCCTATGTTTGGAAAATGAGACCTGCCATACTCAGACAATAGTCATGCCATCTGTAGGCAACTGTAGGTACATAAGTACGGTAAAAGCATTAACAGTGAGACATCTTGTGGGACATAATAGAACTCAAGTGTGTGTATTAAACTCTGTCCATAGCATCATGAGATATTTTTGGCAGTTCTATTAATTTCCAAACATAGTTTGTTTGTTAGTGGTACATAACTCATTGATATCTGCAGGAAACAAAGTCAATAATTATGTGATAATGCCATCACCAGCTGTACCATCTAGTGGCCTGTTCATAAGTATACAAGTCAGGGGACTCCTCACTCTTGGTTTCAAATTCTGTTATGGGAATCGCTATACCAAACCAGTAATTTTCAGGTTATATCATAAGCCAATATCTACCTGTTTGTGTTGTTTTCATCAAAATGGCATCCTAAGAAATTATAAAGCTTTAGGGAAAAAGGTGAGTATCCAGTTGATCCAGCAGGAGTCCCCCCAACCTGTGAAGTCTGCACAAGTCAGGTTTGGGTGGGACTGTTTTAGCAATGCTTCAGGCTTAGTAAATTGACATATATAGATTATAGCATCTGTCAGAAAAAACATAGGTCTATGATCCATGGCCAACCACCTAGATTAACCCCATTCTTTTAACAGCATCCACACTGATTTTCTGTGGGTACTTTAAAGATAACGCTTCAGAGAGACAGTCAAGTACAGGATTACGTGCCAAGTTTCACTACTATGTCAATCAGTACCACCAGAACTTTGTAAATGATACATATCATGAGATTGAGGGTTCGAACCCTGGTATGGGAATAGCATTGAAACCAGTCAGAATCTTTTAGCTACCTATAAACATGTTTTGTCAAAAAAGATTATCCTACAAAATACAAGATAATGCTTTAAGATAAAAGGTGAGTATCGAGTTGATCCAGCAGGAGTCCCCCTGACTTGTAGTATTTCTGTACAAGTCAGGTTTGGATGGGACAGTGCTAGTAGTGCTTCAGGCTCAGTACTTAACCCACTGGACTACGGCTCACCCATGGTAGTGGTCACCAAAACATCCTTCTATACTAAACAGGCCAACAACCATAGGAGTGGTGCAATACATGAACCTACTACATGGATACTCTCCAAGCATAGTAAAGGTTACTACTTATGCTTACTAGATGAACACGTCTGCCTATGTTTGGAAAATGAGAACTGCCATACTCAGACAATAGTCATGCCATCTGTAGGCAACTGTAGGTACATAAGTACGGTAAAAGCATTAGCAGTGAGACATCTTGTGGGACATAATAGAACTCAAGTGTGTGTATTAAACTCTCTCCATAGCATAATGAGATATTTTTGGCAGTTCTATTAATTTCCAAACATAGTTTGTTAGTGGTATATAACTCATTGATATCTGCAGGAAACAAAGTCAATAATTATGTGATAATGCCATCACCAGCTGTACGATCTAGTGGCCTGTTCATAAGTATACAAGTCAGGGGACTCCTCACTCTTGGTTTCAAATTCTGTTATGGGAATCGCTATACCAAATCAGTAATTTTTTAGGTTATATCATAAGCCAATATCTACCTGTTTGTGTTGTTTTCATCAAAATGGCATCCTGAGAAATTATAAAGCTTTAGGAAAAAGGTGAGTATCGAGTTGATCCAGCAGGAGTCCCCCCAACTCGTGAAGTCTGCACAAGTCAGGTTTGGGTGGGACTGTTTTAGCAATGCTTCAGGCGCAGTAAATTGACATATATAGATTATAGCATCTGTCAGAAAAAACATAGGTCTATGATCCATGGCCAACCACCTAGATTAACCCCATTCTTTTAACAGCATCCACACTGATTTTCTGTGGGTACTTTAAAGATAACGCTTCAGAGAGACAGTCAAGTACAGGATTACGTGCCAAGTTTCACTACTATGTCAATCAGTACCACCAGTTGTAAATGATACATATCATGAGATTGAGGGTTCGAACCCTGGTATGGGAATAGCATTGAAACCAGTCAGAATCTTTTAGCTACCTATAAACATGTTTTGTCAAAAAAGATTATCCTACAAAATACAAGATAATGCTTTAAGATAAAAGGTGAGTATCAAGTTGATCCAGCAGGAGTCCCCCTGACTTGTAGTATTTCTGTACAAGTCAGGTTTGGATGGGACAGTGCTAGTAGTGCTTCAGGCTCAGTACTTAATCCACTGGACTACGGCTCACCCATGGTAGTGGTCACCAAAACATCCTTCTATACTAAACAGGCCAACAACCATAGGAGTGGTGCAATACATGAACCTACTACATGGACACTCTCCAAGCATAGTAAAGGTTACTCCTTATGCTTACTAGATGAACACGTCTGCCTATGTTTGGAAACTGAGACCTGCCATACTCAAACAATAGTCATGCCATCTGTAGGCAACTGTAGGTACATAAGTACGGTAAAAGCATTAGCAGTGAGACATCTTGTGGGACATAATAGAACTCAAGTGTGTGTATTAAACTCTGTACATAGCATAATGAGATAATTTTGGCAGTTCTATTAATTTCCAAACATAGTTTGTTTGTTAGTGGTACATAACTCATTAATATCTGCAGGAATCAAAGTCAATAATTATGTGATAATGCCATCACCAGCTGTACCATCTAGTGGCCTGTTCATAAGTATACAAGTCAGGGGACTCCTCACTCTTGGTTTCAAATTCTGTTATGGGAATCGCTATACCAAACCAGTAATTTTCAGGTTATATCATAAGCCAATATCTACCTGTTTGTGTTGTTTTCATCAAAATGGCATCCTAAGAAATTATAAAGCTTTAGGGAAAAAGGTGAGTATCCAGTTGATCCAGCAGGAGTCCCCCCAACCTGTGAAGTCTGCACAAGTCAGGTTTGGGTGGGACTGTTTTAGCAATGCTTCAGGCTTAGTAAATTGACATATATAGATTATAGCATCTGTCAGAAAAAACATAGGTCTATGATCCATGGCCAACCACCTAGATTAACCCCATTCTTTTAACAGCATCCACACTGATTTTCTGTGGGTACTTTAAAGATAACGCTTCAGAGAGACAGTCAAGTACAGGATTACGTGCCAAGTTTCACTACTATGTCAATCAGTACCACCAGAACTTTGTAAATGATACATATCATGAGATTGAGGGTTCGAACCCTGGTATGGGAATAGCATTGAAACCAGTCAGAATCTTTTAGCTACCTATAAACATGTTTTGTCAAAAAAGATTATCCTACAAAATACAAGATAATGCTTTAAGATAAAAGGTGAGTATCGAGTTGATCCAGCAGGAGTCCCCCTGACTTGTAGTATTTCTGTACAAGTCAGGTTTGGATGGGACAGTGCTAGTAGTGCTTCAGGCTCAGTACTTAACCCACTGGACTACGGCTCACCCATGGTAGTGGTCACCAAAACATCCTTCTATACTAAACAGGCCAACAACCATAGGAGTGGTGCAATACATGAACCTACTACATGGATACTCTCCAAGCATAGTAAAGGTTACTACTTATGCTTACTAGATGAACACGTCTGCCTATGTTTGGAAAATGAGAACTGCCATACTCAGACAATAGTCATGCCATCTGTAGGCAACTGTAGGTACATAAGTACGGTAAAAGCATTAGCAGTGAGACATCTTGTGGGACATAATAGAACTCAAGTGTGTGTATTAAACTCTCTCCATAGCATAATGAGATATTTTTGGCAGTTCTATTAATTTCCAAACATAGTTTGTTAGTGGTATATAACTCATTGATATCTGCAGGAAACAAAGTCAATAATTATGTGATAATGCCATCACCAGCTGTACCATCTAGTGGCCTGTTCATAAGTATACAAGTCAGGGGACTCCTCACTCTTGGTTTCAAATTCTGTTATGGGAATCGCTATACCAAATCAGTAATTTTTTAGGTTATATCATAAGCCAATATCTACCTGTTTGTGTTGTTTTCATCAAAATGGCATCCTGAGAAATTATAAAGCTTTAGGAAAAAGGTGAGTATCGAGTTGATCCAGCAGGAGTCCCCTCAACTCGTGAAGTCTGCACAAGTCAGGTTTGGGTGGGACTGTTTTAGCAATGCTTCAGGCGCAGTAAATTGACATATATAGATTATAGCATCTGTCAGAAAAAACATAGGTCTATGATCCATGGCCAACCACCTAGATTAACCCCATTCTTTTAACAGCATCCACACTGATTTTCTGTGGGTACTTTAAAGATAACGCTTCAGAGAGACAGTCAAGTACAGGATTACGTGCCAAGTTTCACTACTATGTCAATCAGTACCACCAGTTGTAAATGATACATATCATGAGATTGAGGGTTCGAACCCTGGTATGGGAATAGCATTGAAACCAGTCAGAATCTTTTAGCTACCTATAAACATGTTTTGTCAAAAAAGATTATCCTACAAAATACAAGATAATGCTTTAAGATAAAAGGTGAGTATCAAGTTGATCCAGCAGGAGTCCCCCTGACTTGTAGTATTTCTGTACAAGTCAGGTTTGGATGGGACAGTGCTAGTAGTGCTTCAGGCTCAGTACTTAATCCACTGGACTACGGCTCACCCATGGTAGTGGTCACCAAAACATCCTTCTATACTAAACAGGCCAACAACCATAGGAGTGGTGCAATACATGAACCTACTACATGGACACTCTCCAAGCATAGTAAAGGTTACTCCTTATGCTTACTAGATGAACACGTCTGCCTATGTTTGGAAACTGAGACCTGCCATACTCAAACAATAGTCATGCCATCTGTAGGCAACTGTAGGTACATAAGTACGGTAAAAGCATTAGCAGTGAGACATCTTGTGGGACATAATAGAACTCAAGTGTGTGTATTAAACTCTGTACATAGCATAATGAGATAATTTTGGCAGTTCTATTAATTTCCAAACATAGTTTGTTTGTTAGTGGTACATAACTCATTAATATCTGCAGGAATCAAAGTCAATAATTATGTGATAATGCCATCACCAGCTGTACCATCTAGTGGCCTATACATAAGTATACAAGTCAGGGGACTCCTCACTCTTAGTTTCAAATTCTATTATGGGAATCGCTATACCAAACCAGTAATTTTCAGGTTATATCATAAGTCAATATCTACCTGTTTGTGTTGTTTTCATCAAAATGGCATCCTAAGAAATTATAAAGCTTTAGGGAAAAAGGTGAGTATCGAGTTGATCCAGCAGGAGTCCCACCAACTTGTGAAGTGTGCACAAGTCAGGTTTGGTTGGGAGTGTTTTAGCAATGCTTCAGGCTCAGTAAATCGACATATATATATAGATTATAGCATCTGTCAGATATTACATAGGTCTATGATCCATGGCCAACCACCTAGATTAACCCCATTCTTTTAACAGCATCCACACTGATTTTCTGTGGGTACTTTAAAGATAACGCTTCAGAGAGACAGTCAAGTACAGGATCACGTGCCAAGTTTCAATACTATGTCAATCAGTACCACCAGTTGTAAGTGATACATATCATGAGATTGAAGGTTCGAACCCTGGTATTGGAATAGCATTGAAACCAGTCAGAATCTTTTAGCTACCTATAAACATGTTTTGTCAAAAAAGATTATCCCACAAAATACAAGATAATGCTTTAAGATAAAAGGTGAGTATCGAGTTGATCCAGCAGGAGTCCCCCTAACTTGTAGTATTTCTGTACAAGTCAGGTTTGGATGGGACAGTGCTAGTAGTGCTTCAGGCTCAGTACTTAACCCACTGGACTACGGCTCACCCATGGTAGTGGTCACCAAAACATCCTTCTATACTAAACAGGCCAACAACCATAGGAGTGGTGCAATACATGAACCTACTACATGGACACTCTCCAAGCATAGTAAAGGTTACTATTCATGCTTACTAGATTAACACGTCTGCCTATGTTTGGAAACTGAGACCTGCCATACTCAGACAATAGTCATGCCATCTGTAGGCAACTGTAGGTACATAAACTTGTATGTTAAAAGCATTAGCAGTGAGACATCTTGTGGGACATAATAGAACTCAAGTGTGTGTATTAAACTCTGTCCATAGCATAATGAGATATTTTTGCCAGTTCTATTAATTTTCAAACATAGTTTGTTTGTTAGTGGTACATAACTCATTAATATCTGCAGGAAACAAAGTCAACAATTATGTGATAATGCCATCACCAGCTGTACCATCTAGTGGCCTATACATATATATACATATAAGTATACAAGTCAGGGGACTCCTCACTCTTGGTTTCAAATTCTGTTATGGGAATCACTATACCAGAGCAGTAATTTTCAGGTTATATCATAAGCCTGTTTGTGTTTTCATCAAAATGGCATCCTAAGAGTCCCCCCAACTTGTGAAGTCAGGTTTGGTTAGGACTGTTTTAGTAATGCTTCAGGCTCAGTACTTAACCCTCTGGACTACGGCTCACCCATGGATAGAAGTTAAAACATGTTTGTATCCCAACCAGCCCACCTGCCTCTGGAAGGCATTTCTCAAGATGGTACAACTACACCACCTTCAAATCGTAGTGTGAGCCATCAGATATTAACATGTCAGCATTGCCTGAGGATGTTCAGAGTTATCAGAGAAAATATGTCTTATTATGATAAAATGTATGCCCTGAGAATCAAGCCTGTGGCACCTACAACCTAAGCAGGTAATTTAATGGACAGTAGCTCCATTAAATCCTCTTGGCAAAAGGTATCTCATTGATCAGGGAAGACACTCCCATAAACTTGATATCCAGTTCATTAGATAGTTAGAATATTGTAAAAGGTTGGGTAATTAGAATATGTTAATCAATGTCTTGGATATAATTGCATATGTCAGAGTTATGTGCTAAGCTTTTTCACTAGCTGTGCTAAAATAATAATCATCGGGTTCACCTTAACTGCTGTTTGTGCAAATCCTGACTGAGGGTTAGGGAGTGGTCATCTTTTAACAACAGGGAAGGGGTGGTGGATTTTCAGGCGGGCACATGAAAACTATATTGGCCCTCCTCTCAGAGGGCTCAAAAAGTTTTTGCACCTCTCCCTTCGTGCTATAGCAATACACGGGCTATTTCAATAAGAAAGGGTAAAATTTGTTTCCCTCTCCCCCCAAGAGTGGTCTGAATTTTGTTGCCCCTCCCCCCAAAAACCACCACCCCTCCTCTGTTGTTAAAAAATGACCACTCCCTTAGATTAATTCCATTGATTACGTTATAGTATTAAGCTTGTATAGTCCATGGCACCTCCATCCACAGCACCTAGTTCTATGGTACTTGATAGACACTGTTTCAACAAGTTAATCTGATCAGTTGATCAGGATTGCATTTCTCAATAATGTTAATTAGCATTATTAATTAAGAAATACCCTACAGATCAGTCCCTAAGATAAACTGTCTCAAATTGCTTATTGTGATAGAGGCTATATAGTGTTATAGACAATCAATTTAATACAATAATATGCATGCATGTGATGTGTTCGGAGAAATCAGTCTAAAAACACTATTCCTATGTACATTGAGCTCTATTGTAACAAGAAATGCCGTTGTGACAGCGTAAAAAAATGCCTCCCACTGTTATTTTGTATTGTGAGACCTCATCACATGGGGCAAATGAAATCATCATAGCGCCTCCCGTACCGCTTCGCGGTACCGCCGCTACGCGGCGTGGGAGGCACTAAAAAATACAATAAACATTTCAATAAACTTCATAACGCTGTATTTGTGTTTCAAGGTCAATCAAAGCATAATTATTCACCGATTTTCTGACTGGCCAGTAGACAAGGTAGCTGAGTCAGACAGTTATACATTTTAATTACTTTTCATATGAATGTTAAAAAATAACTGTTGAATCTACCAGGGATCCTTGTAAAACTGGACCACTGTAATTGAAAAGCTTTGTGCTAGTGTAGTTTTTTTTACAGTGACCCCAGGTGGCAGTACAGTGGTATACTAATGTACAGATATCTGGCAACTTTAGGACTGGAAATGCGCCATTATTTTGACATTTTTTGTTAGATTGTAGTTTACACCTGAAAAGCAATGTGTCGGGCATATCTCTACCACATAGCACCATTTGTATAATTCTCTTTATACCACTTTCGGAGCATTTTTAGGGCTTTTTTGCCCTTTTTGTTGATATCCAGAGTGCCTTAGAACTGGATATACGCACGATTTTTTATTTTAAGTGTTTTTTTATTTATATACGTGTACTTCTAAGTTTTAGAAATATTTTCTAAGTGTAACACTTGCATTTTGTCATATTAAAACTGAGCAGAAATACATTGCCAATTAAGGTGTGGTTCGAATATTTTATCTAGGGAATAATAGTCCAATATGCTATCCCTTACCCCATGTGGACCGCTGGTGACAAGCAGTACATAGACTTTACAGTACACTATGGCTGGTTCCTAACCGCGAACGCCCGGCTTCCTCCAGTCGCGGTCAACGTACACAGAGATGAAGGAGAGGGTGGCGCTGTAAACAGTACGAATTGAGGATAATTGAAGGATATTGGATTACACACCTAACAGTAGCGTTGGTACAGTCAATAGCGCATGGCGCTTTGTTATACTTTTTATCCTAGGATTGGTGGAGGTTCGAGTCCCGGGCTGGGTGGTGAACGTTTTCTTTTCAACTTGATTTATTATCGATTTGTCTTGATTGATTAGGGTTAATCGTGGTATGGCTTCCTTAGCCATACATTAATAATTATCTCACCAACTAGTAAGTCTCAGGAAACGTCTTTAACTATGAACCCTTAAAGGCCGAGTCATTTATTGCCATCTGGGGGCTTGAAGGATTTTTGAATTGGCAAATATTTTTCCAACCCCCTTCCCCAATATGATAAAGCTTATCATGCCCCCACCACAGTTAAAACTGATTTTGCAAAATAGCCTTAAACTTAATAGCCAGCAAGCAGAAAGGGCAGTCCCTGCGGGATTTAGTTCCTCATTTTACCACCAGGGGGCACCACTATGGGCTAGAATAGGAAAAATATGCCTAAAACTGATTTTTTTACTTTTTTTTAATGGTGAATTCAATGATTTTTGAAAAAAACGTTCTATTTTAGGTTGAAAGGTTCCAAATTTAGCATGCAAAAAGAATGTTTTGGGCCAAAATATGCATTTTTGTTGATTTCTGTTGCCATGGAAACATGGTTTTCATTCCAAATAGGAAAATCAATGATCCCATTTGGAGGAACATTCCACAAGGTTTACTATAGTGAAAACAGAATAAAAATACCATTTCCATATCAGAAGTTATGGGCAAAAGAATGAAAAATTATGCTAATTTAGCTAATTAGCATAAATTAATTATGCTAATTAGCTATGTATCTCATGACCAATTAGACATAGAGCTTATTGACATTCACGAAATGGTCACACCTACCCATATTTAGCAAGCAATTCCTCCAAAACTAACAGGACTATCTTCTCATACAATATATCACTGTAAAGCTAGTGATCTGAATTTTAAAGTTGACTTTTAGCACGGAGCACCCTTTCTCCTTACCTCTACACTTATACCCTTTATCATGGATTATTTACAATATTCTTCATATGTTGCTGCTCATGATTCACCTCACAATTGTATTCGATAAGCATTAAAGGTTTTAATGCCACATTGGAAAGGAAAATCATAAATGCCTATAATTTCGCCCGGGTCTGATTTTGTGTATATCTATATTATAGATTGTATACTAGATAAGGTGCCAGTATAGAGGTATACATCACACTAGTTTGGCAGCTGGAGGTGTGGTGTAAGCCCTGATAACAGCAAACACAACAGGCACCATACAGTAATGTGGGTACTACAGGTTACACCAGGACAGATAGTGAAGAATCTCTATGTGGATGCCTCACAGGGGAGCGTTTACATTTTCATAATCTATTTTTATCCAAAATCAATACCAATTTCAGTGGACTTCAGAGTAAAGAGCAACGTTTTTATTGCTTTAATCGGTTGTTAGTTCAGTGAAATCTAACTTGGTAGAAATGGCTGTTTCGTTTTCAAGTTAGAAGGAAATTTCACTAACGATTACGAAAAAAAAATGCTAACATATGGGCATTATACATATTGTAAAACACACATCTATCAATACAAAATGATATCAACTATATCAATTTTAATTACGTTTACATCAATATCTGGCTCCCATGAGAACGTTCACATTCCTGATATCGTTGTAATTGATTAGGCAACACCCCCCTCCCCAGACTACATGCATGCACATGTTTACTATCATAGATAACAAAATAAAACACAAAGGGTGAGCAGAGATCTACTACTAGAGGTCCATGTTAGGGTCATGTACTCTGCTGCCACCAGACCCACAGATCACACCCTAGGGACTTATACCACAGTAATTCGGATACATACACTATTAACTTTAACACAGTTATTTTTGCTAAGGATTTATTAACCCAGGTGTGAGTCTATAGAGTGGAGGAAGGGACTAGGGTTAAAGTCCTGTGTTACATACATACTGGTCATCATTATTACGTCAGGTAGGTCACAATGTCATATTGGCTGTATTATATATGTTGATGTTGAGATACCTTGTAGGTATCCCATAGGTAACTAGAACGATGAGGGGTGTTTTTCTTTCCTCTGAAATCATTCACCTACTCATCTGCAGTTGCATGTTTTAGCACAGGTTGATGGATGTTGCCAAGAAGTGGGTCATTAAATAGCCTCACTTATATACATTTTTTAATCATTGAATTACTTATTATAACGAACATGCAAATCACAAGTCTGCATGGGGCCGATTCAGTTTTACCTACATTATACACGCTACCAGCCTGGAAGAAAAACAGTAACTTTTAACAGAACGGACCACCCTATTTTCATGGCAATTTCATTTGGAAGGTTTTATATTAAATAAAAAATACTGTAGCATACTTAGTGTCACATCTGCTATCATTAAAGGACGGGAAGCAGACCTTTCTGATGCATTACATGATGCCAAGATGACAATTCTTACAGATCCTCCCATTAGGACACCATGGCGAGCAGGTTAAGGTCTGCAGTTAACAAGATGTTCACCAAGTACTTATTGGTAACAAACTGTGTGGGGGTGTCATGTATGCTAGCAGCAGGAGACACCATAGAACAACGTCTGGTACAACGTGTGATGCATGGGGAGAAGAGGAAGGAGCAGGATTGGGACAGAACCGGTGACTGAGACATTTCTTCTGTCTTCTTTCTATAAAGAGAATAATGAATATATAAGAAAACAAATAGCTATTGTTTTAATTTTGGGATAGCAGTTCCAAGGTTCCTCAGTCTGCAAAATGTTTTGATTAAACGTCAAAACATTTTTATGACACTTTATAAAACGTTAGGTTAAAAAACAACAAAATTATTTTCAACATTTAAAAAACGTTTTTATCAAAGTTGAAAACTGAACATTGAAAAAAAAACCCGTTAAAATATGTTTAACATAAGAGTAACATCTTTTTTTAGCAAAGTCCAGTATAAATGTTTGCAAACGTTGAAAAAAAAAGTGTTTTTTTTTACCAATTGGGAATGTACATATTACCTAATTTTGCAGGCCGTATGTTTGTGTCTGGTATCACCATGGGGACTGTGGCACATTTCTGGTACAGCTGGTTGGACCGAAGGTTTCCAGGCACCGCCGTGCGCAAGTTTGTTACCAAGATGGCACTGGACACTGCCATAGGAGTTCCCCTTACCAATGTGTCTTGGTTCTTTAGTAAGATGAAAATTCCAGTTCTATTTTGTTTTAGTTTTTTACAGGGTGCTCAATGGTTCACATACATTTTTCTTAATATAGGCCCTATTTGAAATATAATGTACCACTTAATTAGTTGTTAGATTTCTGAAAATTAGATATTCATGGATTTGACCATAGGAAAACATAAATTTTCCATCTCACTGTTACAGCTATCGGCCTGCTAGATGGTATGAACATGAAAGAGAGTGCCTGGAATTCAATAGTTAAACTTCCACCTATTATAGTGGTAAGTGGCATCAGTATTGTCCTTGACACACTACATTGGGGAATTTCAAGAAAGCCAACAGAATCACTCCTGAATTTCAACATTCATTTAGCTACATGTATAATGTAGCACGTAAAGACAGAGGTCTCATAAGCATAGCCCCAGGAGCAGCATATGAGTAAATCACTTATGTGGACCATTTTCACACTGTCCATTTTGAATAAAATATTAACAAAACTCTTGGCCCTCAAGCTACATTTTATTTTCACACTGAACATGTTTCCAATAAAGTCTTTGCTACAAAATATAACATAGATGGACGACGCACTATGGTAACTAAAGTTCAATTCTTGTTTTACTCACCAGGGGGAGATAGCATTCTGGTCTCCAGCTCAGGCCATCAACTTCTACTTCCTACCTCCCAGGTTCAGGGTCATGTACCTGGGGGTCGTTTCACTAGCATGGACTGCCTACATGTCATTTATACAGTATGAGTATGGAAAGGTAGACGAGACGGATATGGAAGAGGTCACTGATAAAGTTATTGATGTTACTGATGTCAAAAGTGAAAATGCCACAGTCAATGATGGCACTTCATGATTGTTATCAGACAGAGGAAGTATCAGCAATTCATGCAGGAAAGAGTAAGGGTTGGCAAGAGTTGAGATAAACAGTTTCAATGTATAATTTTAAGGAAAAAAAGAACAGAGTGGAAAATGAACCATGTGTGACATGGTCATTAAAGACTATTTGACATAAAATGTATGAAGTGAATGATTATTTTACATGTTATCAAAGTGTTCAGTGTACAGGTGCTTATAACAGAGTGTTACAGACTTTTTTTGCATTAAGCAATCAAACATGATCTATCAATATTTCTCTCTGCTTGTCATGCTTTATTTCATAACAGATGGACAAAATAATTTAGTCTATGGTGTTTTTGGACCTTATTTTCTCCAATACCAGGAGAAATATGATGCGGTAAACATGAAGATACCTCCCTTCTGAGATCCAAGAAACAATATGGCTAACTCTGTGGCCTGTGTGACTGTGAAAGAGAGGTTGACCCCAAGGGGGCAGGAGGTGGGACACCTCCACTCATTCAGAGGCGTAGGAAAAGGGGGGGCCAGGGGGGCCTGGGCCCCCCCAGTCATGAAGGAGGTGGGGCCTGAATATGTCTGGGCCCCCCCATTATTGGCCAAGAACTCAAACACAAAATGGAAAAGAAGCTCAAACTTTGCATCTCAAATTAGATTTATATGGTGATGGGATAGGGAAAGTAGGGGTGTAAGCCTAAGTCAGATCCAAGATTCAACAAAAATTACTTTTCTATACAAATTTTATATATGTATATGTATAGACGTCATCGACAACTCAAGGTGGTCATGATGGGGCCCTGGCTGGGCCCCCCAATGAAGATTTGCTTCCTACGCCTCTGCTCATACATTGACTAGTGAGGTCCCAGGTGGGGGTGCATGTACTAGTACCTCTGTCATATTATAATCATAATAAATGCACACATAGATTATAATACAAATATATGATGCGATAAACAAGTAAGGAGACCAGAATATATTTAAGGACAATTGGGGTAGAACAGACCCAAAATGCCCCAAAAAAACAATTGTCAAGTAGTAGGGTTAAGTAGATTAAAGCTGAAAGCTGAAACAACTCTGTCTTTCGATACTCTAGTGTGTCCATGAGATATAGGAGGATGGCGAGATTATGCCAGTCACCTTTATGTTTGATGTCCACCAAAGAAAAACCAATAGAACTGAGGTAGGTGGTGCCACCCCAATGCAACAAGTGGCTGGTAACCTTGCCTTGTAGACCCATACTAGCAGTAAGATTCTTGAGGCATTTAGAATACCACTCATAGGTCATGGGCTTGAGTGTACCATAGCAGTAGTACTGGAAGATGAAGTCATCTGCAGACAATTTCATCCTTGTCAGTAATTTCTTAATGTAAGTAGGAACACAAAACATGGATTTGTCAACAAAGGTGAATGGGATATCAATTTCTGCTCACCGTATTGTATAGTTTCTGTCTTGGGGAGGCTAAGCAAAAGGCCCTAATCTGTTAAACCAGGTTCCAACACTTTAATGGCCTGGTCACTGAGAGTTATGTGGGCTTTACAAAGGAGACCCCTGAAAGCAGTTATGGTTGCTGTCCACCAACACAAATCCATAGATTTTGAAATGTCTAGCTGCTTGAACATCTGAGCAAGGTGAGACGGTGTTAATGGGAAAGACTGTGACGGGTGTGGCCAAGTTTCCATTTTGCACCTGAAAAAGTTCTAGCCACCATGAAGTCTGAAGTAGACACTAGCGGTAATCCATACCATATAACTTCTGAAGCTGAACAAGTCCATTCAAATGGCCACTTCCTGGGAAATTTTGGATATTGTTGTTTGCTTAGCAACCAGTGAGTTTGTAAATATAAGTCCTTAGTTACGGTCAGTTAAACAAACAAATATGGCACTTTGAGTTTGCCTAGCCACCTAAAGCAATACCAAGGAATCCAGTGGTGTGGGTTTCTGGTTGCCATGATACCAAGATCCCTAGCAATATCACATCGACATTGACATTTCCTTAGCAACCAATGCTTTCCCTCACTATTGATCTGGCGGGAATATGATATTCCACATCCCCCTTCCTAGGCACATTCCTATCACTCCCTAGCTTGTTCTGCCATACTCTCTATGCCTCTTTCCAATCCCTTCCTGTCTCTTCCCTACTCCTCCCTGCCTCCCTCTACACTCCTGCATACTCCTTCCTGCCTCAACCCATTCCTCTCTCTACCCTTTCCTGCCACCCCCTACCACATCTGTCTTCCTCTGCATCTCCTCCAGCCTCCTATTCACCCCTCAATGCATCCCTAGGCTTCCAACCTCTTTCCCTATCCTTCCTGACTCCCCTATCCCTTCCTGCCTTCTACCTATCTCTTCTTGCCAGGGGCCTGTCTTTCCTTATGTTAGAATGTATTAAAATGATACAGAATAATATCAGATACGGACCACACATACGGACGTCCATATGTCACATATGGACGTCCGTATGTCACATACGGATGTCCATATGTCACTTTTAGGATACCACCTGGTACGCCCCATAGCCGTATTTGATTTACCAACATAGGGAGGTCCGTATGTGACATACGGACGTCCGTATCTGTCCGTAAGATAAGGAAAGACAGGGCCCAGTCAATACTCCTTCCGGCCTCCTTCCCCTACCCCTTTTTGCCTGCAATATACCCTTTTGGCATCCTCCCTATCACCTTGTCTCCCCAAAGTGGTGCAGAAATGAATGGCGTAATCTGACACACTCCTTAGGCGAAAAACTGACATGGTACTGAGTCTTTACTCTATTTTCATAGAAAATAAATAGTTAAAGGCAATATGATGTATACATAAGTTTATGTCAATTACACCTTATCCCCAGGTAAAAGAACAATATTGTAGAGTACTTTAAAGTGCATTTAATTTCACTTTTTATTACAAATAGGCAAACTGACACAAGGGCGAAAAATTGACATGAATGGCTGTTTTCTTTTCATTTGAAGGGATCAAATATTTAACTCTTGCCCATATGTCCTAATGAAATGGCTACACTACCTCCTTTTCCCATCCTCATATTTCTTCTCAAATATTTGTTTCATGAATATTTCTTTTCACTTTAGTTTGTTGTTGGGACCCTCTAGGCGAAAAACTGACATGCTGGGCGAAAAACTGACATGCTGGGCAAAAAACTGACACAATGAGAAAACTCTGAGATTTGATTCTAGATTATATTTACATTTACTTTCCTCACTAGTGTATTACCCTATGGTAAATTTCTACCATCCTAACATTATTTTTACTACCTGTAATTCCCTCAAAAGTGTTTTATGGCAAAAGACTGACATGCTGGGCAAAAAACTGACATGCTGGGTGAAAAACTGACACACTAGGCAAAAAACTGACAATCTAGGCGAAAAACTGACAGTGAGAAAAAGGTCCATCCCTTTCTTCCCTTTGACATCTAATTCTAGATTACCTATACATTTCCTATATTCCTAGTGCATTACCCTTGGATGAATTCCTATGGTCTTAACATTAGTTTTACTACCTGTAATCCCATCAGAAGTTTTTAGGGCGAAAAACTGACATGAAGGGCGAAAAACTGACATGGATGGTTGTTTTCTTTTTTATTTGAAGGTTTCGCAAATTTAACTAAACCTTATGGAATGGCTACACATCCCCCTTCTTCCGTCTTTATATTTCTTCTTAAATATTTGTTTCATGCATATTTTTTACCACTTGAATATGTGATTGTCACCCTCTGGGCGAAAATCTGACATGCTAGGCGAAATCTGACATGCTAGGCGAAATCTGACACAATAAAAAATTGGTCCTCTGTTCTCTCCTTCTGAGATTCAATTCTAAACTACCTATACATTTACTTTGCCCACTAGTGCCTTACCCTATGGTGACTTTCTGCCACCCTAACATCTTTTTTAGTTCCTGTAAAACCATCAGAAGTGTTAAGGGCGAAAAACTGACATGATGGGCGAAAACCTGACATGCTTAAGAAAAACAAATTATGAAACCTTGACCCCCATGGACCTTAGTTATGTGCACCCAAGATATGGAGGTCCTAGAACAAAAATTAAAAAATAGGCCCCATGTCAGATTTCGCCCTCAGTTTTGCATCACTTTCAGGAGACAATGTACTACACTCTTCTGCCTCCTCCTTGCCTCCCTATCTGTTCCTGACTCTTCCATTTCTACCTTCTTCCTACCCCTCCCTTGATTGCACCCCTCCGGCACGTGGGGGGGGGTGCAATCAAAATCAGCAGAGAAAAAAACCTAGGCAGCAAAAGCGAGGTTAGGCCAAATTTGGGGGTTTGGCTGTAAGACTAAAATGCTGTAGCATACTTGGTGTCGCATCTGCTACCATAAGGGCAGAAAGCAGACTCTTCTGGTGCATTATATGATACCAAGAAGACAATTCTTACAGATCCTCCCATTAGGATACCATGGCGAGCAGGTTAAGGTCAGCCGTTAACAAGATGTTCACCAAGTACTTATTGGTGACAAACTGTGTGGGGGTGTCATGTATGCTAGCAGCAGGAGACACCATAGAACAACGTCTGGTACAACGTGTCATGCTTGGTGAGAACAGGAAGGAGCAGGACTGGGACAGAACTGGTTACTCATACATTTTTTCTGTCTTATCTTCCTATAAAGAAAATAATGAATATATAACAAAAAGAAATAGCTAGATATTATTTTTTTCTTGGCATGGGGACTTCCAGTATGGGATATTGGATTACAAGGTGTAAAAAAACCATTAATGTATACTGTATTCATAATCTTTATGTATAGGCCAAAGTCCACTGTTAGACTAAACCTTGTTCCAACTAGAAAGTGCACTGGGTCTGGGGTTGCATCAGACTAACTTACGGATAACAACCATGTGACAGGCAGTGGAAAAGGGGTCCTTATTTTACCCTTCACTGAGACCCCTTTTTGCAGATCACATCAAATTTTGCTTTTCAAGTGATTGCAGGAATAATCATTTTAATAGTAGGGTCCACTATGCAACAGACCATACAACTCCCTCAATGTGTATATTTTTCTATGCAACTAGCTCAAAATTTCACCATATATGTTGCACAGTGGACCCACATCTTATAGACAGTATTGGACCGATCGGTGAATGCAACAACTGTTACTTAGTATATGCTGAACATAAAACAAAATTGAATATCATCAGATAGATGGGTTGGCAAGATTAAATAGGGAATAAAAGGCTGAGTAGAATTGTTAAAAAAAGAAAGATAAAAAAGTAAAATACATATAGGGCCATATACATAATTATATAACCTATTTTGCAGGCCGTATGTTCATGTATGGTATAACTATGGGGACCATGGGACATTTCTGGTAAGTTTTGAACAAGGTGCAAAATATTGAATATAGTATAGGACATGTCTTTTCTTTTCAAGATTTTATCATTTTGTAGGATAAAGGCCAATACATAAGCAAATGTCGAAGGTGAATGCGATGCAAAAATGTTCCGTGGGAGTGGACATTTGCATTTATGTCATGGCCTATGGGGTTAACTTGCTTTTAGATAAAGAAATACAGATCAGCTCCATTCAAAATCCAAGATGGCGGATCCCATTGAATAAAAGCATATTGTATTTCATGCCCCCCATGGAATACGGCTGTTCTATTACTAATCTATAGTAACGGGCATATCTGCCATGACATAAAGGCCTTTATCTTACAAAATTAGCATTAAAGCACAAAATCCTTTATCCCTCAAAATCCTTTATCCTAGAAGTTAACTTACTCCTCACGTTCTTTACACAGAATGCATATAAAATACCCTCTCTATGAAACATCTTTGGTATTACATGCAAATGGTACCATAATTGGTGTATGACCCTCCACCTAAACTATCCACCTCTTGTTAGACAAGGGGGGAATAGGGTATAACTGCAAATCGAACATTTACCGTTGTATTTTATGACCTGACTCATATCTGCATTGGAAAAAGAAAATCGTTTGGTATCATAAATTTCACTCAATATGAAATGCCCCTCTACATAATAATGGGAACAGGGGGCTTGCACTTAGCCTCTTGGGGGTCTTAAACTTAGCCAGTTAGGAGAATTATAATTGTGAAAGTATTATATCCAGGGATGAAAGTCACAGAGCATGAAAATCCCTGAAATGGGACAATATCGGCCCAAAATCCAGGCTTTTATATGAATGTATGGGGCCTGGGAACTTCAAATTCCTTGAAATCAGGGAAATCCCTGAAGGTTTTCATCCCTGTATATCTAGTATCTTACCAAATACCAGTTAATGACAATCCTATTCTGTGAAGAATCACAATTTATTTCATGTTGAGAACGAGCCTTACTATAGAAATGTATGGAAAAGCCATTCCCCAGCAGGGCATGAAGAAATTAGATCCCATTCTCCACGGCTCCATTCTCCACTGCGACCTCATTAAAATAGCCTCAAACCCTTCAATCAAATGTTATTTTTGAGGCCTTTTTTTGCCTAGAAAACTTGAAATAAATACAGAGTTTAACTCAGATTTGTCGTTTTAGGCTTTTTCTCCACTTTCAGATTTCAGGCTGTTCCCTACTCGCCCTCTGGCCTTCTGTATACATTTATTGGGTATTTTATGGGATAAATGATTTTGTAGGATAAAGGACTTTGAGGGATAATGTCTTTTGTAGGATAAAGGATTTTGTGCTCCGGTCTTGCAGAATAAAGGCCATGCTGGCCTTTATCCTACAAAATGATACAATTTTGAGTGATAAAGGCAATTTGTAGGATAAAGGCCACACAGGGTCGTGATTACTTTTATCGTATTGGTTGAGGGGGGTCAAGAAGAAATTTGCTGGTGTTCAGAAATCCATCTAGCCCCCCCCCTCCCACCTCAGCTAGCAAGAAAATGACTCGTTTCTTGTAATTATAAATCCTAACTGAAATATAGAGAACCACTTTATCTGTTGCTGGATTTTTTGTATACAGTTGTTCGTTAATTTGACTGAATAATATAGATTCTGAATTACTGTAGATCCATCGTAATGTTTACAGCAATTGGACTGCTAGATGGCATGGACATGAAAGAGAGTGCCTGGAGGTCAATTGTTAAACTTCCACCAATGATAGTGGTAATTGACATTAGTATTACCATTGACACTACTTTGGGGAATTTCGAGTAGAAAATCCTTCCTGGAATTTTACATCCACCTAACTATAAGCGCAATGTAGAGCTGAAAGTTCTAAGAGTAAGCAAAGTCTATTAGGAAATCACTTATCTAGGCTATTTTCACATATTTCTTTGTCCTTTTTGAATAAAACATTCACAAAACTCTTATTACTCTTGGCCCTCAAGCAACACCTTATTCCCACACAAATACAGTTTGTTCAATAGATGAGAGATTCGAAAATAATCCATTACTACTTGAAGACACAAAATATTTTTTTCATGTTTTCTGTCCCCCAAATGCAAGACTTAACTTGGAATGCACCACTGGATGAGTCACTTTTCCCATAACTCTACCAAGTAGAATCTAATGGTGATCAAAACAAAGTTCTTAATAATAAAGCGTTTTTATTTTAGGTTAAAAGCTGGGAATTTAACATAAGATAACAGAACATAAAACGTTTTCACAAACGTTTAAAAACATTTATAAGGTTCAAAAGTGTTTTTTTAACAAACAAAACGTTTTTAACAAAGAAAAACGTTTTAACATTTTTTTTCACCCAAATCTAATAACACGTTTGTAAATGTTAAAAAAAAATACGTTGTTTGCTAAGTGGGAGTGCTCTTACACAGAGTAATGAGGGTAATCTCATTAATGATAATGAACATTGACCTCCAGGCTGTATATGCCATCCTACTATAATGTAATTACATGAAGCAAATATTATTACCTCCGTTTTTAAAGGGATCACCTTTTGAAGATTATATTTAAGCAAAAAATACCAATAAATCAAATACAAGCACCAACTTGGCATATGACTTTACAAAACATATTTTTCTTCAGTGTCTTCCTCAAAAGTTATTTTAGGTTTAATGTCTCAATTCGCTCTATGTTCAACATCGTTATCTTGACCCTGATCAACCTCTAATTACAAGTGCTGTAACTAGAATTATTATTCAAGAGACAGGATCCATGGAGTTTTCCTTATTTGGGTCGTACTCACGTGCCAGCACCTCTCCATCATGAGACACATAGAAGGGTAAAATATGGGTCCCAGTCTGCCCAGTCTCCAGTGCTTTCTGCCTCAGGTGAGCATCAACCTCAGGGATGTCTTCCGGGCAGTGGTGCTTGGCGAGCACAACAGTGATGTACTGCAAGTGTGCCACCAGTCTCACAGTCTTGCACCACTCCAGCCACCTCACTAACTCCTCCACCCCAACCTGCCCTGACCACAACACCAGCTTAGTAGTTATACCATGCCCAGGCTGGATGACATCCTGAAGGGCCTGTAACAGGTCATGCTGAGGAGTTGGAGGGTTGATGTAGGTCCATATGATGACCATGGAGAGTCCACACCCTTTTTGAAGTACCTCTCTGAGCGCAATGCCCCAATCGAGCGGTGTTGTGAAACTCACGGGGCATCGTCCCCAGATGAATGAGCAGGCATTTAAATCCACACCAATTACAGATGAGGGCGGCTTGTCAGGTTGGCGTATCTCAAACCAGCCCCTCAGAGTAGGGCCCACATCAGATGGACACCAGGTGAGGATATTTATATCTTTTCGCTCATTGGCAATACCCCAGCGCATGTTGTCCAGGGGGAAAACTGCAACGTCTAGAAACTGCCCATCATTATCCTTTGTATCAAACCTAAATCAGAGATAACAATTTTATATCAACAAACGGAATAGAGGTCCAAAAGTTGTAGAGGTTTGGCATATTAAGGCAGGCTATTAAAAGGGACTAAATATTTTACAACGTATTATATATTCTCATGGGAGACCAGCCCATCATATGGCTAATCCATCTAAGAGAGCAAAAATATTGATCTATCAGTATTGTAAACATGTCTAAAATTAATTCCATACGATTGGAGAAGAATATATACCATAATTTACCAGGTAGTTGGAGAGCCAGCTCCTGGATATCCAAAAGTGCTGGTGTGGAGAGCAGCACAAGATATGAGTCGGATTTGGGTAATTTGATAGTGCTGATTCCTGATCTGGTGTGCGTATCTTCCTATCTAGGACAGAACAAGGTCAAATTAAAGGTCAAAGGTCAGGATCTGGTATTTAATATAGAACAGAGAGAGACCTTTGTTCCATTAATTAACACTAGAGGTCCCTAGCATACGGCAGATTCCCCATGTATGTGGATCCTTAGCTGATTAGGACCCTTTGCAATAGCATTGTGACCTTTGACCTTTGTTTTGACCTTGTTCAGACCTAGATAAGAAGATATGCACACCAGAACCGCAATCAGCACTAGGGAGGTTTAGCACCAACTGTATGAGCAATAAAACGCAGGCGTACAGCATACCTAAAGTACTGGTACGTCTGCGTTAAATGAGCTACGGGGGACGTACTTTGTTGTTGCTAAACCTCCCTACTGTCAAAATACCCAAATCCATGTCTGATATCTTGTGCTGCTCTCAGCACCAGTGGATTTTTAAATATCGATATTTCAGCTGGCTGGCTCCCCAGCTAAGGTCTAGCATTCTTGCTTATAAGGTGCATCCGCAACTTTAGCTACCTCACCAGGGTTCACCTTTGCATCCAAGTCAGGCCTTATATGCGAGATAGTAAGGAAATCATAATACAGTACCTGTGGCATGGAAGCAAACGTCTGATGGTCCGCACATATGTTGATTCCTGTTCCTTCTGCTTGCACTGTTGAAGACATTTGGTCACATACTCAAGGACTGGGGTGTGTGGCCAGGTAACGGGGCTGCAGTGAAAAAATAAATCAAGTTTTTTTTTCTTTTAAACATTCCGGCAAGGTCGTTGGAAATTTCTTTGAATGGACTTGCAAAGTACACCATCTGAATATGCCTAAGTCTAGTATGTACCCTTCTAGGCGAGGTGCATTATTGAATAAATTCAATCGCAACTGATATTAGGTTTGATCGAGATCTTATATATTGAAATTGGTGACCAGTTAATGTATTACTGATAATGTGGATTTACCTCCAGACATGAAGATCAATAAACCATGAAGTTGCCCTCAGCTGTGCAGACTCTGCATCAAAAGCATCATTTATCGCCAGCATGCACCTTTCGGTGTCAAATTCTTTAATGAGATGATCAGGTTCCTTCTTCTGTAGAACATCCTTGCGGAGCTGAATCAAATTGTCACTGACTTCATTCCCATGTAAAGTCTCCCTGTCACATTGCAAGATGAGACTGGCTCTGATGATGGTTGTAATCAGGTTGGAGAACAGTGGTTTAAACTCAGAGATATAACCACACAAGAGGACCAAAGTGTTTCTCATGTCAGCCTCTGAACAAAGGTACAGTAATAGTTTGTTAGTTTCCTCTGGTTTTGTCACTAGAAAGTTGATCAGCCCACAGACACTGAAAAATTCAAATAACAGTTCATGGTGAAAGACATGAAGTGTTATGTCCTCTGCAAACTCATCCAAGTCATGTTTTGTGGTTAAGAACACTCGGTATGCACTATTGGGCTTGACTCCAAATGACAGCAGCATCTCCTCTGGGACCTGCCTGATGTTTTTGAGGAGGCATTCCATGCAAAGCTTGTAGAAATTCGCAGCATCACTAGAATTTGATGATTCTTGGAGTGATCGCTGTTCCCTGTCACGTCGCACCATGTAGCTCTCAAGACACTTCAGTAATCGGATGGTACTCAATTTCTCCAGCTGGTCCAAGGTTAGTTTTCCTGATACCGTCAACTGGCTAAAAATGTGCACCTGCAGGGGATTGCTAAGCACTGGCTCCAGCTCTTCCATGTTTCTCTCCACATATTGCAGGATAGGATGCTCTTCTGGTTCTTCATGGATGTCTATGAAGTAACGCTTAACATAACTTAACCCTTGCTCTGGAGTGAATCCTTTCAGCTTCAGAGACCGATTGAAGCAATGATCTGCCACATGGCACAGGCCAGATCTAGCAGATATGAAAACTTTTGGGTGGCCATTTTTTTGGCATTCCTTGGTGAATTCTCCAAGGTGATTCCTGAGATTCTGGTCGCGAAGCTCATCTATGGCATCGTACATGAGCAGGGCCCCTGCTCCATCTACATCAAGGATATAGCTTGCAGCATACTCCCGGTCCTTCTTAACTTGACACCTGATGTTGGCGCTAACTGCCTCTCGAACTGTATTCTTTATGCATCCGGCGGGAATGCACACCACAAACTTCCATTCATGGCCTTTGCAATCGCTTGAGTCATCCGCATGGCAGTCCAAGTATTCTTTTGCCCAGGAATAAGCTAATTCATCCATGAGGGTGGATTTACCTGCACCAACTGGACCTTCTATCTTAACTGTATTTGGTGCTTCATAGTTCAGAAAACTTGTGAAGAATTGCTTTTTCCCAATTTCATTGTCTCTAAAAAATAAGAGTAAGGGTAATATTCTCTTGATATACTAATGACAGGAGTATGTGGTATAAATGACCAAGGGCTTACATACTTTATTATGTTTACTCACTTTACAAAATATGGTGCATTAACTCTGTTTTCATGCTTATACAGCCTAGGACTTATTCATATCTATATAATACTTGGAGATAAGATCCTACAGGCCAGGACTTTTACTATGCAGATCAAAGAGACAATAATTTGGGCTAAGACTAACTTTTTAGTTATTTGAAAACTTGCTTTGGCCTCAACGAAACACTGTGTGACATCTATCATCTTGGTCTTCTCAAACCCGAAGATACTTGTCTGCATGATATTTTTCACATAGGAGTCACAGTGCTGTAGTGTCACTAAAATATGAACAAAACCTCAGTGAACAAATGGGTAAGGCTTGGTAGTAATAGAGCTCCCGCAGGCACACTTCATATATTTTACTGACACATGTGTGCAGCTGGCAAGGGTACTTTTTCATCAAAACCCCACTAACAAGGGTCCCAATTCCACAGGCAAAAATCGACCTAACAAGGGTACACTTTAGCCTAACCCCCCTCCCTAATAAGGGTCCACCAAAATTAAAATGCCAGATATCCTATGAAAAGGTCAATATTGTGGCCACAATGTCCTGAGCTTTCAAGAAATTTCAAATCTAAGGAGTTCTAAGGAAATATTCAATTCTGATTAGCAATATCGGTCATAATTTATCTTTAAAAACATGGAGGTTTTGATCAAAAGTGCCCTAACAAGGATAAGGTTTTTAAAATAAAATCCCCCAAGCAAGGGGTTGTCAAAGCTCCAGCCACACACTTGTATCAGAGAACAAGGTGAGTGTCCCTATATGAATATGTTTTATCAATCTAGTGGACACTGATCAATACTGAAGTGTAGATGTATAGAAATCTCTATTCTGTAATTGTCAGTACATATTATAAGAGAGGGATGTATAAATTTACCTCCTAGAAATCTCTCTGGTATCCAATGGTGTTCAGTTGTCCCTACAGGAACAAAGAAGTGCTCCTTAGATCTTCTCAGTCCAGGTCCATCCTGAATAGACAAGAGGTCCTGTCCCTTATAGACATGTGCATCTAGCTGGAGGACCTCAGAGACAACATGGGACTGGTTGGTGAGGGAGAGTGCATGGAGGAGAGAGTGCAGACGCCATGTAGGTCCAGTGTTTATGTAGTCAATTAGTCGCTCTACCATTCTATATCGAGTCGCATTTAGCTTGAACAGGTAAAGAAGGGTACTAAATGATTTAGAGGTATCTATCACTAAAAACTATCTTGAAGAAGTCTTTTATAAAAGCTGGTGATAGAGAGGTATTGGGGTATAAAAGTATATTTGTGTTTAAACAGAAACAGGTATGCACATGCTTAACAGAAATGACAGAAATACCTCCCACCCAAATCACATTCCACCTAAAAATGAATGCATATATTGTATAAACACTTGATCTCATCGCAATACAGTTAAATGGAGAAGACCAAAGACAAATTTCCCATATCAACAAAAAGACTTCTCTCGTCATATGCTGCAATTACCTTTACTAAAGTATGCCCTATAATGTATGAAAGCAATTCCGTGAAAAATGTCATGAAACAACATTAAGTTCTCTTACTGTAATCTCCTCTTCCATATACAGATTGATGGCCCCTAACTGCCTTAATGGTGCCCATAGAGGTGCTGGTTCTACTGTCTCACACAGTGCCACACGGTGGGAGTTCAGGAGGTCCTTGTACTCTGCAGACAGAGATACCAACTCCTGTTCATACATGTTGTCTTTGTCCCACAGTGGGGGACCTCCTGAGAAGGCCATGGTAGATGCTGCAAAGAACATTATGGGAAAATTTGAAAAGTGTCAGTTGGAGGTTTTGTTCATGGCTGCAATGTGTGTAAACTGCATCAATAAGGTATTAGATGGGGGTCCCCATGTCACATGTCGATTTTAAGAAATCGCCATGTCACAAGTCAATAAATTTCTATTTTCCCATGTCCTTGTCACTAAGCTTCATGTCGATCTTAAGAAAGTGCCATGTTACCTGTCACTAACCTTTTACTTCCCCATACCATGTCCTTGGCAATACACTCCATGTCGGATGTCGAATTTAAGAAAAGGCCATGTCACCCTGTCGATTTTAGTGGTTTGGAGCCATTTAAAAGAAGATATGTACCCATAGACTGTGACAATTCTTGTACCCATGAATTGGGACGAGGGAGACAGGACAAACACCCGGCCTTTCCTACGGGAAATCCGTTATAATGGAGGTATATACACAAAGCGCAGATAGTCTTTAGGTTTAATACTGTTCTATAGTAATGCCCTGGGTAAAACGTATTCATACATATACATCGTTCTAAATGTCGTAAATGTATTGCTGGGCCCCAGAAATGTACTCCTAGTACTTTCATTGTTGCCACCAACATGGTACTTCGTAATTCCCTGACTTTCCCCTGACATAACTAGTGATCGATTTCCCTGACAACATCTATTAGATTTACTGTAGTAGTAGAGATGTAAGGCATGGCTTATGCACAAAACTATGCACGACTGCACCTTATAGCACCTCCAGGTACAACTTATGTCTTATGGCATTACCATCAACTTAGGGTGTGACTTATTGTTAAGGTTGCCTTAAAGGGTGTCTAGCATGCTAAGACCTACCCACCTTAACAAGTCCCATGACCATCCCTTGGCCTATCAGGGTGTCACAATTTTTCTGACGGTTCCTGCAGATTTGTGCTTTACGTAAGCCTTGCTGTCTAATTGAAGCATATTGCCTCACTTTTTTAATGTATACCTCTTAAGCTTTCCAAATTTCCCTGACCAGAGAACAACATTTCCCTGCCGCCAAAATATTTCCCTGACATTTTCACAAAACCTGGGATTCCCTGGCAAAAGTCTTAAATTCCCTGACCTCCATGGCACTTGCACTCCTTCCACCATGCACTATCCCTCACCAACCAGTCCCATGTTGTCTCTGAGGTCCTCCAGCTAGATGCACAGGTCTATAAGGGACAGGACCTCTTGTCTATTCAGCATGGACCTGTACTGAGAAGAGCTAAGGAGCACCTGGAAGGAATTAATTTCCCTGACAGGTGACAACAATGACTTTATTTTGTGTTTCTATGTTGATTAGAAGCAGAGATATACATTTTTAAAGATTTTCATCGGGTTCTGGTGGCCATCTTGAATATCTCAAATTCCCCAAACCCACCATGAACACACCATTGTGGATATGATCAAAGAGACATAATCAACAGAGAAAAAGGTATATCAGAAAATTTGGGGTCAGGCTCAAACCCTACATGATCCCCCAGCAGGGGGCGTAGATAAAGTTATGCCAGATTTGACAATTTTGACACCCCCTCCCCAATGTCAATGCTGAAGGTATATGGAGGATATCCCGTCTGAGACATGCCAAGCCTGAGAAAAGGCCAAGTCCTATAACAATATTTTTTTTCTCCCCTTGCCCCCCCCGTCATCCATCAAGTAGAATCAGGCATGTATTAATCCCGGAATATCAATAGTACAGCTCATATATACTTTATAGATGAGAGGGTACATACCATTATTAAAAGTGATTCTGTGACGTATATTAAATCACATAATATATACAAAATTTTGATTTTCTTAATTACGTCTATTAAACCCAAGGGAACGTTCAACAATTACGTCACTGCTTAGGGGGTGGGGGTAGGGGTGTTTATGTTCCTCTATATGTTCCATACAAAAACAGTGACAAGGTGGGTGGGTGGGTCCTGAAAAAATGCCTAAATACCGGTGACATGTTGTTGAACGTTCCCTAACCCACACACATGTACAAGTACAACTATATATACTTTTGTAGAGGTCGGCAAAAACGTCTCTCGAGACACCGGTATTTGAACCCGGGTCTATCGCTTGCAAGTCGAGCGTTCTACCGCTGAGCTACATCCCCTGGCCTGACATTCTCTGTCACCAACATAGCCCCTTTCTGACATTTCCACCTTCCATCTACCTCTGGATCGGTATGGTATACATAGGGGGAGTGACACCATCAAGTGAACAGTCCTCTGTCCGCGAGGCATCTGCGCCCCAAGGGGGGAACGAACCCCTACACTTTTACCAACCACCAGCGGCTGCGCCGCTGGATAGTGGCGTGCGAAAGGTTGACTGAGTATCGTCTGTCACGGGTGGGCCGTTCGGGAGGGGAACGGGTGTAGAGTAGAGATACGAAAGTGGCAAGCGAAAGGTGACTCGATCGTGCCTCTACCCCCCACTGATAGCTCCAAGAAACTGCTTTGTTTTAATGGCCTGAGACTGAACAAACAGTGTCCCCAGGTTGAACAATTTAGCGCCACCTTACGCCCAAGGCACTGCGTTCAACAACAATGCAGTTTGTTACAGCTATTTGTCACTCAACAGCTCTCCCAGCATAGTCTATGCCATCCCTCTGTACGGCCAAACAGCGAAATGTCTATGAGAGTCTCTGCTGGGAGAGTGCTCCATGCAAGCCAGTCGAGGCCTGCCGTTTTGTATATATGGTGGAACCATTGCCCCTATACCTTTCTAAACGGGAGGGAAACGAGTGGTGTGTGTGTGTGTGTGGGGGGGGGGGTATCCACAAAGTTAAAAAAAAGCGTGACATACTTTTTGGATCAGCTCAAAGACCTACATCTTACCTGTATCTTGTAAACCTCCTCCTTTCTCTAATGCTGTCTCCAGTAGAGTCTCTAGAGGGTGGCCTATTCCATCAGTACAAATTAGGATCCCTCACTCTCCAGGTTGTGTTGGTAGGAGATATTAACTGATTCAGTATATGTGTACGTATAACCCTCCCTTTAGCTCACACCACAGTGCTGCCTAAGCTCCCAGTATAGTCTAGTTCTAGTGGGCTCTAAAATTATCTCTCTATGTGGGTCAGAACTGACTTGTAGAGGTGCTTGAGTACTTTCATATAGTACAAAATGTACAGATCACAAATGAAACCATGCTGGAGGGGGGAGGTCAGGCTCAGCATGACAGGATCAGAGTCATTTATTACCAGCTGGGGGGGGGGGGCTAGATGGATTTTGGCAGATTGTGAGATTTTTTTCCGACCCTCCCCCCCCACCTAAGAACTGGTTTTGCAAAATGACCCCCCCCCCAAAAAAAAAAAATCAGATACATGTGTGGAATGATGCATCACAATGGGTATTTGAATTGCCTATGTTTAGTTTTGACCCTCCACGAAGGGGCTCTTTTTCAAAATGCCCCCCCCCCTATATCTAACAAACCCCCTCCCCCCCCCACCTGGCAATAAATGACTCTTCCCTTAGATATATCTAATGGTATATGGATATATCCGTATTCCTTCAGCCTTGCAAAATTGGCAAAAAACGTGACTAGAAAAGGGGTCAGAAATGGTCAAATCTGGCATGATGTCATTTATGGATGGCCCCGTGTCGTCGTCAAGAACTCCTCTACTATCTTGACAACTAATGTCATATTCATGGCGAGAACATCCGAGGGTAGAAATAGCCCCTTTTAATTGGGCTAAGGAAGCCCACATCTTCTATCTAACCAGGCCAGCATACGTCATGTAATTTATATATATATATATATATATATATATATATATATATATATATATATATATATATAGCTGTAGGCTACTCCATACTCCAGGCCGGGACTCTGGAATCTAAAGATTACTTCAAGATCAACTTAGCTTGTGCTTTTATATGAAAATGTATTTGTCATTTATCACCAGGTAGGTTGGGGTTGGGGCTATTAATTTTAGATAAAAGGGGGGGGGGGATGTCATCTTGAAAAAGAGTTCTTCGGTGGGGGGGGGGGCAAAACCCAATGAACTGGGGGGGGGGCTCAAAACTAAATACCCATTGCCAGGCTTCATTCCACACGAGTATCCGATTTGTGGGGGGGTCATTTTGCAAAATCAGTTATTAGTGGAGGGTCTCGGATCATTTTCGTCATAGTGGTGGGGGGGGGGGGGGGGGTCGGAAAAAATCTGCTAATCCCCAGATCTAACAACCCCCCGGTCAGCCCCCCCCCCACCGCTGGCAATAAATGACCCAGCCCTTACAATACATGTACTTGAAAAAAAAAATAGGCATGGACCTCAATGGCAGTCAAAATATTTTGTGCCCCCCATGCCAGAGGAGCGGAGAATTTTCCCGCCCCTATTTGAGTTATAGTAGCGCGCTGGCTTTTTTGCTAAAAGAGAGGTCAAAATCTTTTTAGCCTGAATTTTTTACTCCCCCCGCTCAAACCCACCATCCCCTCCCCCTGTTGATAAAAAATGACCACTCCCTAGATACACATATTTAATATGGCATTCTAACTCAAAGTTGAGTGGTATCAAACAGTGATTTTGACTGATAGATAGGGCCCCCAAAAAAGTTTGAATTCCGGTCACTCGACCTACTTCAGCCAAAGAGGGGCGACCTCAGATTTTTTAAAGAAAATTTTCATAATTTGTTCATATTTTTCAAAATTCTTCATATTTTTCTTCTTTTTTTCTTATCAATTTCTAAGTTTTGATATTTCTATATTTTCCTTGCATCCAAATCCTTTTGACTCAAGCTTTCTGTGCTTTTGCTGTTATTATAGATGAAAAGGATTATATCTGTGATGGTTATGAGTGATAACAATTCAATATCTTGAGAAAAATATGGCCCATGAGAAAAAGAAAAAGAAAAAAAGAGAAAAAATCCGACCTACTTAGGGGCCGTTCAAATATTACATGACACCATAGGGGGGAGGGAGGGGGTCATGAAGTTTGTTACACTTTGTTACAGGGGGAGGGGGGTCTCCCCAAGTGTTACATAACAAATATGAAGAATACATCACATGGCAAAATTAAACAATTTATAAGCATTTTAAGGTGATTTTAGAGATCTTCCTGTAATTCTTGTCACATTGAGGGGGGTCAAACAAATTTAGGAATATTGAAAACCTGCATATCCGGATCATTATTGACGCATAGGAGGAGGGGGTTTTGACCAGTGTTACATAATTATGGGGGATTGGTCATTTTGTTACACAGTTTTACAAGGGGGAAGGGGGGGGGGGGTCAAAAGTGGCCAAATTTGTGTCAAGTAATATTTGGACGGCCCCTAACCTCAACTTTTTGTACTACCCGGTTTGTTACAGAATCTTAGAATTGTTTTTTTTTATGCCAATGTACAGATAGGCCTATTCACCGAAGTGGTCATTGCATGTGCCAGTATTCAATATATTCACGACAGACTGCCATCCATTGTCAAGCCTGCATATTGACAATTGCAGCCCCATGCAAAGATATCTGGATCTTTATCGAATCGTGGAGGGGGTGGGGGGGGGGCGTCTGATGGATCATGTATTGATTATCTTTAATTAGGGAGCGGGTGTGATGTCTGTGGCGGGAAACTGGCGCACTGCCACCTACAGGGATTTTGAATAAACATAACAGAGAGCATTCTGGGATATTCCAAGATGGCAGCCCCCAGCTAAAAGCACATGTCTGTGTTCAGTCTCTGATTTATCACTTGATATGAATAACCACCACTAAACTGGCGACGAGGATGGGATCAAGTGATGACTAAGGGTACACTTCACTACTAGAACCAAGGAGAAGGACTGTGAATCCAGTGTGCAGTGGTATTCAGGTTGGTGGAAGTTTGGGCCTACATTTGAGTTCAGACTATAGTAGTAGTACTACCTTGAGTGAACTGGAAGAGATTTGCTTACCTCAGTGACTGTCAGTGAATAGGCCTACATTCTGCTTTATGATACTACTGTGAATATTGTGGATAACAGACTTACCCTGAGTTCAGAGAGACTTATACAATGGCTACTAAAGGTCCCAAGCTGAGAGTAGAACCATTTGACATGGCTGGAGATAGGCTTAGCCTAGGAAGAAGGTGGAAGAAATGGCTAGATAGATTTGAGAGAGATATGCTTTACAATGCCATAGATCCAGCTAAGAAGGAGAATAGTGCTATGTGTAAGATGGCCCTGCTGATGTATGTAGGTACTGCAGTAGAAGATTTGCATGATGTGTTACCGGAAGTAACAAGACCAGCAGATATTACAGCAGACAATTGGACAGATTATCTCAAATGCAAGGCTAAATTAAATAGCAGATTCCTTCCCAAGCAATCCAATGACTTTGCCCTATGTGAGCTTATGAGCCAGAAAGCAAAGGAGGGAGAGAGTATGCTTGACTATGCAGCACGCCTCAGGGAGTATGCAGATAGGTGTGATTTCAATAATTGGTCAGCAGATAAAATGATCAAATGTATGGTCATAGCCAGCATGAAGGACATAGAACTGAGACTGTCATTTCTGGGTGAAAACTTGAGGCTAGATCAGGTTTTGGACAAGGTCCAGATGAAAGAGGATACTACCGCGATGAGTAAAGTGATGGGTACTTCCGGGGCACCTATGTCAGCAGCGACCAGTTCGGGCGAGTCAGTTCAGAAACTTCAGGCGAAGCAGAAATGGAAAAAGAAACCGGACTCTGTTAAGAAAGAGACTCATAAAGACTCTGTTAAGAAAGACACTCGTAAAGACTCAGTTAAACCATGCGAGAGGTGCGGTCGAGAATCGGGTCACCCACCTAAGCAGAAGTGTTTTGCGGAGAACCGCAAATGTAACGTTTGTGGTAAAATGGGTCACTATGGGAAAATGTGCAAAATGAACAGTGTCAAAATGGTCGATGGAAATGAACCAGATTCTTATGTAAATAACTCTGACGATGACCATGTTTTTGTGTTACAGGAACAGTCGGTGAAATCTGTAGGTGTGGCACACGGCCGGACCAAGGTAACGGTAAATGGTGTCGATTTGAATGTGATTATCGACACAGGTTCTACTGTCAATATTATTGATTTTCAGACATACCTTGCCATTGGAAAACCACAGTTAGGCCCATGTGACAGTGTTCTCTATCCCTTCGGGTCGAGTGAGAAATTGCCGGTAAAGGGTAAGTTCGTAGCCAAAGTAGGGGCTAAGAATAACATTGTTTCCGCGCAAATTCTTGTGATGAATGGACCTAGAGTATGTAATGTGTTGTCAGAAAAACTGTCACTAGATCTAGGGTTGATTAAGTACATAAAGAAGATTGACATTCCTGTAGAGGAGAAATTCCCAGAACTGTTTCAGGGTTTTGGTAAATTGTCAAATTACGAAGTGAACATACACATTGATGATAGTGTAAGGCCCATTGTTCAAAGTTCACGAAAAGTACCATTCGCTCTTAGAGACAAAGTGGAGCACAAACTGGCAGAACTGACTGACCTTGATATTATTGAGCCAGTGAAGGACACTCCTACGACATGGGTGTCACCGATGGTAATCGTCCCTAAAAAGGCGGGTGACATTCGTATTTGTGTCGACATGAGACGAGCGAACGAGGCGGTGATACGGGAGAGATTCCCAATTCCGACAATTGATGAACTGATTTTAGAGATGAACGGCAGCTGTGTTTTCTCTAAGTTAGATTTGAAAATGGGATATCATCAGATTGTGTTGGGGGAAGAATCAAGGAATTTGACTACATTCAGCACTCATAAAGGGTTGTATAGATACAAACGGCTAATGTTCGGTATCTCGGCAGCGCCAGAAATGTACCAAAATATCATACAACAGGTGTTAAGTGGGTGCGAGGGGGTAGTTAATATATCGGATGATATCTTGGTCCATGGTAAAGATGTGTCTGAGCACGATGAGCGGTTGGGTAAAGTTCTTACCATTCTGGCCGAGAGAGGATTGACCCTGAATAAAGATAAATGTATGTTTAGGATGGATCAGCTGGTCTTCACGGGGCATGTGCTAGGTAAGCATGGTATCGGACCAGAAGAGTCAAAAGTGGACGCCATCAAACAGACCAAGACACCTTCAGATGCTACAGAGATCAGGAGTTTCCTGGGACTAGCGACATATTGTTCCAGATTCATCCCAGACTTTGAGACTATTGCCGAACCGATGAGGAGACTCACTCGAAAAGGAGTCACATTCAGTTGGGGTAAAGAACAAGATGATGCATTTGAATGCCTGAAGGACAGACTATGTTCATCTACTGTGTTAGCCTACTTCAACAAAGACGCACGCACGCAGGTCATTGCAGACGCTTCACCAGTCGGGTTAGGAGCAGTGCTCGTGCAGGAGCAGAGTGATGGCTCCTATAGGCCTGTGATATACGCTGCAAGATCGTTGACAGATGTGGAACGACGGTATTCCCAGACTGAGCGGGAAGCGTTAGGACTTGTATGGGCCTGTGAGAGATTCAAGTTGTATCTAATAGGTCTAGAGTTCGAGTTGCTAACAGACCACAAGCCGTTGGAAGTTATCTATGGACCGAAGTCCAAACCGTCAGCAAGGATAGAGCGTTGGATGCTGAGGCTACAGCAGTTCAAGTTCAAGATACGGCATATCCCGGGGAAGCAGAACATCGCAGATGTGCTGTCCAGGTTGGCAAAGTGTAAGTCACCCTCCGGGAGGAACCTCACTGAAGAGTATGTTCATGCTATAACATTAGCGAGCGTGCCGAAGACGATGTCAGCACGTGAGATCGAGCAAGCATCGAAGGTAGATGCAGAGCTAGAGACTGTACGAGAGTGCATTCGAGACAGAGACTTCTCCAGAACTGAGGTCGGCTATCGAGCCTGCCAAGAGGAGTTGTCGATCGTTGGATATATCGTACTACGACAGACACGGATCGTGATCCCGAAGAGTCTGAGGACTGAAGTCCTAAATCTAGCACATCAAGGCCATCAAGGTATAGTAAAGACTAAGTCAAGACTTCGTGAGAAAGTCTGGTGGCCTGGTATGGACCGAGACTGTGAGAAGTTCTGCAGACAGTGTCATGGGTGTCAGGTTGTATCTCAGCCAAACAGTCCGGAACCAGTCGTATCAACAGAATTACCAGATGGGCCGTGGCAACACATCGCCCTAGACTTTCTTGGTCCCTTTCCAACGGGGGAACAAGTATTGGTTATCATTGATTACTACTCGAGATACTTCTTCGTGAAGACAATGAGAACGACTACATCAGAAAAGGTTATTGAAGTAATGGAGGATCTGAGAGACCTCTTAGGTCTACCAGAGTCGATTACAACTGACAATGGACCACAGTTTGTGTCAAGCGAATTCGAAGACTACCTCGAGAAGGTCAACGTCAAACATAGACGTACCACACCAAGATGGGCACGAGCCAACGGTGAAGTCGAGCGGCAGAATCGTACATTGTTGAAAGCGATGCGGATAGCGCATGCAGAAAACAAGGACTGGAGGAAAGAACTGCGTCACTTCTTACGAGCGTACAGAACAACACCACATTGTGTCACAGGAAAGAGTCCTGCAGAACTATTGTTTGGACGCAAAATACGCACTAGTCTACCATCTTTGAAATCAGCGATCAGCGATGGAGAGGTTCGTGATCGAGACAGTGAACAAAAACTGAAGTTCACGGAAAACGCAAACAAGAGACTCCCAACTCCCAAGGACATGCGTCCTGGTGATTTGGTGCTGATGCGTCAGGAAAAAGAGAACAAGTTGTCGTCACCATTCACAACAGTGCCACTAGAAGTTGTGAGCAAGAGAGGGTCTCAAGTTGTTGTAGAGACTAGTGACGGTGCGAGGTATAGGAGGAACAGCAGTCATGTGAAGAAGTACATTCTGTCTGAGGTCCCGAGGGAAAAGAATGTCGATAGAGAGGGGGAGAAAGAGGAGAATATGGAGCGACATAGTAATTTTGAAGCAAATTTACGGCCACAAGTCATTCCTGAGATTATCATAGAGGCAGCTGAAGTGCCAGAAACATCCAAGGACAGTACTCCACAAGGAGCAGAGACTATACAAGCACCATCGACTCCGAAACCAAAGCAAAGTGCGAGACCAAAAAGAAGCACTGCCCCTCCAGCTTATCTTAAAGACTATGTTACAAAATGATTAAACTTAAAAGATCTACAATGAGATCTAGTGAAGACCCTTCATCATGCTCAGTTAAAGGTGTATTGGTAAAAGCTACTTGATAACTTGATTTATATATCATATCATGACAACTGTATGTTAAACTGCTTAACATTTGTGAGTCAATCAAAAAAAAAGACATTTGATTTCCGAGAAAAGGAGGAGTGTGATGTCTGTGGCGGGAAACTGGCGCACTGCCACCTACAGGGATTTTGAATAAACATAACAGAGAGCATTCTGGGATATTCCAAGATGGCAGCCCCCAGCTAAAAGCACATGTCTGTGTTCAGTCTCTGATTTATCACTTGATATGAATAACCACCACTAAAGCGGGCTGGTCATTTTCTTACAAAATGGCAAGGGGAATCAAAAAGTGGTCAAATTTGTGTTAGGCCTAAATTGGTCTAATATTTGAACGGCCCCTTAACTAGCCTAATAAAGCATAGCCTAGTGAATGTGTGTACAATCATGCTGGTACAATATTAATATGTTCCCAGAGCCCTTCTCAAGTTCTGAAAACGTCAAAAAGCTAACCACCTACCCCGGCTACCTACCCTTCATGTGGCATTCTGCATTGCCTCCATATAATGTATTACATTTCAAGATAGATCATGAAAGATCGAGTATCATCCCGGGAGTAGAATGCATGCAGGCTTCGTGCATGCTTCCTCCTTTATTAGTCATGTGGATGCGGGACGCAGATCGGACGCTCGCGGAACGCCGTCTGCTCGACCTGGCCACCTGGTAAGTCCCACTGGAACCATTACAAAAATTGTCGGGTACACTCTGTTTCACCCGCACACAATCTTCACATGACCCAGTTCTGAGTTCTGAAGAACAACATCTGAGACCTACTCTCAAAAAATCATCAGAAAGTGTGCAGAAAGTGTATTGACGGATCTGAAAGAAGCAAATAGGACGAGGAACATGGTGTCCCAAGAGGTACACCGAGGTCAGAGGTCGAGGAGATAAACAGGTCACTCCAGGTAAAAATGTAATATTGTAGAAGGATAATTCGGCAGTTTGGTTTGGCCAAGCCGTGGCAAGCGCCAAGGGCCAAGTCAGGTCCGGGGGGGGGGGTCAGAATTTTTTCAACACCTCTGATGGGGGGGTCAAAAAAATTTCACCTGTTTTCAGTGGAAAACCCTGCGCATTACTATAGGCTAAAAGGGGTCGTGCACGTGCTATTTTTGTCCCTTATGGGGGGGGGGGTCGAAAAAATGTTACCCCCTCAAGAGGGGAGGGTCGAATTTTTTTTTTGCGCGTCCCCGTGTAAACCCACCAGCCCCCCCCCTGTTGTTCAAAAATGATCACACCCCAAGTGTGACTCACTAGTGCCTACAGTATCGTTGTGTTTAAGTGCCGGGATTTGAATAAGCGCCTGTCTCAAATTTATTTGTCTATGGATTATCAATATCCAAGATGTGAAGAAAATGATGCGGGCAGAATCCATGGACAAAATATTTTTCAATTAAAAATAAAATTTCCATTTAGGAAAATCAGGTGCGGGAATTCCATAGACCAATGTTTTAATTTGGTATGGCCTAAGTATAAGATTTCTTTCTTTTTATACCTATGACTTAGATCTAGGATACCAGTGTAGCACCTGTTTTCTATCTTCATTAGCCAGACTACGGTAGTATGGAGAGTTATCATCGACAAGGATAATACATGTGAGATTCTGTAATTAATGCTTGAGGATTTTGATTAGTTGCGATCAGTTTCAAGAGCACCAGTTACAGAGGTAGATGTTGGTATTTGCTTTGTAATGTTGACCTTACATTCATGAGGCAAGTTTGACCATTATGCACTGGACAAACTATGACAGTTTATATGTTTTGCAGTATGCTTTGTTTTACAGGTCTTACAATCATAGTTAGAAATGCTTGATCTAGTAAGGGATTTGAGGACTTGAGTCTTAGCCAGTAAAAAAGGTTGAGTAATATTATTCTAAACCCTATTGGGAATCTACCCAACTCACCAAGTGCTAGTGTTGTGCTAGCATATTTTGATATCCCCAATGCCTACTTAAAATTTGAGGAGTAAAATGTCTCATTTGGAGAACCTTTTCCTTCTATTTCTGCAATATTTCTGTAGGCTGACATGAGTCTAATTTTGTCACAGACATTTTCTAATACTACATAGGCTTCCATTTTATTCCTAAAGAATCTAAAGGATTTAGCATGTAGGTTATCTATCCCTAGAACTTCAAGCATTCTGTACCAGTATAATCTGGTTATTGTTTCTGCATTGCTTATTTTAATTGTACAGGTGCTTTGGGGCATACCCCAGACTGAGCAGCCATAGAGCAGTATGGGTTCTATCTGTTTATCGAAGAGTGACATGAATAGTTTGACTGATATATTTTACGAGGTGCTTAGGCCCTCTCTAATGGCGAATGATGTATGTTTGGCCTTAGACACTCTGTCCATTTGCATTTGTTTTACACTACCATCTCTAGATAGAAGTAGCCCCAGGTACTTATAAGTGGTGACACAATCTAGAATCTGTTCTCTAAATTACAGATTAGGCTGGGAGGGCCTTCCAGCTGACATGACCATAACCTTTGTCTTATTACCAAGTCATCTGGCCATGATAAGGAGTTCAGCCTCGCCCAGTTTCACCGGGTCACACTCTTCATAAAATATTTTATGCAGGTCATTTTAGAATAGATTTGAAAGGGTGGGACTTAGAATACATCCCTGTTTTACGCCAGTGGTTGATATAAAGCTGTCGGAAATTCCCTGCAGACATTTCACAGACTACCTATTTTTGTCATAGGCTGATTTGATAACTTTGTATACCCTTCCTGTGATGCCTGCATATATTTATAAGTTTGTAAAATAGGCTTGATCTGTTTATAGTGTCAAAAAACTTTGAGAAATCTACAAAAGCTGTGAATAGCTTATTCTTTCCTTGTTTTACCTATTTCTGGAAGATTCTCAGTATGATAAGTATGTTCTATTTTGTTCTCATTTTTTCTCTGAAATTGTTTTGATTATTACTCCAAAATCCCCCTCTCTTCTAGATACATGTATTTAACAATTCTATCATTATTTTACAGATTATTTTGCTTAGACTGTCTGCTACTGCAACACCTCTGTAGTTCTCTGGCTTTTTAATGTCTTGGCTTTTGTGTATTGGTGTTATTAAACTTTCTTTCCAACCATCTGGATAGGATCCTGTATAGAGGATTGCAGAGATGTAAGATTTCCCTGAAAATAGGGAATTCAAAAATGTTGAAATGTAGTCGGAATAGGGATATCCAGGGTCTTCAGGGACAGAATTTATTCACAGCCTTCTTTCCCTAGTCAATTTCTTCACACAGACCCAGTCCTCAGTTTTATTTTCAACTAGGGACTCCACTAAGCCCCCCCTGGTGTAAGCAGAGGGACTCACTGGTCCAGGGGAGACTCTGGGCAGGGAATCTCAGGGGCAGACCCTCCCAGGGAGAAATGAATGGATGACCATCAGATCATTGAATATGCATATATGGTAAATTACACTGAATTGGGGTCACACAGGTCTCACTGAGGGGTAAAAATGAAACCGCTTTGATTGTTTTGAAATTATGTGTCCAAAATACTAATGCACTCAGGGACCTACCCTAGAAATTGGGAACATTAATACGAATTATTGCCAATTTTAGAGTCAATTCTGTTATTTAGCATTAATTCTTATGGTATTCTGGTCCAATACATATTGATACATACTGTGGTACATATGGTTCCATGTGGCACGTACGGTTCCATGTCACATTTAAGTGTCTTATGTTAAAAGTGGCCTTATTTGAGTAAAAAATTGTGAAAAAAAAAGAGATTTTCACCAACATACAAAATTGAGTATATGAGCAATTGATGTATGTGGCACGTATGGTTCCTCTAAAACTACCCCACTTCCATTTTGATTTACACATTGGAAATATTAGCCCATACATAAAAGGCTATGGGGTTTCCTCTGTACTGCCTTATTGTAGACACGAGGTGTTATTAAAATCAAATTGAATCTAATATAAATAATTTTAATGCTCTAGGCTGTAATAAGAAATGAGACACGTACCGTTCCACTATACCTACCCCACAAGACCCTTAGCAATAACTTCTGGCAGATAGGGGGAATAGGGTTTCCAGTAGTTATATATAATGCTAATTATTTTGGGCTGGTGGGAAAAACAAAATATTTTAGATTTCCAAGCCATTTTCTTTTTCTTTGCCATATAACAGTGAGAGCACTCTGAAAAAAAAACAACCGTTCAAAATACCCCATAAAAGGCCCTTATCTAGCAGTCTGCTGCTTTAAATATCAATCATACATGGGTAAAACTATGGTTTCCAAGCAGGATCCCAACATTACTCACCTAATGGAAATGAACGATATCCAAAACCTTCAATTTTTAGTCATATTTCCTCCTTCCCATGGAGAAAAATAGGTTTGACCCCAACTCAGTGCATTTGACCATATACTTGTGATAATCAAATAATTCGTTTGCAGTGACACCAAGATAAATTTACCGGTAGTTAGATTCCAGGGGTCCTCTACAAACTTGACTCGCATGTTCTGCCTATAAACTGGATAAGTGGAGTACATAGGGATAGGGGCTGAGTCAATTATTACCAGCTGGGTGGTGGGGGGGGGGGCTTGGTGGATTTTTTGCAGACCAGCGAATTCTTTTCCTGCACCCCATACACATACATGCAGACTCCTCAGTTTTTTTTTTCCTTTTTCTCAGTTTTCTAAGATCTGTCAGGGTTAACCTTGTGATTCATCCAGATCTAATGAGATATCATTTTACCATTAGTGTGCCACATATTGTGGCGAGGGCCCGGGCGAGGGGGAGCGGAGGGTCGTCTTAGAAACTTTCGGATTCAAATGTATCAGCCATCAACAGAAAGCACCAAATAGTACCACTTAGTTTCTTGAAATTCAAAGTTTTTTTCTGGGGGAGACCCCCCAACATCTTATTTTCACCATTTAATCTTACCTTTATGCCTTTGACGCAGAAATCCTAAAAATTGAAAGAGAGGGACAATTTCAAAAGTTTCCAGATCATTGGCATGTACATTATAAGTGACAGAGTGGTTTGGGCCTTATGATACATGGGTAAAAATCGACACAGGGGTTTTAAAAATCGACACTGACAACGCAAGGGGCGTTGAAAATCGACAGACAGACCAAAAATTGAGTAGATAAAAGTCGACACAGGCGACACAGGCGAGGGGGGAGGGGTTAAAAATCGACACTGGTGACACAGGCAGAAGGGGGGGGGAGGGGGTTAAAGATCGACACTGGCAACATAGGGGGTTTAAAAATCGACAGACAGAAAGTTGCGAAATTTAAAATCCAACAGTCTACAAATACTGGGTACCTATGTATAGGCACTGATGTATATGCGTTGTTAAATGAAGGACCTTTAAAGCCCGGGCTTCCCTAGCCCACTTAAAAGGGTCTATTTCTCCTCTTTCCTATCCCTTCGGGATATGTGTGGTGCACATATGCGTGGGCACCGACACATTCCCCTGTGAAATTGTGTAATGTAGTTCTCGCCATGAATATGACCTTAGTTGTCGAAATGGCGTTAAACATCTATTACTCACTCACTCACTTACTCACCTTTAAAGCCACACATCCATTGCCCTTGCTGGTACACCTCTAGGACCACCTTATTGCACATGCATGATGTTTACACAAATGCCAACTAGGGGCCTTTTACCAGGTTGGAGACTCCACTCTGTATGGCCCCAGCCATAGGTGTATGGCCGTGGCCATTTCTAGCCCTGAATGGATACATCTAAATACAATATCCAAGTGACATGAAAATTGTATTTTCAGTCCATGTAAAAGCTCATGGTATTTGCCACAAGACAATTCTATAATATTTGAGATATGTACCCTCATAGTCAGGAAATTAGCAATTTATTGACTAAATATATATTTGAATGTGGCTCCCCTAAGAGTACAGTAGGTAAAGATAGGTGGATGGGGGTTGCACTCACACCTCAGTACCACCCAGACAGTAATATCAACTCATGTTCTGATTGGGTGCACACCACTAGAGGGTGGTCATGGTCCAGTGATCAGAGGGAAGCAGGGTCAAAAAATGGCCATGGGTATACTTCTAGGGCTGTAGACATATATCCATGTTACTACTCTTGAGTACAGGGTATTTTCTAAGTTTGGGGTTTCTTCTCAGCCTCGGCTCACACCTGTTTACTGCCAAAACTTGATATGATGTTTGCAATTTGCAATAGTTAAGTGATGCTCCATCCTTCCTAAAAGTGGTGAAGTGACATCTTAAAAATTTTGAGCACCCATGTAAAGGCACATGAAGGTCTGTCTTTGCCTGATCATTGATTTATAGGGACAACATCCTATCTAAAAAAAATCATTAGAAGAGTGGGATATATCAACATGTTTCAATGTGCAGGTGCAGCCAAACTGTCCTTGCTTTCAATTGTAGAAAACCCTTTGGAAGGAGTGAGGGGGGAGGGAGGGGGTAAACCTTTGCTACTAATTGAACCCCATGTTATACCTCAACTCAAGAATGTCTGGCTATGGGATAGGTAAAAACTTTTGCCCGCTGTATCGTTTAGTCATGCCATCGTTAAGTCGAAACCTAGAGTGAGGGGAAGATGTGTAGAATCTGATGTTGAATATTTTTAGAGGTGTCAAAAATGCCTATCCTTAATAACTGTACTCTACAGGTCCATATTAATGATAATGAGTATTTTTTTCATTCCTAGTGTTGGAGACAAGTGTTCGACATGGCTGCTGAGCTGCCTCCACCAGCATATGAAGAGGTCATAGCCTCTGCCCCGGTGCAGGGTCGCTATAACCGTCTGTCCCGCCAAGACAGCATCCCGCAGGAAGCCAAACAGCGACTTATACGAGAAGTCACAAACCTCCGTGAACAGACCTTAGCTCAACTGGGGCTTCTCCGTACCATGACCTCCGATCTTGACCATGCTTACACTTTGCTCAAGAGCAACCGTTCAAATATTGAACGAGAGATGTATGAATGGAAGGTGTATTTGACTGGGCTGATAGATGAGACATATCAGATTAATATGTGCCATGTCAGCGAGGGGTTTGATTCATTGGAGCACACGATTGTGATGAATCGTGAAAAGGTGTACAACACATATGAATCATCTCGCCAATTGTGCAGGTCCATGGATGAACAGATGTCAATTCGTAACCACCACACGGCACAGTTCATGAAGCGACGCTTTTCTGACAAGCTGGAAGAAATCTGTAATGTGCGGAGAGAAGAAATGGTGCCAGATCAGAATATCTCCTCATGGCGTTTCATTAAACCTGAGATTTCAGAGGAGCAGGTACATGAGATGGGAGGCAAAGTGTGGCAACCTTTTGTCGGGAATGATACTGCAGATGCCAGAAATGAACTGCTTACTAGTGCCTCGAATGACATAGTAGCTAGACAAGCTTCAGTAGACAGCCGTGCGGTATCTGACAATAGTCAGGCACGTGCAGCCGCAGCCTCAAATCATTCCGAAGTTAACCATCCTTCATCAGAATCCACAGCAGCAGAACCCTCGAGTTCAGAAAATGAAAAGTACACATTGCTACATACCATTCAGACCAAAACATTTAAGGACAAAGCCCGGTGCCACCCAATCTCCTTTGCTGTTGATTTTGATGGAAATGTGATAGTTTCGGACAAGTTCAACCAGAAGCTGAAGATTTTCACTCAGCGAGGTCAGCTCTTCAAGGAGATCTCACATCCCCTGCTGCGTGCTCCAACACACATTGCATTAACTCTTGCCGGCGACATCGCAGTAAGTGATTCAGAGTCAGCTGATGTCAAATTCTTCTCCACTGATGGGGTACTTCTTGGCAATGTCCCAAACTTACCCAACCCTGGAGGTCTGACTTTCAATTTGATGGGTGAGCTTCTGGTGGCAGATACTGGACAGAAATCAATCCACATTGTGGATACACAGATGGGTGTTATCAAGTCCTCTATTCAGTACTACACAGACCCCAGATACCCTCAGCAGCGCTTTAACTACTTCCAGTGGCCGCACTATATAACCACCGGTCATAATGATGAGATCATGGTGACCGACAGAGTGTCTGGTAATTACCAGGTGTTTAGCAGTAAGGGGGAGTATATATGGACAGTGGGGAAATCTGGCACAGGTATTGGAGAGTTTCAGGACCCATATGGAATCAGTAGCTACATGGGGCATGGTGTTATAGTCGCAGATTACAGCAATAACCGCATACAGCGTGTTGATGCAGATGGGCATTTCCATGAGCCCTTACTTACGAGTGAAGATGGTCTCCGATTTCCAACATGTGCCTCAGTGACAACTGATGAGAAGCTTTTGGTAAGTCAGTATTTGACAGGGGAAATTAAAATCTTCAGTCGGAAAAGCGAGCATTTAGAGCCAGTTGAGGCGCTGCCGCCATCATACACAGAAGTTGTCGGGGAGTTCGGAGGAGCAGGAGACCAAGGAGGGCCACATTCATATGATACACCAGATAGTTATCAAAGTTATGGCCCGAGAGTGACTGCCGGACAGGGACTCGAGAGAACGCCTTCGTGGGAAACTTCTATATGATGACAAACTCCAGTCTAAAATTGCTGGTGCTGCCTAGTTTTTATTGGGAAAAAAATGTAATATATAAGAGATATTATTGATACCGGTATTGTTGGTCATTCCCAAACTGCATAATGGTATTTATGCATTATGTGATATTCAGTGTACCAAGGTTATATGATGGAGCTTGTTATTCCAAGACTTTCCTATCAGCTGGACTCTCAGCTGACATATCCAATACTTTTCCAACTCAATAACAAAGCCTCGTAACTATTTCATGTAGTACAGTAGGCTGTTTTCTATCTATGGATTGCCATGTGCTTAGATAAGAACTGAGCTTATTTGATAACATGCACCAAAGTGGACCGATATTCACTTTGTCTCATGGTATGCTTTATATGGAACACAGGGTATTTTCTTTGAAACTATGATATAACACATTTTATCATATCTGAAAGAGGAGACAAGCTGCAGTCTATGTAATTGCTGAAACCATGTGTTAACATTCCTTATACAGATGCATAGCCTGCTGTAATAGATTATATTGTATTGTTATATGTGCCATTTTGGGATTTTCATTAGGCAACTTCATTTTGACTGCCATAATAATTATGTATATCTTCCTTTACTATGTTATTTCACCAGTCAGTACTTTTGTGTGTATTTACTACGCTACCCTGTGCATTTACGAGAAAAATTTGAAATTACAGTACTTTTGTTCTGTTTTATGAACTTTCAAAAATTCACAGACCGATGGATGGCTAAGAGCACACCACCCAAGCCTGATTCTGACTTGTTTATATGGTGAGGTATATATCCAGACTTTTGTGGTATTAACATTCCTAAAAGCTAGATTTATGGCTATATATAACCTCATGTCTCATCTCCTGGCGGAGCCGACAAAGGCCTAGGGTAATGACTTCTCAGCAGGGAAAGATACTGAGAAGCTGTGTGGTTGGGTTGTTAAGACATTACACTTACTGGAGGAAGGCAGTCAATTGATACCATAAGGCATCCAGGGCATAAAATTAGCACAATGGACTGGAGGAATGGGGTGCCTATAATTTGTACATTGTAATCAGTTCTGTGTATTGCTTCATGGCGAACCATTGGTAATGAAGCCTAACTTAACCGAACTAGACATAGATTTTTATATCAATTGAAACTTTTTACTTTGTTGCTGCTCATGACTGCATTAGGCATTATTTTGTGATATAGTTTGTTTGATTTTAGTTATTTCCAATTGGTAGCTACCACAGAGAGCTCAATCTCGGCATTATCTTGCTTTACTCTGTTATATTTGATATCAATAATTTTCCCTACATCACTACCTTATCTGCTGTCCTTTCCTTATCTGCTTCGTTATGATACAGCATATATCATAATGTATACAATCACCCTCTGCTGAAACACTTAGAGTGTTAAAAGATTGATTTAGCATCAATAGATGAATAATCAACTTTTTGTGATGTATGCTCATTCCAAAGTATGATGTTTGTTCAAATTTTGAATTTATCAACATTCCCAATTTGAGTCAAAGACCTCTGTGTGTATATGTCATGTGCATTCCATTATTTTTAGATCAATGATTATATCAAGGACATTTACAGTACCGGTAGTGAATTACCGTAAACTCCCGCGTATAAGACGCGTCCTCTACACCAAACAAAATGCTGGGGGGTCTTATAGCTTTCTCTCAAGTTGGGTGTGCGTCTTATACGAGGGGTAATTTTACTATAGAACAGTACTGGATTTACAAAATTGAGCATTAAAATGTGCGTCTTATACGCGAAAATGCATGTGCTGAGTTGGGGTGCGTCTTATACACGCAGCGCGTCTTCTACGCGGGAGATTACGGTAGTATATTGTGTGGGTCTATGATTATGTATAAAGAGAACATTCCTGGCCCCTGTGAGATGACATAATGCATCTATCCCAAGGGGGGGGAAAGAAAATTTTGCTTTCATTTTAAAAACAAAAATTTACTTTACCCAGTATGATATAACCAGTTGTAATGTAATGCTTTCATGGCAAATGTATATTTGTACATATATGTATTTCTGTGGAGATATATCTAAATGTATAATATTCATTGATATATGTGAAAATTAACCATCTAACCATGTAGCAGCCACACTTTAGTCATGTACCTCTCCCTTGTTGAGTTCCTCTATTGTTTAAATGATTAGTACAGTACATGTCTTTAATATACAATATCCCGGTTGACTTTTTACAATATTTCGACCATGATGTCTTTCGCTGCCAGCCCCACGAAATTATTCAGGTTTATAGTCCATAACTTTGAATATACTAAGATGAACATGTATCAGGTAAGGTAAAAGATTTATTTTCGAATGAGATAATTTTGAGTTGATTTCGTCAGATGTAATAATTGCCTTGATCTTGCAAATTCATTAAAATACCTGTAAGTTACTGGTGTGATTTTTGATAGTAAGGCCACACCAAATTTAAAAAAGAAAAAAAGGTCTATGGATTTCTCATTTGTAAAGAAAATGGTGTCGGAGGGCAAAATTTTATTATTTTTGTAAAAGAAAAGAAAAGAAAAAGAAATTTGTCTTCGGATTTTATACTCATGTGAAGAAGGCATTTTCTCTCTCTCTCTCTCTCTCTCCCTCTTTTTTGAGCGAAACTGTGGACTTCAATCTATCTAATGAGGGGTCTGCCATTTCCCAGTCTTCCTTTCTTAGTTCATACATTGCCTATGTATGTCTGACAAAAAAAGCTGTCTTCATAAATTGATGCCGGCGCTATCCTTATGTTATACAAAATCTAAAAAGAAAAAATGTGAGAATTGAAATTTACATTTTCAAGAATATGATGCAGAAAGTCCATAGACCAACTTTTTAATTTGATGTGACTCCATATGTGCTGTTTGTCAGTCCTGCACAATCACCGTCGTGTTCACCAAATTCTGGTTTTTGCCAGAATATTCAGTTCTGTGCGGGTAATAATTGTCCCACTAGGCATTTAATCTATTCTTATCGTAAACTCCCGCATATAAGCTGCATCCTGTGTTTGTCGATAAGTTATACCGGCTTGGAAATTGAGTTTGGTACTTTTTGATAACATGAAACACCTGCATATAATACAGAGTTTTAGCAGCCCCGACGTGAATTATGAACCATGTGCATTACGTCATCAAGTCGTGTGCAGCCTAACAGAGCTACGTACGTCCATGACATAGCAAAGCACTTACCGGGTAGATACGTTCATTACCTACGTACCGTAATCTCCCGCGTATAAGGCGCGTCTTATACGGGGGGTTTTAGTTCTCATTGGATCCACAAGGGGGACACCAAGACCTTTCTTTTGATATCTTACATGCCCCCTTGGTCAAAATAGGACAAAATGGGGCCCAGGAGGGCCCAAGGTGGCCCAAGCTACCCATTGGTTTTTGAATTTTGAAAATTCATTCAGTAGAACCAAAGTTATGAATTTTTTATTTTTTTGAGAATTTTCCAAAACTCTAGGTGCGCCTTATATGCGGGCTGCGCCTTATACGCGGGAGATTACAGTAGCTCCGTAGTGGGGCTGCGTGTATGGATACGTCTACATTGGCTTTGCTAAAACTCTCTAATTATAAACCCCGCCCTGGCGTATTGACATAATGCATCATTGCCGTGCAGCTGAGAAACTACCCATCACTCCATTTGTGACTGTTGGATTATAACAAAAAAAAAAAACGTGAACAAGTAGTCCGACATTTAATTCACAGAGGGTTTATAACCAGACGTACCAGTATGCCATATTCGGTATATTTCATATAAATTGTAAACCGGCAGCTGCATACATAGAAAATTGATACTATCGGTAGGTTACTTTGATTAGTGTTGGCTGTACCCGGTAGTGTGTAATCCCCTGTTTATTATTATAGATTAAAGGGGAATGAGTCATTAGTTATAGTATAGTGGATGTACTGTCATGTAGAGTTTTTACGTGTAGACAAAGTCATGGTGTAAGATCCTTATGTGATGTTATGATAAAGTTTAGAATTAATACATGGAGATAACCCTTGTATTTCCACTCCTTAGGTAAACCTGTAATGGCTTCTAATGTATGAATGCATCATGTCCTACAACGCTGATACCTGTTGGCATGATGCTCCAATGAAGTGCTAGAGAGCAGACTCGCCAGTACTTCATTAGTTAAACTTGTATGTGAACCTATCCAGTATATATGGAGGTGGCTGTTTCAGCAGAAAACAAAAAAGTAAGGTCTGTGCGCTTATGTGATAATCCGAATCCTCGTCTAGACTCCTTCAATCTTTGTCTCCTATGGCTCTAAAATTGACATGATGACATGTTCCCTTTTGGGCAAAGTGTTCCTTTGATTACGTCTGAATACAGCAGGAGAGGTTAAGAATTGCTACCAAAAGGTTATGGACTTTCAAGCATCACTAATGCACCTGTGAAAAAAAAACTTGATAAAATCGATAGTTATTGCTGAGTGTCTTCCAACTGCCTGCTTGAACACCAATGAATAATAAGACGTTGGCACTAGGGCATCAGGTACTAATATTTCATGATGCTGATGACATCCTAATATAATGCCTTGAAATGTCTGAATGGTATTTGCCTACTTTTATATATATAGTCCCCACCAACTTATTCCCATTAATTCTTTTCCCCAGTACTTAGGAGTTTAATTACATATTTTGGACCCCAAGATTTGCTAAAAAAGTAGGGGGTGCGCCCTCTCCTTTTGGGCCGCGCCCCCTCCTTTTCCAAGTCCTGGATCTGCCACTGCAGTCAGCCCACTGTATATCTACTTTCCACCATGATGCACACGTTTCGGTCTCACAAATAAAGATAACATTTCAGTGTAAGGCATTTTGATGTCTTTTAAGGAGTTAGGTGTCCATATGAAGTTTGCTACTGGCTAAACAGTTGTAGATTACATGCATTACCATGACAATTGTGTTAAGCGGAAAATATAAATAAGTAATATACACAAAAACTGCTAGCAATAACATATGACCTTAGACAAATATACTGACAGTGTATAAGTTTGTTTTTTCAAAGAGTCATGACAAACAAGTATAAAGGACATCATTTTTCCATGTGTTATGATTTAATCCGATGTAAGGTGTATCCCTGTACCCATACCTCATTGGTGAAAATTTATATGCACAGTAATAATGACTTGCATACTGGTTGACAAAAGTTTGAGCAATATCTAAAGTGAGAAATGAGTTATTTCTGGATTATGATACTTCCCCTTTCTTATGGAATTCAGAATATGCCCAAATAGGTGTGATCTCAATGTATACATTAATTTCCAATGTCAGTTGTTTTTTGATAAGTGGTTAGGCCTAAATCAGGTTGAGCCTTGGTCATTGATTTCAGTGGAAACCACATCATTGAACAGATACCCCTGGCATAGGCTAGAATCTTTACCGGTATTGAATATTCACATGCATTCCATAGAAGGATATTAATTATAAATGAGCATAATTCAATATCTTTTGTATACAAAACTAGGCATTTATGATAAAAAAATTTCAACTGTGCCTTGTGATGTAGGCCTTGATCCTTCATGTACATATTCTAACTTGCTGAAAGCTGGCTTTTTGCTCTATCAATAAACCCGATAATGAAGTTAAATGCTGACATGTTCATGTTCATTTATTTGTTTATGAGGAATACCGCTACTTTATGATTGCTGCACGGGGTGGCTAAACTACATATTGTGGTGCAGCTCTAAGTAGTTTCTCGCGCTGAATTTAAATCCAAAGGGAATGGCCATTATCTAATCAGAGGGGTTGGATTTGAGAAGGTGGGGTAAAAAAAAATGTAGACCCCTACTAACAGGAAGGTCAATCAATCATTCAATCAATGTTTTTAAGCCTGACACCCCTCGGAGGATGTCAGACAGGACCCATAGTCCGAGTAGGCGGGTCCACAGGTACCAGGGGGCTACCTGCTGGGTGCGTACAAAATAAAAAAATCCAAATTCGACGTACACATGATACTGTGAAACACTTAAGGCTGCCGGCGGGAATTGAAGGGGTGAGGAGATTGTTCCGAGCTTGCATGAAGAGAGACTTGTCTGAGCTGGGTGAAAGCGATGTGATTTGATGCGATAGTCAAGCAGTGAAACCGACCCAGGCCTGTCCTAACGGTCCCAGGGGGACAGCAAACCACAGGCATCCCCAGAGAATCTGACGGCACCAGAGTACCTAGCAGGCGTCCCGTGGCACCGGCCATCCCCAGTGGGTCTGTGAGCTAGCTGGCCCCTGGCAGAGGGGATATCCAGTACCGTTCTAGGCAGCAATGAAGCGCCCCAAGATGGTACAACGGCCCTCTTCTAGAGAAAGGTGGTGGGGGGTTAAAAACATTTGACCCCTCTTGAGGGGGTGGGGGGGGGGATAAAAAAAAATGGGCTCCTTTAGCGAAAAAGCCTATAGTATACGCTACTGGCTACAATCTATACTATAGGTCATTTTCTGTGCCTCCATTGGGGGGGGGGGGGTGACTCTCACCCCTTCCCCCTCCTTCTTGATTAATCATATCTTTACCCAACTGGTCAAGTCAAGGGATCGAAATTAAAAAATAAACACCAACCCCCACCCTCATCCCCTCTGATTTTATTAAAAATGATCACTCTTTCTTAAGGGAGTGGTCATTTTTTAACAACTGGAGGGGTGTTTGACTCTTTGGAGCGATGAAGCCAGCTTGAAGTTGAAGTCTAAAAAAGGTAACAAAAAATATCTGTTTTGAAAAATGTTCGCTGCGCACGCCTGGATTTTCACTGACCACCCCGCCTCCTCCCTATTGTAAAAAAATGACCGCTCCCTTAATTTAAGGCTTAAAAGATATCGGTACGTAGATTGCCCCGGAGCCTGGGAGCGGGCCAGGGAGTCTGCAGCATGTTGAAAGTGCCCCGCCCATTTATAGTTCCGTGATCTGCCGCGATCAAGCAGCACAAGCGCGTTGTAGCGGGTCCTAGGATGAACACAGTACTTTTTTACACATTTAAAAAAATGGCACAAACTTCCGGCCTGTGAACTTGCAACAAAAATAACTGATGTGTCGATGGAATTCAACCAAAATAACACAACTACAGGTAAGACTTCGTGAGCACAATCTCCAAGTTTGTCCAAATATATGTTGTCTTGGCGTTAAGGGATTTTTCAGTGAAGGTTCTCGGACGCCCAAGTTTTCATTCGATGTGACTCGGCAGTGAGTCCAGTGCCAGTGGCCTGACTGGGCTGCGTTTTGTTGCTGTTTGACTTGGCTCTCGTCGTACTGAGTCAAGTGCTTTTTTTCTCGCTACCAAACTGGTTTACAGGCATTTAACAACAAAATACATCAAATATAACACCAAAATAACATTCTATATAGAGTTTAGATGAGTAAAACAGTGTTGTTATATCGCATTTGAGTAGTTGTGAGGGGTTGATGTGCGATTTCAGTGAGAGGTGGTGGTTGTTGGGCTGGTTTTCGTTGACAGCTGATGGCCTAGATTCAGTATGGGACCTGACGAGGTCACCACTGGTGGTTTCTGACTGCTGTCAAACCTGTCCCTGTTTTAAACACAGGCCAGGGCTCCACTGTTAGACTCGGGCTTAAATTCTTGTACCGGGTATTCCTAGCTTAGAAATCTAAACTCTCATCTCTGTACCGCCGTAGCTTAGAAATCGATTAAAACTCTCATCTCTGTACCACGGTACAGAGATGAGAGTTTAGATTTCTAAGCTAGGTATTCCATGTTCTCTATAAAAGTATAATAGACCTAGTCACCAGGTTTAGCTTTTAGTTTAGAGGTTAGTTCAGAATTAGTCACTTGAAGTAGTTTGGTGAATTCATTCACTTGACTTGGAAGTTGGGTTGAGAATTAAGTTATCAAGTCTTGGCACACATACAATACACAGTCACAGTCACTCCTATATTATATACTATTTAAAATAGTTTAGCCTAGTCATACTACCGTAATCTCCCGCGTATAAGACGCATCCTCTACGCCAAACAAAATGCTGGGGAGTCTTATAGGATGTACTGAAACTGGGGGTGCGTCTTATACGAGGGGTAATTTTACTATAGAAATGTACTGAATTTACAAAATTGAGCCTTAAAATGTGCGTCTTATACGCCAAAATGCATTTGCTAAGTTTGGGGTGCATCTCATACGCGCAGCGTGTCTTCTACGCGGGAGATTACGGTAATACCTCATATGAATTAGAACTAAACTATCACTACCAGTTTACTAGTTTTGCCGAAGCCACTTCAAAATCCAAGGCGTTACCCGGGATGTACAGCGACTGTACAGAACATATCAAAAGTTCATACATGTATAATGAAATGCACAAACCAATCATCTACCAGTAACCAGGCATGAAAATTGACCTTCTGATTCAGGAGCCCCCCCCCCCTTGAATATCTAAAATATAGCAAAATTCAAAATTTCAAAATTCAAGAACTCATGTGTAGCTGCCAGAGATGTCAGACCGTCGATTTTCAGAGGTACAAACTTTCCTAAAATTAGACATCTCAGGCTTATTCCATCTTGTGGTCATACTTTGGATAGAAAGAATGATAATTATACCTAGATACCCTTACACCATTTCCTTTCTTCTTCTAGGAAGCATGAGGCTGAGCCTATTTTAGGCCTCAGCAGGTGGAATTAAGCATGCCTTGTGCTGCCCTCTAGCCTTTTCTAGACAAACCACCTTTCAGAGGTCAGAGGATCTCTGAAATCTCATTTCAGAGGACATGAATCTAAGCTAGCTACTGATTGGCTGAAATTCTGATGCATTTTTAAAATTATCTTTCTATGACCATCCCCTCTAGAGATGGTCTTGATAGTTTTGAGTGAGGGGAACAGGTCAAAATGAAGACAAGATGGGTGCTTTTAGCATAGTACATTGGGGGGAATGGGTGCTTTGCTAACACCCAAAAATTTAAGTTGAGCCCATACCCAACTGACATCTTTGGTAGCTTACAGGACCCCTAACCCTGGTAACAGTACATGGATAGTGACGGGGGGGGGGGTAGCATTGAAATTTGTGCCCCCAACATGGAAGTTGGGGGGCACATGCCCCCTCCCCTGGTTCCACAGTCTCTGCCCCCTGTACGCACATGTACTACACCAGGTCTATATGCCTTTGGCTTGACCCCCACCTCTCCAAGGTCTTTTATTTTTTGCCTCTGGCTGCTGAAATTATGAGCTTAAAAAGTCTGTTAACCAAGTAATTATAATAATATGGCTTATAGAACTTCCCAAAAGAGGGGGTGGGCCTTAAAGGCAGTGTAAATTGACATTAGATTTAGTACTAAGGGAGTGGTTATTATTCATCAACGGGAGGGGGGCATAAAAATTCTCCACGCCTCTGGTGCAGGGGGGGGGGGCAAAAAATTTTGTTGAAGGGGAGGGGCATAAAAAATTTCCACGTGAAAACCCACCACCCCGGTTGATAAATAATGCCCCCTCCTAAACTGACCCAAAATTGCCCCTAGCTGCACCTTATGGGTTTTCCTTCAAAATAGGGTGTGTCTTAAATGTGGGGTCGCCTTATATTTGGCTTATACACAAGGTTCGACGTTACTACAGGCGCAGCCCGCTTAGAAGGCGCCCCCACAGCTCAGAGAAGGATGGTTCATGTAGAAGGCGCACCTACTGCTTCTGAATAGCTTTTTGGAAAAACCCACGTATAAGGCACACCCCCCAACTGGTCTGCGTACAAGGCGCAACCAGAGGAGTTAGTCCAAAACCATATCCAAACAGTATAATTTTCCTCAATACCCTAACTATGGAGTTATACCTGGTGTTATTCTAGGAATCATTTAAGGATATACAACTTTACAACCCCCCCCCCCCCAAGTAAGAAATAAAATCATGGTGGCCTCTTAATGCTTGGTGTGATGGCCTAGGATTGAAAAACAAAAGGTGGCAGCACAATCTGGGGCAGCAGTATTGCCAATAATGCTGCATGTATTCTCTTGATTAAAAGGTCCATAGTATAATTAATAAAGCTGTCTGTGAGTGTGGTGTACATATTCATACAACCACTTTTATAGTGAGCAGAATGGAATGCTTCATTCAGCAATTCAGGGTCATATAGATCACCATGGTATCAACTACACCTTTTCTTTGGTTAAAGAAAATACATGACTCTGTGTACATCTTTCTGGTTTGGAAAGTGGAGGTACCCCGCATATAAGGCGCACCCCAAAGTCAAGGCAATTACCTTCCTGCGTATAAGACCCCGTCACGATCTGATTTGTGTATAAGATGCGCCTTATACGCGGGAGATTACGGTACCTACCCTAGTTTTTTTGGCTATGTTACCTGAACACAATTTTTTTTTAGGCCTAAGCTTACCCCTGACTTTAGGAGAAACCATAAGCAGCACTGAAGGAGTGCAAAGTGAAGGTTTTTTATACTGTTCTATGGGATTAAAATTAAACACCCCCAATAACGTATAAGCTGCACCCTGACTTCAGGCACATTCTATAAAGTCCCGCCCGTACTACCATGTTTTGGGCAGACCCCGACCAGACCAGACCCAACAGTTGGATCAGATGAGTTCTGACCCGTCTGTATTAGCATGTCAAACTCTGTCAGACTGTTAGGTCTGGTCTGGTCGGGTCTGCCCAAAACTGGGTAGGGCTTCCCTAGCCCACTTAAAAAAGTCTATTTCTCCTCTTTCCTATCCCCTCGGGATGTGTGTGGTGCACATATGCGCGGGCACTGACAGATTCCCCTGTGAAATTGTGTAATGTAGTTCTCACCATGAATATGACCTTAGCTGTCGAAATGGCGTTAAACATTTATTACTCACTCACTCCCAAAACTGGGTAGTATGGCTGGGGTTTAAGCCGCATTTTCATTTGGGCTCTGGTAATAGCCACGGCTCATACGTCTGAATTTGCGGTAGTCCTAAATCAGCAGTTTTCAAGCCCCAGGTATGGATTATAACTTTTTCCTAAGTTTGGGGTGCAGCTTATTTGTGGATACAGCTTATATGAGGTTATACGGTATTGTTGTCAATTTGTATAAGAAATGCATGTTTTCAGTAACCAGTCTATAGACCAGGTCATAACCAAAGTGTAGTTAGATTGTAGCAGGCTTTTGCGGTATTGTTCTTGCTTCTTAGATAATCATATGGGGGGTCCAGGAGTTAACATTTTTGAACAGCATACATGTATACTTGGTAAGTGCTCATAGGTCGGAGGGGAGAAGGGGGGTGTGACAAAAAAAAAAGAATTTATTCCCACAATTATTTCTAAGTGGAGGACAATGAACCTTGCTGTGCCTTTTATACTTTGAATTGAATATGATTGTGGGCAGGGTAAATAAGGAATTTCTAATATTGTGCACTACCTCCCCCCCCCCCCTGTAGTATGAAACTGAAAGCACTCCTGTCGATTGGCTGATTTAATAAATATTGGCTTCATACAGACCTCGGTATGGACACAGTAATATGATTTTTTAACCCCTTCCACCCATAAAGCAGGATTCGCACGCAAATCCCATAGAGTAACGGAATTCCAGGGGTGAAAGGGTTGAAATAAAGCAACCCCAATATTCCATCTTACATGCGTCCTAGGTATTTAGTAAAATTCATCTCTATTTAGATGCTCTGTTAAGATTTAAACAAAGATTCCAAGATGTAAACAAAATAATAAAATGCATATTTTTCTCCATTTTCAGCCCTGCTGGGTGTCCAGCTTGCCTATTTCTGGCACACAACATGAAACACGCGCACCTTCAGTCAGTGCTGACGGCAGCCATCGTCGACTACTGTCAGAATAACGACCTTTACCTGGCCGATCTGCACATCCAGGGCACAGTGTGTATTAGCAGTGATGGTGCACCAACACTCGTTACGCAGCTCTCTGAGAAGGTGTCAACGACAAACAATAACCGCTGGGTTGGAGCCTCGCATAATGTGCGGACGTCACCAGTTGTACATCAGTCACGTACGGAGAATCACAGGCCGGAGCATGAAGAGCTGAATTTGACAAGGTCAGAGTGAAAAGTATTCATAAATATAAGTTCGCTGAATTTTCGAAACAATTTTTATACATCTAGTTCTACCGGTAACTAGTATCAAGAGTCACATGTATTTATAAGCATATTACACAGAACGATCTTAGAGGGGAAAATCAACATTTTATGCACATTTCACATATTAGAGGAATTATCAACACTAATTCTGTGAATTAAAGTGTGTTGCAGCGTAACAATTATAGTACCGTAACACCATGGTCATAAGCTGACCCCTGTCATAAGCCATGGGGTGAGCTCAGGCCAAATTTATAAGCCGGTTTTGGTCCATTTTGAGCTTTTGTAAAACCCCAGTCCTAAGCCGGGGGGCAAGTTTTGACCCTTGACCCCGCCTTACCCCCCTAAAACCAAAAGATCTCACCATTCTTTTGGGAAAATTTGTGGAAAACGCAAGCATCGTGCACAGACATTTTTCTGTGAACTATGGTAATCCATGAGTATGAATGATTATAGAACAGACATAAAAATGAAGTACTGTAAAACCTCGGTCTTATAAGCCGACCTCAGTCTTAAGCCAGAGGTAGAGTTTGAAGAAATACTATAAGCCGATTTTGGGGTAAGATTTTGACAATTTTCTCTTTATTCTATAATAATAAAACCCGGGTTATAAGCCGGGGGTAGACTTGGGGATGAATTTAGAAACCGATTTTGATCCAAAGTGGCAAAAAAAAAAGTTTGGCTTATGACCGAGGTTTTACGGTAATATGATAGAAATCATACATATTAAAGCAGTAAAAGGTCTCAGGTTGTCTAAAGATGTATTTGCTGTTCATTTCTATCGATGTCTACTCAAATATGGTTAAAAATAATTTAAACTTTTGTAAAACCCCAGTCATAAGCCGGGGGGGGGCTTTGGTCAAAAAAAAAAAAAAAAATCCGGCCTATGACCGGGGGTTTTAGGTACTGATTGAATGTAGATAAAGCTCTGTATGTAAGCAGATAACTGTATGTAAGTCTGTATTTGAGTCACCATTATCAATGGTGACTCAAATATCGTCACCTCAATGCAACTACCGTAAATCCTCGGTCACAAGCCGGCCCCGGTCATAAGCCGGGGGGAGAGTTCAGGGAAATCCTAAAAGCCGGTTTTGGGATCAAATTTTTACCATTTTCTCTTTATTCTATAGTAAAAAAACCCGGTCATAAGCCGGGGGGAGACTTTGGGAAAAATTTAGAAGCCGGTTTGGGCCCAAAATAGAAAAAAAAATCCGGCTTATGACCGGGGATTTAAGGTAGGTTGTAACTGTTGACTCAGGTGCAGTTATAACCTTGTTGCACTGAGGCAACAATATATCATTTCCAAGAAAATATTATTTCAAAAGACTTGGAAATGCTCTATAATTTAATTCTTACAGGTATAAACAATCAGGAGCGAGATCCCCCCCAAGGAAGCACCGGCGTAAGTCAGACCCTGGTCACCGCAACATCCCACGCTACAGCAATGAGTTCCATCGGGACATGCAGAGTTTCCGCTGGTCTGTGGATAGTATACCAGAAACCGTATCATCCAAATATTTAACTACTGCAGCACTGAGGGAGGAGCTGCGTCGTGAAGACGCACGTTGTGAAGAACCGCGTCGGGATGACTCCCATCCTGATGACCCACGTCTTAATGACCCATCACCTGAGCGCCGTCTACCCTATCACCATGCTGAAACTACAGGTCAACCAGGATATGGGTATAAGACACCAAAAGAGGAACCATTAGACTCTGGGCATAAGCATCTGCCACCTCATACTGTCGTGCATGATATCAGTACTAAGCAAGTGCCCCAGCAGGAACTAGAGAATGAAGGCAGACCTATCTCCTTGTCTAATCGGGCCGAGGAACAGCATGAGCGGCAACCAGAGGCCGCACAGGAGACTTGGCGCATACAGCGAGAGCAGGCGATGTCAGCAGCAGCCTTAGCCGTATATAACTATATGCACAGTCCTACATATCACTCAGCAGCAGATCCCAGGTCTGCCGCAGGAATTTCAGGTCAGGCAGGTCTGCAGCGGTCAGGGTCAGTAGTGGAGAAGGAGGTCAGGGAGGATGACCGCCGTGACAGTACTCATCACCTCCAGCAGCAGCAGCTGCAGCATGTGCCAGGCAGCAGTGCCACTTCATCATCTTCAACTACAACTTCAGAATCAGGGAACCACCACCACCACCAACACCCCCATCACACTTCACCCCCACCTCCCTCTCCCCGCTCACACCCGAGCACCGCAGAACCACACTCTATGGGCAGCGAACCACATTCTCAGCCAACCACCCCACAGCACCCCTTGGGCAGTCCAACCTATCCGACCTTTCGACCATCCCGCAATCTCCCACTCTCACTCCCGCTAGACTACACCCATCATATAGGTTTAACATCCCCAACTAGCATCAAGTCTGAAGCAGAGTTCCGTGAGGAGCTGCATATTGTGACACGTCCGCATGCACCACATGTGCCCAGTATGGTGTCTCCATCAGCGCAGGCAGCAGCTAGCGCCATGGCGGCACTAAGTGGTCTACAGGCCTCCATCATGCCTACAGGACTACCACCACCCACCACTAAGAACTCTCCTGTCTCTACTGCCGGTACCTCTGCATCCACAACATCAGGCTTCTCACAAGGTATAGTGCACTTGATATATATATATATATATATATATATATATATATATATATATATATATATATATATATATATATATATATATATATATAGCCTAAATAAAAAAGCTTAATGTATGTATACATGCTGAGGCATTAACTAAACCAATACATGTACCAAGAGGTATTTCAAAATAACATGGTTTTTGAAACTGATGCAAAGTGTCATTGACTTGTTACAGAATTGCAAAATTCATGCCTTCTGATGTAGTGCATCATATATATTGCTATGTAAGGCTTTAGCAGGGTGCATTTATATAGCCACATCAGCTATTAATGTTAATCTCCTATAGTGAAAACTTATAGCATGTAATATTCTGACACAGCATTTTCACTAGATTTCTGCTGCAGTTTAATGTTAAATAGAGCACCCATTGGTTTAAAGTCACTAACAAGAATATTTTTTTGAAAGGTGAACCAGAAATAGAGAGTCCCCCTTTGGAGGAGATCGAGCCTGAACCAGAACCAAGCCCAAGCCCTGAGTCTCCAGTGTCTGAAACAGGCAGCATGGACCTGTCCGGGATGTCTGCTGCGGGGTGCCTTCAGATACCAGATGCGCCTGTGAACAGCCACTTCCGCAAGATGATGCTAAAGAGTCTACAGGGTAAGTACAAGGTGCTGAAGACAGCGGAGGGGCGCTACAAGTGTCCAGTGTGTGGTGTCAGCTACGTCTACCAACCCAACCTCCGCAAGCACCTGGAGAAGGTGCATCTGGGGAAGTCATACAAGTGTGAGTTCTGTGGTCAGAAGTTCACATCGGTTCAGGGGTACAGCTTCCATAGGAAGGTGAAACACCGGGACCTGATGCCATACCGCTGTGAACTGTGCCGCGATGCCTTCTACAGCTACACAGCCTTCCTGCAGCACAAGAAGCGCTCCCACTCCAACCACCCAGAGTGTATCGCCATCACACACAGTGAAAACCTCAACATGCAGAAACAGCGCCCATCAATGGGGGATGATGATGATGATGAACCTAAACAAGGATAAACTCTACTGGCAGCAGAGAGCAAGAATAATAATTGGGTAGAGGCATTTATTGCCAGATTGGTGCCAGACTTGGTGGATTTAGCACAGATGTGGAGAAAGGTAGTTGTAGTTTTCTCTCTATCTGAATATCAAAATTGAATGAAAAGAGCAGTGGGAAGAGGGAGGAGGGTTCAAAGAGACAAAACCTCAAGCACAATTTTGTCCTGAGAAATATCTCTTTGTTTTGAATTCAAAGACATGCAGTGTTTTGCTGAAAAATTTAGCAGGGGAATTGGACAGCTTTTAAATGATTGAGAACCACTAAGACATTCATGCAATCTGCCCTTTGGTTGTTATATTGCAGCGCTGGTGAATATGTCCCTTTTGAACCATGACTAGCATCATTAGTTATAGCACACAGGGTAAATAGATAAATAAACTTGGAGCCTTTATGTATTATATTAAGAAAACTCCACTCTAGTAACCAAATTCACCAAGCCCCACAATCTTGCAATAAATTGCTTACCACTAATAAAGTAAAATCGTTATAGCAGCTATCTTACTGTATAAAGCTATACTATACATAAGTAAAAGGAAGTGCTATTTAATCTTCATATTTTACCTGTTAATATGTCATACTTATAGATATATATATATATATATATATATACATATAAATGCCATACACTTTCAGTTATGTTGTTGTCATATGGTCTCTTGAGACATCGTTTTCAGAGTAGCCTATGGAAGCATGTTGTTACAGTTTGTTAATTATTTTGTTAAAACTTCTTACCCCTTCGAGTTAAAGTTACAGGGTCCGATAAAGGGGTATAGGGTAATAATACATAGATGGCTCACACAGAGGCAGAAGGAATAGGATATGTAGTATCTTTTGTACATAGTAAACATTGTATAGTAGCGTGAATTGTATTATAATGCAAAACATGGTAAAGCAGACGCGAGGAAGGAATCTTGGAAGAACCATCATGGGAGATTTCTACAAGCTATGAATTATAAGTAGGTTAAGGGTGTGAAGTGCGGACGCACTGCCATGTAAACAAGATGTGTCATTATATCAAAGTATATATATACCTACATCACCTTTCACACACTTTGTATGTGTTACTGCATCTATCAGTGTGTATCATCTTCATACCTAACTGTCTCAGGTCTACATATATACATATATAACTAGCAACTGGTTTGTTGCTAAGCAACAGTCTACTAATCAGGGCCTCATCTAAGCGAATCTATTTTTGAGATGATGTCGAAAACTTCACTGTTATCGGGCATAGGGTGTATTAGTACTATACATTCGCTACATGGAGATGACCCTCGATAGCATTTAGTGCTTAATTCATTGAGTAAAATGTTACTAGAGACTTATAGATGGGTCTCCAGTAGATACACTAACAAGTATAGTCTCTAGCGGAGACTCGCAGGTACACATGTCTCTTTACTACCTACTGTTACTTGTCACTTAGATATTTTTACTACTACCACATTAATGTGTTTGTTAGGAGTTTCACCCATTAATATAAACTGATAAACTTGTTAGATGATAAACTACTACGCATTCAATACAATCTGTTAGCATCCTGCATGATTTTATACGTACCGGTCTTGTTGCCTACTTTAAAGGTGGTTTACATTTATGTAATGAATGTTATGTACTGTTAATGTTGATGTATATAATATTATGTGTTATGTTACTGTTACACAAAATTTAAGGTCAAATACAAAAGCTTAATTCTTTCATCTCCTTAAAAAAACAAGAACTCAGCAGATCACAGAAAGCAGCCCTCATGGGAAGGCTGAAGTTAAAGTTTCCGATTGTTATTTTCAATATGGCTAAAAATTACCCAAATCAATGGAGGAAACCATGGCAGCTACATTATCCCTCATCGTGTAAAAGGCAATTATGTGGAATGAAATTTTTTTCAAAATAGTTGTTGAACATATCTGGGTTGTGGTTTATCAGAATGAAAAAGAAATTTCAGGGGTAGTGAATCAATTTTCATGCATTTGTATACAAGCCAAATTCGCAGCACTTTTTCTAGGTAGCGTCATTCATATATTGGACTTTTTCATCTTGTTTTCTAATTGACCTGTGACTTCACACATTGGATGTATGTCAGGGGCATATTTCTATTATAAAACACAATGTGATTATAGTGATCTTGTATACTACATTATGAAGGTATTGGCAGCCTAAGTGTAGCTTATATCAATTTCTTGCCAACAAGAGAAACTGAACATATAATATGCAAGATAGAAACAAGCATTTATAGTTCTTGATATGAAAGTGTAGGTCACTACAACCATAACACAGTTGTATACTGTTGTCAAAAGGTACTGTCATAAGTGTGTCCAAATAGATATATTCAGATATTAATGACACCTGCACTTCATCAGACTTACCAGTAGATAGGTTTTCTTCTTTCTTGTTGCTCTTATTCTCAATTTCATATAATCATGATAATAGTTGATATTTATTTCTATTGACTTGAACATCTTATTATGAAGACAAACTTAGTAATGTGCATTCATTTCTTTTTTTTTTTCTTTTAGAAAAAGTAGTGTGAATAATATCACTATTGATTCTTGCTCCAGATCAGAAATAATGACAAGTACTCAGTTACCACTCAGTTAAAAACTCATTCGGATATCACATCAATAGATAATTGTAGGCATTCAGGTTGCTGCCCTGCCTGGCAAAGGTGGCCTATTTCAGAATGAAAGATGTCCTCAACCATTTGAATTTGAAATTTATAACAAAAACAATTCACATTAATTTCAGGAAAGGCTATAGTTAGAGTCATATTTTTACATATATACACTATTTCAGTATCATATTGGCTAGTAAGTAGCACTTATTCTAATAAGCAATGTCTGAAAGCAGCTTCCCATGATTAGGTAATAACCTAGATATTGGGTAAGTTGTCTTTTCATGCCATGGGAATACTTGTGCTATTTGTTCATACCTTCTACACATGAATTCTCCCACAAGATGTGCTACTTATATGAAGCCAATCTGTTTTGTCATCCCAAGCTGGTTCACTAACCAATTTGTTGCTGTAATCACAGTATCGCACAAAAGAAAAGTTCACTTGCTTCGAATTGTAATGTATTATCTTAATGATATATACACACATAGAAAGACATATACTCAGGTCAGGGATTATTCACAAAACTACCATACTGCATTCTTTAGATCAGAACTAGGTAATTAGGACATTGAACTAAGATTCTTTTTTTTTATACTGAGGATTGTCTAGACATTGCAGTGTTTTCCTTCTATCTATTACTGTTACACAGCTTGCATTTTTTCAGCCCTTATCTTACTGTATATGGTCATTATGAATCACTAGTGTACATAGTGGGTGGTTCAACTTTCATAACTAGCACATCTGTGTATCAAACAAAACCAATTTATGTATCATTGTAATGAATATTTTTGTTGAACTGATTTAGATAATACACAAGCCTGGAAAACTGCAAGATTGATATGAAAAAGTTGGAAGAGAATACTTTGACAAATGTCACAGTAAGAGGAGAATGTAGCAGTTCCTTCGCAATCTACAGCTTAGAACACTCAGAGAGCCCCCCAGGCCTTTCTATGTGTTCACCCTACCATATAAATGTGAGGGAATGCTGGGTTGAGGGATCAGGGCAACATTTAGAAACAAATATGATCCCAAAATAGAGGTATGATAAGCTTAACAGTAAATTGTATAATGCCTTTCAGCCTTTTTGAATTAATATATATCAAGCTTTTGATACATAAGTATAAAAAACGGAACTCAGGTATTCTTCATCTAAAGCATACAAAGGCAAGCGCATATTGTTATCGTTCACGTGGAACTATAAAGCATTTATACCAGCACAAAGGATTGGAATAAGAAAAGAAATGAAACAGTTGTAGTCTTCATGAACTGTTCCTTGAGACAGTTGTGAAAAAAACAACTTAGATTGTTGGAAAATGTTATTGAATTGTAGACTTTTAGAGGCTCTGGGTGAATATACATTGATCCTAGGAATCTGTATTTGCCCCCAATTATAATGTCCATTTTTACACTGGCAGAGTTTCTCTTGTCAGATATTCTTTCAGCCATTGATCAGGTTCAAATTTGTGAATCAAATTGAAAGTGGATTATAATTCATTTTAAAGAGATCGCTCCTCCCTAAATACTCTTCCATCTAGGTAATTGTTATCTGTCTTTAAATAGGAGAGTTTGCTTATTTACATGTATGAATGTGAATTATTCATTAAAGGGTTTGTAATTAAATCCCATTATGATGGTCACTTGGGGTAAAAGTGTAAGAGAAGGTCTGATTTCTTGTAACCTGCTTTTATGCCCCAAAATTGCTCTATGAATCCATTATTTCATTGTTATGGGTATTAGTGACTTTAGAATCGGAGCTAGATATTCAAATGTACTATACTGCAGACACTCATTTAGTAAACCACAATTCATGTTATTTGTTAGTTTCTAGAGTAGAAGTAGGGAACATTAATTTTGAAAAGACTCAAGTTTATGTTTGATACAGATTTTCAGGTACGATTGCACAAAGGGGAGGGGCACGACCAAAAGAACATGATTTTTAAGGATGTCCCATAAGAGTTTGGTTACTTATACAGACTTCTCTTTTATGAGATCATCCTTCACAGGTCTAGAGTTACAGGTCAGATTTGTCCAAGCACACAACAGTCCATGGCCACATATAATATTACCCCTTAGAGGCAGCATGATACCTTGGGGCTTCATGCTCATTTCTCATCATGATGTCAAACTGCAATTTCAGTGGTCTTCACTAGTGCATCATTCAATCAAATGAGCATGCTGGATTTAAGCATGATGCTGCCCCCAAAGGGTATACTATAGACTTTTGGTAGTAAGATGCAACATCGTTGTAAGTTTATTTCAATAAACTATATATAGTATTGACAAAATATTTTCCCTATATGGTGTGGCCATGGTATCTGAAATCAGGATATGGCAGGTAAGTATCCAGTTGTTTTACCTTGAAGATTGGGCATTTGGAATTGATTAATTATGTGGCATTGACAAGTTGTTTTGAACTATTAGTACATTGTGATTAATAAGTTTGTTAATGATCATGTTCTTAAATTTGTGTGTAACCTCAATCAATTAAATAATTTTGTGATGTGAAGTATGAATCAAAATATGATTTCAGGGTTCAGGAAAAGACAGTAAGTTATCACACAAATGTTTACATACAAATATTTTGTTAAAGATATTTACAATACCTTTGGCATGAATTTATTGTTATTACAAAGAGATTATGTTGGGTTCTTTTTCAAGTGCTAATGTTAAAGATTTGCTATGTTTTGTTCTTTTTTTAATTTATTTACCTGAAATGGAAATTCAGATAAATAAACATAATCTTAAATACTTACCCCTCTCAAAAAAAAGAAACTAGTGTGAATACAAAGAAAAAAGAAAACGAATGAATATAGCATGCTATATTCGAACCATATAAATAGAAGTTATTAGGTGACTTTTATATATGTTTAATCTTAAAGAAAAGTGCTTAATACGATTGATGCATGTTTCCATAAATTGTTATAAAATTATATTGAGCAAATTATGGTACTCCTGTCTGAAGGATGCTAGTTGAGTATGATAGAAATACATCCCTATTGTTAAACCTTATGGTGCTTTGGTATATCCTATAATATTTCTTTACTTTTGCTCTATTGTTCAGACCCTTACTATATATATATAGGTAGTCTCTCAGTTTCTTTTCCACTTGGAAGAGAAACGTAGTATGATATAATCTGAATAGTGAGTGACTTCTCTTTTACATATATAGATGTTTTCAAAATTGTACGAGTAACCACACTTATCACAACCCTGTGACCTCTGGGAAATATATAATTGCACAAATTCAAAGTTAAAAAGTATATCCTTGGTTGTACCACTTGTCTCAATATTTACTACAAAGAATGGTAATGGTAATGTTATCCAATCAAAACAAAGTAACAGGACTTTTTTATTGTTAACTAACAAATGTAATCAATCTCTCCTGCTATAAAACTAGGTATGATGTTAAGGGTGTGTTTTTTTTTTGCATTTTACAGTTATTTTCTTTTAGGAAGTACAGTGTTTGTTCTGTGTGATTATTCATAACCGAAGAGCACAAAATTACGCAAAGTTATGAAAAACTAATTATGACTCACCATTATCTCGGTGGTTTTGCCCCTATACTGCAGATTGTTGTTAGTCTAAAGTCGTTATAGTAGCCGTGTATTATGCTTTCTTGTTATGCAACGGAACCAATGTTAACTTTGTGTATGTTATTATTACTTGGGAGAATGCACAGCAATAAAAATGTTATATCAATTAATGTGTTTTGTATGTTTTTTTTTCTTGTAATGGGGGCCGAGCCATGCTTTACCACTGTCTGGCTATACAGAATGACCCCCCATTCTTACGAACCTGACATCAACAATAAAGAAATAAGTGAAACTGAAGTGCAAGCTGACTGGAATAAGCAGCATGAGAACAGGCTACACTCCATTTAGCCTCAACTGAAAGGAAAGGGTGAAAAAAGAAAACTATCCAGATCAGACGAAGTGAAACAACACGTCTACGAATTGGCCACACAGTACTTAAACTCAAACACCACCTGAAACGTGAAGCCCAACCAATATGCCAACAATGCAAGACTGAACTCACAGTTAAGCATATCTTGCTCAACTGTCGTAGGACTGCAAGCAGCAGAAGAAAATATCTTAAAAATGCAACAACCCTGAAAGCTGTCTTCAACACAATAGAAACAAAAGAACTCCTGAACCCCCAAAATATCAAACTTACATAAGTACATATAGATCATATATACCTATATTTATCAAAAGAAAATTGAAAAATGGCTGGTCCGTTGGTGTCAGGATAATGTGAGGCCTGTGGCCTACCATTAATATTGAATAGTTTAAAAATTTTTTAATGAGTTCCTTGATGGCCCCCGGACGTAAAACTAAACAAACAGACCCCCCATTCTTTACATTGGGTTTTGGCCAAACAGTTAAGACAAAGTTGGTGCTCAATGGCGGAGATATGAAGGTAAAGGCAGGAAATCTGAGAATAGTGTGAGAAAGTTAAACATTTTTTGTGTGTACAATTTGCAGGGATTGTCGAAATTTGCTATGGAAGATGTAGAAAAAGAGGTTTGTAAGAGCTGTCCACTTTCTCTATACATTTCTATAGTAAATCAACTTTTTTGCTACTGTAGTCTGGAAGTTGCTTTTAAGTTAAATGTTAGGGGTCTTCATCAGGAGAATGTTTAAGAAATTTCATGTTTTTTAATAGGCAGTTTATGAGATATTTACGTTTTTGTATTTTGACTTTTGGTCTCACCAAATACATGTTTGTTTCAGGGAGTAGTGGCTCTGTTTTAGATTTATGGGTGCATTTAGATACCAAAGAAGTAGAGGAATCTATTACATGCATTTTTATCATTTCCTTATGATGATTTTATCCAACATAGATGTAAAGGTGATAAGTATATGAATAGGAACAAGTGAGGTATTGTTGTTAAAAGTAGACATGAGCTGAAGCATGGCTAGTTGGGTTGGCCTTGAAGACCAGCAAAAGCTATGGCTGATATTTAATTGGTCTAGACAGCTATAATAACCTACTTATTACAACACACAAATTAAGGTAGTTTGGTGTGAAGGGAGGGTGGGTAGGTGGTGACATGACCAGACAATCACCAGTGAGTGTGGGAGGCCTAGGGGATGGTAGGTTTGCACACCCCTAATCAGGAGTCTGGAGTTCCACAGGGAGGCATTCTCTCAGTGACCCTATTTCTATTGAAGATGAACAACATCGTCTCTAAACTGGAACTGAAGCCAGAGATAGGCCGAACATTATATGTTGATGATTTCTTCATGTGTTTCCGTGGCAAGAGCCTGAAAACCATTGAACGACACCTCCAACTTGCCATAGATGAAACAGTGAAGTGGGCAGACCAAAATGGCTTCCGATTTTCTCTAGACAAGACATCAGTTATGCACTTCCACTACCGCACTACAACAGACAGACAACCAAATATTGAAATCAACAACAAACGTATTTCTGTAGTGGAAAATACCAAATTCCTTGGGCTAGTCATAGATCGCAAACTTATCTTTGATAAACATATTAAGTACCTCAAGGATAAATGTAACAAAGCTTTCAACCTACTGAAAGTAGTGGCACATCCATGCTGGGGTGGAGACCAGGACACACTCCTCAAACTATATAGAGCACTGGTCCAGTCTCAACTGGACTATGGTCTGTGTATTTATGGATCAACCTGGGCGACATACCTAGCAATGGCAGAGCGGATCCAGAGCCATGGACTCCGCCTTTGTTTGGGAGCATTCAGAACATCCAGAATTAAGAGTTTGCAAGTCGCTGCTAGAGAACTACCCTTAGCCCTTAGACGAGAGAAACTCTCCCTTGAATATGCTATCCGGATTGCCACAAATCCTAACAACCCAGCCGCAGCATTGTTGACAAACCCCAAGCACAAGGCAAAATATGAAGCAAAGAAGAACCAATACATTGCACCCCTTCGGGTGAGGGTATCCCACCTATTAGAAGAAGCGGGAATGTCTCTGGATAATGTACTTAATGTAGAGTACCCGGAAATGCCCCCATGGACATATCACAAACCAGAGGTCAGAATGGACGTTACCGCGCTTAAGAAAGGGGTAACATCTAGCACCACATATCAAGCAGCATTCAATGAACTGCGTGATAGTTACAGAGATCACGTACCAATCTACACCGACGGATCACATATGGCAGACAAAACAGCATCTGCAGCCGTTCTAGGACCCCATGCCTTCAAAGAACGCCTGCCAGACGAAGCCTCCATCTACACAGCAGAGCTACATGCGTTATACCTAGCACAAGATCACATTGAGACATCAGAAGGCAACAACTACCTGATTGTATCTGACTCCAAATCATCACTGTCAGCAATGCAGCATAGCAAGTGGACACACCCTCTCGTGAAAAGAGTGTTGGAACGACACAATAGTCTTGCTCTAGCTGGAAAGAAGATAGCGTATGCTTGGGTACCAGGCCATGAAGGAATCCATGGCAATGACCTAGCAGACGTTGCTGCCAAGGATGCAACAAATCAAGTTCCAATAGATATGCCTCTACCATCAGAGGACCTCAAACGGAAAATCAGGAAATACATCCACCAAAAGTGGCAAGAGTCATGGGACACTGAAAGAGACAATAAACTCTACAAAATACAGCCCAAGATAGGCACAACCAAGAAAGCCAAATGCAAGAGCAGAAGAGAAGAAATTGTCATGAACAGACTAAGAATAGGCCACACCAGACTAACGCATTCACACCTGATGAAGAGAGAACCCAGACCGCTTTGCAACAGGTGTCAAAAACACCTGACGGTGGAACATTTCCTTGTGGAATGTAGCCAGTGCCCCATCAGGGCACAATACCATCAATGTACAACACTGAAAGAGTTATTTGATACCTGCAGACCGGATACAATACTTGCATATGTCAAGAACCTGGGATACTACAGTCAAATTTAAACAGTAGAAACTTTCTTCCATAAAACCTTTAGGCACAAATAGCCATCACCAGTAGCTGACGTGCCATAAAACACTAACTAACTAACTAACCACTGGGTGTAGGAGGTGGGGGGGGCTCAGCTAGGCCTAAAGGGTCCTTGGTGGATTGGGGGGGGGGGGGCTACTCGGGCAGGGGTAGGGTTAGTGGCTTGGTAGGTGCTCACAGAAGCTGTCAGAGTTGTGCTAGTGGGAGGGGAGGAGACAATCAAGCAGGTACATGTGTCCTTACTGACATGGGTAGGGGGAGGGTGTAGATGTCCCAGAAAAGGATCATCATAGGATTGTACTTATATACCTTTACTTTGCCACAGCTGTACTAAGGGTTGGGGAAGGGGGGGACACTCAGTCACACCTCTGCATTCTTGGGTGGGTGGGAGGCCGTCAGAGTAGCAGTGGTTGGTGTGGGTGGGAGGGGGAAGAGCCATAGATCAACACCACCCTTATGCTAACTTTTTAAATCTAAGCCAAAAGAATTCTGAGAGTTGGATAAACTGAATTCTGAGATTTCGATGTTATTTCTCATCAAAATTATTGGTCACATTATGTGAAAACTCCTAAAACCTTGAAGTTGGTATCTTACAGATTGAAATCTGCCAATAAACAACAGTACCATAGATCCTTGTTTATATGACTATAAAATTCTGTTATTCTAAAGGTCTATATCATAGTTCTATAGTTAAAAGTCTAACTGCCACGGCCCCCCCATACTGGTAACTGTTTACCCATTAGACTACTTTCATTGAAAATTGCTGTCTATTTTTGGCTGAGGGTATCCCCTGGGCTATTGGAGCCGGGTTTTCAGTCAGATCCACAAATTTGTAATCACCAACTTTAGGCTGTAATCATTCAGTGATATACTGTTAGTTTACACATTTTTCAAAAGCCAAAGGAAAGTTTCAAATCTCATCTATCAGACAACATTTTGTCCTTTATGGTGAGTGATGTCTTTCTCTACGAAAAAAGCTGCTGTACTTACGTCATGTTTTTGGGAGCTATACTGACTACAAGTTCTTTAACCATTTGGTCTATGGGTCAGATAGATTTTGGCGATGAAATTAGCACATGGAGTCCTATGGGTAATCACCAAGTGAGACACTTTTTTTCAGCAGGCAATGTTTACAGTGTCCAAGCTATACACATAACACATTGGGGACTGAGCGATAAACTAAGCATGCTAAGGATAAAGTTTTCTTTGGGGGCTAGGTGTCCAGGGGGCCAGGTGTCCAGGGGCTAGGTCTCCAGGGGGCCAGGTGTCCGGGGGGCTAGTGCACCAGGGGGCCAGCGGTCCAAGGGGTTTAGTAAGAGAAGATTATGCCAGACTGGTGTCAGTACATGTATAATAGTCTCTATTTGTAAGTAATTAGTCAATATTTCGCAAGTGCTGATTCCTGTGACCCTACAGGGTTGATAGAGGGTTTTATGGTACCTACCCTGAGCCTTCTGTGCTTCAATGCACAACGCCCAATTTTTATATTGGGGGGGGGTAGTAGACCCTGGGCCATATGTGATATATATCACACGTTAAATCTTTTTTTCTTTTGTTTTTACCAAACAGCTCTCTTATTTCAATATCTTTCCCAATCATGCTGTCTGCTAGGATCCTTACTTCAAAAGGAGAATGTGGCCTGAGAAACACTTAATCTCCCTGTTTCATCTGGTAGATGCTTTCATTGTTGTTTGGCAGGCAGCATTCTAAGTTCCTGTCCCAATTCAATCTGGGCTATAGGGCTGCGGTTTACAAATCCCTGTGCTCGCTTCAAGTTCATAGATTCAAGTAACAAAATATGCGTTCGTTTACCTCGTGACATTTACTAATCTACTTACATAAGGCACATCCTAAGTGAAGGCTTATGCTGTTGCACAGTTGTGGCTTGATTTCGAACAGTTTATTACTGTTTCATGGTGTAAGATCTTCACCAATAAGGCACACCATGACTTATGGTAGAATCTACATAGCAAGGGACTGTCCTCATATATAAGCCAGGTCTTATACCGTAGCCTTGGATTTGGAGGAGACATTACCCCCGGCCCTTATACATGACAGGCACTGATTCAAGATCCAGTTTTAGTGCTTAAGAGATATTTCGGCACCCCATTACCCCCCGCGCTTATTTGAAACAGGTGCTCCTTCAAATCCCAGCGCTTAAACACGACGATATGGTAAGTTATAGCAACATTATGGGAGGCCCAGTGGGTGTAGCCATTGCCTAAGCTGGTCACCAGCAAAATATGAGTTATCAGATGGGTATCAGTTCACCCTGAATGATTTAGCAGAGACTGCAGGTAGTTTTCCCATTGTGTGAAAAATCATGGTTATGAACTATAGCATTTAAACACTAACAGGTGCCTCTGGGCCTGAACTTCGGTAACTGAATCCTGCTATTGTGCATATAAGCCATAACCCTCTTTTGAGGTGACTGTATAATTCCTCTGCAGGAACACCTATAGACCATCCAGGCCTTTAACAAAGTCTTATTTAGAATATAGTTTTTATTAGCCTCTGTACAATTGAAAAATTGCCCACATACTTTACGATATTACGATATGTAAGTGTATAATATGATGTCAGTGTAAACACAATTGTAACTGATTTATAAGGCATTTATATATTTTCTTAACAGGCTCTGATGGTTTACACTGACCTAACTTGAATATTCCCTTAGGTCCTTGGCCTAAGGATAATGAGAATAAAATAAATTACAGAACCATCCACCCATAATCTCATTACCAACTTACATACCCCAATAATCACAACAAATTATGCAGATATTTCTTCATATCATTAAATGTGATGGACATGCATAATGAACTATGGCAGCAAGAATGTGTATAAATATGTACTCGTCAAAATGCAGTTTCTAGTAAATATCAAAAGTGTCATCACCATTAAAAGTTGCAGCAGCAGTATTGTTCTATGAAATTGTCCACACTTTTATGGTAACTGACCCATCTTTTTATTTAGGCCTTTCACAGTTTCAGCCATTGGCGCACTTCGACTGGTCCAAATGGTTGTTGTAACCAAGTTTGTTGTAGATTGCTGCTGCCAACTGCACATTGTATTTACTCCTAAATGTTTCTAGTGTCTCCATTTGGTCAGAGCCTTGCACGGTTTGATAATCTGAGAAGTGGACGCTCTGACCAACCTCTGTGGGCAAGTATTTGGAACTCTTCCCCGGGAGAAAGGAAACTCTTATGGATGTATCCACATACAGGACAACTGAAGGGTCTAGTAGCACCTGAGTGTATTTTTTGTGTTTCTGCTTGGTTAAGGACCGCATTATAAACCTGTGAGTGAAGATCCGAGGCAACTGGTTCTTTGGCATCAGACTCAGCGCACAGTCCTTGGGTAGTACATTTGGTTTCGCGTCTGCTGGGAGAGCCTCCTGAGATACGTGGATGACTTCCTCAAACCAAAAAGCACCTGCACTGGGATAGACCTGCCTCATCTTGTTCCCAAGCATTGTCCATGAGGAGTTGTAACTGGCACTCGGCAGGATGATTTCATCATGGTCAACAAAGATAATGCTTCTGAACTTAGCTGCATTCCGGTAGATGCAGTCATTGATGCTTAATGCTTTGGCAATACTCGGGAGATACCGATCACCTGGGTTCCAAGGTAGCAGTGTCAGGAAGCTAGTCTTTATGTACGGCTGGAGGATACGTTGGAGACCAGGATCCATGCTTTCATTGTACATCTGAACCACTGAAGCACCAAAATGCCGACTTAGCTCCAGTATTTCAAGCAGATATCGACTTTCATGCTGCCCAGTGAACTCCCCGCTCGGGGAGGAGAAGCAAACTGCCACATCTTTCTTGAGTTTTGGGTCTCCCTGGACTGGGTTCACTGGCACTACATGGTCATGTGTTTTACAGGTTGAGGAGGAGGTGAGGGTGACACCCACAGGGATGTTAGTCAACTGGTCTGGGAGAGTGCAGTGGAATAGACACTGAGTGTCTAGATTATGGTTCTCCTCCTTAGGGTCCAACTTCAGTTCAATCGCAGGACTGGCTAAACACACAGCTGTCCCATCCTCAAAGTACAACTTACAATACAGGGGGTTCTCATCATTCTTATTCTTAAACCCAAGGATGCGAAGCTTGGCAGGTTCTCTGGGGAAGCGGTCATCCAGATATGCAGAGAATACTACATGACTGCGATTTGCAACCTTCTGGAAACCCAAACTTGTGCGAAGTTCATTCAAGTGTTCTACTCTTGCGTGCAGCACAGAGACATATGAGTAAGGTAGGTAGATAGTGACACAGATGAGTAACAGGACCGTGGGAAGGTACTGCTTACGGGACTGCAGGAACCCACGAACAGTCGTCATCTTGGAGATGCACCCCTCACACTGACTGGCTGGGCTATCAGTGATTACCTCATCCTCTGCATCCTTGACCTCACCAAGATAGATGTCCTGAAGGTTGCGAAGGTTACCATTCCATGGGTTGCTGTTTTCATCCAGGTTATCCTCACTGGTTATGAGTTTGTCTTCTTCCCACTTGGCAGTGCTGTATATGTCAGTTGATACACAGCTCTCGCGAGTCGGGTTTGTCATGAGTTGACGTCACCGTCGCCAAGTTGACATAACATTGAGCCAACCTAGAGTCTCCAGCACCAGGCAGCCTTGAAGGATGTCCTGCAAAATAAATTAAATTAGATATAAAAGAAATTGGATTTATTGTTTCTTTTAAGCAGAAAGATTTTTTTGAGATAATTGCCTAAACTTGGTGTTCTTCACAATTTATTCCCTAAATGAAATAGGCAAGCTATTAAAACTCATTCTACCTAAATGGATATTTAACGTACTACCGTATACTCCCGCGTATAAGACGCATCCTCTTCGCCAAACAAATGCCTGGGGAGTCTTATAGGATTTTTTCAAGTTTGGGGTGCGTCTTATACGAGGGGTAATTTTACTATAGAAATGTACTAATCTTACAAATTTCAGCCTTAAAATGTGCGTCTTATACGCGAAAATGCATGTGCTAAGTTGGGGGTGCGTCTTACTTGTGCACTCCCCTTATTTATGATTAGTAGGGCTGTGTCAGCTGGCTAGAGCTCCATTGGTTATATAATTACAGTCTAAGGGTGGTATTGCCAAATTTTGTTAGCCTCTAGCCTCTGGATAGGTACAGGCGTATTTTTTTCCTGAAAACAAGCTAAGAGTTTTTCAGCCCCTCCCTCTCAGAGGGGTAAAAGTGGTTTGTCCCACCCCATGGGGGGGGAGTGGTATTATCTAAATTACTTCTATCACCCCCTTCCCTACATCACCATCAGATGTTATATACATGTATTTGAAATTCTTTCTGTCTTACACATTATTTTCTCTGGGATTTAAATCAATAGACTTGAGCAAGTCTACACCATCACCTCCTCAAACCCATATCTAGGGTATACTGCTTGGATCATAAGTGTACAGTCTGTCAGAATGTGACTGAGTACTCACTTTAAATACCGTAATCTCCCGCGTATGAGGCGCGTCTTCTACGCCAAACAAAATGCTGCTGGGTCTTATACGTGGGAGTTTTTCAGATCTAAAAGAAATTCAAAGGGGGCAAAGCTATTTTTGTAAGTTCATTCTGAGATTAAATGCTGGCACAGCTAGCTGTATGGCACTGGGTGAGCTAGGTCGTCATAAATTAGACTGTATCATAAACAGAGAATGGTCAATTTTTGGCATAGGATTGTCTCAGGTAATACAAATACCGTAATCTCCCGCATATAAGGCGCAGCTCGCGTATAAGGCGCACCCCCCAACTCAGAGAATGCAAGTCCACATATTAGGCGCACCTCTAAGGGCAGATTTTTGTTGATTTAGTACTGTTTTATAGTCAAAATACCCCCCCTATAAGGCGCACCCCAAACTCAAGGCAACGTCCCTCCCACGTATAAGACTCAGCAGCATTTTATTTGGCGCATAAGACGCGCCTTATACGCGGGAGATTACGGTATTATGGCATTATAAAGCAGAAACAAAGCAATGGCGGCTTTCAGTCAAAATGGCTCACAAGTATACAAAATATCTTGAATAAAAGTGGGCTTGGTGATATTTCTGGAGAGGAGGCTCTTGTTATGTCGCACAGTTATATAAAAGCGACTGTTAAAGTGGGCACGCCCGCTAAAATGACCAATTTGAAATTCAATGAAAACATGGCTAAAACACTTTTATACATGAATTTATTGTCCATTGTGTGTACTACATCTACCAACAGCTGGTCTATAGTATTCAACTAGATAGCTCCAAATACAGCAAAAAAGGGTTTATGGCGGGAAAAAGGACATTGCTAGACCAAAGTTGGAGTTTACATGTTATTTCCACCAGATGGCAGCACTGCTCAGGAGGGAGACCAGGAAAGGTCTCTGGTCAGTGACCCATTGATTGATTGATTGATTGATTTGTGTTTTACAGCACTTAAGCGGCACTAAGTGGCTATCCCGTGCTTCACAGGTTGATAATTTAACAAAGGAATGTGTCAGTGCCCACGCATATGTGCACCACACACATTCTGAGGGGATAGGAAAGAGGAGATATAGACCCTTTTAAGTGGGCTAGGGAAGCCCGCTTGGGTGAAAGGGTTGTCTTTCTCATGTAGAAGGAAACAAGATAAATGTTAATGATCTATAAAACAGAGAGGGGAAAGTAATGAATAAGATGGACCTCCTAAGTCCTGTTGAAGGTTTGTCCTGCTTTTGGTACTCTTTGGACCAGGCTGATCAGTACATAAGCCGGGGCGGAATTTGTTGACCCTCCAAGCCCCATTTGGAGGGGAGGTCAGTGACCCAGTGGCATTACACTTGTACCACGTCACATATTATAACACTAGTGAGCACCAATATGACCTTGAGCTTGTCACTTTGCTTTGCTACTTCCTGCACAGTAGTACACTGAGGATTTAAATGTCAGGGCATCAGAGTACCTGTAGGGGCATTTAGACCTACCTTCCCTCCCTGTGCTAGTCACACTAACTTCAATCCTAACTACACTAGTACCTAGTATCATATAAAATGACACTGGTAAACACCAGCATAATCCTGAACTTGACACTCTGCAAGCAGATATTTCAGACTGTTAAAATACAACCTATGCTTGAAGAGTGAGCAATATTTCCAGTTCTATTCAATGTTCCTGTGGCTGGAAGCAAGGCATGGTGATAGCTATATACAGTGTACTCCCACTGTGCCTTGTTGCTTCCTCTATGGTGGTACCCTGAGTGTTTATACCTAAGGGCACCAGATTACCTCCTACCCACCTTGTGGTAGTCAAACCAATCACCCATAACCTCTGTGTACATTCATGGGGAAAGTCATTTAATGAGGAATGGGTGGGGGAGGGAGGTCAAGAGATTAACACTTAGCAACATGATGTTACTGCCTTCTGTTTTAAAAAGCTATCATGGGAGGGTAAATCTGGGTTCAAAGGTTAGAAATACCCCTTACTAGCAGTGATATTGTAATCAATGAGTTGACAGAGATAAGGTGATATTCAGGAATACTTGCTAGCAAAGTGTTGAGGTCCTAATGTTGAGGCTGTTACACCCTGATGCATTGGGGCTAGTAAGAAAGTATCATGTATAATAACAAGAGGATGGATTGATCATAGAAATTCACATCCATCATGCCCATCCTAAACAACTTAAGATGAACAGATCAATAGAAAGACACATATACATGTAAGGGCCAGGAGATAGGCCATTACCCTTGGTTAGAGGGGATATAACTGACACTCTTCATACAAAGGAGGGGAGAGAAAAAATACCAGATCTGATCCAAATCTGAAGACTTTGTCCTGTCTCCAATTTTGACAAATGACCACTCCCTGGGGTACCAACAACTGCCCTTACCTGTCCTTTGTCCCCTTAACAACAGCCAGGTTTGCTGTGCCAAATGTTTCAACTGGACTATATCCAATCTGTCTGATTTGTTACAGTGAAAATTTAATACTGGTGATCTTCCTTTGGCACCGTGGGTTTTATCATATCCTCTCAATAGTGCATATCATATGTGTCCCCAAACAGCATTTTTCCCTTTCTGATGATAAGGAGGAGGTGTGTGTTTGGTTCAGATACCAGCTCAAACTATGCATGTGGATTCAAAAACATAGGAAATGACAAAAGATATGGGTGGTACAGGATGAAACATTAAGCCAGAGCCCAGTATGCTAGAGATAAATGAAGTGATTGATTTGACATAAGGGCACAAACCTCATATTACCTACAATATGAAATTCGTCTTCTGTGAAGTTACCTGTCAAGAGTCCACACAACCTCCCTCAGTCTGTTACCTTAGGGAGCATCCATTAATTATGTACGCATATTTTCTCAAAAAATAGACCCCCCCACCCCCTTGTTGCACTGTGTATGCATTGAGACACCCCCCCCCCTTGCATACATACTTTTCTACCAGACCCCCCCCCCTTCCATTGCAAGGGAAGGTGGTAAGGTTCTCCACTGTAGAAACACATGAAATGACCAAATGAATCTAATTTACACTTGTAATTATTAGGAACCAATACATAAAATATAACCCTCAGTTGCTATTTCCCTACAGGGTCTACTTAAAAAAAAGTAACTGACCTTTGCCAAGGTTGCTAATGCATATTCATGCCTCTGCAGGGCTATTTCTATACACCTTATGCATACACAATGAGTATGCTAAAATGGCCCTGGACCCCCTCCCTCCCCCTGTACGCATCTGTACGCCTTTGGCCTGACCCCCTCCCCCCTCTTGATGCATACATAATTGATGGAAGCCCCCTTACAGTCCAAAAGGTAAACCTCATTTCATAGTCATACAAATGCCCTCTATACTTTTACATTCAGCACCCCATAACTCCAATGCCTGCACAGAGTGGTGAGCACAGTTTACAGGTTCTAGTGCCTGACCTGTTAATTATAGCTTGATGTGTGTGTATGTGAGTGTCATACTAGGGATTGTGCACGAACAAGTTGTCATATAAGAAATATCATATGACTAGTGGTTATAGTGAGTAAGAATATCAAGCTCTCATTAGTACTATTCCAGTTATCACTGGTTTATTCAGCTTTAGGCAGACATATAAGAATATCGATCATACATATGTTAATATGCAGGTAACTTCCACACACAGTAAATAGGCAAATGTTCACGAGTGGGGAGAATTTTCGAGGGTTATCTCACGCGCCGATCAGGTGCCGTATCGCACGACGCCCGCAGGGCGGAGTGCGATGCGGCACCTGATCGGCAAGTGAGATAACCCTCGAAAATTCTCCCCACGAGTGTTCATTTGCATTTATTTCATGTTATTTTGATGTAAAACTGCTGAATTACAATAGAATTTACCAGAATTACTCCCCGTGCGCATTGTTTACATCGCCATCTTGGAGCTATGACGTCATCAAAGGGTCACGTGACCTCGGCGTGTGATATTTTCGCGGGTTATCGCACGGGGGGTGTGAGATACGGCCGATCGAGTGCTAGAGCTATGGGCTGTCAGTATCTCGGGCATATCAACATGAAATAAATATACAATTGTTTATAAAGTATAATGTTCTGTTCCACTCCCCTTGTGAGGTAACAATAATAATAATACACTGTCCAGTATGGTCCTAGGTGGGTTCCCACACCTAGCTCCTGACCTGCTGCTTAGAGGGATAATATATAAATGTGTAACTTTACCCTCTGGTAGGTGTCTTGTAGCAGGTAGCCTCTGGCCACTAGTGGTATAGTCTTATGCCTGTCTGGCATAGTCTAACCCTGCATAGTGCAGAGCTATAGCAGGTAGCAGGAGAGATGACTGGAGATGTTACCTCTAGGGTGGTTCTGGAGATTCTGCTTTCTAGGAGAAGCAGCCAGTGGTATAAGTACCATTTCCTGGCTTGGCTCCTCAGACTGACTGGAGCCAGTGGCATCTGCCTTACTCTACAATTGTTTGAGGGGAGTCTTTCATGTGTCACTGGGTGCACAAAGGACCCCCATAGGTGCCGCCATGTCCCCCATTGTCTTGGTCCGTTTGGCATGTTCAGACCCTCATATCTCGGTCGTTTACGCCGCTACGGCCTCCATCTTGCGCATGCACAGACTTGAATATGTCAAGTTACCAACGCCCGCTTTTCGGGCGTGTAACTTGCGCTGGTTTGTCTGTAGCGCATTCGGAGGTCAAAACAGTCTAGGTGGCGTAACTTCCTTAATAATGAGAGTTCCACCTTGATCTTGGGCTCATTTTGACCGTCTAATTATGGCCTTTTTATAAATGCTTTCATATTTGACCTAGGTTGCTCAGGAGCGATGCTAGAGCGACCAGAAGATTATGGCGTCGTTACTCATGTAACCTATTGTTCAGTGTTAGGGTGCTCAGACACCCATGACGGCGTCAGCGGTGCCCAGGCACCCGTGACGGCCGGTTGCATTCACTTACAAGTTATTATATTGTGCACTGAACCATGAGGTCGGTCTCTTAGACTCTTAAAAGCATAATATTGTGCAGTGGACCATTAGGTCGGACTCTTTGATGTAGTAACCTATGTATCCTTCCCCTAGCTGGTGTGCAGCGGGGCATGAATGGAAATGGCATGAATAGGTGTGGAAATAATGTGTTTAGAGAGCAACCACTATCTTGTAATAGTCCTTGCTAGTTGGTCATGTTGTTGAACTATATATCCTTGAGATTGCATGAATTATAGTCTGTTTTAAATACAGCGTACCCATTTATAGGTACATCGGTGACGCCAATGTAACTGTCGGCTAAACCCGATCTCTTCTCTACTTTCCCTTACGGAGTGGTCATTATTTATCAACAGGGGGAGTGGGCGGGGGGGGGGGGTTGGGTTTGAGATGGGGGGGCGTAATTTTGACCCCTCTTGAGGGGGGGCTAAAAAAATTCTTTTTAGCAAAAAAGCCCGCGCGCTACTATACATCAAAGAAAACTCTCCGCACCTTTGGCGCGGGGGAGGGGTCGCAAAAAATTTTGACTGCCGTCGAGGGGGGGGGCGTAAAAAATTTTCCCCCATCCGCGCAAAAACCCACCACCCCCCTCCTGTTGTTAAATAATGACCACTCCCTTACCTCAAATGAGGATGTGAATAAACTATTAAAATTGACATTGAATTGAATTGGCTATCCCACTGCAAGTTACCCTTTACGTTATAACATATACCTGGTAAACAATACACCTACCTTTACTGTATCACCAGTATTTCTGAGAGCTTTATTCAGAGTCTAACCAGCTTCTTCTCAGCCCTGACCGCAGTCAACACAACCCTCTATAGATACAGTACAAGACTTATAAGTGCAGCGAGGTTATCCCAGGTCAACTTTCTCTATTTTGGTCACAAATCATAGAAAGTGTGCATATGGGGCCTTACATGTCATTCGCCCAGACATGTGCCCAGAAAAATAATTCTTATAAGTATGCTTCTTTTACAATAGCAAGGACACTTCTGACATAAATGATAATATGATTTTCTTAATCTACAGGTCAAAATAGTCTGGACCTGAGATTTTCATGGAGGTATGAAGATGGTTTCTGTAGGAAATTAAGCCCTCAACGTGGCTTGTAACTATTCTCCCAGACACAATTTCGCCCAGACAACTTTGGTCATTTTGGGCACATTTTACCCCCCTGGAGCCCAAAATATGCATATGGGACCATCAAAACCCATATGTAACATGAAGATCTCATCCAGCCTGACACTTTGAGCCAAAGAAATAGAGGGGGAAACTAAAATTCAAAGAGTAGGGGCTGGAATACCTCCAAATTCGTCATATGCAAACCTTCTATGATTTTCGACCTTTTACTGACGATTACCCTATTCTACAATATACAGATCCGACAGATCATACAGCGCACTATAAACACTAGTGAATGATTATGACGTTAAATACCTGTGACTGAAGTTGTAGCCCTAGTAGTTCCACTATTGCCAATGCACAGCACTTTTGCTATTGCAAAACAAAACTTGACATATACCCAAGGTATTTGGTGCACTCTTTAGCTGTGCCAGGGAAAAGGTGGGGCTGGTTTGGGATCTGTGATCTAGGTCAGTGCTCATGTGCAGTGGGTGCGTAGGGATCTGCCATGGTCTGGTGAACACAGAGCCATAACACCATTCTGCCTTTAGCACCAAGCCCCCACCCCCAAACACACACAACTCCTTACCTGTGAGTTACGCTGGGTTCCTGTGGTTCCCTTTGGTGTACTGGTAATGGTACAAAAACTCTGCTTGTGTTTGGTCACTCCTGGTGTTTTGATAAAGCTCTTCTTTGGTAGGTCATTTACATTCACCAGCACTTATTCAAGGCATAATTTGCCACCCGTTTTCATTTCTTTTTCAGAAATATCTTTTGGCTGGTATAGCAGGTTTTACTATTTGATTTAGCTGCAGGGGAATAGTTCAGGTTCCTAGAGAAAAGACTGTACCTGGACCATACCAGAGGGAAAGGCAGAGAACCAGGGTACCTATGGGTTTATGATGGGGTAATAAATCAGCTGCCAACGATAGAAGGAATTCCATTTACATGCCATGTGAACTTAGTTTTTAAAACTTTAGAATTATTCACAGGAAAAGCTACTTCCACCAGGGACTGAACAGGGGTGGTGGGTATGAGTGGGGGGGGGGCAAATTATTTTCATTTTCCACCCCTCTTAAGAGGGTGGGGCAAAAGAAAAAATTCTTTAATGACCTGGCGCCTCTTCCTGTCTTAAAACTTTTAAAGATGGAGTTAATTATTTTATTAATAAAGTACCCACTAAAGATTTCACTATTGGCATGGCTGTCGCCAGATGGTTGCAGCACCAAGTTTAATATATGTCTAATATCTAAGATCTGAACGAAAAGGTAGGGCCGGGGCAGAGTGGGACACCTGGGTGGCATAGTGCACCCCAGACAATCGTGATGTACAAAGAATATAATTAATATACTCTTTGTACATCAACATTGTTTGGGGTGCACTCCTTTATTTATCACTCGATCCCCTAGCTTCTTTTCTCATTTTGCAGAAGAGGGGAGTGGTTTCCAGACTCTGGTGTATTGGAAAAAAATCAATTGTCAATAGACTAACATAGGTAACAGACAAGTCTGGGATCTAAGATTCACTCGTATATTATATTGAACCAGTCTATCAGTAGTCGACATGTACAATGTTATTGATATATGTGCTTGGCTAGTATATTATGAATGGTTGAACAAGTATAAGGCTAGAGTCTCTATTGACTTACTATTGAGATGATAGTGGTGGGGCTTGTTAGATATAGGTGGGGTCATTTTGAAAAAGAGCCCCTTGGTGGGGGGCCAAAACCCAATAAACCTTCATACGGAGAGGGGGGGGGGGTCAAAAATAAATATGGGGAATCCAAATACCCATCATGATGCATCATTCCACGTGTGTACCAGATTTTTTTTTGATTTTTTTTTTTTTGGGGGGGGGGCATTTTCAAAAATCAGTTCTTAGTGGGGGGGGGGCTCAATCATTTTTGTCATAGTGGGGGGGGAGGGGTCAGAAAAAAATCTGCCGATCCCCCAAAATTCATCAAGCCCCCCCCCCCCAGCTGGCAATAAATGACTCGTCCCTAAGAAGTGAGCTACCTGTATAGCAAATGATGTTGGACCTAGCTTGGTAGGTTGGCCAGGAATTGAAGATATTTCATGATGGCCCCTCATATTATGGGTCTTATATAACTAACCCCTTGTGCAATAATTACATGGATTGAATGGGCTATTTCATGATACACATAATTAGTCATGATTAAGCAATACTACATCAACTGCAATAGTTGAACAGTGTGTTGTAATAAATGTACAGAATCTCTGACTGTCGATGTTTCATGTGATGGTAACTGGAGCTGGCCACTATCTTTACACTATGATACATATTACAATCATAGGCTAGAAATAAAGTAGTACATGTTGGAGGTTAATTTTCTGTAAACATTAAGTACTGTATACCACTGATACTGACCTCGTTTGAATTGTTTGTTGACAAATTGGTGTCCAAGTTGGATATTCATGTTTCCAACTCGGCGAAGATGTCAAGTGTGCCTCGATTGTCTCCGGGATTGTCTGGTATGGTGCGGTCACCAAAGGCTTAGTATGGGCTGAAACCAGCAGGTAGGAATCTGTGTCTTTAAAGAGGGTGTACTATAATCAGCTTTCTGAGATCCATTAGGATTTAGACTTTATGCCATTTGTAGTGTCCGGAGTAATGCCTTCTAAGCCCTTCTAAGCCCTTAATGCCTTCTAAGCCCTTAACCTGGATATCTCTATCCCTAGGCTACTATGTAGTCCTGTATTTAGAATTAATAGATATATTGAGGTAATTGTCACTTAAACAGTCAACTGGCCATAATGATTAGGATAGCATACATTAGGTTTTAGCATCAAAGCTTAAGGTTGATCCAATAATTATTACATTTCTACATCAATTTAGACTTAAGGTTGCATATAATTATATACGGAACCCCTAATAGGACAAACCAAAAAGATTTTGTTCATGCAAAAAAAAATATTCCTACAGGTACTAAAACATTTCTGCGGGTATCAGAACATTCCTGTGGATAATGCAACATTCCTGCAGATACAGGAACATTCTTGCAGTACAGGAACATCCCTGCGGGTACAGCAGGATTCCTGCGGGTACAGGCCTTTCTGCAGATACAAGACCATTCTTGTGGATACATGAATGCTTCTTGCGGGTACAGACGCATTCTTGTGGATAAAGGGGATTATCTTCAAATAATGATTTTTTTTGCGCTGTCATAGCACAGGAGATCAGAAGTCTCACGGTGCAGAGCCGACCCGTATACATATCAGTTCTTGGATTTGAGAGGCCAATACCTGGCAACTCTTATCAAGATATTTGACATGGAGCCCCGCTTGCATCCATAGTTGCCCTTACAAGCAAGATCAGACGTCTCTGAGATGTCTGATCCACAGTTATTGGTTTGATGATGAAGATGATGACTCCCGGATGACTTTCATTCCCCTCTTACCATCATGAAGGATGAGGACATCCTCCGGTAAAATTGATCGTATTCAGGGTACGAGACGGGTACCTCGAACACACATCCTGGAGCGCACATTTGGCCACTTGCATAAGGGCCATGATGCGTATCTGCGATGAGTGGGAACGGGAAGGATCAAGGGTGGATAAAGGCCATCCCTCACCTTCCCAATCTGTATCACCATCTGAATGCCATAATGCAGCTCGTCAACCGTCAGTAAGACCAGCGACTTTGAGGAGTGGGAATCTTATGCCATTAAGGCCACCATTAAGGCCTTTGGTGACCGCACTGTACCAGACAATCGAGGCACACCTGACATCCTTGCCAAGTTGGAACATCACAAATAGCCAACTTGGACACCAATATGTGAACAAACAATCCAATTGAGGTCATTGATATCAGTGGTAGACCTGATGGTGATGAGTTTGAGTTTAAACAAATTTATTGGCAGAAATCATACATGTACGTTTTTCAGATTGGCCAAAACACGGCAACAGGAAAGAAATAGTGTAGCGCTCAAACAGGTTGTACAAAGTTACATCAGGCAGGCATCATTTTGGGTGTAGATCATTACGATATTACTAAAGACATAACTAAAGCCTCTTAGGGGCTGTATGTATCACCATGATTTGCACAAGTCGATTATCCGCAGGCAGCGTGTATATTACATCTTTCAAAAATAATTGCGTAGTCTATCAAGTGACGGTTATACACCAAATACATTCAGATTTTGTTCATGAATTCTTTCTTACTGCCTATCTGCTGAGTATTTGCATCCAATTTGTCCCAAAGGACACACCCCCTGTACAGTGGTGACTTATCATACGTCAAACACCTGGATCTGGATACCTTTAACTGTTTTTTAACATTGCCGTGCAAGTTCCTGGCAGGGAGTTTGACACAGTTTGGATCACAAGAAACATCATACATCATAGATAATAAGTTCTTATCATGCCTAACCTTTAGCATTTTCATGTAAGTTCTAACATGGAGATCGTATATAGATATATCCCGAGTATTAAAGATTCGAAGACATAACCATAGGCAATGGTTCTGCATAAGCTGTAAGCAGCCAAACATGGCATATCATGAGCAATGGACACTGGACAATGAACTTGCCAACCTGGCGATATACCGAATTTTATCATTTCTATATTCGATTATCTGATTATGGTTTAGTTTAGTTTAGTATGTTTCTTTATATAATGTACATTACTATGTATTCATACACTGTTCTTATTAATGAAATCACTGATTCCGTGTCGTGGCTCTATCTGTAGCTAAATCTCACTCATGCAAGCATAAACATGCATGTAATTACATTTGTAGAATACTGTTCAAATATCTCACTTGAATCATGGATCAGATCTAGATCTATACTGTGGAGTGATACAAGAATGCGAGGTTACCTAAACAAGCACTGTAAGAATTAGGCTGGGTTATCTTACAGCAAATACCCTTAGTAACTTTGGTTCCAGTACATTTTGCTGTAAATCTACAGGAGGCGAATCACTGTGATTGTACAGAACAATTCAGAGTAATCTTACAGTAACAACCACTGTGATCATACCGCAAGATAAATCAGTTCTACAGAAACATATGCTGTAAATTAACAGCAAAATGTGTGTTAAAATTACAGAGAAATGTCTTGTAAATAAAAAGCAATATTTTCTGTGAATGGACAGCAAATTTTGCTGTAAATGAACAATAAAATATACTGTAAATGTACAGAAACCATTGCTGGCAACTGAGGTTGCCAGCACTATTGAGGATTAGAGAAGAAGAGAACGATCTCACCCAAACCATTTCATGGTCATTCAGTTTTAACACTTAAATAACCCAAAGGCAGGTAGGCCTATGTTAGCTTCAACCCCAGACTCCAGGGACTTGTATTTCAGAATTAGACACAGTTATGATGTCATGTATGCATATCATTAGATGTTCCTAGTTTCTTCTCAGGTAACATTGTACAATATCATTGGTGCACAATGCTAGATTGAGCCTGTTGAGGTTATTATCATATTGCAATTCATTATTAAGCTCTGGGGACAATATTGGACTGAGGTGTGCAATATAAGTCTACACATACTAAACTTATGGTATACTACTTGCCTGCATTGGGGGAAAGTACATTGTAAGGCTATTTTGGTAAACCCTTTGAAGGGCCACTAGGGTGACTGGCTGGCCTAGGGCATACTGCATATAGAGTAATTATACAGGATCACTCACTGTACACATATATCTACACCTGAAAAGCCTTGTTATTACAGTAAGAGTCATGGTATCTGAGAGTACAGCATTTTCCCCTGTGAGTTTACAAGAGACATCTCTGTTATAAAACATAAACTTCTTACAGTGAGCCTAGGATCATACCAAAGAAACAGTAAATCACCATAAAAATACGGTTGATTCCCATTGAAAAACTACGGCAAATCCCTGTTCACTGCATGGGGATTCTGCATAGTTTTTCCACTGGAGTTCACTGTATTATGGTGATTCTCCGGCTCCTGCCATTGCCAGTGATTCTTCTTTTCTTTAGTAAAATATTTTTTACGGTGTGAGATGGGCACTGACTGTCTTCCATAAAATTAGTATGGAGGGAATTGGCTTTTGTGAGATGTCATATTATAGGTAATTGTCCAGTTTTCTTGAAAATAGCTTGAACAAATTTCAAATTTGCTCCAGACAATTTAAATTTAAGACATTTTGAAACAAATCTAAGATTGATGGGTCAAAATTGGCTTGGGATTTGCTTTTGCGAGATGTCACATTATAGGTAAACTTTGCAATATACACACCATCTAAACAACCCATTTTTATTGTTAGCTTTTGGATTTGATTTTATCCATTGTGGCATGATCCCTGTATCTCAGCCACCTTATGAAAAAAAAACTTCATCATAATTATGCATTACACAGAAATATCAGATGCATGATAATATATTGCATATTGAATGTCAAAGCTAAGAGAAGGTTATGTTACGTTGCTCAAATAAATGTATGGGAAAATAGTATTGCAGCAACGTATGTATAACTATAGCATTTAATGGCAACTATAATTATGCTGTATTACATCTAGATACACATCATATCTGTATACTATAAACAGACATTGACTTTCTCTATACATTGAGAACGTCTTTTTTATAATTCTACAAGCATAGCAGTTTTATCTACAGTGGACGCACACAACCTGGTGAAATGGGGGAAATAGGGGTGTTGCAATAAGGGACCGTCCATAAATTATGTACTCAGTTAGGGGGGTGGGGGCCAAGCCAAATGCGTACATGTGCGTACAGGGGGAGGGGGGGGGTCTAGGGTCATTTTGGCATATGCACTGCATACGCACAAGGGTACTGTGACCCAAAATTTGGGGTGATCTTAAGCATTTTGGGGTATTTGATTAGGACAAAAAGAATATCTTTTTTATTCAATCGATCATACTTTTGTATTGCATGTATATCTTTTAGGTACAAAGCAACATTATACAGAATACCTTCAAATACGGACCCACACATATTTGGTTTCACCCCCACCCCATGAAGTCCTACTTATTTAAGGGACTGGAGGGGGGGGGGGGGGTCAGGGACCTGAGTATGTACGCAGAGGGGGGGGTAGCCCCAATGCGTACATGATGCAAAAGGGGGGTGGGGGTAAAATTTTGGCCATAAAGTGCGTACGTAATTAATGGATGGTCCCTAAGGCAACAGAACGGGGGAAGGGACATTGTATGATTTGCCCCCCCCCCGGCCATTTGAAACAAGAAGACACTTTTATCACTTTTTTTAAACCATAGGTTTTCTGTGTGGTCTGTATTCAGAACAAAATCCAAGCTTCTTTAGCTACTTTACCCGCCAGCCCTTAAACGTCAATTTACTTCCCACACGTCTGAAAAATCTTTGGAGTTAAGTTTGAATTTAATAGTACCCGACACTAGAAACGGGGACAGCTTCTTCCACCATCACATTTCCATGATTGCACGCACATTGCACACAGGACCTGATCTTCACTTAAAGGGTGTTATAAGACTGTGGGCAGTGATCCACTGCACCAGTCTCGTCCGGTCGGGATTCAGGGAACTCCCTCTCTCGTGTTTGGGGATTGTGGGTCCCCATATTCTAGGGAATAATACTACGCACTATACCTGCCTACATTTAACCACTACAGCAACCAGCGCCCAGAACTACTTTTACCCAGAAATGCTGGACGCCAGAGACGACTCACGCTGGGGCCAGATTGCTACTGCACTATGGAAGTGACTTTGGGTGCATTAGAGGAGTGTAGTGCAAGCCTGAACAAGGTCACAGTGGTTGTAAACAAGTTGAGGGACATTAATTGGTCTAGACATACCTTGTTTGGGTGATTAATTAGTTGGTAATGTACAATATTTTATAAAGACAATAGACAACTCCTTCTTCACATGAAGACTGTCTGTTGTCCTATAATGCACTCAGATGCATTTGTGCATTATAGGACAACAGACACTCTTCATGTGAGGAAAGTTGTCGTCTATTCTCTAAGTAATCTCAAGTCTGCTTACTATAGTATTCTGGTGGTGACCCCCTAAGCTGTTTTAACCATCATTCTAACGGTACTTAACGATACCCCATAGGGAATAAAATCCCTCCAGCGTATACTGGAATATTGTCCTGTACCTTTGAATTCGCCATTCAGATTGACATAATGGCATGTAGCATACCACCATCCGCCATAGTTGATTCCTGCACAGTGAACTGTGTGTCTGTCATTGTCTTGGTCTTTAGTGCTGAACTTGGCACCATTGTGGTATGAAAAATGATCGACTGAAAAATAAAAAATAAAGTAGATGAATTACTAAAATGAATGTCCTAATGGTGCTTGATAAGAGACAAATTATAACTAGCCTATACCAAAAAGAAATTACTTAATGGTTTTCTTTAGAAACTGATATGGGAGGATTGTAATCGTTTTCTTTTCTATATATTAATTCAAGCTCAGAGAAAAGCTCTGAGATATTCAGTTGCGATCTCTTATCAGCACCAGCCCCCCCTGATCTCACCCATCAGGGACCTCCTGCCCAACTGCCCCACTATGGGTAAATACAGAGAGAAGAGGCTCAAGTAGGAACTAACTACCCTGAGCCCCCACCATGGAGACTCATTCCTATTGATCTGGAAATTGACAGACAAATTGGCATGAAACCACTTTGGGCCAGTAACAATTGCATTGAACCAAGACTGTCTACCATCACAAATTCTAATGTCCTTCAACCACCTGAGGTTGATCTAGTATCCCTACCTGAACCGTCTGCTGGAAATCCTCCATTCGAGTATTTACCTACATATATGGAACTATCTAGTGTTTATATGCCTGTAATTAAAACTCCCATAGACACCCATGATTGGACACATGTAGGTGACCCTATTCACAGGGATATCATGGACGACCTTTTCATGAGCAGTTACAGTGAGCCAGAAGAACCACCTGAGAACGCTAATCAGTTAATGGCTATGAACTTTATTATGTCTCAAAGAACCCGCAGAGGCAACAGCAGTAGAGCTTAGAATAACTATAGTTACCAGCTATTTTCAATAAAAGATTTTTTTACATGTACCACGTCATAGATATTGTACTGCATAACCTGTATTCAAATTTGCCGCCGAAAGTGGTAATCATGTGACCTGATGTACAACCTGCTCCCAGCCCTACTTCAGTCTTATTGTAAATAAATTGGTTATCCCTGATGGAGGCCTAACAGCCGAAACTAGTGGGATCTTAAAAACATGAAATATGGTGTCCAGCTTGTTTTATTAATATTGGATAAGGTTAAATATTATAGGGGTTTTAGGGAATATTTCCATCCTTTTACACCTTTGTAATCCTTTATTTATTTCAAAATCTATATATCGATGAATGCATGGCTATCACAGTTACATGTTTGCAATTCATTGCAACATTTCTTCATGTCAGACCTATAAAGTTAGAGTCATACTTACTTATGTTAACATAAGGTGTAGAAAACCCAGAAATATGTAACTGATATTTGTTAGCTTCATCTGCAGTCCAAAATTGCTTGTAATCAACATAGACCACATTAGTTATCGGATAGCTCATCTCAATCCTCAGTTTCTGGTCCTGCCTAGCCGTCAGTGTATGGATATTGTCATTACCGAGCCAGAAGTCTCCACTGGGGTCTCCAAATCCAATCTTATAATCATTCCACCCTCGGTCAAATGACACGCGTCCATTCAGCCTTTGTTGGAAGACCTGGTAAAATATTTCAGATTTTGTTGAATAGATGACATTTTCATATTACCTTATGTTGAGTGGTCTACCCGGACAGTGTGCTGCGATTAACAAGAATTACACAAGGCAGCCATATATTGGACATTCTAGAACCACTTTTAAATAAATTTCCTTTCATCCAATGGGGGCGGGGGGCGGGGAGGGACCGGGGGAGGAATTGCATGAATCCAAAAAATGCGGCCCTATATTTTGTTCTGCCGAAGACGCCTGATCATGATCAACAGGGAATGCCTTAGAAGCTATAGACATTTGGACCCTATTCTGTGGGTGGGAGATACCGGCTCAATAAACTGCATACATTAACACCCCACAAATAAAGTGCATCACGCTTAAAAGGCACATGCACCCCAAAGTTGAGAGGATCATATAGGTACCTACATGATGCTTGATTTAAACCAGTTAAAAACGGATATATGATAATAAAATAGCCTCGCCTATCAGGTGTATCTCAGACCTTTGCTCATCCTATATAAAACGCACTAGGTAAGGCACACAAGAGCCCGATCCTCACGTATAAGCCGCGCCTTAGGGTAATTATGGCGGCAGGTTGAGCACTTTTCGTTTTACTATGTAAGGCAGTGTAATGAAGGAAATATACAAACCGTCCATCCCCCACCATACATATCTTGTTCGCAGTACACGTCCATTTTGCTCAAACCATCTGGTGATATGGTGTATACTCCAGATCTCCTCTGGTCTGCATTGTATAGTACTTGACAATCAGTTGGTGTGGGAATAATATTGGCTGGTGTCCTGGAAAAAGTAGTGGTGGAAGTTGTTGGCGTTGTGGGTGTGCTCTGAGTAGTTGGTGTGGTTGGGTCAGTTCCAGATTGAGCTGGGTCAGCTGCGGGTGCCTGATCGGTTTGCTTTGGCAAAACTGTAAAAAAGAATAAAATACTCTTTTTTCCCCTGGCAGTTTTGTCATATTTCTTGGGTCAGGGTTTCTTGTGGTATAGCTAAAAGATTGAGGGCAAAAATATGTTTTAGACTCCACCTTTAAGTTGGAATTTCTAAATGTCGATGGATGTGGCGAACAAAAATGAAACACTGGACGCTGTGAGAAAATCAGTTTAAGATGGCATTCATTTTTTAAGGATACCGAGAAAATATGATAGAAGAAAAAAAGCAAAAACCTAATTATACCCTACTAACCTGAGATAAAGAAATTGCAACTTTTGATTAAACTTACTTTGAAATATGAAGAGTAACACAGCGGCAAGTCCTGCAATAATGACCAAACCAATAACAACCAACAGCCAAACCCACCACGGGGGCTTCTTACAGGAATTCTGGTCATCCCTTCTTGCTCTGGATTTATCCCTCTGTAGATGCTCAACATGACGTCCCTTTGGCTCTTCTTTGTATTTAGTACACCCTTCTTTCCTTAGATGTTGATAATGACTGGCATAGTTGACAGTATCAGTGTTAAAGAAACCATCATTAATGTAGCTATATTCACCCTCTTCTGGATCCAGAGTCTTCGGCATTATGTTTTCTGTCTTTGCTCCTGTTTTCCTTTTAGCTATTCTCTTGAAGATAAACTGAATGATACTATTATAAGATGCTGCTGTGTATCTCTGCTACTTTGCTACATCTGTCGCTCTTTCTTGGACCTGCGTGTTGGCATTCTGCTGATATTGATATGTCGTGCAAAACATGACACCAGAGTATAAAGTACTGTTTTTATGTAAGTGCAAGTCACGACATTTTATTTTAAACTTCCTTGTTACATGCCCCAAGACAGTCGGACCATGGCGGATGGCCCCTTCCATTGTTCATCTCCTCCAAACACCAAACCCTGGTCCATTGCCACCAGGCCCTGTAGGGGCATAATTATTGCCGCTCTATATCATTCTGGGCAGCAGTTAACCCAGATAATCCTAAAGTCGCAATTGTCATAGAGTGCTTAAAATTAATAAGTAGACTAACATATGACTAAATATGCCCTGTTCTGGACTTTTACCTGCACCCTGTCCAGAGATATGAGGGATTGCTTACCATCCTACATATAGGACAGTAGGACATAAGACTACTGTCCCTTGAAATCTGTGTTATTTTGGTTGCCATGGAATCCACATTTCCTGTGCGAGAGTGCCAGAAACTGACAAATAGGCTTACATATGGCCATTTATGCCATGCAAGAAATTTCAAAGCTTTAGCTATAGCGAATCCAGAGATTAGCACTGTCCTACATGTAAGACAGTAGGACTTTTGGCATCTGTCTCCTCTGAAAAGGTCCAAATCTTTAACAGAAGGTAATTTCCTAAGAAGTAGGTGTTTTAGGGATGTGTGTAATGTCATAAAAGTACCTAAGAATACCTGTATGGAGCATTTTTGGAAGCCTTGGGCCTAGAACTATAGGATGCAACATTTTACTTCCATATCTGTTAAGTTTACTTGTGGTTATTACACGATTTCTGTGACTCAGGGTGCTTTTCCTGGATATTCCAGTTCTGATATTCCTGCATATTTTGCGACCCCTTATGAGCAGATCCTCGGTGGATATCAGCACTCTTTGAGGTGGATATCAGCATGGTTTGGGGTGGATATCAGCACTCCTAACATGTCATATATATGTCACATATTAAAACCCACAAAAATTTCCATGGCCAGCTCCCTATGCAGTGCGCCACAGGGACTGACGAGAAGTGGTTGGGTAGAACCAGGTTTGGATATGATACATAGCCCGGGGAAGCGACGACTGCGGGCTGTCCGCTGCCATAACCGCGGGATGCGTTGAAATCAATCCAAGCCGAGATGGGCGGCAAGGAGTGCGGCCTGGTGGTCTAGTGGTTAGCACATTGCGCTCAGCTGTTAGAGGTAGACGGGACGAGTCCCGGCCCAGGCGCACCTTTTTTTTCGCCATGTGTATAGATATGATACAAAGCCCGGGGAGGCGACGACTGCGGGCTGTCTGCTGCCATAACCACGGGACGCATTCAAATCAACCCAAGCCGAAACGGGCGCTGAGGGGTGGGTAGGTACATACCATATTTCCACGTTTATACGCCCAGGCTTGTATTAGTACTGTCTACTACCTAAACCTCCTTACTAAGTGGCAAATTGACCAGGCCTTAACACGAGGATATACAGTACTGCGGGACGCATTCAGAGCGAACCAACGGCTGCCGGGCACCAAGCTGTGTGTACTGGTTGTGTACACACACTATGGCAGGCTTCAAGTCCCGGGGAAGGATTTTTGTTTTCAACTTGTTTTTATTGATATTCAATTGATTATTTATTGATTAATCCTGTAATAAACCTAGTAAGGTAACCTTACTTAGTTAATATAGACCTCTTCCCATGATGGCATTTAGGCGTCCTACATGTAGGACAGTAGGGCTATCTGGGTTAATTAATGAGCTCTGGAAAGGCCCACAAAAAGAGGTACATATTAAATTAGTTGATGACAGCAATAAGTATGTGAATGATAGTCTCATTGTGGATTTCAGAAACAAGTACTATGCTGATGTTGGTAAATCATTAGCATCACGTTTTCACCAATATCAAGATGCACTATTATAGACCAACTCATCCCTGATGTCAATACCTCTTTTGACTTTCATCGGGTAAATTATATGGACATTGTGAAATTGATTAAACGTATTAAGATAAATAAGGCCTCTGGTATAAAAGACAAGAGACCTATACGTGACGTTCTGAGACTCAAAACAGAGCTACTTAAAGGACTCATCAATAGTTCTCTCGCGAATGGGAGTTTCCCTCCTGTGCTCAAGCGAGTGAAAATCATACCGCTCCCTAAGACTGACAGTCTCAAGTTAGTCAAAAACTGGCGACCTGTCAGTCAGTTGAACTGTATATCCAAATTGCTAGAGAAGGTGGTGCACACTCAGAAAATGGACTACATATACTAGCTAATGATTTGATAGCTGATTGTCAGTTTGACTTTGTACCGGGTAGGTCCACTACTGACGCAATTTATAAGCTAGCAAAGACCCTTTTTGAGATGCAGAATGCCATCAGATATTCTCTGGTGGTGTTCCTCGATCTCAGAAAGGCTTTTGATGCGGTAAACCACTTAATTCATGCATAAGATTGGTTGTACTAACCGTGTGATTTTTTGGTTTGAGGAGTATCTCAGTGGTCGGACCCAGGTCACCGTAGCTAATGGGGCAAGCTCGGGACCCCGGAATGTGACCTGTGGCGTTCCTCAGGGTTCCGTGCTCGGCCCATTACTGTTCGTGCTGTATATTAATAGTACATGCAAAACATTAAGATATGCTAATTATTACATGTATGCTGATGATGTGGCACTTTTCATAATTGGCCATAATGTAAAAAACACGTTGGAACAAATGCAGCATGATTTGGATATTGTTTTTCAATGGTGTTCCACTTTCAAACTGACCCTTAATGCTGACAAAGCTAAGGCTCTCTGGGTTTACCCTGAGAGTACTGGAAGCTTTGACCTAGATAATCTTGGTCTATATATTGATGGTGATAAGCTCGAAGTCATACCACACTTTAATTACCTAAGTGTAATTATTGATCGGTTCCTATGATTTGATAAATACTGTGATATGTGAGATCCTCAATGAGAGGCAAATTGCAACACCTACGTAATTTGAGAAAGTTCATGAACAAAGACTTGTCAGTAACTTTATACAAACAGATGATTCTGCCTGTATTAGACTATGGGGACTTTGTCATTGACTCAGCTTATGATATGGATGCTGGTCCACTGGAGACTTTACAGAATCTTAGATGTTGTATGAAAGTGTATGATCCACAAAGAATCTGTCAGGAGGTTCTATATGACGAATGTGGCTGTGTTAATCTCATTGAAAGGCGCCGAGAACTTCTTCTCTCTCTAATGTATAAATTATCTAGGGACCCAGAAAATGTTGTTGTGCCTAGCCGCCATACGAGAAGTAATGCACAGATATGGTTAAAAGTAAGCAGGCCAAACCTTGCTCAGTACAGAGTAAGTCCACTGTACCGTGGTGAAACTCTATGGAATGGCTTAACACAAAAACCACAAAGAGCACTCACTGTTGTAATATTCAAAAGTTTGATATCTAAAAAATGAGCGATATGACATTAAACCTGTATTGTATCCTAATGAGAAATGTCTAACAGAGAAATGTTGATCAGAGATGTTAGTGATGTATTGTCCATGAGCTCCTGATGAGCCATAAGAGCCTCGAGTGTTGTTGATACACTACTATGGCCAAGAGATAAGGATATTAAAATGTTAATTGTAAAATTAACAATATTTTGGTTTGATCAATATTTTATTTGATTTGATCGTGAATTTGATTTGATTCAATTTAATTTGGTTTAGTTGTGCATTATATGACTATTGGTTAACATGAAAAAAGTACACCTGTACTGTACGCAAGAATGACCAATAAAAATGTTCAACAACAACAACATATCCCAGCCAAAAAAAAGTTACAAAACGCTTCAGAAACTTTCCTAATGATTCCTTATCCTTATCATGACCAAACGTTTTGAAACATTCGTTTTGACGTTTTTCTTTTGTTAGGTGGGATGCCACTATGCCATCATTATACATTACTTAACCCTGTCAGCAAGAAGCTTCAATAGATAGGAGGTGAAACTCAGAGCTTTACCTATGGAGATACAGAGGGTACCTTGTAAGGTGAGCATATTCAAAAGATACATTGGTGCTAGGTAATATCACAGATGTGCCAGTCAAATATGAGGGATGTGCAGAGTTGGGGGATAGTCACCATGAGGGATAGGTAAAGTGAATGATAGGCAGATTGAGGATAGGTAGACTAATGGTAAGAATGTACAGAGAAAATTAGGTACAAAGGTGAGGGGTAAACTTTAATCCTTTAAGCCATTTGAGGGAAAACCTAATTAAACTCTAGATGTTTCAAGGGATAGGTAGTATGAGTGATAGGCAGACTAAGGGATAGGCAGTATATTGGAGAGGCAGAGCCATATGCAGGCAGAGTACTTGTCAGGTTGGGATAGGCAAACATGTGGATATGTAGATTGAGGTACTGACTTTGATTAGCATGTTGCATCTATAAAAAGTTCAAATCATTTTCAATATAACTTTTGTACATTTTTCAAATATTCTTATCATCAAATCTCATTTTTAGGTACCTTTGGCCAAATTTTGAGAATCAATACCATAAATTTTGGATTCAGCAGGAGTTTTTGGTATAGGTGGCCCCTTGTTTCCATTTGATATCACTCTGATAAAGATTCCTGACATCTCCATAAACCCCCTTATCTTACATAGGACTCAGTACTGAACACAAAAGGTAGCCTACTTTTAAGGGGGGGGGTAGAGGGGGGTGGCTTGCACTATAGGACTCTATGGAGTAACATATCCTAGGGAACCTATATTATTCTTGCTGTCAGCCCCAGATTCCTCTTCGGCCATTGGGTGAAAGGGTTAAGGCTATAAAGATGGCATGGCGCCTTAGGGTATTTGTTATCAAGGTTTGCTGAATTGGTGGTACCAATGATGCATCATACAGAGTCTTTGGGAATGCATCCAACCCAGGTGAGGCTGATGACAAGTATCTTACAACCAGTTAAGGGATTAACTTGAGTGTAACGCGAATAATAAAATCTATACACAGAAAAAAATCGTAGTTAAATCTAATTTAACTTAGGTGAAACACCCAATTGGGCAAAACCCCAAACACATGATTAACATCTAACTAACATGTTAGCAGTATTGACTATCCTATTCAGGCAAGCTGACTCGACTTAGCCAGGAGAGAAAACCATATACCCCTTATACAAAAGACTTTGTATAAGGGGAAGTAGTTTTGCCTAAGGGGTAGTAGTTTTCTTCACACCAGGTGGCAGTGTGGTTTATATGAGGATGTTTCCAGTATGTGTATATCATGTAGAAGCCCATAGATATCAAAATAATGGTGATTTCAATTACTATTGGCCTGATAAGGCTTTTACAATTCAACCTGACATAATAATTAACAAAATACACAGTAAGTTTATAAATCACTGAAGGAGCAAGGAAGGAGAATATAAAACACCTGGCCTATTCAAACATACTCATATATTTACAGTGGTGAGTATACCAGAGCAATAGCTTAGGGGTTGAAGAAATGTGAATTCTTAAATGATGAGGCACTGCTGCAAGTGTCTAAACTCTATGTAACATACACTGAGAAAATATTCTTACTCACATGAGTCTAGATCCAGGCTGAGTATTGTTTGAGACTCAGCCTGATCCTTGTATGATACTCAGGCAAAGCCAGAGTATCACCCCAGGATCAGCCTCAGGATTTGCCTGACTATCATTCAAGGATCAGGCTGAGTCTCAAATCATACTCATTTTGGTGACATTGCCTGAGTCTGGATCTAGACTCATGTGAGTAAGAATATTTTCTCAGTGTAGGGTTTAAACTGACTGCTTCAATAATTGAAATAAAGGAATACCCATGAAACCCCGGAAACTACATCCTAGGCTAAAGGCTGCCCCTTTTGCTTAAAATCCTGGTCAGAACTATTATTTTGTGTTAAGATCCTGTCTCTAAGTGTCACTCTGAGTTTAGGAATCATCTATAAATTAAACCCGGGCAAAATATTAGGCAAATTGGGAAATTTTCCTAATGGTTAGCTGTAAACTCATAAGAAAAGTTTGGTGGTTTGGGCACGTGCAAACTCCCAACTTGGCTTTGAAAGTTAGACATTTCAGCTAATGTATGCCTAAGATAATTAGGTTCATTTTTTTCTGTGTAGGTTTTGGGTCACCTATTTTTGACCCTGTATATTCAGTCTACATACCTTTAGAGACATATCGGAAAGGATGCGAGAAGTGAAGGGCACCAGTTGGCCAACAAGAAACGAGCGTTATGAATAAAGGAGACTAAGCATGACATGTTAGCCGTTTTATTAGAGCATGTCCAGAATTGACTGCGCAATCTTTTGGTGTAGGGAGGGGCGATCTTCCTCGACCCCCCCCCTTTTTTGTTGGCAATGTTACTTAAAACTTCAATTAATATCAAATTCTTGTGTGTAACCTATTGTTAGTTACTGAATCACAAATCACTCTACATTTGGGATAGGATACAGAGAAGGACATGCATTTTATAACATGCCTGCTGCCTACAATTCTTATCGTAAAGTGTCTTAATGGGGTATATATTCTACACCTGTAAAGAGAGACACCTAGTGAGTAGAACCCGAACCATCAAATGGATTCCAGTATATCATGGAGGGAATGTGGATCCATAATCAAAATGTAAGCAAACGACCCTAATCTTGTGTTTATAATCATGATATAACATAATAGCTTTGGGAATATTTACTTCTTAGACAATCATTATACGAACAATATAGACAATCATTATAAGTCTATCTCAAATAGTCCCTACATCACTGTACACCCCAGCTTGCTCACTCAATCACTCTGTATACTTGTGCCATCCTTCCCCTCCCTCCTATCATCCCTCCCTCGCTCTCCCCCATCCACCCACCCACCACTCTCTCCTGCCCCTTCCTCTCATCCCATCCCATGTCAAATATACAACTGTCTTGGTTTTATTATCAGGTGCTACAATGATATATTATCCTGCCACCATTCATCACTCTCCCAGCAGAGGATGTTGATGAGTAGTAAGATTCGGCATGGAGAATGTTTACCCGTCTGGTCTCCTCTAACTATGCCTAGTCTGAACTGAACCTAGCCCTCTTAACATTTATTTATTCCCATTTGACATTTTTTTACATGTTCATTTATTTGTGACATGTCTTGATGTACGCCTTGAATTATCCAAAAAATAGCTGGTAACAGGACTCAATCAAACAGAATGTATACACTTTGTGTACCCTTATGTGCAAATACATTCACAGAATCATACTGTAGTAGTTATAATATATGTGTTACCGTAGTAAATAATTACTTTCTCTGGGGCCTTCTCCCAATCTACCCACCCACACCCAAGTCGACGTGGACGCTCACCATTGGTTGTCGTTCTGCCAGGGTCCACAGGGGGGCTCTGTAGTGCGTAGCAGGGCTAACTTATGTCACCTTTTCTACAGGTTTTTTTTTTTCTGCTTGTTAGCTCGGGCCCTGGAGGAACTTGCCAAGTAGGTCTGTGGTTCTCTAGGGACAGCATGATGCCTCAGTGTCGCATGTTTCATGTGTGTGAAGAATCGGCGAGTAACTTACTGTCAATACATAATGTTTGGGTATTGCCTGAATGAGTTACTCCTCATAGCAGCTGCAGAGCTGCTGTTTCTGTTCATGTTAAACCCTCCTTTGAGAATTAAGAAGATTATAACTAGAGAGCAAGAATGGGACGTAAAAAAATTAAATGCGGAAAAAAGACTGATATGTTCCAATATCAAACGGCGCTAATTAACAATTTCAACTGTTCAAAATTTAGCAGATTGTTTTGGGGGAAAACAGAGAAAGGGTGAGCCTTTTGCGCAGTTACAAACTATTGCTATGATCTGCTTTTCTGCAATGTTGACATGGCAGCTTTCCTAAAACAGCACCCCGGGGCACCTATCTACCTTTTCTTTTTACACTTGAGCGAAGCTGGACCTATGCAACAATCATTACCCTTGACATAGAGCAATCATTTTCACTGAATTTTCTTCAAAACCCATCCATAGCTAGATCACCTTTGGCACAATAAACACCTTTAGTGCACCTTGTTTTGGAAAGGCCTTTGAGAATATCAATTATGTTCAGTCTATTTTTATGAAAACTGGGACAACCTTCATAAACGGCACTGTAGCTTCTATAAGTTTAATAAAGGTGATCACTATTGGTGAGTTAGGGTGATCTTTCCCTATTCATGACCTAAGGCAATCATGGTGATCACCTAAGGCCATCACTTTGATGACATATTTCTGCCACCAGGGGGCCCCTGGTATACAACCATGGGATATGCAATGGACATAGTGTTAGGTATATTGATTTTGTATCTACAATCCTCTTAATCACCAGTGTCAATAATTAGATGCATGATGTAAAAGATCTTCATTGACCAAAACAGTTATTTGGTTAAAAGTGTCAAGGGTGAAAGTATAGTTAATAATTGACACCTCTTTTGTTACTGAAACCATAGTTATACCCATAGTGATTAGCTAATATTCCTTATACAAACACCAATATGTATGCCTCATGTTAAGGGGCATAAGGCAGCTGTAAATGCCCACAATGAATGCTTGGTTGTGGGGAGGGGAGGGGGCAGTTGTGCAAATTTATGAAAAAAATCTTAATAAATGACAAAGTAATAATTTAAAAACTCCCCTCTGATCAGGTCAGACAGGTACTCTGTAGTGATTACCCAGGGTGATCACACATGATCACGTAAAAGATGACAGGATACTCTCCCCAGTCATCATCAACAAGATGAATACAGTTGATCAGTACCTTTTTAAGCTTTATATAAATATTTTCAGTGTAGGAGAGCATGCATAAATTGGTGATAGCATGTGTTATGCATAAATGGAAAATCTTAATTGGTTGAACACCATTACATCTAACTGACTATTGTCTCTTGCAATGTGATATTTCGATTCTACCTACTCAAAACAAGGTTATAGAAAGACCCTACCCTATTGTCAATCGTGACGTCATCAGATGCATCGGATAAACCTTCTGCTCTCCTCTATAGTGATGCTTATAACATGGTTATTGAGTTTACGCACTGATTTGAGTGCTGAAAGTAGATAAAACGAGTTCCCATATATCGGGATAAAGAACCCAAAAATTAACAACATGACCTCTCAGGCCATCTGGTGTATAGCCTATCAACTAGCCACGGGCATTAACTTAATAGAAGAGAAACCATAGCGAACCTGTATAAAGCAATGCTACTACTACCCCTTCTGTATGTTCCCACTGCGAGTAAGTTAACACCCGTGAAAGTGGCACAGCCTGGTGTATAGTGATTGAACTAGCTGTCTGCTTGGATCAACATGAAACCAAGATGGTGGATGGCCGTCTCATGTCTACTCGCAACAGAAAACAATGGATTCTATCAATTTTAATGGTAAATACTTAGAATTAATGGTGCAAACCATGTTATAAATGCAATGTGTAATGATTAGACTTGAACTCGTTGGCCTCATGGGTTTGATAAAAGCATTCACCTCTGGCTCAGCTTTTATCACCCTTTGAAGCCAACTAGTTCAAATCTAATCATTATACATTCATATTTCAATTACCATGCCAGAATATTTTTATTTGACCAAAAGCCTATCAAAATACGCTATCATGAAAATAGGGTAGGGTTTTACTTTAAGGGTCCTAGGGTCCTAATGGTACCTGGTAGTATCCTGACTAGTCCAGTGTAAAGAAATATCGTCAAAATAATGGTGGAATCCTTGTCCCAAAGGTGCCAGAGATCCATCGTTATTTTCACAGAGATTCCGCGCTGTCGTGTTGCCACCTGGGGATTTTTGCAAAAGCTGCACTGGCTTATTGCAATATGATAATGGTGATTCACTCTTCAGTTTTATAAGGATCCCTGGTAGATCCAACAGTTACCTTTTACAGTGTGGCACAACCATGTTTCAGATGAGACCCACTCTCTGGCAGATGACATGAATCAACAATTAGATGAAGGGTAAAATCATGATACGTCCTTCAACAGTTGATAACAGAATAACAAGGGGGGGGATTAAACCCAGATTAAATGCATTCATGATTATATCCTGCAAGATCCAATAGAAACATTAATCGCTTTGGAGGGGCAGAGCAAAACACCTGCAGCTCAGCCCAAGAGTACAGTAAATATGCCATGGTACACAGGAGGAGAGCATGGAAGAGGTGCAGGTAGCAGATTCCAACACTTTCCCTCTTGGTTTCCCGCCACGCTGCTCAAGTGTTTCCCGATCTAGCTACAAACCATCCAAAAATACCTCTTGTTGTTCAGACGTTGGGGACCAACAGAGTAGTACAAAGGCGCCAGAGACGGGTCTGTGGCAGTTTGCTGCCATTATTCTTAAGGCCTATAGTGTAGAAGCGCCATCTTCTATTGATGACTCTCTTGTGTAGAATTTGTACACTTTACAAATCGCTTCCATTTCCTATAGCTCATCACAGATTTTCAAGCTTCTGCATAATGAAATTATACAAATATTAGAAGTGATAATTTTCCTGTCATTTGTAGCCTAACTTTTCCCCACCTATTGAAAGGGATGGCAAAATGAGGGAAGGGTTCTTGCCCAAGTGTCCATGCCATGAACACTCCCCCCCCCTGGTTAGATGCATGTCCTTAACAGGAATGAGTACAGAATGCAGGATCCATGCTATAACTGTACTCACTGGGTTCTCACACCTACCATCTCCTACTCCACCCACGCAGAGCATTTCCCGATCTGGCCATCTAGGGTCCAAAAATACCCAGATGCTTTCCATAATTTGAAGTACAAGTACAGTGCAAATACCATAATACGGCTGAAGACTTAATTGACCTTATCTTATTACAACTATGGCAAAAGAAAAAAAAAACTGTGAAAATTTTGTTCTAACCTAACAAAGAAATAGTAGAACACAAGAATGTGCATATATCACATAACTCGTTGAGATATATGGAATTCAGCGGAAAAGTTTATAATCTTTGTTTTCTACTTTATAGCCCTTAGTAATGGCGCAAAAATTGAATACCATGATAGAAACTATAGCCTGTTGCCAACGCCTACGTGGTTGTATCTTTCCCCATCTGCGTCTGCAGTCGGATAAGTTCTTCGGAATCTGCAGCTTTCCCCCGACAATAACCAAGGAAAATATAGTTTATTATACCTTTTAATGGTTCCACGGATATCATGGCAAAATGATCATTTTGTTTATTTTCTAATTTGTCAGTACAACATCCTTTGCATTAACTTATATAACCACATTTCGGCCACATCATGAAGTTATTAGCCTACAGGAACATCTTCCCCTAAGCCTAAGAAGCCTGAGATCAATCTTAGGATGACCATAGGAGTGATCTTGTTCGTACACCAATCTTACTCATTGTGAAACAGGTCTCTGGACTCATAGATCATCATTATGGACAACACCTGTGTGTACACAGAAGCCTGAGATCAATCTTAGGATGACCATAGGAGTGATCTTGTTCGTATACCAATCTTACTCGTTGTGAAACAGGTCTCTGGACTCATAGATCATCATTATGGACAACACCTGTGTGTACACACAGCCATAAATACCAGATGCACATATGTGTAATAACGTTTTTAAATGACCACTGCAATAGGACCACGCCCAATAAATAGATGCATAATGCTACAGACTAAGGTCAATGTGCAAACAACCACTTAATGTAATAACTGAACGAGGATTCACATTATTGTCTAATTTTACCACTTTCTGTATGAATAGTGACTTGACAATAAAACATTTTCAAACCTCAAAAAAATGGTCAATGGTCATTTTTCTATTCACAGCAAAGGAATTTTTCATGTAGGGATATAGATTGGAAAATACTACCATCTCAGTCCAGAAGTTGTTCACATTTGTTTCCTGGATCTCCTTTTAGGCCTAGGTCAGGCTGTTTTGGAAACGTCCCCAATGGGGAGGTGAAGCGGGTAGGGACAGTGGGGCTCTAAACATCTGGGCCATAGAAAATGAGAGAGATATTTCTCAAAGCCACAAAATCATTGTAAAGCTGGAAGAAAAGTATACAGAAAAAAATGAAAAGAAATCAGAAATTCTTATGCCTTATAAAGTGTAGAAAAATCCAGTCAATTTTGTAACAAAATCATATATTTAAGAAAAATAGAAAAGCTTGTAAACCTAGGGTCAGAAGTAGGGAGCCTCAATTGGGCCATTATCTTATCTCTCATCTCCGATCTTCTCAAAACGGCTGCAGTCTGACCACTAACTGTTAGGGTTGAAACCGATACTACCGACCCTTAATTTCTCAAGGGACACCATTCCTATTTTCCCGTCAGTTTCTTTTCGTCCCCTCTCCAATTTTTCTCTTTTTAATGGAATGATCAATGTCTAACTCTGAGAGATGCCTGCACCTTCTGCCAAATTTACCTATATCAAGACCGTGCAATACCTCTCCAAACTACCATATGGACCAAGAGCTGATTATTGAATGGAAAATTAAGAGCGTCTTACTTTGGACCGTGGCATCTGGTTTTATAACTCTATTTTCTGTAATCTATAGCTGTGATTCAATGTGCGAAACATATATAACTACTGCGACATTGGAATCCTCAATCTTTTATGTTTGAGTAACATTTTCCTAGAATAGAAAAGTTTAAAACCCTGTCGTGACTCTGCATTTTAGCTATGAGGTCACATTACTCCGTCCCATCTCAAACAGGAGACAGAAATAACTCAATACAAATAACTATAATATGGACTCCCTAGCAACCAGACTGCCTTCCCTCGTGACGACAGTAACTAAGGAGACGTGGCGTTCCCTAACCGGCTGCTGCCTCGTTTCCTCCTGTACCCAGACACTGGAGGAGGCTGGAGGAGGAAGGTGTGAGCGGATCTACTCCTCTAGGTCTACTATACTCTCTGCACTATATACTCAAATCCTGGAGCAGGAAAACACTGGGACTTACATTGGCAATAAGGGTGGAGTCTGTAGCTGGACCAGACTAGGTCCTGGCTATTGATATCCTTTGTATAAACCCTGATTAAGAAGTCAACCAGAAAAAGCTTTTTTTGCATTATATGATAGACCATTTGAGAAGAGAGTGAGAAATCAGGAGATCTTTTACTGAAGAGGAGACATCCTGCTGACTGATTCTGCTGCCTGCTGTTGCTGTCAGCTGATATCGTCGTCATGGGTAACCAGACGTCACTACGTCGCCGGCGTCTTTCAGGGTGAGTACGTCACGTCATGAGTCAACTAGTCTGTAGTGTGATAAGTGCCTCATGGTCGATGAATTAGCCCATTACATGAAGTTTCCATTTAGGAAAAGTAACATTTATAAAAACACTCGCTAATATCCCATAAAGTGCTACCACATGTGCATGTCCACCTGGCAGCAGCCAAAGTCCCGTTATTAAACTCTTGAGTAGCTCCATGTACTTTTCCCCTTTGATGCAAGGCGTGGGGAGTAACTCTCCAGGGTGGCATTCATATACTTTGTGCTGATCCTTTGTAGTCAAATGGATAGGATTTTATTAAATATGAACCAATGCCTTCCTGGTGAGATTCTCGTTGGTCCTACATTGGTAAAAACCATGAAGAATTATACTGGCTAAAGTCAATATGGCAGATGACTCACACTGCCCTTAAAAAGTCAATGGTTTACATGTACTTTGACTTCACTAGTTTGTGTAAACACGTGTAAGGCAACTGGGAAAATCTAAATGGAGTCCAACCAGAATGTCACATAATATGTCTCTTCTATGTTCACATCTGAGTTCTTTATCTCTGCCAAATTATATGTTCAGCACTGGCAGATCTATTTTTCTGCCAAATAGGTTGGTCAAAATGCCCACCTAAGCTTTACAATGGCGAAACAATTTTTCCTACTAGAACCAAAGTTATGAAGTCATCCCCCACAAGTCAGCAGAATGCACATTGAAAATTTCAAAATTTTCTTGGGGGGCATGCCTCCAAACCCTCCTAGGTGTATCGCTGCACTGCACTTGTGACAGTCTGCGCTGTGCCATCCCCCTACATTAAGCCTCACCACCATATCCCCCCTTTACAAACTCCTGGATCCACCCCTGCAGATTCGATGGCCAAAATGTGTGCCCCCCTTTCTCCAAATCCTGGATCCGCCACTGCAGTTCACATTAGTACAGGAATTTATAGAGGTCTCAGAAATTCTTTTAGCATTAGTTTCTATATCTCTGCTTTAACCTGTCTCTTCACATCAGTACTTGTATCTCTGCCTCAACCTGCCTGTTCACATCGGTACTTGTGGATCTGCCTCAACCTGCCTGTTCACATCAGTACTTGCAATATCTCTGCCTCAACCTGCCTGGTCACACCAGTACTTGTATCTTTGCCTCAACCTGCCTGGTCACACCAGTACTTGTATCTTTGCCTCAACCTGCCTGTTCACATCGGTACTTGTATCTCTGCCTCAACCTGCCTGTTCACATCGGTACTTGTATCTCTGCCTCAACCTGCCTGGTCACACCAGTACTTGTATCTTTGCCTCAACCTGCCTGTTTACGTCGGTACAAGTATCTCTGCCTTGACCTGCCTGTTCACAGCCCCAATACTTGTATCTAGAAATGAACAGAAGAATATTTTGTACGATGCTGGCTCACTGGAATATATTGGTTTAGTACACACAGCAGATTCACTTTACAAAGTGCAAGTTTTACCATCATTAAGGGCTAGTTCTAGGCCCACAAAGATGATCAACCATTTTACAATGGTGATCAACCATGCATGTTCTTTTACAAATGAATGCCATACTATAACAGGTTTAGTTAATGTATGGCCACATTGTTAATGTTTGGAGGTTATAGTTGGCTATGCCAGTACACAACATGCCCTCACAGACTAGTTATCCATACAGATAGATGTAGCAGGGTGGTTGATGCCATGTCATGTTTATATAACTGGGGGTGTTCCCTCTATACATCACCCCAGTCTGTGGTCCCAGGTTCCAGCCACCTGACAGCCAGATTACTGTACTTTATCAACCCCATGTGTGAATCTGCAGGTACAGGAGGAACGACTTCACAGGTGGAAATGTGGTTTCTTTTTGAAATCCAATTGTAAAAGCATGCATCGCATGGATTAGTACATTAAACTGAAGGTCATCTCACTATACGAATCTGTCCATCCTTTTGCTGATAGTTTCTGTTCTCGTGTGCTTGATGTTACTTTTCCTGGACATTTGTATTCCAAGATCCACATGGATTTCCGAAAGACAGAACACTTGCTGATTGAGGTACTGATATCCAAGGGACCAGGCTAAATTTGTGTTGGGATAAAAAAAAAAGTTCTTAGGAATCAGACTGGCACAGGAGCCCTCCTGAAGATCTCAAAAGGTATATATCATCAGGTGGTCAACTGTTCTGGATTTTCCTATGGTACATTGTACCGGGCTGTTATCTAATAGCACTTAGTCGAATTGTTTATAAGAAACCTAATTGGTTTTGTAATATAAAATCTTCTGAAATCCAGATAGCTTTTTAAATCAGCATTACTAGCCAATGATATCGACTGGTTCTTAGAGGAGTGGCATAAAGCCTTGATGTCTTTAATGAAACGAGCTAAAGCCTACTTTAAGGCAAGTTGCAGATGGAAAAGAAAGAAAGGAGAAAAACAATCAAACAAACAACATATATGGTCTGTTTGAAGCGAGAATACGACTAGGCTGTTTTATCATGTAATCAGAAGCACAATTTATAAGGATGCACAGAAAAGCTTTGACTCTCCATGTGCAGAGAAGTAAAGTGCTCGCTTGGTGCGCATTATACACAATCTAAAAATAAATAATTTTTAGAACAAGGCTGAGATATATATTTCTGTCTCTATGGTGAGCACGTCATTGGGCCCTGGAGATGGAGTTACAAGATGGGAGAGGGGTAGGACATCTGGGAGGAGGGGAGGAAGTAACCTAGCTACAAGAAGTGCAGCCTGTATGATGTCTATATGCTCACACATAAGTGGTATAGTGCTGTTGTCAAGGTTGCAATCTTTATGTAGTGCAATGACCATTTTGCAGGGAATTCACACATGATATAGAGAGGTGATGCCTATAGGTTAAAGCACCAGCTAGGACAACCTGAGTGTTGTTTGAGGGTCAGGTATCATAATAAATGTCCCAGGCAGTCCTCTCTCTGCTCTGACTGTCAGAGCAAAGCCTCTCCACAGTCATATTGGCAAAGACTGCTGTCCCACAAGACACAAAACACTATTTTTAACATTCATTATTTTCCTTGGTGCTATGTATCCCTACTTCAAACTACCTGTTAATACTGCAGGAAAATACTGGTTGCTGGAGACCTTGTAAAAGTGTATAATGCAAGTACCTTAAGACTATATGTTATTGTCATGATGCACCAATGCAATTTATGGTGAGCAGGTTGGACTGGCACTGCATTGGTGCATCATGTTGGTAATCTCGAAGAGTATCAGTTCTGTACGATGGACATGATGGCCACATGCAATCCTAGTCTGTTACTCACCAGGCAGATATTATTGAATTTAGACAAATGAACATGAAATCTTTTCCCACCCTTTCTCATTTAATCATGGTAATAGTTATATACCTTTGAGGAGCTTTTACAGCCACTACACCTGAGAAAAAAACTGTTATACCATTGTTATGCCAGTCACTGTATTTTTCCCCATGGGGAATTGATGGAGAAGAATGCTTCTACGTCTACTTAAAGAATCTGAACACATACTCACCAAAGTTAGATTTAGTACACTATGAGTTTTAATTCCTGGTAGTGTTGTTAGTATCAGTATCATTCTTGATTATGAGTAAGTACAGGCGGAAAGGCGGAGTATCTCATGACAAATCATACTTTCCCTTCTTCACACATAAAACATACAGGACCAGGTGCTCCCTGGTTACAGATACCTCCAGGTCTCCTGGCTACTTACCAGGACACTGCAAGACATAGGCAATACGCATGCGCACCACTGACTCACAGAGGTGTTTGTATGTTTGTTGTCATCCCAACTACTCATCCCATATAACTCTAGTCACTCCATCATATGAATATAGCTACATAATCATTTTGTATATTATGTCACCCCTATTCCCCGACATATGACGTATAGCTACATATTTACATTGCAATACGCATCACATGAAGCATTGTAATTTGGTCCATTGAGAGCATTTGCCAATGCATTGAAGGTCGAATCCCCCATGGCGAGAAATGGCTCAAATATCTCTGCGATTTTGAAACTGTTGCGATTTTGGTACCTATCCCAGAGTTGCACGGGTTATAAATACAACAGGGTGTATAGAACACAGGAACACAAGGGTTTCATGTACTCTTTGTAATATTTTGCCTTTGTTGGTGTTTATATCTCTGTGCTTTATATATTTTCTGGCCCAAAATCACAAAATATTGCTTGTGTTCTAACATTCCTGCTATGCTTATGTCCCTTGCGAATTTGGGGTAGGTACCAAAATCGCAACAGATTCAAAATCGCAGAGATGTTTGAGCCATTTTTGTGGGATTCGACCTTGAGGGACTGACGTTACACATCTCTAGCCTAATCTAGGAAGCTAAATGATGGGAAATTATTCTACTCTCATATTATATTCATAAGTAAGTCAGTTCTCCTCGAGTAATGTTTCTGGGAGTAATGTACATGGCCACCTTGCTGCTTTCGATGACACAATTGAGAAGCATACTCTGCTAAAATATCTTGATGAATCAGGAAGACTATCTTAGTGTTAAGATTTTGTCCTTTCCCCATTAAGTGCGATTAATCCACATGAGTAGGCCTTATAGTGGAGTGCTGGCAGGGAGGTGTGGTGTCGGAGGTTAGGAAGAAATGCCAAAAGCTGTTACCATCTCCTCCCACACCTCTGTACTACACCAGCTGGTAAGGTCAAAAGGCGTTAGGCCAATTACCAAGTTCAGACAAGGTCAAACAGGGACACAGCGTAGTCACACCTGAGGTTGATGGGTGTAAGCAGGTACAGTTTTATATCCTTGCATCAGAAATAGTAAATTTCAGTTCTTATCTGCCTTTATACTTTCTGATAATTATGGCTCTGCATTACACATGTAAACACACCCGCCCTGGTTGATATGGATGCCCTTGTGTAACCTATTTGCCTTCCTCTTCGTCTGCTGAATACCAGTTCCCACAAGATGTCAGATGGACATGGGATTTCCTATAAATCATCAGCAAGGGATCTAGTGACAATGTTAGCTTGACGAGTATAAACCATTAGTGACATGGTCGATGTACAAGTTGGTTTTTACTTTGAATCGACTGGAGAAAAAACACACCTCCTCCTGTGTAGAGAGCCTCCTAACATCCTACTTTCCTGCCCATACCCGATACCTGCCTGACTGTCTCTCGGGCCTCAATATCCCTAATATTTCCTTTCCTTGCAGTAACTCTCATAATTTTCATCATCCATTTTACTGTTTGGCCATCAATCACATCTCCACTGTCCTCCTCCAGGCCTCCCCCTAGGCTCTGTTGGTAATGGAACACTTATCAGGAGCGTACATTATGTACTCCATCTTACAGCTAGCCTCCATAAGTCAATGATGACAGCACGATTGACACATACATTGCATGGTAGGTAACCCCTCCAGAGCAGTATCTGTGTCCCCGAGGCAAACCTCCCAGATAGCCAGCAGACCACCATGCTCACTACTATGCTTTCTTTTAGATCCCCGAGAGTCAGTTACAGCAATATGCAGTGAACCAGCCAGGAATGGAACTCTATTCCTGATATATATAAGAGCAATGCTGAGCAATGTCTGGAGATTTGAAGTACTTTTATCAACCACCTGGGACCACTATGTAGCATCTCTACTCAAGGAGTTAACTAGCCTTTTAAAGTGATCTGTTGACCAGTGCTCAAGTTAGAAGCCTGGAGTCACCCCTCAATGTATTATGATGAAGGAATTATTCAACAGAGGATTTAATGTATATAGCAATTTCTTTTTAGGGGTCTCAACTTTCGAGCTAAGTTACGACATAAAGAAAGTGCTAAAACAACTACTTTTCATGATCATCCCCTGCCTAAAGTATCTTAGCTACATCAAACGGTTATTGCATAATGACAAATTATGACCCTTATATTAAATTTTCTTCACAATTTAATACCTAAGTTACATCACTATTTTCCTCTGTAGCATTTACTGAAGGGCTTTAAGGTGTAAGATCCAGCAAGTGCACTGTCCACACCATATTTTGAGCCATATAATGTACTACAGAAAGGAACATATTTAAGATAGCTTATTGATATTTTGTATGGTCAAAATACTCACAGGGGACGAATTACTTGTGATTTTACAAGCATTTTACTACAAAATTAAAGAAATTATGACCAAGTTGCTGGATCTTACATTGCCATAAATTCACCTATATGCAAAATCAGGCTGAAAATACTAAGATAATGCCTTCAGATGTATCAAATATATTTTGTTTATCTAATTTTCCAGCCTAATGTGATTGATTGAAATGGATATTGACCTCTTAACTGGAGTCTGCATCAAATTATACTCCTAGATATATGAAAAAGCTGTTTGTGACATTTTTAAAAAGCTCAGATTTTCATGATATTTAGGGCTTAAACCCACTAAAAATCATCAAAGTTCAGAGGAGTAAGTGTTGACCTTAACACCAATCACAAAGAGGTTGTTACAGAACTATAGAGTTTGCCCCTGTAAATAAAATGACCTTTCACCCAACTCAGATTTGTGAGGTTGTCACATTCATCACACATGTGAGTCTCCTCCTGCACCCACTCACCTTTTCCAAAATGAGATGCTATGTGGCAAAAGGAGTCAGAGAAGTCTGTAAATTGTCATATGGAGTATTGAGGCTGACAGTTTTGTATAGATCAGAGACTGCACTCCACTGGAGGGAAGGTCACCTAATTCTGGTCCTTGTTTTTGGTTTCAGCTATTAAGATTTGAAGAGAAGAACAATACCCAATATCTCCCCATGATTAATTACTCCACTATATTTCAATTACTGGACCATCATTATAATGTAAGATTATTATCAGAAAAAAAACAAACATTCCCTTTATATGCCTTGGTTGATTTGTTTTTGATTAGTTCGAAATCTTGACCTTGTCCTGCCACCTACCTGACCAAGGTTTTCATCTTGAGCTAATTTCATATACATACCTTGACCTACATTTTGTCGGCTACATGCAGTGTCTCCGGGTAACGCCTACCAGATACCAGGTGTGGCTATGGTATCTATGGTAACCTCATCAACTGTTACCATGGCTACTGTTCTCATTACACCAAGGTCACATCACTGGTACCTTTCTGTACTAAACTACTGAATATGCTGGTATAGGCGCCTGGGCAGTTATAAGTGTAGATAGCATCTTACCATGGTGCCTATAATTATGACGCAGATATTAATCTAACACTTTAAATCATTTAAAAAAACAACTTTAACCTAATGCTTATTTGAAACAAACATTGGATCTCATACAGACCCAACCCTGTGAACAGTCACTTACTGTCTAGGCTGCCACCGTTTGCAAAATAAACAAAATGAATAAAAAAAAGGGGGAAAAAATCATTTTTGAGGAATTCGAGTGAAGAGGACAGCCATAATATTATTTCACTAAAGGCAGCTATCATCGTTGTTAGCTAAGTACTAAGTGCCAAGATACACAGGGGAAGTTTTTTTTTAAAATTCCAATTCACAAAGGAAGAAAAAGAGAGACAACACAGCACTGGCTAAGCAAAACACATTACATGACACAGTCTGAATCCACCAAGTTTGTATTGCTTACATTGACCTTTAAGAACACCACAGTGCCTTGAATACTGATATTTATCTATGATCATGGTACACCAATTTGTCTAATGCAATTATATATATAATTATCAAACGCTAAGTTGATGCATTATACATAACTGTATGGTCCCCAGTAGGATTGGCACTTACCAACACTGCAGTATTTTAATCATTCATTATGTCTAAAAAGGATTACAAAGCTTCAACACATTATATATGCCATGCTGCTCTTATGGAGATAATGCTACCTCAGCATATTACTCAGGTTATCACCACCACACCTGTTCCTACATACATACATAACTTACTGTGGATATCTATAAACCCCAAAGCGCCCCTCCCTCCTCATGCACCATCCATATCCTGGCATACATCACACAATCTATCTAGGTGTGTGTAGGATTATATAAAATATAAATAGTCTAATTGGGTTTCACCAATTGTAATCATATCATTTACAAATAAATAGATGGAAAACAACAACAAAGAAAAAAATTAAGGGGGTTTCTTGATGTTGCAATCTCAAACCAATTTCCTTGAATACAGAGGTGACTTTTCACTGCAATTTAAGGAACATATTTTACATTTACATACTTGGTTCCGGGGACACACACTGATAAGATGGGACCATCATGTCTCTGGAAGTTGGTTTTAACCAGGGACAAGGTACCCATCATGGTATGTCTTATCAGTGGGTTTTACCTCAACCAGCGAAATTCAAAATGGCGGCTCCACTAGGCCTCCATACTGAGCCCTATAGTGAGTGAACCTCTCTGATTGAAGCGAACCCTTTGATACAGGTATACCCTGTAAAAAAATAACTGTTGAATCCACCAGAGATCCTCATAAAACTGAACAGTGAACCACTGTAATTGTGAAGCAGAGAACCAGGGTAGTTTTGACAAGAATCTCTGTGAAAATAATGACGGATCTCTGGCAACTTTGGGACAAGGATTCTATCTTTATTTTGGCAACATTTCTTTTACAGTGTAGGAATGCATCCTAGTGTGCAATCTCTGAGGCCAGGGTAATAGCAGAGAACGTCCAGGATACTACCCTGTGTGGGAGATAAACCCGGATTAACCTCGGGGTATTGATGGATCCTCAGTGGGACGTATGTAGGGTGTACGTCCTACCTGACGTCATGGCAGGCCTAGTAACGGGCAGGGTGCACTGTACTTCCTGAGTAGGGGTGGAAGAGGAATATAAGCCTGTGAACATTCCTGCCCTTGCTTCTGGGAACAAATACTTAAAACACAGCAACTCCTTATAATCTGTATTTTGTGGGACTTGTGGTATGAATGCTCCATAACTCTAGGCCATTCACTGAGAAGCATTTAGACATAAATTAAGCTCCCATGTATTCAAAACTCCTTACAATACATTAGTTGGACCACCTTGATACACATGTACCTAAAACCTCTAAAACCAGACTAAAACCTCTTCAACACTGAATTTCTCGTATCTCTCTGTGCACCCTGCATTTCCAATTCTTGTTCTGTAGCATTTGCATGCCAATACTGCTTTACATGATGGAAGAGAAAATAGGCATGCATGACCCCCCACAAATGAGAGTTGCCTTAGTACCTTTGCCTCTGTGATGTATGGTTATAGTCAGCTTGTGGCAGGGTGTGTACAAGTGGGGTAAGGCATGTCTGAGTGATGTATTTACCTGTCTGCATGGTGCAGGGTGTGGCCAGGTACAGGGTGAGAGTATGGGGTGTGGTATGGAGGGCCTGGTTCTGGGGCCTGGGGATCCAACCTACAGGGATCCATCCAACAGGAGGAAATTTCCTAACACACTACGGCTGCTATGCTTCAAATCATAGTGAGAAACCTTACAATATTGCCATTACAGCATACACTAGTGTTTTCTGATGCCTACGCCAGCAAGACTGCTCTACCAATCCTCATGTAATTATTGCATTTGTGCTAATTGTACAGAGCAGTCATAGTCCCGACAATCATCTGCCTTATCCTTGGGCGTTTCATATTGTAGTAACTGTGTGTCTACTCTTAGGGCTTTAAGAAATAACCTCCTGACATGTCTATAACTTACCATTCCACCAACATTCACCCTAAGGTATGCACCCTGCCTCTCATATATAACCCATTGGGCACACCACTAGTCATAAGTAGCTGCATCGGTGGCTCAAGATTCGGAAGCCCTTTTTAGCCATTCAGGCATCACCTGGGATCTAGCTCAATGCAAATGCAAATGTTGCCCTGTACAGCTGTTTACTTGGATAGTATTTACAGTTGCAGGGCTATGTAGGAAGCTCGTATAATTTAAATAGCTGCTTAACAATTGCCTTTGTAATAGATAAATAGCCCTGCAAATTAAGTGTTTATTAGTTAGTAAACAGCTATTCCTTAATAATGGCTGCTTTTTTGCCTACTTAAAAGTATGGCTGTAGACATAGAGGTTATTAATAGACGATTTGATGGGAACACACCACAGCATTAGCTTATTAAAAAGTACTCAACATCTCTACTGTTAGCTGATCACAGTCATTCTAAATGAGAGCAAACACAATCTTTAGGAGACGTAGCCCCTTCATAAGGAGACATTAATGTTTTAGTGATAAGCGTACCTTTGGAAATAAAATGGTACTGAGGGAGTCCAGGGCCATGGGCCCTCTGAAAATAAGTGGGAGAATGCCTCCAGTACGTAGGCCCCCGGGTATAGGCTTACAGCAGCCACGTTCCTCGTGCCTGCCTCCTGCAGGTTGTTTACATGTAAGGTACACAACACAAGGATGAATGGACACCTGGAGGATGGGGGGGGGGGGTACTGTACCATAGGATCCAGTATACCTGTTAGACTACTATGCATATATACTGCACCAAAGGATCCATTATATGAGCTAGACTTCTACAAGTACTGTACTTTCATTTTAGGGTCCAGAATATGGACTAGACTACATTTGAGGTACTAACTATGGGTCCAGTACATGGGTTAAAGCATGGTTCCATAGGCCTAAATCGGTCAGGTTAGCACTAATCCGGGCAATTTATTTTCCATACTTTTGATATATCATCAATCGTTCGATTAGAGCTATTCCAACTGATTGTAGGAACTCAAGCTTAAGCATTGGTTGCATTGCCTCAGTCGGTCGATATTTGCTAATCCTATGATTTATAATATTACAAAAGTTTAGGAAAAAAAGCAAAAATTGGACCGATCATGATGTTGGCAGTGGAACTGGTGCTTAAGGCCCCTTTCCGCAGATCCAGCCAATATGAACATCAAAATAATGTGCCCCCTGAAAGAATTACCAATCTCTCTCAGCATCTCAGCTGCCAACATTTGGAGGCTGGGTCAGTTCTCTGTGCATGTTAATAAGACTCACTATGACGTCAGTTATTCAGGCTGAGCAAACAACAAGCTACGTCACTCTATGGCTTTATTGGTGCCTAACAAAGTCTAACAGTAACACTTTACATGCTGTGAGCAGAGTGGGGTGGGTGATTGGGAACTACCCAGTATGCTCTACAGGAGCTTGTTGCTCCTATGGTAAAAAGAGCTATCAGTAGGTACCCTCTTTTCAAAAGAAGTCACGCTCTGCTTCACCATTCAACTTGCACTCACCACATTAGTCTGAAAAGTCACCTGCCTTGTTTAAAACAGAGAGAGCTGCACTATCAGGTACCTACCCATGCCACACAATCTATAGTATATTATACTGACTGACTTCTCCCCAACTAGATACCTACTCAAATTCCCCTTTTTGAGCACTGTACTGGAATGACCACTTGTGAGCAACAAAAGGGACAAGTAATAGATACATGAAAAGAAAGGACTGGAAATGACGGCATTTTTAGCCAGCTCTTCTTTTTACTATAGAAGCAACACCCTCCAGAGCTGTTTTAACCCAAGATATGCCTATACTATGACTAACAACCTCAGCAGAACTTCAAAGCAAACAATATTTTTAAACCTACAATTGAAGAGTAAATTAGGCTAACGTTCCCCTTTATGGATCACCCATTATTATTACCGCAGGCAAAATGAGCATTTGGGACATCTGTGTAGGAGGGGGGGAGCTTGATTTTCTCTTTAGGGTGGTTTTATAGGATGGACCTTCATTTAGGTCCATACCTATATATATATATATATATATATATATATATATATATATATATATATATATATATATATATATATATATATATATGGGACACTTCGTCTTAGAATATTTTTGTAGGGAAATGCATGTGGAGATGCTTGTAGTCTGGCAAAAGAATTGAGGTTATGATTGTATATTGAAAGGTAGATAGACCTACACCTTTATGACTTTTATCATATCAGTGACAATTCTAAGAATAAACAAAAACAAACCCAATTTACTCAAATTATTTAAAAGATGTCTTGTCTATGTGACGTATTGATTTGGGTCCTGTGCTGAATAAAGTTCCAAATTCAGGTGGTGCTGGAGGGACTTAATAGGCCCTAGATCATAGAAGATAAGGGTTGAGAGTGATTATGTATACGGATAATGTGCCACCTTTCTATGCTTCATAAATCATGCTTGGGACTTGGGATATAATTGGCTCAGGGACCCTGAGTCTATACCGCCGGGTAGGCAGTGGAGTTTAGAAATAAACAAAAGTCCATTTTCAGTTTACATTTTCTATGGAAATAAAAGTTATACATTAATAAAATTGTTATAGACAATTAGTTCATATATTTGTCTGTATATTCATGCAAGAAAAAAAAAACAACAACTAAACTTGCACTCATCTATTTACCATGATTATTTAAAAAAAAATAGATCACTTTTGAATGATTCTCCAATCCACTTCCCCATAGGCTTAGGTCCAGGCCCGACTTTAAAGAGAGAAAAGTCACTAAGTCCCGGTGAATTGACATTTGACTTGCTCAAGTGAATAGATTTATGAGGGAGGGATTTAGGTGTCGGGGGGCCAGGTGTCCAGGGGCCAAGTGTCCGGGGGGCCAGCACACCAGGGGGCCAGCGGTCCAAGGGGTTTAGTAAGAGAAGATTATTCCAGACTGGTGTCAGTACATGTATAGTCTCTATTTGTAAGTAATTAGTCAATATTTCTCAAGTCCTGATTCCTGTGACCCTACAGGGTTGATAGAGTGTTTTACGGTACCTACCCTGAGCCTTCTGTGCTTCAATGCACAATGCCCAATTTTTCATGTAGTAGGGGGCCACTATGATTTCACTTACTTCACACCAGGTGGACAATACCAGACAGAAATGCCACTAGCTGTACTCTTTACACCACCAGGAGGGCATTTCTCAAGATAGTATGACTAGACAGAACCAGTACGACTTGAAACCCTAAATATCAGAGTGGGCGGTCGTAGGTAACAAACTACGACTGCTCTGTACAATCAGCACTTAAGGCAGTAATTACATAGGGTTTGGTAGGGCAGTCGTACCAGTGCAATTATTAGCGACTACTAGATGCAGGGCTGTAATGGCATTTAAATGAGGGATCTCACTATGACTTGAAGGGGGTCTAGTCGTACCATCTTGAGAAATGCCTTCTAGGTTTCTCAGACTTACTCTCCTGGATGTAGATAGGATTTGAACCACATACAATGTACATAATATATGTACAGGTCCATGATAGATCTAAGGATTCCCATCTGACTAGTTGTGTCCTTGTGCCCACTGTAAGACCTCATATATATATATATATATATATATATATATATATATATATATATATATATATATATATATATAAAATATATATATATATATATATATATATATATATATATATATATATATATATATATATGAGTCATGGTTTCTGCAGCATTTAGATCCTTCATGAACTCAGGGTGTTGATTATACATAGGGTTCACATATATCTATACTTGACAGCTTTTAGCAATTTCCAAAAGTCAGGGGGCGACTTATATAATTATGCAGTTGTGCCTCGTATGTCCAGTTTTACTGTAGTATAAATTTGCTTCATCTAGTCAAAGATAACAGTTAATGGATGTGTGTGTTCCCATGGTACATGTTTACACCTCCAGCTGACCCCCACAGGCAACAACAACAAGCAATTCTCTCAGCAGTAGTAATGTTTGTGAAACCGGACCGCTTGCTCACTCTGTCACTTATCTGGTTCCGACCCTATGGACACCTCTTCCACTGTTACCCACTTAATCCTACTTTTCTGCTGCTAAATTGAAAACATTGATTGATGTTAGAGCTATTAGGGCGTATTGATCTAATCCACCGTGCATAACATCAAAAGAGCTTTTAAGTATTTTCATTCATCTCTTCTATCTTTTCTCCAGATGTGACCATGAGATGTGCCAGTATGGTGAACTGCGGAAACATTGTCGATGGACCGCTGGGAGCCAGACATCAATTAATGATTCTACTATCTACCAAACATTCCCAGGTGTACTCAAGAAGCGATCACAAGTAGGCGGAACGAAGAAAACCCTCCGGATAGCACCATAGTAAGTGCATTGATCAGTTTACCACAGGATTATCTACTTTTATCTACTCCTGGCCTGTATGTTAAATTGTAAATTTGTACTTTTATCTACTCCTGGCCTGTATGTTAAATTGTAAATTTGTACTTTTATCTACTCCTGGCCTGTATGTTAAATTGTAAATTTGAAGGTGTACCTGTTAGAACAATCGAATCCTCATGACTCAAGATCTGAAAAATTAATATCAAAATGAAGTAATTTGTGAAAGATATGAATAAGATTGTCCAATTTATATGTATGCAGTCCTGTCATATTATCATTCCATTCCTTACAGTCGCAAGTGTCAGTCCATTATCCGCATCCCGGGGTGGGTAGCGGAAGAAGAGCCGGATGTCGTCAGTCTTGGTCTGCCATTTGGTGTGTGCCAACGCATCTTCCTGCATCTCTCTTTGTCTGACTTGGGACAGTGCATGCTGGTCTGCAAGGAGTGGCGCAGCTACATTGACACATGTGACTTCTGGCGTTACTTCCTCCAGCGTTCCTTTGACCTCAATCTCCAGACACCTCCAAAGTGGTCAGTGCTCCGGGAATGGCGCCATCGAACAAGCTGTCTCAAAGTCTCTGTCACTCCAAAGATTGATAGTGACCCGGTTAAGCCAGAATCGTATGTGTTCCGTCCATTCCTTGAGATGTGGAGGTGCGGCGTAGTTGTGGCATATGGACAGGAGCCGCCGGCGGGAAACGTGGACCAGCTTCATGGGTTCCTCCAAGCCTTACAATGGTTGTCAAGGCTGAAGAATAAAATCACAGAACTTGGTCTGAGACAGGAGCTCAACATAGAACCTTGCCTCATGCCCTGGTCCAAAGACCGCATGCCCACACCGCGGGAGGTCTTGGATGCCTTCAATGCGCATATTGAGATCATCCGCTCTGCCTGTGATGCCCGGACTCTCACCCCTCAGGAGCTGAGAGCCTACTATGGCCTCCTCCGCTCCCGATATCGAGGGCCAAAGTTCAGTGACAAATTGTACTATTGGTTTACAGACAATGCTTACAGGGCAAACTTGATATTTGACTGTGATCCCAATGTTGTGGTCCCTACCCCTAGTTTCATCTTGACCCGGCTATCACCCGGCTGGGTGGGTGGTGCTATTTATGCAGTATGACATCTTGACCTCCCTTGCTATTAGGTACCAGGGATCTGATATTAAGATAAGGGATGTAAGATGTGGAGGTCATGGGTTAAACTGAGGGCGGGGGGCTGTCGTTTTTAACATAAATAAATCGAAAATCACACTCAGTGCAGTATTTTTCTACCGTTTTCAGTGCAGAATAAACCTTGAGAAGATTATTCACCTGAGTTTGTTCATGTATCTTATCTGACATACTTTCCTGCCTATGGACAAATAGGGAAAGACGGTGCTATCGTTGCCATAAAACAAGTCCCGGGAAGCAAGTTCTGAGGGTTGTACAGGGCTATTCTTCATAATTTGATGATGAAATTATAGATTTATCATAATGTATGCCAACAGAAATATAGAGGTGTGCTATATATATTTTCTTTTTTCTAGGGAATACCTGTATTTTCCTCAAAGAAGACAGATTCAATTGGGATGTAAGTGTGATTTGATATTGTGTTGCTTTTTACACATGCAGAGTTGCCATTGTCAGAAACACTTTTTTTTTCATTTGATCCAAGAAATATAAACGAGCATGACAGCGCGCTGATAATCAAAGGACATCAGATTCGCGATTCATAGGTACTTAAGGATGCACAAATGCAGTCATCGTAAGTACCCCAACTAGAGATCAATTCAAAACGCCCCCTGTCTGCTATGTAAGCAAACTCCAGAACTTTCGCAGCAGGCTCAGTTGGGGCGTGTCTGCAGCTATCCATATAGCCCACACTATCCACTTTCAATAAAAAATGAACTACCCTGTTTATTAAAGTTGACATTGGTAGGTACAAAACTATAACCAATATAAAAACTTAACCAAAATAAGTTTCACCAGTTGCTATGTTATGTTATAGTTGGCGATCTATCCAGAGGTCAATGTCAATGTGTATTTAACTGGAGGGCATTTCACAACGATGCTAGTTAACATTGTTGAGAAATACCCTCTTCAGTAAGATAATAGTATTTAAAGGTAATAATACATTCATTTATATCCCATATATTTATCATATTACAATATAGATAGCGGTTCATCCCATTTTGCAATTAAACGATGTTGAACGATATATCAGTCTTCAAGATGTACTCGGGCTTCCCTAGCCCACTTAAAAGGGTCTATATCTCCTCTTTCCTCTCCCCTCAGGATGTGTGTGGTGCACATGTGCGCGGGCACTGACACATTCCTCTGTTAGATTATCAACTTGTGAAGCACGGGATAGACACTTAGTGCCGCTAAAGTGCTGTAAAACACAAATCAATCAATCAATTCAAGATGTACTCTGTCATATGTTACCATTTCTTGGGTCCATCTTAAACAGCGGTTATGAGTGTATTGAAGTCTGTGGTGTTATGAACATACAGCTTGTACGGTCTGTTTTCATATCCTTCTTTGAAACCACACTTCAGTGCTGAACTGTGTTTTAAAAAAAAATTTATTTAACCCACGACAATAAAACAATCAATAACCACGGCTTGTTTCTTCTGTGCTACGTTGTCACCATGGGTTACGTATCAATATTTCTGGTTGAGTCAGAATAGTCATCAGAACTAAGTTTAATATCCTGAAGTTGTCTCAATATATTCAATTCTGAAACAGTGCACACCATCTCATATTGATAACAAACACAACATAAGGAGACATCCTTTTTGTGCCAGAAGCATGTGTGATCTGGATAACAAAGGGGTCGAACAATTTGAATTCGAGAATGTTCCATTAATTCCAACTCCACTATCCTAGTGTTTTTATATATAGGCTATTCAATAGAATGTAGATAATGCATGGATAGTCGCAAAACCAATTTAGATAAAGCAGTTGTACGCTGCCACCTGTTTTGTTTTTCTGCTGAAAGAAAACCATCAATTTTTCATTAGAACTCTGTGTTTTTGGCTATTTTCCTTATGAAAAATAAATCAAACAATGTGTGGTGTTACATTATTAATGTTAAAACCACCATAACAACATCATAACTATATCAGCTCAAGTCAGCAAGTATCACGAATGATAATGATCACGAGGAGAATGGAATGGGGCGTTTGATTTGGAAATTTTTACAACCCACCTTGTAAGATATCTAAAATGATTGATCCCCTCCATATTTCTATAATACCGGCCAGTGTCCCCTTGTTCGCAAATTGAAATATTGGGTACTCATAAACTTAATAACTTTGGTAACATTTGGTAATTAGAGATAAAGTAGAAGTTAAGAAGCATTGCAATTTTTGCAACGAAGGCTTGAGAGTGAGGGACGAGTATACTGAGAAGTCTAATGGGTCAAACTGTATGGCCAATTCTCAATAATTACATCCACGTCCATGGTTAAATGATAAATTTACTTTTACAGTGTATCGACAACATCAATTATACTGAAGTGGTTTAGGAGTGTTGTCCATTAGTGTTAAATTAATTAAGCTGAGGAATGACAATGGCCTTTTTATTCACAAATCAATAATGGAAATGGCTTTGGCTGTTGTTCAGCTGATCTAAGCTCATCCCAATTCACAGAGTACATCTGAATATCCATGCAGTGTACTATTGGTACTCCCACATTGGTACTCCCACTTTTTGAACCCCCCGCCCCCCACAGATATTCCCTTCAGATTTTGTCACCTGGGGTTTCTATATGATGTCATAGGTTATCATAATTATTGGCTAGGATAGTTAGGCATAATGAATTAAGCAGATGATGATATTAGACAATGAATATATGTATCTACTAACATTTTGACCTGTGAAAATGCCATACGTGAATGAAGAATATACATAGAACTGCGGTTTTCACAGGGGAGGTGCTGATAGAACCTCTGAGGTTGATGTTCTTAAATGCATAGCTAAGCCTTATACCAATGTTTGCCTGATAGGACAGGTTGTCCTGAATAATTCATTTAACCTGAATCAGTGGTAATGTGTTGCCTTGAACAATAATACTAAATGGTTAGTCAAGTCTTTCACAAATCCATAATGTTTATATCCTTTATTGATGCAGTACATGAATATGGATACTTTCCATCAAGGGGTTCCTAATAGCACCTTTCAATACTAAGTATTTTTGCACTGGTATTATAGCAATGATGAATTTGTTTTTCGTAATCCTCATAAAAAGTACCATGCTTTTGAGTTCATATGTCTATAATGACGAGCTGATTGGGAATGACGTACCAGTGGTAAGGTCTATGCGTAATAATGTTAAACATGAAAAACACCCCCATGTATCATGATGCATTTTCTTGCATGTTAAGCATTAAGGAAGTCCACTGTCCGCTTTTAGGTGCCAGATCAAGCCCTTTCCCAGCTTGAATTACACATAGTAATTGATATTTAATTTTTGAAATTATCCCATCATGTGTTATAAACGTATTATGGGTATCTTATATACAATTATTGATTTGATCAGCTCTTTATGTATGGGTGCATTGAGGGATAGTCACTAACTGTCCGCCTATTGGGTCTTTTACTCTACTTGCTTTTGAGGAAAATTTAACAAAAAACTGAGCTATAAAATATAGTAAGCAGAGAAAGTCAGATTTCTTTAAATTGCTCAGAAAGTTGTGCTTGGGGCCTCTTTCTGCAATATCCATGTGATGTACTTGGAATAGGGATCTTATTGCACCCTGCACTAAGGGCCCTTTTCGCAGATCATGTCACTTAAACAGCTTTCACCTTATAGAACAATTGTTCATGTAAGTTGCTATTAACCCTTGTGGCTTTGCAAGTGTTTGTAGAAAATGTTTTGCCCACAGATAACCACCCTGTGATATAGCTATATATTGTGCTCTACTATCCTGGCCTACCACCTGCACTGTAGGAGGGGGTCCATGTATGGGGAGCCTCATATGGGGCATTTCTTCCAACACATGGCACATTCTCAGGGTCGGTAATCTTGATAATTTTGGTTCTACTTGGGATAGAGACAAAATTCCGACGGTTTTATTTTCCAACTGTTTTATTATCCCTGTAATGTTGGTCATCAGCACAAAAAAGGTTGTGATGCATCTGGAAATTTGGTGTGGTAATGCTAATTGAATATGACTAACCAAAATGTATTTCTGTTTGTGTCTATGCAACAAGCAGTCCCTGAATATATAAGGCACGGCTTATACATTAGGATTAACTCCTTTTGTGCCTTGTAGTATCAGCAAAGATGGAATGTGCCTTACATATAGGTGAGAGTAGATGAATACTTAGTGCAAGATGAATATAGGAGCAAGCATTTTCTAAACCAGAGGGAGGGAGAGAGGGAGCGAGTCCATTCATAAACTTGTATGTTATTTTGTCCATCAAACAAATAAATTACCACATAAGATTCTAAGGAATAGCAGACAAAATAATAATGTGGCATGTAGTTTATAACATTACTACATGAATAAACACTCTGGGGTCTATTTCAACACCACCTACAATTACCATACCAAATCCATAGATCCTACGAATACCAGAATACCGCTACGACCAAAGAGTCTGACTAAATGGTTGCATATATTAAGGGCATAAATAACAAATAGAGGTGCACTAGGTGATTCTAGCGGCAGATAAGAAGCACGAGGCCGTAGACCGAGTGTCTTCTTATCTAGCCACTAGAATCACTGTGTGCACCTCTATTAATCCTCCATTAACTGACAATGGTCACTTAGCAGAATTGAATATGATGGGGCAAAGAAAACTTTTCCTAAGTGGCATTACAATTTAATAAGTGTGCTAATAGCTCCTAAACCTCCCTAATGGACTGGGTGCGTTCAGACAATGGCTCCATTAGGCCAAGAAAAATTAAAGCTGTGTTTCCAGTTACATAGCTCAAAGTGCTAGGGTTGGTAGGTCGTTTTTTTTTTTGTTTTTTTTTTGTTTTTTTTTTACATTTTTATATAGGAAATGTTAGGGCACATATCAATGGATATATCAAATTCTTTGATTTCATTGTAAAATAATGATGAGAAAATGGCAGCTATGAGAGAGGGGAAGAACACGAAAGGATACAGGAAAAATCCTCAAAAATAATGAAAATTTCTTTAAAATATAAAAGATAAACAAAATTCTTCAAAATCACAAAAAAAAGTGTTTTGCTAGGGTCGGTTGGGTTACTGGAAACACACCTTTTTTCATTTGGCCTTATGTGAGGTGTACCAGAACCATTTATATTTGATACAAAAGACATTGGTTACCCGCTGTAAACATATCGTAGTCAGTTCACTGCCTTAGAGTGTCAAGATGACATGGCGCTGGCAAATTGGTGTCCAGGTTTTCCTTGTTCTTCTCCAGGTCCATGCTGCATTCCCAGGTGAGTTATATATTCAAGCCTAACATGTTTTTATGTTTCTAAAATTCATAGAAAGAGGAATCTCTGAGTAAGTAATTTGAAAGGAAAATGAAAGGCTGGGTGCGTTTTTATTGGTGCACAGTCTTAATATCCTAGGTAACAAAATGGCAATTTATCTGTTGACTCTTCCTGGTAGGAACAAATCATGTATACAACAGGTAAAAGAACACAAATTTAGCAATCAAAAAGGTGATCATGTAGTGGTCAGGCAGTTGGCAAGTATCAGTAAAAAGTAGGGGGAGGGGAATTTAAACCCAAAAGAACAAAAGATACAGAATCATTGCATATAAAGTAAGACAGTTCTGTGTGTACCGTTATTATTTGTAGGGGGCCCCTGACATTATCAAATTTTATTCTGAAAGGTGGGTTATTTAAAAAGACCTATCATATGGATAGTTTCAGTCAACTTAGTCTATTATAGTTGCAACATAGTCTCTTATAGTTTTAGTATTGCAACATAGTCTATTACACAGTCAATTACACTCTTAATGCATCATTTTCTGGATCGGCAAACTCAAATAGAATCATAACATGAATTAAGCCTTGATTTGTTTTCTAGCATGTTCGTCCGGCTTCAAAGAATACAGTGGCATCTGCTACAGAGTTGCCACTAACGGGGACTGGGAGACTGCCAGAGACAAATGCATTCAACATGGCAAGATCCTGGCTGAAATCAGAAGTGAAGATCAGCAAAATGATGTGGTTAGCTTCCTAAACAGGTGGGTTATGACATTATTCTTGCCATGGCAGAACATTTGTGACGCAACAAGGGAGAACCCTCCACAGGGAATTTTCAATGCCCCATTTGGCTACCAGCTTTGTACAGCTCTGTAGGAAGAATAAATCGTTATGTCAACTCAATAGGAATGCTATTTTCATGGTTTCTATTTTAGCTCTAATCTGCATGATTCGACATAGTTAGGCCTAAATAACAGATACAGATAATATTATTTATGTCATGGCTGATATAATAGCACTATAACAAATATCGTATCCCCTGGGGGATGAAATACAATATACTGCACTCGTATTCCATGGCCAGCGATCACATAACCTACATCATGGCAGCACCTTGTGTTTCTTTGATTAAAGTGGGCACGTCCACTAAAATGACCAATTTGAAATTCAATGAAAACATGGCTTGAACACTTTTATACATGAATCTATTGTCCATTGTGTGTACTACATCTAGCAACAGCTGGTCTATAGTATTCAACCTGACAGCTCCAAATACCACAAAAGAGGGTTTATGGCAGGAAAAAGGACATTGCTAGACCAAAGTAGGAGTTTACATGTTATTTCCACCAGATGGCAGCACTGCTCAGGAGGGAGACCAGGAAAGGTCTCTGGTCAGTGACCCAGTGGCATTACACTTGTACCAGCGCCTTCGGCGCTGGGATTGTGAATGCACAGTAATGAGGGAGTGGATAAGGTGGGTGGGTGGGGGGCTTTGGGGAAGAGGGAAGGGCGTTCATACACTACCCCTGTACACCAATTCCTGTTTTGCCCACCCTGCGCCTCACTCCTACACCCTGCGCACACCCTGCATCTCACTCCTACACCCTGCAACTTACTCCTACATCCTGTGCTCACCTTCCATCTCACTCCTACACCCTGTGTCTCACTGCTACACCCTGAGCACACCCTGCGTCTCACTGCTACACCCTGAGCACACCCTGAGCACACCCTGCATCTCACTGCTACACTCTGAGCACACCCTGCGTCTCACTCCTACACCCTGAGCACACCCTGAGCACACCCTGCATCTCACTGCTACACTCTGAGCACACCCTGCATCTCACTGCTACACCCTGAGCACACCCTGCGTCTCACTGCTACACCCTGAGCACACCCTGCATCTCACTGCTACACTCTGAGCACACTCTGCATCTCACTTCTACACCCTGAGCACACCCTGCATCTCTCTCCTACACACCCTGCATCTCACTCCTACACCCTGAGCACACCCTGCGTCTCACTCCTACACCCTGAGCACACCCTGCATCTCACTTTTACACCCTGAGCACACCCTGCATCTTACTCCTACACCCTGCACACACCCTGCGTCTCACTCCTACCCCCAGTGCACACCCTGTGTCTCACTGCTACACTCAGCGCACACCCTGAGTCTACATCCTGAGCACAGGTGGGGGGGGGGGACTTTGGGGAGGAGGAAAGAGCGTTCATACACTACCCCTGTACACCAATTCCTGTTTTGCCCACCCTGCGCCTCACTTCTACACCCTGCGCACACCCTGCATCTCACTCCTACACCCTGTGTCTCACTCCTACATCCTGTGCACACCCTGTGTCTCACTGCTACACCCTGAGCACACCCTGCATCTCACTGCTACACTCTGAGCACACCCTGCGTCTCACTACTACACCCTGAGCACATCCTGTGTCTCACTCATCCACCCTGAGCACACTCTGCATCTCACTTCTACACCCTGAGCACACCCTGCATCTCACTGCTACACCCTGAGCACACCCTGCATCTCACTGCTACACCCTGAGCACACCCTGTGTCTCACTGCTACACCCTGAGCACACCCTGTGTCTCACTCCTACACCCTGAGCACACCCTGTGTCTCACTGCTACACCCTGAGCACACCCTGCATCTCACTGCTACACCCTGAGCACACCCTGCGTCTCACTCATCCACCCTGAGCACACCCTGTGTCTCACTGCTACACCCTGAGCACACCCTGCATCTCACTTTTACACCCTGAGCACACCCTGCATCTCACTGCTACACCCTGAGCACACCCTGCATCTCACTTCTACACCCTGAGCACACCCTTCATCTCACTGCTACACCCTGAGCACATCCTGCATCTCACTGCTACACTCTGAGCACACCCTGCATCTCACTGCTACACCCTGAGCACACCCTGCGTCTCACTGCTACACCCAGCGCACACCCTGAGTCTCACTCCTACACCTTGCATCTCACTCCTACACCCTGCGTCTCACTCCTACACCCTACACACCCTGCATCACCCACTGGTACCTGAGTGACAGTGACACTGTGACTGTCACTCCAGCATGACCATCACCCACTGGTACCTGAGTGACAGTGACACTGTGACTGTCACTCCAACACGACCATCACCCACTGGTACCTGCAGAGTGACACTGACACTGTGTCTGTGACTGTCACTCCAAGAGAGGGCCGAACAATGTCAATAACATCAACAAACTTGGCTGAAAAATGTCAACAAACTTGTTATCCGGTGGAACAACATGCCACCCCTCTTGTACCAAGACCTCTAGACTGGTCCACTCCCTCTCACTTCTGGTATAAACAATGTCACCATGATGTACCAAAGATGCACCAAATACTTCAATTTGGGGCACTAATTCAAAATTCTGAATCGACAGAATGATTTAGAACTAATTTTCACCCCAAATTAGCCATTAATAGCCCATATCGCTCACGATTACTGGAATAATATATGATAGGAGACCATAGCCTGATTACACACATGGTTGGCTGAAACCTACGACAATCTTCTTTTGACTCTGTGCTTCACATTGCCAGTTGGGGCCAACTTGTAGCGTTATGATGTAACAGCTACCTTGTGATGTCACAGGAGGGAGGATAACTTTAAAAGAATAGTTTAACCAACTGCCATATTATAGCACTAGTGAGCACCAATATGACTTTGAGCTTGTCACTTTGCTTTGCTGCTTCCTGCACAGTAGTACACTGAGGGTTTAAATGTCAGGGCACCAGAGTACAGGGGCATTGCATTCCCAGAGTAGGGACTCCAGGGATAAACCATTGGAGTGGACATTTGCTCATATACCTTTTTAATTATGAATCTCAGTGAGGGGATTGTGGAGGATGTGTGGATGGGGGCTCGGGACTACCCAGGAGGAGGTCAAGACTTCACTTGGGGATGGGATGACTCTCCAGTTGAGTACACTAACTGGATCAGTGGGGAGCCCAATACACCTGATGATTCGTGTGTAAGACTTCAGTATTCCAACGGTTTTAAATGGGCTGATAAAGGCTGTACATCATCCTACAGAACTCTTTGTATGGAACCAGGTAAGTGTTTCAATTTGAGGAAAAATTGTGTTTGACGTTGCAACACACCACTGTGGGTTTACATGCTATGCTAATTCTCTTTTTAAAGATTGTCTGAACTGTCAAAAACGGCATTCAAGAGCTGTGAACACATTATATTTCTAGGTTCATTTTGGTGTTAGAAATTATGTTGAATGGGAAAGTGTGCAAGAAATACTGCATCTACCTTTATCAAGGAAAGTAGGCCTATGGTATAAGCCAAGGTATAGACTAGAATTGTAGATTAATGACTGCCATGTAGACATTTTCCAACGTCTACTTTGAGTTAGGTTAACATAAAGATGTTCTCATACATTGAGGCATCTCCCTGCAGAAATAATCTGTAATAGTGGGTTTGCTACTGAATCCAACATTTTCCCAATCGTTAATGAACATTGAATCAATCAGTTGATAATTTTTATCAATTAGTAAATCCATTTATATGACAAATCTGTTGGATGGACGTCTTTAGGTTAAATTACCCTATAAGGAGGGGGGAGGTAAATACTTCTGAACATTTCGTTTCTTGATAGCCTACCTTATAGCTCTGCCCCACTTTTCACATTCACCGTTAGTGCTCCGTACTTCAGTTAATGTCAACCAGTATTCTTTGAGTCTTATTTCTAGTAAAAATTTTATATCATATTGATGTCTGTTACCATAACCATGTATGTATTACCTTTATATCCAACGTATAACAGTTAAGGATGAGAGCGGCAGCCGCCAAGCAGTCATTCCGGGAATTAGTGCATTCTTCCCATTTAGAGGATTCTGTCAGTTTTTGAAGCAAGTTTCTATCATTATTAGTTCAAAAGTTATGCCTATTAATATAAATGTACACTTTTATTAGGTTTGGAGAAACTTTTCCAACTGACTGTGAACCCCTCCCTCTACCCCCTCTGGTTGTGGTCCATAGGCTTATGTAGGGTTCCCACCCCCTTGCATACACACTCATCTTGTGCAAAAGGTAGCATTGGAACCACATGATTTTACATTTTTATCTTGATTAACACATGTCAATAAACACAGTTGTAGTTTTTGAAAAAAATTGTTTGTCCAGTTTGCAAATTATTCAACTAAGTTCCTCCAAAATCCAAATATCTAGATATCAGCCCATTGGACCCAATGGTAAAGCATCATACAAAAGATGGCTGTTACCAAAGAAAGTAGCGTTGCTACCCCAACTTTTTATATCACATTTCAATTAAATATCATGTAAGGAACAAGTTACAAGGAAATCCTTTTCAATTAGTTTTTAGGTCACCTGGAGCCCTTGTCCTTAATGCAAAACACACCGGACAGTTGGGGACACCAGCTATAGTTGGCAAAATGTCTGCTGGGTCGGCAGGAATCATCACACTGCCTGACTATAAATATATGACTGTAATTTCTGCAATGAGGGTGTCACGGTACAAACAGTAGGGGGAATGCCTAACTCTAATAACATTTTTCACCCTACAGAGAGCCAAATTGCTGACTTCTATACAGTGTACAAACCTTAATATCCCCTTAAATTAAAGATTAAAGACTCGCCTGATTTTTGAAAATGCATCCCAACTAACAAAGTGTGTATGGATTTTGTGCTAGTTGCCATGGAAACTGAGCTACCTGAACTGACCGGCCAATACAAGTACCCCAGTGAGCTCTTCCTTAACATTTGAACCCTCAAAAGGTTAGGTTGTACCCTATAATCATTACAATGGTTACATGTAATCTTCTTTTAGTTTTATTTTACCTAAGCCTGTAGAACTAAGTTGGTACTAAAATTATGATTCTCTGTAAAATTTAACCCCTCCGACGACAGTATTGCTATTCAGAATGACACTCTATCTTACTTCAACATTATAATGGAGGTAAATATGTACCGTGACACCTGAATAATTGGGATAGCATGCAATTCATTGGCTGGTAATTGAACCCCCTATAGGTTAGTGGAGCGCCCTTGATGTAAGGCAGTGTGGTATGTTTCACTGGTTTTCCAATACTACTTTCTCTTGTATTCTTTACTTTTTTCTTTTTTTTTTCCAAAATTGCCAAGAATCACAAATGAAATGTACAGCAATGTTTTCTAAATGCCGGTAATAAATGTATATAGCTAAACAAGGATGGTGCTTAAAGTGCATGGAAAACACCTCTATGAATATTGAATATTAAAGAGAGGGGCATCTGCTCAACCTGCTACAGCGTGTATGGACAAAGACAGGTATGTATATATCAAAATTTCTTACTCTCGTGACATTGTTGGGCATCTCTTGTATCTAACTACCTTACCAACCTTATTTTTGAAAGACATTGGTAGTACGTAAATGTGGCCCAACAGGGGAGAATGTGCCTCCGGGGGGGATTTTTAGTACTGGCTTTGGCCACCAGGGGGGGGGGGTATATGGGTAAAACACTGACAAATATGCTAAAAAAAATGCTTTAGACCAATTTTTGATAAGGAATCCAGTGGTATGCTTAAAATCATTCCATCTTCACTGGAAATGTTCTATTTTTGGGATGTTGGTTGCCATGGAAACATGGAAAATTGGCTGATAAGGCTTTTTCTGGTTGCCATGGAAACCACTCCCATATTCCAATTGGGAATGTCTGCCAAATTCTTTTTTTGAACTTCCTTCAGGAACCCAGAACCGAAAACATAGTTCAAAAATTCCCTCTAGAACCAATTTATGACAAAAACATCACATTTCTTTGGTTATTTTTCCACAAAACTGTATTTTATGTATTATTAGTGTTTATGATAGGATATAATGCATTAAGAGCATATTTCCTATTTTCAGTTGTACATACCAACCTATGTTTGACAAGCAATTACAGCAAAACTACCAGGGATATTTTTGCTCACGATATGTCATTTTAAAGCCCATGACTTAAATTTTAAAAAGCCATCCCCCCAGGAGGCATGTTTTCCCTCACCTGGCCACAAATACATAAACATTTTACAGTTTACAAGTAATTCATCCTTGATGAAATATTAATGTTTTCAGGTGTGTGTCTGTATAAAACAGTATCTAAACATCCACAACATTTGAATTGTTTATGACCCCAGAGACCTGTTTCACAAGGACCATGTACGAGTAAGATTACTGTACGAGCAAGATCACTCCTATGGTCATTCTAAGATTGATCTTAGGCTTCTTAGGCTTAGGGAAAGTGTTTCAAAAGTAAATGGGGAGTGACACTTACTAGTAAAGGGTCAATGTAAAAGTGACTTCCGACCAAAATAAAATAGCTGATTTATGGGGAAGGTTGAGGGTACACATAAATGTGAAAAAATCCTATCAACAAGTAGAATCCCACAACATTTTCTAATGCATGAAGTCAGGTATATCAAATGGAAATTCCCCCTTATAATACCATTTTCTATCATGGAATTATGAAGTCAAGCCATATTCTGCACCTAGGTGATCGATCTTACTAGCTGGATAATTGGCCTATGAGTGACCTTACAACTGATCTTGATTACTGCCCCTATGTCTAATTGACAGCTGTTTCTAAAGGACCAGTCTTAAGTTCCAATATGAGTAACAGCTTGTTCTGAAACACTAGTAGTCATTCTTAAATGACTGATCTTAAGTGGTCACTCATAGAGTGGAAGGATCGATCTTAAATAAAGAATGCTTATGAAACACGTCTCAGGTGGGCACAGAGAGAATAATTATGTAGGAACTCATCAGAGGCCACCTTCAGGTTGAATCTCGGAATAATAGATAAAGGATCTACAATATGATTGATGCAACTGTTTCTAGGTACTGTGAGCTAGAACTGTTTATGCAGTTAAATAGAAAGAAGTACTATTGATCTGGCATTCAAATGGCCGTGATGCAGTCTACCTACTGACGACCAAGCAAAGGGGGATGTTGTGGAGCCTGTGTCAAACATTATAACTCATGATAAAATATGACTCTGACATTGTCTTTAGGGGTAGAAATGGTCATTACATTGTATCAGATAAAGAGAAGTTTCTACAAGAGGGCTAGGAAAGGCGGAACTACTGGACTACTTTAATCGAGTTAATGCTTTTTTGATTGCAGATGTGAGGACATTGTTCGATACAGGCAAGACACTTGATATGAAGTTATCACAGAGCATATATTAAGATATGACATAATGTTGATGTTTGATGATTGATTTATTATCTACATATTAAAATGTAAGAAAATGTGAGTTCCTCACAACTTCTGATACCTGTGTAGAGGCAAGGAGAAAGGGTGCTCCATGCTAAAAGTCAACTTTAAAATTCAAATCATTAGCTTTACAGTGATACATAGCATGAGAAGATACTCCTGTTAGTTTTGGAGGAATAGCTTGCTAGATATGGGTAGGTGTGACCATTTCAAGAATGTTAATAAGCTCTATGTCTAATTGGTCATGAGATATATAGCTAATTAGCATAATTTATGCTAATTAGCTAAATTCGTATAAATTTTTATTCTTTTGCCCATAACTTTTGATCTAGAAATGGTATTTTCATTCTGTTTTCGCCATAGTAAACCTTGTGGGATGTTCCTTCAAATGGAATCATTGATTTTCCTATTTAGAATAAAAAATCATGTTTCCATGGCAACAGAAATCAACAAAAATGCCTATTTTGGCCCAAAAACATCCTTTTTACATGGCAAATTTGGAACCTTTCCACCCAAAATAGAACGTTTTATCAAAAACCATTGAACCTGTGGGAAGCTTTCAGGTGGAATCTTTCATGGAATCAGTTCTCCCCAACCTTTTGCAATGTAGTCTAATTTAGAGCAATCAATTCCATTACAGTATAAGGTGGGAATTGGTCTCTCTTGGCAGAAAATCTGGGGAAACTGGAAGGTGTGTTAGCTACAGTGAGAATTGAATTGCCAATCTTTCGCAACAGCCTACTTCTCACCAGGAGGGTGTTGCGAAAGGACAGGAATTCAATTCTATCGGAGGTGCTATTCCCAAATGGGAACTGACTACCCTCAGGCAATGACTTCTCCCCTGTTTTGCAGCAAGGTAATAGGTTATAGAATTAATTCTTAAGTTTTCATGAAAAGGGCTGTATCCACTGCGACCGATGGACCATTTGTCTCCCTTCATCCGTTTTTTTCTCCATTTCTGATAAATGAAACGGATGAAACCGACGGATGACACAATATGTAGTGGCCATACGCAATATAAGGATAATGCCAGTTCAATAAAACCAACCTGAAAAATAAAACAAAAAAAGAAGAAAATATGACACCTATTAGCATTGTGAAAGGTTGAGTCGATTACCTGGTACGCAGAATTAACATTGTGTTACTTGCCCTAAGCAGTGAAAGCCATCCCTTTATGCTAGCCACTATTGTATCATGATATCATAGCATGTAAGGCACATCCATTCGCTCAACTAATCTTACTCTAACATATATAGGGCCGCATCCACTGCTCACATATGAACTATCCATCTCCCTTCATCCGTTTTTCTCCATAGAAAACAATGATGAATAAAACGGATGAAGGTGACGGATGGTCCATCTATCGGCAGATGATGAGGCCCTACAGCCTTTAGATCTGAAATAGAAATAACGGTGAAGAGGACATTATCTCAATAAAGGGCCACATGGATGGCCCATCCTTCTTGCTTCATCCATTTTCATAAAAACAATGATGAATAAAACGGATGAAGCCAACAGATGATCCATCCATCAGCAGTGGATGTGGCTTTTAAAACACTCCCTTAAAGAGAACTGTTGTAGATATTTTTCAATTTATCTTTTGTAACATACACTTGCCATGTAATAATGTGATAGGAACTGTTAATCACTAGATACTATTTCAATTCTAGAAACAAGAAAAATGTGGCAAGGACCACGATAGGAGTTGCCACTCTGCGGTCGACTTGTGACATCACCACTGATGTATGATGTCACAAACTGCGTCACAAGGTGACAACGACGTCACTGACAAACCAAAAACATAATGAAGTTGCTACGGTTGCTGCGCTCCCGGCCGCTATGCGGCAAGCAACTCAAAAAAATGTGACTCAGGAAGCCATTTCTTAACACACTACGACGGCACCCTTCACGTTGTACCATAATTCCCGTAGGAGTAGCATTGAGATGTCAAGTTGCAGAGATGTGTGTGATCGTAGTACATTAAGAAATGACCTTCAAGTCATTAAAAGCACTTACATATTTTAGAATTTGATACATACTCATTACTTAATAGTATTTACTTAACAACAGAGAGTTGTTCTGGTCCACCTCAGAGTGTACTTTTCCTCACAGTCAGCATGACGTGCCAGATGCAGTTCTTCAATCTTCTGCTCCTATCTCTGGTGCAGGGGACTTTACAAGGTAAACTTGTGCTTTTTTCTTTAATCAATCGAACATTATTAATTTGATTTTTATTTAGCAAATCTTTTCAGTGACTGTTACCGTAATATCCCGCATACAGGACACACCATTAGTTCGGGAACATTCCAAATGGCACATCAAGAATCATATGTTTTGGCCACTTAAGTTCTGTTTTATAGTCTATAAGTGCAAGTGAGAAAGGAAGAATATATGGTACTTCAGGCTTTCTGACAATCAGCTGACATTCAATCCTATTGAAACTACATAAAACGTTTGATGGGATAAGGTGAAAAAGGTTGAAATGACTTTGCTGGCAAGATCAGGAAACCAGAGTAAATGCCTTCCATTAACCATTAAGTCACAAGTTTCATTTGACCAACTTGCAAGCTTTGTGAAATAAAGAAGAATAAGGTGGTGGGTAAGAGAAAGGGACAAACGCCGACATGAGTATTGTAAGGTTAGGGGCATGTGGGCGAGGAACAAGACAAGTTTTTTTTTTTTTACAAAATCTTGACAATCATAAACATTATATTGTCTGATAAATACCACGTTTTGAAATAATTTTCAGATTGTCCAAGTCCTTATATAAAAGTGGGACAATTATGTCTGATTCTTTCTGACGGCAAACATAACTGGGGGCCGTTGCAAAAAGTTTTGGAAGTGATTCTGTCGGAGGTGCTATTCCCAAAATGGAACTCACTAACCTCAGGGAATCAATTCCCTTGTGCGTTGCAAAAAGAGAATGGCCAGAGGAGTGGTATAGCAGTGGTCCAGAGTCGGGGTGTAATTCTCAAGTAGGAACCAATTCTCTGGGGAAGTCAATTCTCAAGCTGGGGAAGAGCGGAGAATTGGAAGATCAAATAGCTACAGTGAGAATCCATACCTAATTCTTTTTGCAATAGCCTCCAGGGATGATGCTCGGGTAGTGTGCAAGTCCACCTTCTCAGGTGAACCACATATTCACCCTGTAGACCTTAAAGAATGGCAGAAAGTAATGCTTTATGTCCTCAAAATTTGACTGATTTTGGCCAAGAATTGGAAACTAGACATTTCAAAGCTCTGTAAAATATTTTCTATAAGTTTGACTGAATGGTATCAAAGAAGAGCACAAAACCTTGGGAATATATGACTATTAATATTTACCACTATCATGTCATCAAAAATCGGTGAAAATACGCAAAATTTCTGCCGTCGATGGCCGTTTTGAGGAAACTAGATATGGCCGATTTTGGCCTCATAACCAGATACCCAAGAATTCAAAAGTTTACCATTCAAACCATGTGGTGATTAGATAGGGAAAATTGGGGCCAGAGCCTAAAATCAGATCTAATTTAAATGTCACTAAACATACCCCCTCTATACAAATTCTATGTAGACATAATTATATAGGCGTCATTGCGCTCAAGCCAAAAACTCACCATGGTCATGGTCAGGCACTGACTGGGCCCCACAATGAAGATTTGCTTCCTACACCTCTGCCAAATGCCCAGAGAGAGATGATCAGATTAGCAAATATTTGCCCAACCAATGTCAGTACACCCGGCTCTTTAGGAATGGAGGCATTTCTCTAGATGGTACAACTAGACCTCTTCAAGTTGTAGTGAGATCCCTCACTTAAATGCAATTACAGGGCCGTGTCTAGTAGTTACTAATGATTGAACTGGTACAACTGACTACTAAACCCTATGCAATTATTGCATTAAGTGCTGATCGTATAGAGTAGTCATTACCAACAATCACCCACTCCAACATGGAGGGTTTCAAATCATAGTGCCTGTGACAAGTCGTACCATCTTGAGGAAATCCCTTCCTGATGCTTTGCTCAATTATGCTTTATTCTCCATGAGAAAGATTTTTGTCCAAAGAACGACACTGTTACACAGTACTCAGGAGGCTCTTTCTTAGGGCACTACGACTGCACACATCCACCACAATTTGAAAGTTCAAAACCTAGTGCAAGTAGTCGGAGGAGTTGCCTACAGGTGCTCTGTACGATCAGCCCTTATTACATATAATAGAGTTTGGTAGGGCAGTCATACAGCTGCAGACACTACATGTAAGTGTAATTTCACTAAGTTTAGGGACTTCACTACGATTTGAAGGTGAGCAATCGTAGTGTGTTAAGAAATGGCCTCCTGTGTTAAGGTCAGTAATGATACTGTTGCATTTTAAACACAGAGCAGGGATCCAGGAAGGCACATGGATTGGGCTTCATGACTCTGGTAAAGAGATAGACTTCAAATGGATCTCTGATGAAGCAAATGCAACTGTCACCTACTGGGGGCCTGGGGCCTTTTTCTGTTTTGAAAACGAGAATCATAAACGAATTCGTTTTGATTTTGTGTTTCTAAATGTGTTTTCAAGGAAATATAATAATCTATCTGTTTTTGCAAAAGATTATTCAAAATGTTCTTTTGGTAAACGATTTTTGGCATTTCTAAATAGGTTTTCAAGATTATCTTTGAATTTTTGGTATGATCTAAGATAATCTTTACCAATCTTCATTTGGCTAAAAAGTCTTTCTTAAGGCTGTTTTGGTCAGAGCAAAATAGGTGGGACTAAATATATATCATAATGCTTAAAAATGTATATTCCTTAGACATAACAGTTCAGGGTAAAAGTATGTTTTGTTTTAAGTCCATAAAAGTGCTGAAATGAAAAATGTATTCATTCATTACACTTTTATCAAGTTCACTATTATTTGTGTTTTAAAAAATACTGGACAATAATCATATTAAATTCTTTTAGCCAAGTTAGCATGATTATGAATGTATATTATGGGGAATCCTGTGGGAAATGGAAACACGTTTAAAAGAAAATCTTGAGGTATCACATGATCATAGTGTAATAATTGTAAGATATTAGATTTCAATGCCATCATAAATTTGTAGTAAACTATATTTTACTGTAGTTTATTTTCTAAGGCATTCTGGAAAGAATAATCGTTACAGATTCTAGAGAATTCTGAAAGATAATCTTACAAAGATCACATGACCAGGGAATTCCCTTCCTTTTATGATGTCACAGGGGTATATCCCCATCAATTATATACAATTCGGCACAAATTTCATTGCACCAAAATTCTCAAAGAAAACATCTAGATTATTTGAGGTTCAAGATTATTTCAAATAATCTTTTGTAATCTATTTCTGTTTTGTATAAACCATTTCTAAAGATTATATAGAATCTTTGTTTTCAGAACAGAAAAAGGCCCCTGGTCAGCCAAATCGATATGGACAAAACACCATTCCATACACTGACAGAGCTTGTGTCAAACTTGAATATGGTTATGGATTTTGATGGAATGACCATGAATGTACTGAGCACGCCAGATTTTTGTGCATGTGGCCACGTGCGCATTGCCAATGCTTTGCCAGTATTATATATATTTATTTTGGTATGTAATCCAATTACTAAAATATGTCTTAGTACCTACACACAGGCATATCTGGAGGGTATTTCAATTCAGCTTTCAGATCCCTTGCAAAGTTAGTTGAAAGTATGTCTAGCATAGTATCCTGTGATAGTGATTTGCCAGCTCACTTGGTGGTCACTCCCCCTATGTATACCATACCGATCCAGAGGTAGGTGGAAGGTGGAAATGTCAGTGGGGCCATGTTGGTGACAGGGTATGTCAGGCCAGGGGATGTAGCTCAGCGGTAGAGTGCTCGACTTGCAAGCGAGAGACCCGGGTTCGAATCCCGGTGTCTCCAGAGACGTTTTCGCCGACCTCTTCATGGTACCTGCATATAGTTATATACAAGTGTATCTGTGCTGTCACTTGCATTATATACTTGCATATTTGTGCTGGTAACTGCATTGCAAGCCCTATCTGTGTTTGTTCCTACATATAAGAATGATGTACACTAATAATAATGATTACTGTATAGACAGGTTTATCTGTTCTGGACAGGAACTATTTTGTCTATGTTGAATTCTGTTAAGAGTGCCTTACCTGCATATTTTGGGTTCACGGTTGAAAGGATCACAAGTCATATGAATACATTCAGAATGACTTGATCATATGAGGGTACTCAACTTCAAAGATCTTTACTTGGCTATCCTCCTTTAATTTAGCCATTCCATTGAATAATAAAGTAGGTAATGAAACAGTAGAATGCAAGTAGGCACCAGAATCGTAAGTATATCACCCTGTTTTTTTTTAGTTAAAACCCCTGCCTCTTTATATTTTTACCTTTCATTGTATGACATATTGATCACCTTACTCTCTTATATAAAAATCTGATGTTACCCATCTTTTTTTAAAATCTACCTTATTTACTGAACCTGCCTGGAAAACACTGAAAACATGCTCTCGACAGCTGGCCCATTGACTGGAGACAGGTTCTTCTCCAGGAGGGTATCTCAAAAAGATTTGGAATTGATCCTGTCGGAGGTGCTAATTTCAAAATTGAACTCACTGACCTTCTGGAGTGGATTCCTCTCTCTTGTATTGTAAAAAGGGAGTCAGTGATAGGAGTAGTATAGGAGGGTCCAGTCTCTTATTTTGCAACTCAACCTATTTCCGTGCAGTTCACTTGTAGCAGAGGTCAAGAGGGACGTCTGTTCTTAGGGTGAGAAATGTAGGAGAACTGCAGGATCAAATAGGTACGGTGAGAACTGGTTTCACAATCTTTTTGAGATACCCTCTGCAGATTATTGCTTGAACACCTTTTGTCAAAACAATCATTCTACTAGCACAGTTTATTTGAGAAATGATAATTAGAAAAATCAAACTGTCAGACTACAGGTAAGTTTGTTTTTACTTGTGCAGATTTCATAACATTAGAAATGTGTTTTCTTATGCTTGCATTCTTTATAATTCTATCGCAATTGTGACAAGCCAGGATAGGAATTCCTGTTGTCCCGGTACCCAACGCATGGTACTTATGTTACATATGTTTGTCTTTTGAGCATTTTATTTTGTGTGTTAATAAATGGTTTGATGACAATAAATACAGGATCTTATTTGAAAAGTAATAATAGGTATGATGCCACTGTGTCCCTACATTAGTATTTGCTTGCTATGGCCACTCTACCAAATCCTATGCGATGATTACTTTAGGGTCTGTAATAGAGAGTAATATTGCCCTTCTATTATGAGACTACATGATGGATTTATTTCATGATAATATTATTCATTATATCATCTGCTGTTTGTCAGGCATCCAGGGGCTTGTTTCAGTATCTCGGGAGACAACATAGGCCGAGATCAAGGAACTTACAATGTGCCAATCATTTGGACTCACGTTAGTTTTGACAGTGTTGACGACCCCTTTCCAGACTCCTATGTGCATGACTTATCTAAGATAAGGACTGATCTTAGAAAGGAACCCATGATACCTCTGAAGTAAGATAATCAAATCATCACTGAATTTTAAGAATTTCAGTTATATTCCCTGCTAGCACGACCGATCCAAATGATGTCTTTTTTTTGCATCAATTGGATGAGTTTTTATGTAAAAATGACATAATTTTTACAAGTTGTGCTAGCTGGGTTGACATAGCCAATAAAGTGAGCCAGCATTCTAGATTCACAACATGAACTTTAGTTGAAAAACTGGTACTAAAGTACATGTATTCAATTTGTTATAATGATACATGGGTGAGATCTGGCGTCTACTTGTCAAGGGGTGCGTTCCTGCATCAGGCATATCCACCTCATAGGGTTATTACACAGCTGGTCGACATCCTCCATGATGCAACACTGGCAAGCAGACTGCAAGGGCATTACTTCTATATTGCGATGACAACATTAATGGGGATAATGCACTAACACACTTTGAGGGATAAGTTTGCTTTCTTTTTTTTTCAGACAATAGGGTGATCACCACTACAGTAGCTGACCTCTATGAAGCATCAAATAACTGGCGAATTGGGGACTTCCAGTTATGTCTCCCAGGAGTTGACAGCAGACTTTTTAAAGCTGCCAATTATTCAATTTATAAACTCTGTGGCAAAGGAGATTGCTATTTTATTCATATAACCATGCCAACATGCAGTAATACACACAGAGGCAGCCAATCACAGAAGTATCAACGCATGCCTATTGGTGAATGGTTATAGAAAATTATATGACATGGACTCTCTAAGAATTGACTGTAGAATCCAACAGGAACCTCCGTTAACCTTAGCATGAATCACCATACTTAAGTTGAATCCACCAGGAACTACATTAACTTTAGCATGAATTACCGTATTTGTGCTGAATCCACCAGGAACTGCATTAATTTAGTATGAATCACCATACTTGTGTTAAATCCACCAGGAAATACATTAACTTTAGCATGAATAACACTTTATCTCATGGTAAATATGTTGAAATACTGAGAGGCCATAGACTTAACATTACGACCCTGTATTTCATGGGAGGTATGAAATATGTGGTGCACGTATTTCACTCCTGGTCACATGATCTATTTGATGACGTCATAGATTAAGTAAACAAACCGTACGGCGAGTTACCCATGTCTAAAACGGTAATTTCTTTTGTATGCTAGTTGTTGGCGATGATGTAATCATGCCCCAATGATGTAATTCAATTATGTAATCATGAGATAAACGCAAAGGAGCACTCATGGGAGTCTGTGGGAGGGTTATCGCACTTGCAGGATCGTCACAGCATCGCACTCTGCCCTCCCACAAACTCCCACTCGTGAACCTTTGCTAATAACTTTAGCATGAATCACCAGGAACCTTCGTTAACTTCAGTATGAATCACCATACTTAAGTTGAATCCACCAGGAACCTTTGTTAACTTTAGCATGAATCACCATACTGTACTTATGTTGAATCCACCAGGAACTACATTAACTTTAGTATGAATCACCTTAGTTGTGATAGAGTAAAGAAGTATAACTTTCCCAACAAAGCATCAGAGAACAGTAAAGTACGAGGAAACCGAATGGAAATTAATGTGAACTACTGTAATATTGACTTGTTCTTCACGGTGAATGTTCACATTTATTATAGTTATCTCTTGTGTTATGATCTCTTCATAGTGTGAATTACTTCATTATTGACTTAAGAAGACTGCAGAGCCACGCTGTTTTGTTTTTAATAATTCACAGTGGAAACAATAAAAAAGGATGGCTCCAACATACTTTGATATGGTTCTATATTCATATAATATTTTGTTATTTGACAAAGAATCGGAGGAGCCGCTGATATTTTCTTGGATGTAACATCCATGAGCTCATTCACTTCAAGCATGACAAATTTTACATGTTACTGTGATAGTTTATCTAAATAAAGCCATGTATGGATTGACAAAACCAATTCAATTCCTACCAAAGCCACTGTCTCCTCATTATTTCACAGACGCACGGCCGGTAGTTCGCATCAAAAGTTTCCGAGTTATTTATTATCAAATTCAGCCTTAATATCAGGACTTACAAATATATACACAGGATTGACTGTAACGTTAGAATACCGGTAATATTCCTGATGATTCCAGGCCAGTAATCGTCAAAGCCTTTTTAAGGCTGAGACGATTGCACAGCCTGGAATCGCCGAGAGGGATGTTACTGGTATTCTAACGATTGCTGCCAATCCAGTACTTATTATCATATGCTCTTAGAAGAGACAAAAACTCACATTTTATGAGCTTTAGAACGAAGAATTGCCACCCATTGTCCAATCATCTTGATGTTGCTGCACTGCACAATACACTCTCCAAACAGAGACTGAGATGAATCAAACTGATTTGGCTAGCATTGGCTGTGGTGGGAGAGGAACGTCCGTATTGATAGTACCAGCAATACGACGTCAGATGTTGCGTGGGAAACCAATAACAATGTCAGCCTTTGATGTTAGGTAATCATTAGTGTCCCGCGTATCACTGTCTTAGCATATAACAATAAGTGTATAGATGATTCTAGTGTAATGATTACGTCTGATTTGCTCTATAAACTTCACAAATGAAGAAAATATTTTCGCTGGAGGAGGTAGGTCTTCCACTGTCTTTATAGAATGCCTCTATTGTGTTAAAGGCGAACTCATATCATCCAGTTTGGGCACCCAAATATCCTTATATTTTAAGCGGAACTCTTGGCATGCACCTTATTATTATGTATGGAGTGCTTTATTATGTGAGATATCACCAAATTATCATAATGTATACGATCCTTTACGTTATAAGAACGTCACTGATAAAACATAATGCCCGAGAAAATTGTTCCAACAAGAAGGTGAGATCATTGTTCCAACAAGAAGGTGAGATCATCTCAAAACAAGCCTCCGAAAGGTTGCTGAGTATTTTCTAACAATTGATAGATTGTTTAACAGCATTGGTTATTGCTTTCTTAGTTTTTTTAACAATGCCAGCGCCGAAACTATTCAGACCTGAGTGACCCCCCCCCCAGAGTGCCCAACGTCTATATTGCTATGTTATGAATGTTGGGCACAAAATATCACTGTGGACAATATGTGAGAGGTTTTGTGGTCAAAGTGGCCATTTTGTAGCACCCTCTGTGGTCATTTTGTGAGAGTGGTTTCTATAAAGGTTTGTTGTTTGGACACTATGGCGAAGTGTGGCAAAAAGCAGGATAACACAGCCCCCTACACACACCCAAAGAAAAGATAAAAAACAACAACAAAAAAACCACCAACACAAGAAAAAAAAACAACATCAGAACAAAACCAAACCTTGATAAACTTTACTTTGAGTCACGTACACATTGATGAAAGTTTAAGCCATTTTCAATTATTTAATCACTAATGACAGCACCTTTGTGACTTCCCATTAGATAAAGTTTACCAGAGTATCAGCTTGGCGACACCCTACTTGGCTATATTGATCAGTTCAATACTGTATTCTGTGGAACAATCTAGTGTAGTGTGTGACAATTAATAATGAAGATTGTTTGGGGGTCATGCTTTATCGGTGATGAATGCTGTGTGTTAGTACCTTCCTCCAAGCCACTCGGTTTGTTTCAAACCTATGCATAATACATTCAACTTAATGGATTGACACAAATAATGCATTTTGAATGTAATTGTGTCTACATGAAGCAAGCAATTTGCACCTGTACATAAGGCCATAGAACAAAACATCTCTGAGGAAGCTCCCCAAACTTCTGTCTGCAATTTCTCTGACAGCTTTAAGGTTAGTTTTTAAAAAGTGGTTATGTCGCTACTATCGCTTTACAGTGTAGTATTATAATACTCATTATCTTAACTACTTAACTATAGTTAAGTATTTAAGATAATCAGGTATAACCAGTGCCTGAAGTGGTCAATCAAAGGTGTGAAACACATGGGAACACCTTGGATTGGCCAATGAGCACTGCTTATACCTAGTAACCCTCTAGAACTCTGGGTTAACTGGCTTAAAACCTCGGTAACATGAAATAACCACTGCTTAAAATTTGTTGTGCCAATAGTTTAAATCTAGACACCTGACCTTGAATTATTCTATTTCATATGGTGTCCTAGTCTGCAAATTGTAAAAAGCAATTACAGGTTGAAAGATGAGAGATCACCTAATTTAGCAGTATCAAATTTCTATTTGCATCTCTATATTGAATCGATATATGAGAAGTCCCTGGAAACTGTAATTCTCGATGGGTGTGTGTGTGTGTGTGTGTGATAAAATCCTTTTTTCTCTAGTGAGAGACTCACTCAGTTATTTCAATATCTTCCAGCATGAGATTGGAGGTGTTTATTGTGGCTGTATTCTGGCTTAGTGCAGCTTTCGTGAACTGTGTGCCACGTAAGTATTTTGCCATTTAAACACCCAAGTGCCACGTTCTGTGCTATTCCTCGCAGAGATACTTATCCATTTAAAAAAAGCAAAAGACGACATCTGTTAAAGGAAATAGATAGCCCAGTATTGGCCAGTTTCTTTCACTCAGTAGAAAGTGGGCAGTCATGCGGAGAACACTAAAATCTATTTATTGAGTCACATCATTTATAATCATCTAAAAGCCACACCTTAGGAGATATTTGAGAAGATTACTAGCAACTAATAGTCCTCACGTTGGATATTATTCAGAGTTCTTAGTTTAAAAAGCTCAAATATCAAAAGTGATGTACATATTTGACTCTTCCTTAAGTTCCTGTAATATCGCATAGAGGCCGAGTTTTCTTTTTATCTCCAACTGAGACTATGTATGATGTCTAGCAATGCTATTAGAGGACAAATTGGATTACCCAATAACATGCTGGGGATAAGATATGACGATAATTTCTTTTGTAAGTGATATTGGTTGGCTCAACCAGGACAGAATGTGCAATCTGATTTAGAGTAAAGAATCCCAAAGCATCAATCAGGAATTATAAGGTTCACTCAGAGGTAAGGAATACCTATATCTGTAAATAATTTCTCTTGCAGTGAATTGTCAACAGGCCTTTACATCAGGGGACTATAACAGTGGTGAGAAATCCCTGTATACCTCCTCTGGTACCTCATACAATGCCTGGTGTTGGTACTCAGCTGCTACTAACAATGGCCTTATCTACCTCAGTAAAGATGCTGTAAAAAGTGTTAGCATTGACTTCAACCAGCTTAACATAGACAGCAGTAGGGTGGCTCTCACATTCTTCTCTCAACTAAATACTGTGGGCCAGACCTACAGGGGAAATCTTCAGAGGACTGATGGTAAAAATGTGACAATCTTGCAGAGCGCGAATACTGGATTTACAGCAGCACCAAATGCCGCCTCCCAATCAGACTACCTCTATCTAGGTATACTGAGGGCAAATGAAGCCAATGTGAATGGTCAGACACAGGGATTTCGCCTCAATGGGGCCAGTTGTGAATTTACAAATTGTGATGGAAACCCAAATAGCCGCTTTGCATTCTTCCCCGAAGTAGTCAGTGTGAAAGGGACAAGCGCGGGCTTCTTGTCTAGTTGTATGACCAATAACCTACAGCAGGACACAGATAATGGCGGAATGCCTGCTTACTACAGGTTCCATTATGAAGCAAACTTTGGGGGTTGTGGTGCATATGTGACCACTGGCAACTTAAACAGCTATGCTGCTGGGAATATTGGACTTTGGTTTTCATATGGTAAGAGTTGGCCTTTGTATTTTCTTTTCTTTTTATCCCCTGAATTTTATGCAAATACATGTGCCAAATTATAAATCTCCAGTCATTTTGCGCCAGGTAGAACATACAGTTTATACAATCTTATTTCATCTTTTTATTCTTTTGGTTATATTTCTATCATGCAAGGAGGAGCATCAGCACCTCAATTTTAATCCAATGCAATATATACAGCCTTGCCACTTGTATATCATCTTATTAGACCACATATATAACATCACGGTTTCCTTACAATAAACCATTTGCATGACCCACACCTATAACATATAAAGTTTTAAACATGAATTGCATAATACTCTCCAGCATTTGTGTTACCCTTTAAGGGAAAAAATATGCTTAAATGCATTACTCTCCTTTGTCATGATACATGAATGAAGTATTGGCATTCTCTCTTAATTGCTTCATAGACTCTTGTGGTGATCCTGGGGCAGTGGTTGCCGGTCTGAGGACTGTATCAGACTTATCTTTTGGCTTTGGCTCCACAGTCACTTACGCGTGTTATTCAGAACTTATATCTGGAGATTTCACCAGGACTTGTGAGAGGGAAACTGGATGGTCGGGACAGAGACCGACTTGCAAAACAGGTGAATATTCAGGGAGAGGTCTACCTTGCAGGTTGGTTTCAAACAGACTGTATCGGTAATGTCTAAGGTGATAAGGAGCAATACTAGTATCCTTTTTGGCTATTGATGAAAAATGTTGTCATGGCTTTATGGTCAAAGGAAGGTATTCAAAATACAAAGTCAAATCCAGTAAACTGGTACATAGAGGGTGGGGTGGGGCATGATAGGCGTTGGGGAATGTGGTGGGATTACATACATATACCAGATTGGCATAAACAACAAAGGCAATATATACACCATATTAGTTGGCTTCAATAGGCTCCCAAAGACATTTTCTAATTTCGATATGTGAAATCATGGTAGGATGATATCATCAAGAACATTCAGGACTTCCCAGTGGGCACAGAACATTGAATCAAATGTTTGACTAGTTGATGTGTGTAAACAATCTTGATTAAGCCATTATGAACACCTTTTCAATAATGCCATTTCAATGTTGTCAACCATCACCTATCTCAATCAAATTTTATAAAGCAAGCATAGGGGCTTGTACAAATTAACACAACAAGCAGGGTTGGGGCTCATCAAGAAATGACACTATTACCGTATAAGGTGAATCCGTGAGGTATTACCATATTAATTGATATTGTCCAGTTTCCTTGGTTGGCACTGAATTGGGATTAATTTACAGAGTGTAAGGTTTATCATGGCAGACTTTTAAGAGGTGGGCAGCAGTGGGCATTGGGAATTAAAAGGAGCCAGTTGGTATGGAAGTCTTTTTCCTAAAGCCATTCTTTTTGCCCCCGATTTGACTGGGAAAAATAACTGTAGACAGGTTTATAAATTCTTATTTTTATGTGGTAATGCTTAAACGTTGCCTGTCAAGAATGTGTACACAGAAAAAATCCAAGTTAGTAAATCTAACTGAACTTAGATGAAGCATCTAATTAGGCAAAACCCCCAACACATGACTAACATCTAACTAACATGTTAGCAGTATTAACTAACCTTTTTGGGCAAGCTGACTTGACTTAGCACAGAGAGAAAATTGGTTATTTTGTCTAAGAGGTAGTAGTTTTGTCTAAGGGATAGTGGTTTTCTTCACACCAGGTGGCAGTGTGGTTTGCATGAGGATTTTTCCAGTATATGTATACTGGAAAAGCTCAAAGATATCAAAATCACAATGATTTCAATAACAATTGGCATGATAAGGCTCATACAATTCAATCTGACATATCAATTAACAAAATAGATATAATACATTTGTAAGTCATTGAAGGAGCAATGAAGGACAATATAAAACACCTATCTTATCGATATTCAAATACTCATATATCTACATTGGCGAGTCTGTGACCATGCGAGCCGGGAGGCGTGGTGCAGTCGGTAGCGCGTCCGCTCACGGGCCATAAGGTCGTGGGTTCGGTTCCCGGCCCGGCCGGAGCACAGTGGTGGTTCCAAACGTCGCCGTAAGTTGTCGTTTGAGTTCCTCCCTGCTCTGGCTAGGCTGTGCTGGAAAGTCTCTCGGCGGTCATGGCAGACAAATGACTTAAAACAGGCCTGTCCATCTCTCACTATGCCTATGTAGTGACGGATGTTAAAGAACCATTGCCTCGGTAAATGTGTAGGGGCGTGCTTTCTATCTTCCCATAGATTCGGTCACCATCATCCCCCCTCCCCATTAGACTAGGGTCCGGGCAAAACGCCACAAGGGTAATCTCACTTCGGTGTGGATACAATCCGCGGGACCTCTCACCCTTGAGTGTCGGCCGTAAGGAAGGCACGAGGTGAGATAAAATTCGAGTGAGCAAGCTGTGACCATGCAATAAACCTAGGGGAATTTAACTTAAAAATAATGTAAGGCATCGAACATGCTTCTTAAGTGATGAGGCACTGCTGTGGATGTTTAAACTCTATGTAACATAGAGTTTACAGTGACTGCTTCAATAATTGAAATAAAGAAATAGCCATGAAATCCTGGAAGCTACATCCTAAGCTAAAAGCTACACCTTTGGCTTAAAAATGCTGGTCAGTACTATTTTTTTTGTACTAAAACCCTGTCTTCAAGTGTCACTCTGTGTTTAGGAATCATCTATAGCAGAGAGCAGACCTAGGTAAATGGTGTATGAAATCAGGCAAAATCAGGCAAGTTAGGAATTTTTCCTAATAGTTAGCTGTAAACTCCTAAGAAAAGTAAGGTGGTTTGGGCACGTGCAAACTCCTAACTTTGCTTTGAAAGTTAGGCATTTCAGCTATCGATTGCCTAAATTGGTTAGTTTCTTTTTTTCTGTGTATACAATGTATCACTTTGAAATGGGTTTGTGCAGTTGGATGTCTTGACGCAAATATAATTACTGTCAGCTTTATTGACATATATTGCTTCCTTTGATTCCTCTTGCAGGCTGTGCTGATCGTTTCACATATGTGAATGGTCGCTGTTTGTATCGTTCCCTTTTTCCATACAACTGGACTACATCTCAGATCATATGTAAAGATACCTTATCAGGGGTCTTGGTGAAAATCAGCTCACAGGCAGAACAGACTTCAATAGAGAATTTCCTCAATGAGTAAGTGTTGACCCCCAACTAATCTTTGAAGCGTGCATGACCCCTCATATCACACGATAGTTCCTGGTTTAACGCATTGTAATCTCTGGGTATATGACAGATTGACATTAGCCCATCCACATGCCTTGAGATTTATACCTTACCTCTTGGCGATAAATGGCTTTTTGCAATGTTGATACAGATGCATTCGTGGATTATAGGGCAACAAAAAAAAACCGATGTGAAGAAGGTCGTTGTCCATTCTTAAGTATAACGTTCTGAGCTTCAGGCATTCCTATCAGTTAAGCTTCTAGTAGTACGTTCAGCATGGCAGAAACAAGGTTCTAAAGATCATGACACCTTATAGAGTCCAGCATTCGTAAAAGAAAGTACCGTAATACCTCGCGTATAAGGCACACCTCGCATATAAGGTGCACCCAGACTTTAGCAATGGGATAGAAAATATTAAAAGTGACATAACTTTTGTTCTATTCAATGGATTTTAAAGACCTATAGCCGTCTTAGACCATCCCCCATCCCCTTTTAGAGAACAAACTTTTGCTGCTTTTATAAGGCGCACCAGGGGTCCAGCCTCACGTTTTGGCCTTATACGCGAAGTATTATGGTAGGCCTAATTGAATACAAGGGGGAATTCTTGATAAATAATGTTTTGTATCTTCTGTCCTATACCAGTCAGGGATTCACGGGGTCTTGGTTCGTAGGACTTAGTGACTCTGGCAATGGTACAGATTTCAAATGGGCCTTTGATGAAACGACCCCAACATATGACAACTGGATGGGCGGCCAGCCTAATCGGAATCGGGATGAAACTACAACTCCATATTGTGCCAGGTCGGTGTATAATCTGCAGTACAAATGGGCTGATATACCATGTTCTACCACTCATCACTTCTTATGCATGCAGCCCCGTGAGTATAGACTTCTGGAGGTCTTTTCACAATTTGACTATAATAATATTATCTCCTACTTTAGGACTATCCGCGGCCGGTGCCATCTTGGATTAGGGGTAAAATTTCCACCCACTCAAGTACCCACAGTGCAGCCTATGCATGGAGGATCCAGTGACAGGGATAGTGAACAAAGTTTATGGCACTCCCTGTTTTGCATGCAAGCAGGGCCTTTGGATTTTTGCCTGCCAATCTTAAATCTGGGTGAATTATAATTCCATTTTGTATTTTGGAAATGTTGTGGATTTCCGGCATGTTAGAAGTAGATGGATATCCCAATAGGAGTCAACTTCTTAATGAACTACGATCCCACATAGACATACAACTTGAAACCTCAGTGCTGCTCCTATGGGAATTTTGGCCCCTTAAAATGCCGGCATCACCTTATATATACTAGTGCAGGTCGTTCAAGAGACATGTTCGTATGATTCTTGTTCCTTTCAGTTCAGATAGGCATCACTTTGTTGGTACCTAGTTGACCCAAGAGGGGGCAGCACCACTAAGAGACCGGACAAACGGCAGAAGGGAACTGGACTCTGTTCAGTCGTGTTAACAGAGAGAACCTTCTGCATTATAAATAAAGGTTATCCAAAGAGGTGGATTTGGGGCTTTGCCCAACCCAAACTTTTGTGTTGTGTTTGGTTCTTATAGCCCTAAGTGAGCCAAAGAGCCACCAATAATACGAACCGCTATATACACTGTCATTGTTTACAGTTTGTCATTTTCACATCAGTTTCAGTTGAATAATTCATTCACATTTCCTTTTTTATTACTTAGCCTGCCCATTAGGTGAATTTCAAGTGAAAGACCACTGCTTTAAACTCCTAGAACCAAGACATTGGACCTCAGCTAGGGATCATTGCCTAGAGTCAGGATCTATCCTGGGTGAGGTGAGGAGCAGGTCTCAACAGAACGCGATTGTCAGGTTCCTCAACAGGTGCGTACATCCTTCTCTCATTTGAGAACAGTATAAAGCACTGGCTAGAAGTTACCTTGCAAAATCAAATTGGCATTTGGCCAGGTATCCTTGAATTGAATTGAATTTGTTTGTTGGCTGAAAAAAATCACATAATGGGATGATTTTCATTCATTAGCCAGAGCATACATTATACAATGCTTTCCATGTCCAAATTTCAGTCAAGTGATAATATGCAAAGCACAGTGTCTGGGAATCTTTCTTTCATGCATTATTGGTATCTGCTTTCATAAATTCAGGCTAAACTGGTGTCACGCTTGATTTAAACACCACTCCTCTCAAGTGATGTAGCCATCTCACTTTATATTTAGTTATAGTCAGTTGTCAAAAACTACAATCACATATCATCATGTCAAAATGGTTCGACACATTGACAAACCTTTCAGGTAAACACAGGAAAATGCTGATTTGGTTCAATCTAGACAAAGCTATTTAGAACTCAAAGGTCATTTTTTTTTGTCATTGGCATTGCTGCCTAATAATACAGGATGTTAATTCCAAATGAGACCATGACAGTACATTCTGGGCTGCGTCCTAAGGCCCTACGTCGGTGATTCCTAAGGCCCTACATCAGTCATTTAGAGATGCCACAGTCATGCACTAATAGTTATTAGGCCGTTTTAAGGTGTCCCGTTTTTTTCTCCTTTTTAATCAACATGGTCCATCAAAAATAGGAACTACAACCACAGGGGTGCAGTTATCCAGAAGGTTCAACCCTCCAGAGGGAGGGTCACCAGATACTGCGCCACCTGTGAGATATCACCCATTTGGCATGTTATGGAGAAACCAGCCAGCGCTGTAGCTCAGCGGTAGAGTGTTCACCCCGGGTGCAATAGGTCCCTGGTTTGAAACCAGGCAGAGCTTGAAAATATTTTCATGAGCACTATACATCTCTCTATTACTGTGTGTATTTTGATGACAAATATAAATTTTGGTAAATTGCAGTGAGGGAATCACAGACGATGTATGGATTTGGGCAAGTGACTCTGGCCAAGGTACAGACCTCACCTGGGGCTGGGATAATTTTATAGTTAACTACACCAGGTGGGGAGATAGTGAACCTGATAGGAACAGTGTAGGCAACTCTGAAAGTACCTGCGTTTCACTTAAGTACAGCTATGGCTTTAAATGGGCTGATGAACCTTGTACCAGCAACCACAGAGCTCTCTGTATACAACCAGGTAAGTATTTAAGGTAAATGGATCTCAATTGAGGATCTATATTGTATCATTGCTGAATGTTGCTACGGTAAATAAGACCCACAGCACACTATTAATGTCAACATACATTGTGTGTCTGATTAACAGAGAAGTGTCAAGTAAAACATTTGTTTCGCTGCCATCGGTCGGGTAAAACTTTGCTAATCTTACAGATGTTTCTATATATTTGCAATGTTACAAATCGTCGGCATAGCAGAAATTCACCTGTCCAACCCTAGTGGAACTGGCAGATGGTTTATTTGAAAAGTAATGCTTAATAGATTCTGAATTAACCCATAATAAGATTCCAGTTAATGTCAACCAGTATTCTGTTATTAGGTAGGTTTAGCAACGATGACGTATGTCTTCCGTAGCTCATTTAATGCAGACATGGGTGGAAAACTAGTCTCAACCACATGCTCAGTGTAGTCCTCTAGTAGTATAGACAGGGTCTGACAGTCAGCAAAGTCCCCGGTCTCCCCTGTGTTTACACAACCCACCCAATCCACATGGCTACTTTGAACATGCATTATCCCTAGGTATTCAACATCTGACCATAGCACTCTTACTAGGTGATAGGGCACACTTAATGATTGGTTCTGTATAGGCCACTTCAGGCAAACAATCCAATTAACTTACATTTCATATAAACATGATAAATAGGAACATAAGGCCTATTTTTTAGGCTCAATTATATAACGTCCTCATTATCCGAATAAAAATAGAAAATGTAGTAGTATCAGCTTTTTATAGCTCTTACAGTGTCTTATTTCGAATATGTTAAATGCTCATGGAATTTCTACTCATGGTGTAGCTACCTGACCATACATAATTATAGGGAATGACTGGCTACAGCTTACCAGCCACTGCCATACTAACTACAATTTACACTCAAGCTAAAAGGCAGCACTGGGGCAATTATAGGACAATGAATGATTCAGCCCTATAGACTTCAGCCATGTGTACAGTGCATGTGTATGGATACCTAGGGATAATGCATATTCAAAGTAGCCATGTTGATTGGGTGGGTTGTGTAAACACAGGGGAGACCGGGGACGTTGGTGACTGTCAGACCCTGTCTATACTACTAGAGGGGACTAGACTGAGCATGTGGTTGAGACTAGTTTTCCACCCATGAACGCAGATGCACCAATGTTGTAGGTATGCTGTATGTCTGCGTTTTATTGCTCACGCAGTGGGTGCTAAACCTCCCTAGTGTTATCAAGGACCGTGCAGTATACTCTTCTTGGTGTTATTGCTTATCAAATATACATGATTCTATTGCTTAACAAAGTTTGATGATCTATACCTTTGTTGTAGCTATACTTTGTGTGTTATAATATGTTCTGAGTTGCATTGGAGGAATTTCTCCCTTGATTACGCACAATTCACAGGTCCTGACATCAAGCAAATCTCTCTATTGATTCAAAATGCACAATACAGTTTACTAGTAGTCTAAGGACGACACTAGAGAATTGTAGACCTGTGTTATCTTGTAAACCAATACAAAGAAGCGGAACATATGGCAGGTATGTATACTGTTACTACTGTAGACCATAGTTATGGTCCTTTAAAAGACAATAACCTGACCATTAAAAAAAAAGGGAATATGAAAGAAATGGCTGGTGTTATGCAATATGATTATGACAGATTTCTGTGAATATATTCATAATCAGTCATGCAGTGTTGACGAGATTACGCAGGCAAAAGCCAGCATAGAATCTAAATGACTGATGTAGGGCCTTAGGAATGACCGACGTAGGGCCTTAGGACGCAGCCCAGAATGTACTGTCATGATCTCAGCTTTATAATCGTGAAAGACTCTTTTAAACCGGCATATTAGAGGTGGAAGCAACCTTTTTAGAATTCGTTTTTTATTCAAACATGTTCTAATGTCCTTTTAGTCACAATGAAGTTTATATATGGGTACTTTAAAGTAGCAATGTTCATATGACCTGCACCAGAGGGAAATGGCTTGTGTAAGGTGCGAGGACAGAGGCTGCTTTGGCTGGCGTTGAGTAAAAGTTTTCGCAACACTGATCATGTTAGTATCTTTATTCAATATGTACTTGTTGTTTTCCCATTTGCCTGGGGCCATATATCTTTTTAAGCCTTATTCTACCATTATTTTCACGTACATTTTGTGCTGCCGGAGGCTCGAGGCTTTTAGAGATATGGATCCATACTGGAGTATTGGAGGTTATTGGAGGATGCCAACAGTAGAGACCTGAGGGTGCTATACATGTTTTGTCTGCATCACAACTCTCTAAGCTCCAACAGATGACTTAAAGAGGCAAATAAGCATTGATGTGATTGGGCAAATCATGCCACAATTCACCCTGGATCTTGACATACGAGTAACTCCCAAAGAAACTGAGGGGTTGAAAAATGTCGACTCCTCCTCAACCCCCCTGTTGTTAAACGACTTAGCAACTACTCAGGGTTGATACACACAGCTACACTGGTGGAGTCACGTTATTCACGAGGACTATGTTTCAATATCAACAGCACATATAGATATAATAGAATAAGTGATTAAACTCTTAAGATGTACTTATTTCATTTAAAATTCATATGTTTTAAGAACATTTTGCATAGTAAAAGCTTTAGATGTTCCTTTCCTGCCACACTTTTCATACTAACCTCTGTCGGATAATGGTAGAACCCTCTTTATAGACCTGAATGTAAATAAATATGTGACAGAACACAGGAAAAGGTAACATTATGGGGGATTTAGTGCTATTTACAGAATCTAGGTGGCAAAAGTAACTAAAATATGTTGGCATTTTTCTGGTAGTTTCTCAGAAACTTTGAGCAGGTCTTTGGGACATATTCTAACAACAATTGAACCAAAATGATTGGCATGGGTGTGTTTTACAACCAAACATATCATCATACATAACCCTGACAGTACCTGTTGTAACGCGACGTTATTACATGTTTAGTGACCTTGACCCTGCCTTAGGGGTAAACAAATACACAATGTTTATCTTATATATTAAGTATAGCTGTGCCCCCCTGGGCTAGTAAGAGAGCCTCTGGGCAGCCGCATGCTCTTATTTAGCAAACGTATGATCGGGGGTAGGAGGACTAGCCTACCACCCCCTGGGTGTAGTGGACCAGCTCACCCTGGAGTTGTCTGTATTGAGGGAAAAATAAAGCACTTGTGAACTGAAGCTGAAGCAGTCAAGTCCTCATTTACTCTTAGGTTACACTGTGTAGGTTGATTGACTGGGACTGGGACCTTTGCTGATTTACGGATATCTAAGTGACTCCAGTATCAGTTGCTCAAGATGATACAGATGGAACCATTATACCAAATCTATTTGAATTGGAATGAGAAGGTCTCAGGGATCATTTTGGTATGTTGCTTATCAAAATCGGATAACGAGAAGAGGACTAACATCCCATGATAATATATGAGGATACAGCATGTTTTGTACTTACGGGCCACCTGGTGGTTAAAAATGACACTTAGAGTACTAATTACCTATGATTCTTTTCCTTATAATACAGGCTGGTTGCGTGACATAGATCTGAGTCAATTAAATGGTATGGACTTCAAAGTGTCTTTTAACCCAGCAAATTGTTGTCATCTGTCGCCATGATTGGTCATCAATGGTGACTCCTTTTTGAGTGATAACTCATTCCGTCATCTTTCGCCACTGTGTGTTAGACTCACATGGCATAGCAATTGCTATTCCTGGTGATCTTGTGCTATAACGACGTCGTGTTCCATCTAGCGACATGTGTGAGCCACTTCACACAGGTTGACGAGGACTCACGACAATTTGCTAGGAAATAGTCTTACATCCAAAGTTCATCCAGTAATACGGTATTATAACACTAGACATACACGTACTCAATTAATGATAATACTAATTCAATGGATGCAACATTTTAGCTCATGCATTTGAAACATTAATACCGATTCTGAATGGAAAATCAAAATAATTACCAGTACTTGATATTCTTGAATTCAGGAAACAACACTCTATTCATGAAAAGCGACTTGAAGATTTTAAAGATAATTGGAAAGGTATGCTAAAACGATCCCAGCCAGGATTGTGATTATATGTGGTAGAATATAAGTGCTTGAACTGTTTATGCTACCATCAGGGCAATTCTCATCCCAAGTGACGTCATAGTTCTTGTTTTGTTCCTTCAGCCAATCTAGTAGTGGTTTGAAATAGTCCAGAATAGGCTGGGCGTCCATGGTCCTGCTACCTGTGACTTGTTCTAGGGCATCAGGCCATTTCTTAGAAGAACCAAGAGCAAGCATGTTTCTGATAACACAAAATAGAATTAGTTACTCTTTCTCTCTCTCCCTTCATGTCTGTCTCTGTCTGTCTCTCTCTTGTAATTTAAACAATAGGTAGCACTATATAGGTGTCACTGGATTCCTTTTTTTTGCCATATTTTATAGAATCAGTTGTTGCCTTAATACAAATGAACTAAGGCAAGATCAAAATAGTTCACATTTATAAGCTGTCATAAAGCTGCATTGCCTAAGAAAGATCAAAATTGTTGAATGTACCCTATATGTAAATGCAGAAGTTTTTTTGAGTTCACTGCAATACACACAATAGGAAAAAAAGCCAAATATCACTTGTGCTCTCAACTTTTTTTTTTACAGTTTTATTAAAATGATTTTGATCAGAAAAATAACAATGATATCCAGAGACAGGCACAAATAAAGTAAATAAAAAACATTAATGATAAGTTTCACTTACCCTAGTTTGGTGCCTGCTGCGGTAGATTGGTAGATGTCACATCTGTGGAGGGGAGCTGTGTTACCAGCCGTCTCGCACAATGCTTTGTGGATCTGGAACTGCATGATGTAGGACACAAAGTACCTGCATAGAAAGTACACATACATATAAACCAGTGGTCAATACTATCAGCTATATCTATATGATACATACACTTCAGAGACAGTATGTATAAATGAAAGCCTGCAAATCAAGTAGAAGAAGGTGATATTAACTAATGAAACCCATCCTTCAAATATTGTAACAAGAAGCGTCATAGATAAAAGTGCCTACTTAATATATCGGCTGTTAGCAGGGATGTGGTACTTTGAACCTGGGTCAAAGTCGCTTGAACTCCTGCTGACTGGTGGGGCTACACCTTGGTGTTTACACCTGTATAAAGAGGAAAATGATAAAATGTGAGTCAATATATTGCCACATAATATTATTGAAACCAACAGTTCGAAGAATGCCAATTTCTCAAATATACAAATGACTAACATAAAGCATTTGAGAGGTTTGATTAGTGCACAATTTTCTCATGTTTGACCCAAAGGTCATTGAGGAAGGTTTATGTACATGATCACACTAATTCACTCCAATAAAACTAGTTCACACAGTTTGATTGCAATGTTATAATCAGCCGCATTCCGTGTCGGACATACGATTAGACATATTCCAAGTAGGTACTAGCCAATCTGACAAAGGTATGAGCCAATTAAATTTGCTGATTGCATAGGACTACATATTGGCCCTCTGGCCATACCCACCTCAGCCTCCACCACTCCTGTGTGTACTTCTCCTCAGTAGTGTCTCCCTGGAACACTGACCACCTCCACTGGTCCATCAAGTAACCAAAGGGAAGGAAGGCCACCTTGCGTAGAGCCTGGGACATGAGGAAGTTCAGGTCACTCTCTAAAAATGAAAATGATTGTAAGTGTTCTGATTAGACTTGCTATGCACTGCTTTCTTTAATATCTAGTTGATGTATGGAGACTCTAATCTTTCTTATCTAAATGCTGGATGAAATATATCCAGTGTAATCCAAAATTTGTAAGGCTTCATTATTTTCAACTCTACCCAAACCTCAATCATTTATGCATTACTTACCAGTGTCATTTTTCACTCTGTCAAGAAGCCCAATTTTATGAAGATGTTCAGGTGTAGCTACAGACAGGGACATGACATCACCAACAGCCTCATGGAAACCTTAGATGGAGCAATGTATATTAATGCATAGTGTGGGGTATTTTTCTTTTAGATTAAAATGATCAATATGGTACCATTCTCTAAACATGACTGCTGCATGTGAAACAATTTAAGTCAAAGTTCTTCTTTATTCTATGTTTGTTATTTGACAGCCTTTTAGCAATGTGGTATTTGAATACTGAGTTGAAATATTCATATGCGGATCACACTTTCACAAAACCTTTAGCCGTTTTAACCCACAAAAACTGCATGCTGTAAACTTTTAAGCTACCACTTAGGTACTACATTTGAAGTGCTTGTTATTACCTGGGTTAGCACCCCGTCTGTAGACGACTGGTTGGTTTTTGTACTGTAGGTAGTATTGGATATGACCCAGCTCATGGTGTGTAGTCACCAAGTACCTCGCCGTGATGTCTGTGCATTGTTTTATCCTGCCAGTATAAACTTAGCATGATAATTATTAGTCAGATGTCTGGGTCTTAGCACAATTGAAAAGAAAATCCTTTGAGAAAAGAAAATGGTTGTGGAGTATTTGAATGGTTGCAGCTGACTTGAAAAAAATCCAGTTTTTTTTTTGTCTTTTTAGATTTGGATAAATCTTCCTACATTAGCCAAGAAGGAAATTCTGTTTGTTAGAAGGACAATCCATTTAAGAAAACTCACAAACCTGAAGTCCTTCTGGTTATAGAAGTCCCAAGCAGAGGCATGGCAGACCACTTCACGATCAGTAGGCTTCTCAATCATTGACTCGTTCCAGAACTCTTCTGGCAAGGGCAGCAGGCCAAGAGATGTGAAGAACTCCTCAGAGATTTCAAACATGAGGCCAATGGTGAAGTTCTGATGAGGAATTTATATGAATCATTTTCTAAATTGACCTTATTGACAAAGTATAATATGTCGAGTGCATTGGTATCTGAATAATTGAGTGTAAATCGCTTTGAGTACATGTTATTAGCATGACACACATCTGAGCATTGATGCAGTTAAAACCAAAGAATTCTGTGAGCCCACCTACTGGGAGGTCGCAGTCCCCCAATTTAGGTGCTATCTTGTAAATACCAGACACCATCAACTCATACAGTTTAAATAAACCACTGAATACGTCATTAAGGAGCAGCTCACACTTTCCTTAAATTTACAACATTGATGATCGGAGGTTTGCAGTCTCCATTTATGGTGGACATACAACGCTGGGGGTGATAAAACCAACCACAGGACGGTTGGGTTTCTTCCCTTTTAGAGAGTTATAACCCCTGGAGTTCTCTCCAGGGTGTCCTCTTTGTTTGCCACACAAAATTTTTCAGTCTTGACTATAGAAAAAGAATTATAATTATATCAGGCTACACAGCCCTCTTATGAAATAACGGCTCAGCGTATTTCTAAGCCAAAACAATCATATTTCATCTCATTTGTCAAGGGTACAAACCTGTTCAACAAGTATGGCAGTCACATCAATGGCTTCTTTGTTCTTGAAAGGACGTACAATATCATCAATGTTAGTCCAGCTCTGGGCCCACATATTTCCTGAAATGTATATCAATGTATTAGGTAATTCCTAAACCCATAAAAATATAGGAAAATACATGTAATAAACTCTCACCACTCTTTGCTTGAATCTTTGTTTTCTGGATTTCTTGAATACCCCTACGTTGATGGTTACTTACAATGTCTTTATACATACAATTCCTTATGGAAGATCAATATAATATTTAATTTACATAATCGAGATGAAACCTTTGGGTTGAGTCAGTCTTTCTCTGTTAATGTTTAGGTACACAATTCTTCATAGTGGACGAGTTGCTGTATGAGTCTCTCCTGGCCTATGTGGGACTCACTGCAGGTGGACCTAACAGCCTAGATACAGATAATTTCTAGCTCCTGTGGCCTTTAACCTTCACATAGCGAACTTGATGTCAGGAGCAAACTTCTGCCCCACCACCAGACTCTCAGCTCACCTCTGGATGGCATTTCTCAACATGCTACGACTTGAACATTTTAATTTGTCTTCCATATTAACACTTGAATTCAACTCGTATCAGTTGTACCAAAAGTATCCTTCCAGACTGGATTAAATCCTTATCATACAGGGCAATCTTTGTGTCTCCAGATGCACCCCCATAAAGATCAGTGCTCATAAAGATCAGATCTCAAGCCACACTTTGCGCATTACAGCCCATTTGATATGATTACTCTGCACGACAGGAGGTGTTCTGGGCCATAGTGGCTGTATCTATAATAATTATAATCCTGTCTCGTTGGGAAATGCCCCCAGGTATAAAGTCTAGCTCTGGGCATAGCTGAAGAGCAGCCTCCTAAAGGCTTGGGGAAGGAGGGTGAAGTAGTTTTTTATAGTTAGGTTTATGCAAGTGTGATTTTACTTCAGATTTACCTTTGTAATGATTCATCTAGGTCTGGGTTATAATATACTATCAACTGAGGATAATTGAACAATTGAAGGAGGTCATTTCCTAACACACTAAAAGGGTCATAAGGAAATCAACACTCAGAATAAGTACCATCTTAGTAAATCTTTCAGTCAGTCTGATTTCATGATAATTCATAGTCTTAGCCTTTTACACATTAAATTATGCCTTTTTTCCTGTACTATGCTGTTTTTGTTTTACAAAAAGGAAACTTGATCATAAGAGACCAACTCAAATTATGAAAGTCTGGCTGAATTAGATAGTAGCAAATCATTGATATGATATGCATACCATTCCACATGTGCATCAAACAAACTGGCCTTACCCAGTAGGTGAGCTGGTATCTGTCCAGTATTGGGGAAGTCCTTCCCTTTGTATGTCTCCATGAGCTTCCTGCGGGTGTAGGCGTGTAGCTGCTGGTACATGGGCTTTACCTGGTTCCACAACCTCTCTATCTCAGCCTCAAACCCATCCATCTCATACAACGATCTCCAGTAATCGCCCTGATCTGTGAAACCTACATGTAAAGGCATAAAATTGAGTAATGTGCAGGATTAATGTGGACAGCACACATATCATTTTATGCAAATTAAAACATACAGCTTCAAATTGCCTCAAAGCCTCAAATTGTTACTTCATGCAGCCTATACCATATCATCAACAGAAGATTTAGTCAAATCTTGTGCTCATTAATTTTTATTGTAATAATGAAAGCTCCAGGTTAATGATGTTTTATGCCAACAATTGCATCCTTAATTTTTCTATTCATTTACATACTTATTTCCATATCATTCCTTTCAAATATTATTATCTGTTTTCCAGCTTCAGCTGTTTTTCTGTGAGAGTTCTGGGGTTACCTTCAAAGCTCCTATCACATGTTATTTGCTTCGGCCCCTACATCTTGACAGGGTGGCAGTGGGTATGTGTAAAGCAAACACTCTACCCGTGACCATTTCTAGATCACATCTTATAGACTTACCATCCAGTCTGGAGGCCTCATTCTGAAGGTCTACAAACTCTTTGTACATAGACTTCATCTTCTTCCCTGTGCTGTCTCTCCATCCCTTCCATGCCCAGCGCAGGTCCTCATAGTCACGTGAAGTAGCCATCAAGCGGGTAAGACCTAAAATCAATCTTTTATTCATTTCATCGAAACCTTTGTGGCAGGCAGACAGTGCATGCTAATCGCACAGAGCACTCGCAGTACATTACCTACGATCCCCCAATCTGGTTTATGAGATTTTTAACTCCTAGTGGCTGTGTATAGTTAACATATTGAGAAATACCCAACAGGGGAGCTTATCAGCAGAGACATCTTGAATTTCAATACCGCTGTGGCCCGTTTAAGCGCCTGGGCACTCATTGATTTTGATACCTCCGTCACCTCCTGCCCTTATTTGAGACAGGTGCTTATTTGAATACTGTTGTTAGTGCATAAAATTGTTTTCAACCCCCAGCTCTCTACCCCCAGCACTTATTCGCGACTGGCGCTTATTTGAGACCCTGGCACTTAAACGGGCCCTTCGACATGTCTAATAAGGTTTAAAGTGACAAATATGGACCAATGGTTGAGTCCAAAAAATTGAACCGAATTTGAGAAATTAAAAATAAAAATGGGAGTATGCCATATCAATATTATAGTTTTACTTTAAAACGTTACACAATGAGCATACAAACTCTATGAGTAACTGTTGTCTCTATACATAGTAAGTATCAGAGACAGGATTTCCTTTTACCTGGCTGCAAGTTGTAGCATTTAGATTTATCAGAGTCGGAGGGTTTTCCACACACCTTCCCCGTGCTGTAGATCTTCTTCATGTCGCTTTGCAGATTAGTCACCTGAGAATATCTATAATTATTTTAATCACCATTATCATTATTGATTGCATGCTACCACAATGCCCAGCTGTGTACATTCTTCTCAGTCACCCTTATTTCTCTCACCATGTATTCAGTCATGCCTCGTGATGCATAAAATGAGGTCTAATCATTAAGAGGCCATCTCTTTGAATTATCATTTTACTGACATTGGCTCTGCAGACTGGTATTCCTACAAAAATGCAATACATCCTATTTCACCTTTTGGTTAATCAACCTTCTGGGTTAATTATAGAACATGTATTGTCTGTTTGTGTAATGTCTGCCTCAGAACTCACTTCCTCCAACGTTGCATGTCAACATCCCATCTTGTATCCAAAATCATGCCACATGATTTTGATGACATAAATATGTCAGTAAGTTAGAAAGACAAATTATTGATGTCTTTTTGACTCTGCACTGCTCTAGACGATACCTTTAGAAAGTGCTATTTAAAGGGTCATATAATACATGTATCATTATCATACTTTGATATAATATAAGGCAAGACTCATGCTTACAGATATGCCTTAAAAGCAGGTCAATTTTCACAAAATCAAAGTGTGGAACAGCCGGGTTTGTTGAAGTGCACCTTTGAAGACAAATAAATCTAGTGGTTAATTATCTCAATGAATGGTACAGTAGAATGACATATCTCTAATAAAATGTCATTGGACACCCATCTATGAAAATGAAGTTTGTATCTGGGATGTAGGAGAAATTCAGTTGACATGTTTTACCAAGACCCATTTACCACTGGGCCATAGGGTTTGTTTACCTGCCCTAGTGCTTATAAATTTGAATGCCCTTTTATCGCAATTTGTAACTTTCCACACCACTGATTGTCTGGCACCTTTCAGGTGTTATGATAAAATTCCTTACCTTGGTAACCTTTTCTGTAGGAAGGTTGGCAGTGTTGGCTACAGCCAGTTTGCTGAACTGTCTCTTGATGTCCTCATCTTGGAAGTTCCTCCAGTCAAACAAAGATACATTCTTGGCTGCCTCGTTCTTGAATGCCGCCTTAGCCACACGGGCCTCCGTCTAAAAATAGACGGGTATAGAATAAACCCATCCACGTGAGGACTTTTCTTTGACTGAAAGACTTTTGTTTGACATTATACAAAAAAAGAGTAAAAGTTTAATATACTCGCCATACATTATATTCATAACATTCCTGTTGTTCCTAATATCGTCAATCAGCATTCCACATCATTATGTAAGTAATATATAATGCATAGACTTGCATGAGTTGGCTTCAGGGGGTGATAGAAGCATGAGCCGGAGGCGGATGCTTCTATCAAACCCATGAAGCCAACGCGTGCAAGTCTATGCATTATATATTGCGCTTATAACATGGTTTCCACCATCAATTCTTAGTATTTACCTTTAAAAATGATAGAATCCATTGATTTTTTATGCGAGTCGGCAAGATGGCCCTCCGCCATCTTGGTTTCATGTTGACGTATGGTTAAGCTGGCGAGCTCCTCCAACTCCCCTTCTCGTAGGTTTACTACTGCGAACACGTCGAGACAGAGCTGCGCCAGTCTAAAATATAATCCATTCTGTACACACCAGGTGGCGGCACCTGTAGTGTTGACAGAATGACGAAGACGCACGGCAAGTCGCTCGATTCGAAAGTTTAATAATTTTTTATATCAAATACAGCCATAATATCAAGGAATCTAGTCCACAGAGAGGTAGAATATGGTTTCAACTATGTTATGTCCAAAGCATTTCGCTATATTTGGTACATAATCTTCAAAAATGGAGGATTTACTTTCGTGTCAAGGTAGGTTTCAAGATGTCCGCCCCGCTGTCCGTCCGCCGTCAATTTTGGGTGCTTTTATCACGAGATATAGGAACTCATATTATCCATTTTCGGCACTGAAAACTCGCTAACCATGTTATAACACAATATACAGACTAAATCAACATTCATCTGATAAGGTATTACTCAGTAAGTGACAGCTCATCCAGGTTCTCCCCATTTTTACTTATATAAATCAGCAAAACTTCCTAAATGCTAAATGTTTTTTTTAAACTACTTTATAGGGATAGACGTAAAGGCTCAATGTAAAACAATGAAATACTGAAATTAGGATTAAAGCTGGTATAAGACCTGATATAGCTTTGTCTGATATGTGTTTCAAAGAATTATATACCCCTTCCCCAGTCATAGGGTGCCATTTATTCTGGTAAGATGTGGTTCATTATGTGCACATCATTGGACTCTAGTTTCAGCTTGTCTCTCCTCTTTGGTGGGAAGGGAAACCACTTGGTTAATTAGTTCTGGTCACAGCCACCTCGGGGCAGCACTGAGTGGTCTGCTCTGCTGTCAGGCATCAAAGGTACCACCACTATAGAGAATTCTGCTTTGTGGCTCCATCTGGAGCCACTGTGCTGGTGCAATCAAGACTGCTTGTTGACATGAATAAAATGCTGTGGGCATTTTATTTTGACACATGTATATGCTTGAATTTAGAATGGTTAGAATGCACTAATTAGATCGGGATTTTGCCAGGACACTTTCACAACTGGGGTGATGATAGATATGCAAAAAGTGGAAAATTTTTGTATTTGAACTCTTGTGCCAGCTTTAAGCCACAGGTGGTGCGAAGGGAATAATGTATGCGGCCATGGAACTTGAGTAGCTACACCTGGGATTTAATGATATTCAGGCACATATCTTAGCAATGGATCAAGAGATAAATTGTGTCTCATATGTCTGTTATTAGCTCCAGGCAGGTCACTAGCCACATCCATTCTATTGTTCCTCATGCTTGCTAGGTTTGTTTCAAAATCAATCTCGTGCAGAACAAAGGTGCAGTCATTATGTTAAAGGTACAAAGTAGAACTACTTGAAGCTGCTACAAGCCTACAATATAGGTATAATATAACTCTTTTTCTTTTGGACGAGTTAGATAAATCTATCACTATATCCCTAGTGACCACATACATGGTAACCAGTATCCTTAAAACACCTTTGTACTGTAAGTGAAATAACAAATAGTACCTACTGAGAGTCTTTGATTATGGTCAGTCAGGTTGGTGTTGTAGTTCCAGGAGGTCACTTTATATTGGTAATACACTTTCGTCGCTCTCTCATTGTAATCATTCAGCCACTCTTTGGCGATGTTCTCATCTGTGATCTTTTCACCGGCAGCCCTGGAGGATCCTACTAGCATACCACAAACTAAGGCCACTAATAGGGCCACATAGGGTTGTATTGAGGATGCCATCGTTAATGCAGAGTCCTTGTAATCTTGGCAAGGATGCTCCTTTTTGTGGATATTTTCTCAAATATAATGATCATATCATGTATGTATACTATTGTGTAAAACCTAATGCATAGTTGTGAGGTCTTCAGTGGATATCACGGTACAGGAGGACATGTTACATCCTTCTCCTGCCCTGGAGTACTTGTCCCACTGGCCCCTCAACGGGATTTGGAGGGTCTGGCTCCTCCTCTCCAGGGCCACCTCTATGTTAAGTGGATGTAATTCTGTACTGGGCCACTGTGCTATTTGAGAGAGCATCGGACTTATTCTTAACAGGCTACGACTACTCAGTCCACTCACAGTCACTACTCCGAATCGCAGTGGCTCGTAGGTACATGACTGTATATAAGATCTAAGTTAATATAAGAAGCTTGTTTTACTTGAGGTGTATTTTGAGAGGTTAAAGGCCGTTTCAAAACCCCCTGCCTGTACTGGGGCGTATTCAAAACATGATGCCTAAACCACAGTTGCTTTATAATTTACGATTTCAAAATTCTAAAGCAATTTGTTAGTTATAATTCCTCTGGTATAATGTATTTCTGAAAGAAAGTCATGATCATTGGCCATATAGGCATGATTGAAGCTAGTCACGACAGCACCTGGTAACTAAATACACGACGTTTTAGGTTGGCATCGGGTTGTCTGCACCTCACCAGTGACCACCTTTGGATGAAAGGCATTTTCAGTGTCATAATGCACCAAAACAATGCTAATTACTGTGTCACACACTGCACTAGTCTGTTTACCCTATTTCCCTGGGTAGTGTTGGCATACAGCCTTCATGCATCATGGCAGCCAAGGTGGGGACTAGATTAAAGTGCTGTCTAACGCTCAAAGGCAGCCTGAGTATGTGCCAGTGTGTGCCCCAAGTCTGTGTCTATTTGTTGTCATGATGTATGAATGCAGTCACTAGTTGTGTAATATTAAAGAGAATATGCAAAGATTCCAGTATATAATGTTGCCTTTATTTTTTATCTGACAGATATATAAGTATTTGGTTTTATAGCGATGACCCTGAGTATGTATTTTTATATCTGAGAAGCCTGCATCACTCGTCATATTAAGTCCAGTGCTACCCTCTGTCGGAATGAATTAGAACTCATTTCATACCCTGAATATAATGATCATCAAACTATATAGTTTGCCTGGATTGATGATGCCTGTACCTCAAGACAAAAAATGTCATTTTAAACTATGTGAATTTTGGATTATGCAGATTATAGCTTTCACTGCGTTACTATCCAATTATCGCAAATAACAATCATATTAATGAGGGATAGTAACAAAATCAAGCATTTGGTATAATACTGATAGTGAACTTGCATGAGCTACTATTTAATGCTACACATTTTAGAAATGCAGGTAATCAAGTAAGTATTACCTATATCCACATAGCAAGGACTCATTTGTATATGAAACCTTAAATTAGAAGTCTTGGTTCATACTAGAATAGCTAGCAATAAACCATATGCATAAGTATGGATCAAAATGCCAACCATGATGAAATGCACCTTGGTGATCTACAACCCATGCAGTCATTCTTAAAGAGCATCAAACAGGAAAGCCATAACCACTGCAGTAAGAACTGATACTGTAGATGAGAGGACAAGTACTTGAATTATTTAGTTCAACTATGCTGCCATCAGGGCAATTATCATCCCAAGTGAGACCATGGCCTTGTTTTGTTCCTTCAGCCAGTCAACAAGTGGCTTGAAATAGTCCAACATTGGCTGGACGACCATGGTCCTGCTGCCTGTGACTTGTTGTAGGGCATCAGGCCAAGAGCAAGCATATTTCTGGAGAAAAAAATTTAAGAAATCTTAAAAAACATTCTCATCTGAACATATTATAAGAGTGCATATCAGTCAGGCTGATAAGCTACACATACAAGTGAATTTAATTGATAAATATAACATTATGGCAAACAAATAAGTAAATCATAATTATCATAATGAGCTATGATTGATACAAGCTCCTCTGAATGAAATTTTGTTTTGGAAACAATGATTCTATAGTAAGATTCTCACGAAGAAACAATTAATATACCATCTTATACAAACACAGTTTATCTTAGATTACCATCTTGGATTGTGCCAAGTTTAACTAACCCTAGTTTGGTACCAGCTGCTTTAGATTGGTAGATGTCACACCTGTGGAGGGGAGCTGTGTTACCAGCCGTCTCACACAATGCTTGTTGGGTCTGGAACTGTAGGATGAAGGAAACAAAGTACCTGCAGGAAAGCAATATCAACACATCAGCCAGGGTAAATGGTATCTATATAAACAACATACTTATATATTAGTCAGGGCATGTTAGGTGATATTGTTTAACATTGATATAGCAGTATTATATTAAGATAGACATATTAATTAACCAAGTAATCAAGGGTAATGGAATGTGTGCTTATGAATAAATATCACCCCTGAATTATTAAATGATGAGAATGCAAAGATGCCTATCTGATGTATGGAGTGTTAGCAGGGATGTGATACTTTGCACCTGGGTCAAAGTCATTTGAAGACCCTGTGACTTATGAGGCTATGCCCTGGTGCTTACACCTGTGTATGTGTGGAACGTGTTAAAGTATAGTTTAGTACAGTGCCGCTTAGTGAAACAAAGATTGAAAAATTATCATATCTTGCATTCAATAGTGGTCACAATGTTCATAGCATTTGGCCATTGGAGAGCACTATACCGACATGTTAAAGGGCAATGATTAAAATTAGTACAAGGCAAAAACTCTTAATTTGTGAAAAGATTTTCTGTGAGATATGATCACGTCCCCAATCAGCTGCTTCCGGTCACATATTGGACTCTATTTTGGGTATAAGAATATAATCTAAGAAAGGTATCAACAAATCACCCTGTGATTGGAAGTAAACTTTTCCTGAACCCATATTATATATCCACCTCAGCTTCCACGAACCATGGGTGTAATTCTCTTCAGTAGTGTCCCCCCGGAATACAGACCATCGCCACTGGTCCATCAAGTAACCAAACAGGAGGAAGGCTACCTTCGCCAAGGCTTGGGACATGAGGAAGTTCAGGTCACTCTCTGAAAGAGGAGAATCTCGCCTTGTTTAGGGTGAGTGCACCATGTGTATGGGAGTAAACAATAAGTTTATAAGTGACCTGGAGACTAGAACAAGGATGGCAACCACTTAAAACTAACAGGGACGTAATTTTAATGAACATCCTGGATGTTTTACATTTCACCTACCTGGGTCACTCATGGTGGGTGGTGAGTAAGTACTCCATAGAAATGTCCGTACACTACTTAATCCTACGCAACATAATATTATTAACAGAGTATTTTACTACAAACAGGGCAATCAAACAATCTCTGTCGATCGCCGTGTATAACTTTTTAGGATTTCAATTCATACTTCAGTTCTGGTTTTAGGTTTGATTTTAATTAGGAATTATACCAGAGCATGTATACTCTTAACCTTGTCTGTGTAAAGAGCTCCAACAATTCCCAAGCGGAAGCATGGCAGACCACTTCACGATCAGTAGGCTTCTCAATCATTGACTCATTACAGAACTCCTGTGGCATGGGAATGTAAAGAACTCCTCTGGATCGTGTTTCAATAGTTTCCACGACAGGTTCAGCCAGCTACGACTGGAGATGGGTCAAATCTTAGCAGGTGATCTTAGGATTTTGGCCTTGGTGACTAAATAGCTGGCTACATTACTGGGTGATCGTACTGCCTGCTGGCTAAATAGCCACCACAGCAGTGACTCAATGAGGGATCCTGGTATGACAACCCTCCATGTGAATGATTAGTGGGTAGCCTTAGCTGCTGCCCTCTGCACTCCTTTGCTCAAATGTATCCAATCTGGTCTTTTTACACTACTACCCTTAACCCTGTGGCCAGCACCTTTGGCTCTGGGATGGCAGTTTTTTTTCTAAAGAATAAAATATCATTTGAGCATTACGTCCACACATGGGCCAACTATGCAGTTACTAGTATGTAGTGGTGTAGATAGAGCACTAGGCCTTACAAAGCTGTCATGCCTGTCATATCCAACCCTCACCCACCATAATACAATTACAAAGGATATCACACCTAGCTGACACCTCAGCCCTACTATAAAGAAAGAATAACAGAGCGTTTTCATACAATTAGGTCATTAGATATAGATCTATCATATGTGATTTGAAAGGGAATTATGTAGAACAATTATACATCATTTGGACTGGGGGGTCTCGGTTGTCTTCCTAAAACCACCTAAAACTGGCCCCACCAGGGCCCTATTCAAGGCCTGGCCCCTATTGATTTGACAGCCCTCCTACCCAGGCCCCTATTCAAGGGAGGCTGCTATTCAAGGCCCGGCACCTATATGAGACATTACAGTAGTTACTGCAGCCCTATGCTCATTTGAACACAGGAGTGCATTATAGACCATGAAGGAGGTATGACTGGTCACTATGTAGCCAATAGTGGCCCCTATGGCTGGGTGCTATGACTTCATAGTGGTGTGTATTGAGCCAGTAGTTGAATAAATAGTAGCTGCTATTTTGAGGCCTCTACTGGAGCTCACTATGTAGTCACTGGTATGGAGTCATTTCTTACACCTCCCACTACGATTTGAGGGTGTCCAGTCGTGGAAACTATTGAAACACGATCCAGAGATCTTAAACATGTGTGTAGCTGTGTAGTTCTAGAACAGACATGATGAGGTTTTCTCAATTTATATTTATACACATTTTCAACAACAAAAAAGAAACAAAAAACGTCATAAAGATATAAATAAACTGTTAAGCATCAACGATTTCTGGCACCAAGAATCCCAAGGAAAAAGAAATAGAAGGCGGAAATTTAGAGCTTTCCAATCATAGTATGCTAGTCAGAAAAAGGTTACAAACCTGTTCAAAAAGTTTGGCAGTGACATCAATGTCTGCCTTGCCCTCGAAAGGGCGTACACTGTCATCAATGTTAGCCCAGGTCTGGGCCCACATAATTATTTCCTGAAAAAGAGAGTCATTGCTATTGATAGAAAGGGGTTCAACAATTGACCCAGCAAGTGACCCGGCAGACATAGATATTATTTCAGTGCTTCAATAGGTTCATGCATTATGCTTGAAGGCTCCCTACTAGAGCCCACTAATGTTACACTCAAAGCTATAGTATTATAGTGGGACCTAAGTACTGTTATTGAGTCAATTAGTAGTGGGGTCTGCTACATGTTATACCTTCTGTAACCACCTCCTGAGTATATTTCAATAACCCCAACGACAACATAGGCGTCATAAGCCTAATATAGCCACTATGTTGTCGTCAATGGTATTGAAATAATCTGCTGTATTGCACATGGTATATATCACTGATGCATACGTTAGCCTTATGACCCCTTTTTAGTTACAGTTTGCATGTCACCAAAACATCACACATTATGTATCATGCAATGAGCATCCTATGTACTTGGGAACCCTAGTTAACGCAAACAGGACTTAGGTGTAATCATTGAGGGAATCGTATCACTAGGTCAGAGACGTTAATTGTTGTCCAAATGACTCATATTGGATTTCCCTGCACACATAGAGCTATTAACTCTTTGGGTATAGCGAGTGCATGGAATAGTGACATTGGGTGAATGCTGCGTGGCATGCCTAGATTTCGAGGACATATCTAAAGGTGTAGATAGGGTTTCCAGACTTTCCCAGAATTATCATTGACTATAGATCTATAATGTTCACACTATATTTTATTTCAGTCATAAAAGATCCGAAAAGAGACTTAGCTGCCTTAATTATGTTTTTTTTTTCTCTTTTCATTTAATCTTGTGGTGCCTGCAATCCAATGCATTAGGTTTTGTCTTGTTGAATTCCAGATTTTGGAATATGGAGGGGCAATAGTCCCACCATTACGGTGTTGTATCACACGGTTGGTGTGAGGAACGTAGGGTGCATATTCTTTTTATTTTTGTAATGTTTTGATGACATTATAGGTTCAAAAGGATGATGTTAACAAGTTGTGTGCAATGTTATAGATTATGTTTTCATCCCTAGATAATGTACGTAGATTGTATAAGTCCTTTGTCTATGAGATAGATGCAAAGCAGCACTCATGTGAGTCTTCGGGTGACATGCGATGCGGCAACAAAATAGTATACAGTGAAAATGCTGGATGATGATTATGCATTTGACCGCATGTATACCTAAAGCACTATTGGTTCTAGGTCTGTGGTGTGAGGTAAACCTAAGATAGACACACTCCCTTGCCTATGTATTGAATTCTTTACCGTGGTAACCTTTGTTGGCAGGTTGGCAGTGTTGGCTACAGCCAGTTTGCTGAACTGTCTCTTGATGTCCTCATCTTGGAAATTCCTCCAGTCGAACATGGAAGTGTTCTTAGCTGCCTCGTTTAAGAAAGCTGAACGACCCACACGAGCCTCAGTCTGAAAATGGGTAGTGATTGATCAATTCTGTATCCACAAAAACAACAACACAGGATTGATGCAAATTGTTCAGATATACTTAGTGTATTGTTGCCAGTATGTTACCACCATTCATTAGGATATGCTTGCCCTATAGAAGTAGTTAAAGCTAGGAGTTGTATGCGAAGATTTTAAGCTCTAGAGCAGTATCAATGTGGCCAAGATATGGCTCTACATGAGCCCTATAGGGTGCCCCCTATTTGCACCTTACACTCCAGGTCTTACGGTAATTTGAGTCAAGTAGTTTGCACTCAATAGGGCTCAGGTTCAGTTTAGCTGCTCTAGGCCATGCTGCTCAGGTTGCTACACCTGGGCTTCATGATATTCATGTACACTCACAGAATGAAGTCTCATATGTTTCGTCTTTATAGTTACAGCAGTAGCAGGTCACAAGTCCTGGTTAATTTGATTGTATTCCTCTCTGTCTTAAAATACTAAACATTTCAACATTCTAAAGTCAGTGTGGTGTATAAGTCATGTTTGCATGGCAGGCTTGTCTAACAATACCCTATAGAGCTTGGGAAAGAATAGTACTTTCACATTGTTTCATGAATGGTTGATCATGAGCTATAAAGACTAGAGATTTGAACATGACAGTTTTCTATACCAAACATTTGAACCACAACGGAATATACCTAGGGTTGTACCTCCTTGCCAATCCAAGCCCCTACTTCCAATTTATTACATCCTATTGCCATGCGCATCCTTTTAACATTATTGTGTAAACTTAAGATCTAAGGTAGATTAACCTAACGACGACCACATACCTAGTGATGATTACCTGTCAGCTTGTTTTTCTCACTTTCACATGTATTGAATTGATCTTAAACCCTAATATTATTGAAATAGAGATGTTATAGTACCCCATAGAATGATGTCCTGGAATATATGAAGTAACTGTCATTGCATGATAATACACTAAAGTTCCCATGTTTGAATGGTTTTTACCATGACCAGCTGCTCATTTCATCAGAATTCTCCAATTTTGGTTCGATAATTTGAAGATATACACCATTTTGACTCTAGGCATAGATAAATATCTTTGCTAAATGATAGCTAAAGGAAAAGTGCAGAAATGTTAAATACCTTCTGTATAGGACTTATTTCCTAGAGATGACCACAATTTCACCTTGAGATGACCACCCCTTACTTAGTTATTTATGCATTTCATTGAATAGATACCATTTATAATATAGCATTACATCCAAAGATTCATATTTAGAACAGTTTTGGATACAAAATTTCCCTGGATGGTGTTCTAATACACACATTTCAACATTTACTGGAATCCTACTACTAGTACTATGTAGAATACATTTATGATACTGAGAGCATGATTATAAAACCAAGAGCTGGGTTATTATAGTGCATATTTCAAATTGATTAAAGCACAGTTAAAACAAAGCTTTTTTAATGCAGGGTTGGCATTATCACCTCTGTTTTGATGAGATTTACTATAACAATGGGCATGCCATTGTTCCAATTTTTATTTTATTTTAGCCACTCTAAATCCTATATTTTCCTTATGGTGCAGTATCTTTAATGATGTCATTATATTTCATATATATTTAAGGAACTTGTTTAATCTTTAATTTGATGTTTTAATCAAATGGGCTTTATCAAAAGGGTGGTTAGTGGTCAACTCTAGGTGCAAAGTGGTCGTCTCAAGGTGAAATTGAACTAAATGGAATGTTTGTAGTAAGGGTGATAAACTAGAAATAAAATATATAAATGGATTTTCGAAATATACCAGGTACAAAAGCCCAAACAATTATCTTTCATTCAGTGTATTTTGGAAGTATGAAGACCCAAAACTTCCAGAGATATTAGCAACTACAAATACCTGATTAAAGACCTGCACAGGAACGGTCATCTTTAGGTTAATCTACCCTATGAACATTTTGTAAAACCTCTCCTCAGATGACTGTCCGCTCAGAAAAGTAGATGATACACACTCTTATTTTTATTTTATTTCAGCGGAAGGTACATATTGACAGGAACCCAAAACAAATATCCTATGGATTTTGAGTATGTTGTCATAAAATGGGGTAGACCCTAACACATACATATACAAGCAGGTGTAGCTACAGGTGGTAATGGTGAACTTCATAGACATGGGTTAGGTGGGTTGTTCTCCAACAGTACATGTGTTTAAGAGAACAAGGGCTGTACACCTTGACTGAAATCATACTATAATAATGTCCACAGCACCAACTGTTTAAAGAGACCTATTAATATAGGTTGAAACCTTTGTTAGGAATATTTTATTCTAATGCTGACTGAGAATTAGAAAGAAGAATGCGAACACAGTTGTAGAGTAAGTGTCTATGGCAATAATATTCATCCTATTCATGAACCGTACATGTAGATCCTACATCTCAAGTACTCCTACACAACCTCTCCACTTAACATTAATTTTTGACCCCTTTCTGAACACATAATGAAATTTGCTATCAAAATTGTACTTACTGATAGTCTCTGGTTGTGGTCAGTGAGGTTGGTGTTGTAGTTCCAGGAGGCTAAAGCAGCTTTGTAATACACATCCATCGCCCTTTTATCGTAATCATTCAACCACTCTCTTGCCACATTCTCATCTGTGATCTTACCATCAGTGGCCTGGGATGATCCCATGTGCATACAATAGACTAATGCCGCAAAGAGCACCACACAATCCAAATTAGTCTTATTCATTGTTAACACACAGTTTTCACAATGCTATGTAACTGGTGGTGAACAAGTAACCAATGGATAACTGATGACGAGTGGGGGTTATCGACGAATAATATTATACCAATAAATTCAAGTTGAAAACAAAAATTATTCCCCCTTCCCGGGACTCGAAGCCAGCCATGACAGTGTGTGTACACAGGTACATACACCTCCTCGCCCGGCAGCGGACAGCGACAGCGGCCGTCTCGGCTAGCCTTGGGCTTGGCAGCGGCACACGGCGAAAAATAGTGTACATACACCTCGTCGCCCGGCAGCGGACAGCGGCAGGGCACACGGCGAAAAAAGATGCGTCTCGCTGTTATGTTTGTGTATAATACACCTCCTCGCCCAGCAGCGGACAGCGACAGCGCACACGGCGAAAAAAGATTTCAATGCTTCTCGTGGTTATGTTTGTGTGTAATGCACCTCTGCGCCCAGCAGCGGACAGTGACAGCGCACACGGCGAAAAAAGGTGCGCCCGGACCGGGGCTCGATCCACGTACCTCTCACGGCTGAGCGCAAAGCGCTAACCGCTAGGCCACCGCGCCTTCTCCGTTCAGTGCGTCTCGCTGTTATGTTTGTCTATAAAATACACCTCCTCGCCCGGCAGCGGACAGCGACAGCGCACACGGCTTAGTATCATATCCAGATTTGGTTCGAACCGAGCGTATCTCGTCAGTCCCTGTGGCGCAGTGCATAGGGAGTTGGATTTGGGATGTGAGACTGCAGGTTTGATCCCTACCCTGGCCTGGAAAATTTCGTGGGTTTTAACATGTAATACATGATTTGGAAGGCGTGCTGTTATCCATGTAAGGCGTGCTGTTATCCATGTAAGGCGTGCTGTTATCCATGTAAGGCGTGCTGTTATCCAGGATAACCGCACGCCTTCCAAAATTGATGTTACAGCCTACAGGGTGTGCAATATCGACAGATATGTGGATGGGAATAGACCCCAAAAAGCACTGTGTAAGCCAGAAATCGTGGTATAATTTTTAATAATATGCTTCTTATATTGCAACTATTACCACTGTTATATACTGTTTGTAAAACCTAAGGCCATATTAGGGGTTCCCATTGTAGTAATTGCCTATACCGTAATCTCCCGCGTATAAGACGCGTCTTATATGCAAGGTTTTAGTTCTCCCTGGATCTGCAAGGGGGACACCAAGAGCTTTATTTTGATATATTACACTCCCCCTAAGTCATATTATGACATAGATGGCTCCAGTGATGTCTGGAGGCCAGAGCTACACATAGCTTCTTAAATTTTGAAAATCCATTCAGTAGAAGAAAAGTTATGAATATTTCATTCTTTTGGGCATAATCCCAAACTCTAGGTGCGTCTTATACGCGAACTGCGTCTTATACGCGGGAGATTACGGTAGTAGTGTCTTCCCAGATGTGTGTCCTCCTTGTCCCTAAGTGGGCTGAGATGTATCTGAATCCTCCCCACAAACCCACTTCACATGTATACATGTATAGACCTAGTGGGATGCACAGTCAGACGCTGAATCTGTGCTAAGACTTCAATGTGTGCACTGTAGACCCACAGATACCTAAATGTCTGATGACTTGTCTTTGTCAAATGGCAGGAAAGAAATCCAGCAAAACAGATAACTTCAGGCATTCTGTATGTCCGCACATTCTGTTATGATCATTGATTCCCTTTTTGGTTGTAAATATGACAGCCCCAAGAATTCACCTCTGAAGAGTTCAAGGTTATAACTATTGTAATCGTTCCGAAATGCCCTCCAGTATATTGTCAGTTATAAATGATCACCATTCCCTGTCCATATAAAGGCCCCTATGCAGTCAGCTTAACAATACTGGGGGTATATGACAACTAAGGCTATTTATTAATCTGCTTAGTTATTTTGGGAATTGGGCCTCCCTTGTCTACCACATGTATACCTTTATCTCAACTGTAACTCGAGTACCAATTTACATTTGCCTTTTATGAATAATTTGAATGTGAGTTGATATATCAATGATAACAAAAAGGGCAAGAATTGATTTAGCCAACACACCATTTCCAATCACCTGGGACAAATGGCTTAGATCTGTGGCCACATGGGTTCAATTCCTGACCACAAATTCAATGTTACCCTTCTTCCTCTGATTTATAATAAATCTTTCCTATAAGGAGTTGGGGGTAAAATGGAAATCCATGAATATTATATGCAAATATCTCTCATATATTCCCCTCAACAACTATCCTGTTTGAAAGATCTTTACCTCAAGCCCTCAGATCCTTTAAACCTTTGTTCTTTTTGTATACCTTTAATTACTACTGTTGCTGTATATTATGGAAGCAAAAATTAAAAAGACAGAGGGAAATTATTGTTGCACTTTGTTTATTCATTAACCCATTAGATGTATACATGAGTATTTTGCGATCATTTGTATACTGAACACCCTGAGAAAAGGTTCTTTGTCCAGGTCTCAAGGCACCTGCTGCAGTCGTCATACCGAGAGCCAGTGCTGCCCTCTGTCAGAATGAAGCAGAACTCTCTTCATGGACCTAAATACAATAATCTTCAACACAGTTTGAAAGAAGACTCACAAACCCATGGAAGTTTACATATGACATATATCATACAGATGACCAGAGTCAGATAATAAGATAGTGTTAATTATTCGGTCACCTACATAATTTTTGGATAAGTTGAATATGCAACAATTTCAACAAACTCTCCTATTGGAAGATATGGCCTACAAAACTATGAGCAGATGACTTTGATATTGGAAGCCTTTGTTCTTGTGTTAATAAGATCAATGTGCTTTTCATCGTGCTATCAATGAGAATTTGATACAAATTTTACATTCTTTCATCTCTGCTCATTTTACCCTCATAGGTTTCAGAGGATTTTAGATATCAATGTGATAGTGACTCCAGCAAGAAGAGTTATTACGGATGGAAGTACAAATGTGCTTGAACTGTTCAAACCCGCTACACTGCCATCTGGGCAATTCTCATCCCAAGTTACGTCAAAACCCTTGTTTTGTTCCTTCAGCCAATCTAGTAGTGGTTTGAAGTAGTCCAACATGGGTTGGGCATCCATGACCCTGCCACCTGTGACCTGTTCAAGGGCATCAGGCCACTTCTTTGATGTACCAAGAGCAAGCATGTTTCTGTGGATAAAAGTGAAATCTATTATCATACATTTATTACAAGTTGGTCGATGGTTGTGCTATGAGTTCAAAGAAATTTACATTGATGGGCTTTCTGGCACTTGAACTAAGGGGGTCAAAAGTCAAAGCCTATAGGACATCCTTGGTATATATTGAAATACTGGTTTACATTTATGACAAAATGAAAAAAATAGCTTCATAACAGTATTAGCCATGAAATTGGTTATAGTCTCTTAAAACAAAGGTTATTTGTGGATAAGGAGAAGTTATAAAGCTAGAAACGGACATAAAGTAGGACCCTGCCTTTATGCAACTCCACTTACAAGTACCAATGAAAGCTACATATTTTCTTTCACCAATTTGTTTTCAAACGAATTATTCATAGAATATCATCCTTGAGATATGTTGTGCTACGTACCCTAGTTTGGTACCAGCTGCCTTAGACTGGTAAATGTCACATCTGTGGAGTGGAGCTGTGTTACCAGCAGTTTCACAGAGTGCTTTGTGGATCTGGAACTGCAGGATGTAGGAAACAAAGTACCTGCAGAAAAATAATGTTCAGGCATGAGACAGTGGTAGATAATGTATAGTGAATGGGAGAAAAGGCCCGATATCAACATGTGTACATTCAATAGGTTATAAAGGATAACTCCACCATTTTTATTTTATTCAAGCATTACTGTAAAATATTTCTTCAAAATTAGAATGGGGTGCCTCAAGTAAGGGATTTATTCCATTGGATATATATATATATATATATATATATATATATATATATATATATATATATATATATATATATATATGAGGTATGTTTGCAGTTATGATAATCTATTTTATTATAAACATGAGAAGGTATAGATGCCCACCTGATGTATGGAGTGTTACCAGGGATGTGGTACTTTGCACCTGGGTCAAAGTCATTTATAGCTCTGCTGACTGGTGGGGCTAGACCCTGATGCTTACACCTGTATGTAGTAGACACAATGTCATGTCGTAATTTGAAATCCTGTTTGATACCAAATATCAAACAGGATTAAACAGTGATTGATTAAAAATAGTGTAATCATTATTCAAAAACCTAATCTAGATGGTTATGGCAGAACAGACTACATTATGACTTTATGCAACTTGAAATGACCATGAAGGGTGTACTGAGGATGAGTTCAAAGTGTGCAGGGACAGGGAGAAGTAATAGGTAAAACTGATAGAGGGGAAAGGGCAGGGACATCACCTTATCACAGAACACCCGTGTGAATAAAACCAACCAACCTCAGCTTCCACCAGTCCTTGTTGTAGTCAGCTGGTTTGGTGGTTCCCTTGAATACTGACCATCTCCACTGGTCAATAAGGTAGCCGAATGGCAGGAAGGCAATCTTCTTCAAGGCTTGGGACATGAGGTAGTTTATATCTGCCCCTGCAAAGCAATAGCATTATGCTCAATGCCTATACTCGGATGTCTGTAACAAGATCTAGGACAAAGATCATGCATTTTAAAATGCAAAATGCATATGTATGAACTTCTTTTAACTCTCTCAAACCCAGATTTCCCGTACTCCATACATCATGACAAATATAGTTGGGTAGAGAGTTAAATTAAATGCTGAGCTTCATCGAAGAGATCAACTTATAAGACATACACTTCTGGGAATGGTTTATATCAAAGCAGACTGAACAGTAGAAAATTACAGCAAGAGATGGATAGATACATACAAGACAAGTTCTATACACTCACTCGATTGGGTCTAATCAACCTTTCTAATATGAATGGCATGATATTCAGTATTTACTTACCAGAATCATTTTCAACTTTATCAAGAAGTCCAATCTTCTTAAGATGTTCAGGGGTGGCTACAGAGAGGGCCATCACATCACCAACAGCTTCATGGAAACCTTGAATCAAAGAAGACCAAAATTAATTGTTTTATAGAGTACTTGAGAATTGTTTGAAAAAATGCTTTGTCTTACAATTAGATATACAAACTGACTTAAAATTAAAATAGTAAATGGCGATGATTTTCTTAACAAAAATATAAAAAAAGGCTTCTCATCAAACTCAACTGACAACAATTGTTAGAAACTTAATTTTTTTTTAAAACTTTAATCCCTTCACTAGTAGAGGTGCAGATTGTAAGGTAGTCTTATAGTAAATGGGATAAGTTGTTCTTAGTGCTGGAAAGCATTTCTCTAGATGGTGCGACTGAACACAGCCACTACGATTTGAAACCCTAGTAATTAGATAAGGTGACCATAGGTAGGTAGTGCCCTATGACTACTATACATACATGATCAGCACTTGGTATAGTGATAGGGTTTGATAGGGCAGTTCTACCAGTGCAATCATTTGTGACCACTAGATGCAGGGCTGCGATGGCATAACAGTTAGCAATACCACTTTGGTTTGAAGCGGTCTAATCATATCATCTTGAGAAATACCTTCCAGGCATCAGTGTTAGTAATGTGTGTGCACTACTTAATCCTATGTGACATATTCATCCACACTATGAAGGCATTAAAGACGTGCTATTGTGAATGTAACAGATAACCTTTTCCGCTTATGAAAGGAAAAGGATTCTGTTTACCGAACCTAAAGCTCTTAACAGTCTATTTTCAATTCCCCCAAAGTGCCTTAATCACCTGACTGTGCAAAATCCAGTGGTTGAAATAATTATAAAAGAAAAGGAGAAATATTTGCAAACTATCTAAACATCCGGTGCCTGTTGCTACCTTACAACTGAGCTACCACCATAGTCCTTAACTCTTGATTGGTTAGAATTACCTGGGTTAGAACCCCCTCTGTAGACGACTGGCTGGTTTTTGTATTGGAGGTAATACTGAATATGGCCCATCTCATGGTGAGTTGTCACCAGGTACTTATTGGTGATATCCGTACATTGCTTTATCCTGTCAGAATAAAGGTTTTCTCTGACTTAATATCTTTTGTCTAAATACCCTTCTATTATCTTTCCATGAGTCTAAATGTTCAACAACTATGGTGATGAAAAGAGATCGAGAGGCAAATGTAATCTGCCCATAGCAGACCCAATAGTTTGAACTTAAGTAAATGCATAAGGGCTTACTCAGCTAATGCAGTAAGATCATTAGTTGGGACGGGGAAGATAATGTCTTTCATAAGGATGGATACATTCTGACAGTTTAAAAATCTACATAAGGCCCTGGGTGAGAAAGCAAGTATAGATTGACTTTTGCATCACACTGTTAATCAATAGCAAACTGTAACACACATTAGTACTTGACAGATTATTTTCCGCCATTCACATGATTAAATTCACACTGCTGCTAGTAGTTAGTTTCCTAACTCAATAGTGGTTACTGGGGTTAGTCCTCGTACTACTGCCAACTATTTTCCTGCCAGATGCAAATGGTCAAGCCTACACCGTAATGTTTGGCTCTCGATGCTGGCCCAATGTTGGCCCAACATATTGGGAAGGACATACAAATCAGCAGGCGTTAGATAATAATTATGCCATTGTGTACAACCATTATGCAATTTCAAGGGCCAGATTTCCTATTTTCAAGATCTCTCATGCAAGGTTAGACAAGCCAGGCATTTACAGCTCAGGTTTTTACCTGGGTTGGCTCCGCGTCTGAATACTAACGGTTGGTGTGCATATTGCAGATAGTACTGGGCATGACCCATCTCATGGTGTATTACCCTGATATAATCTGCTGTGATGTCTGTGCATTGTTTTACCCTGTAGTTTCACCAAATAAATGTGAGATTCTTATACAAGGCTCACAACAGAACTAACAACTGTTGAATCTACCAGAGATCCTTGTAAAACTGAACCATAAACGTCCGTAATTGTATAGCAGGGAACCTGTGTAGGTTTTACAAGAAGCCCCAGTTGGCAGTACTGTGGACACAAATATACAAGTAATAAAAATTATTCACTGACTAATCAATACCACTAGATGGCTCTGAAAAGGTATTATATGGTACTCGCTTCCACCATGATAGGAATTCTAGTTTGAATTGGTCATCATGACAATTTATAAATTGTAATATTCTCTGATATGTAAGATTTATTGCAAAAGCCACTAACCTGAAATCCTTCTGGTTGGAGAAGTCCCATGCGGAGGCATGGCAGACCACCTGACGGTCCTTGGGCTTCACAATCATTGACTCATTCCAGAACTCCTCTGGCATGGGGAGCATGCCGAGGGATGTAAAGAACTCATCGGAGAGCTCAAACATACGTTCAGCTGTATAGTTCTGTAAAGGTAATTGAAAAAAGAAACAATATTCAAAGAAGCTACAGACAATTGTTATGCATTTGGATGTCAAAGAGTTTTAAAGGTTTCTTATGCCAGGATATCTGATGACGGTTACAAACCTGTTCCACAAGTGCAGCAGTGACATCAATGGCTGCCTTGTCCTTGAAAGGACGTACAATATCATCAATGCTACTCCAGGTCTGGGCCCACATATTTCCTGAAATAGTAAATATCATACTAATTGATTGGTAAACTATTCATGAAGAACCATATTGAGAGAAACTTCCCAACCTCTAAGAAATGGTTAAAGCATTGGTTTATTGAAAGAAGAATGAATAGATAAATGATTGATTAAAACGTAGAAATGTTTGTGTTTTAGTCCCCCCCCCCCATTCCTTTTATAAGACCATTAGACAGGACGTGCTAGTAACATCCGATTCAATCCTGTAATGTTAAGCCACGCTAATTTCAAGGATACAGCTATGCGAGAATAAAATGCTTCCAGCACTTTATCTATATTGACAAACACCTACTAAGGCCAGCTCAGTGACTTCATCTGTCATTAGAAGTCAGTCTGGTACTCTATGGTGAGGGGTAATTAGAATTGGAGGCCTGACTCAGTCCTGCCACCTGATGGGATTAGCCAACACTACTCAGCTGTGTGATGTCTCTTTTCACCAAAAAAGGGAGGGCAGCTGAGACCTACGCTTATCCTGAGTTTTATGGATTGCAGTCGTTTCTCATCAGAATGAATGACATGTGATTAGAGGAAAACCGTATGCTGTCATTTTGAGAGGGTATTCTAATGACAACATTTTCTTTAAGGGAATTACCCTTAGATGATATTATCAGAGTGGCCTTCTGAATATGATATTTTGTGATAGTTCACAGAAGTATGTTCTAGCTAAATTGTCAAGGTATAGCACAGAGGTAAAGATACAGACTCACATTGTTGGATATAATTATGAGCTGCCACACAGAAAGACAGCTGTATGCCTAGGGTGATTGAAGTGCATGAAGCATCCTTTCTGCATAGCTCATTTACGAGCTACTCCTGACACTGACTTATGATACTCCTGTAAACCAGTGGATGAGTCATCAAGGGAAAGAGCAATTCACAACAGGGGGGCTAATGAGTAGGACACAGGGAATGAGGTGTTCCTGTAACCTTTCACCTGTGCATAGTGAATCTAATGTCACACAGGCAGACCTCTGCTCACCTCTCTAGATGAACCCACTACATTCCCTGAATACCTAACATATAGGGTTTGCCTGTGGGAATACCTAGGTTATAGCCTCTGAAGGCTTGTGGGGGGATGGAGGTGATTATTATGTTAGTGCAGATGAGTTAGGGCTTCTCCTTTGTCAAGTCAAGAACTGTGCTATTGTATGCCACCCTCCCATAGTCTAGGTAGTAATGAACAATGATTGGATTTTGGTGTAGCTATGCTCAGGGATAGTGGGAATAAGCACTGAGAATATTGTGTCACTATTTGATCAACGTAACTGGAAATTCTAATGGATGAAGAAAACTAGGTGGGAAATAAGTGAAACAAGAACAACAATTTGATATGCCTGCCATACTGCAAATGTCAACCACATTAGTCTCACCAAGTAAATGAGCAGGTATCTGGCGTGACTTTGGGAAGTCCTTTCCTTTGTATGTCTCCATGAGCTTTCTGCGGGTGTAGGCGTGTAGCTGCTGGTACATGGGCTTTACCTGGTTCCACAACCTCTCGATATCAGCCTCAAATCCATCCATCTCATACCAAGACCTCCAGTAGGCACCCTGGTCACTGAAACCTACACGTAAAATAAAAATCACTATGATGAAGTATTGACTAGGATTAACTTCTGACTGCCATGATAAAAAAAAGTTGAATGGAAAATCAAAGAGTAACTGTGGCCAGATAAGGGGAAAGGGCCCTCCCTGTGGGATTTTTAGTTCTGGGTTTGGCCACTAGGAGAGCTACAAAGGCTACAAATGTGCAAAAATAGGCCAAAAACTGGTAATATATATGTTTTTTTCTATAGAAAAAGATGGATTTCTCCAAAACGTTCTATTTTCACTCATTTCCTATATATTTAGAAGGTAAATGGAATGTTTTAAATCCAAAACAAGGCCTAAATAAGGGTTCCCATGGAAATGTGTTGCCATTGCAACAGAAGAACATTCTAAATAGAAAAAAAAGTAAATGGCACCAGTCCATAGAACAATTCACGGGGATTTAAATGCTGAAAACCGCATATAGATCCTATTTCTACATCCAATTAGATGCATTATTAAAGCAAAACAGTGAATGATAGAGCGTATTGGCTGTATTGATATGGTTACATCATCCCATATTCATTAAGCCATATCTCCATGACCCATGACCAGAAGAGCTATCTGCAAGTGTTATGCCTTATTTTAAAGCTGAAGACTTCAGTTTTAAATGACACGTTTCACCTCGGAGGACCCTTTCTCCTCATCTGTCCACAATGTTATTGTTATCAAAAGGCTTTACTCATTCTCAAATTACATTTCATCTATAGCGTTTCAAATTCAATTTGAATTTGGGAAAATTCTATGCATTCTACCACTAGGTCACTCTTAGACCATATCTAAATTACTTACCATCCAGCTTGGAGGCCTCATTCTGGAGGTCTACAAACTCCTCATACATAGTCTTCATCTTCTTCCCTGTGCTGTCTCTCCACCCCTTCCATGCCCAGCGTAGGTCCTCATAGTCACGTGACGATGCCATCAAACGGGTCAGACCTGCAGACAATCATATATGATATAGACACTATCCCAGAAAAACAAGAATCCCAAAAGCCTTAGATGATACCAATAGCTTACTCTGAAAGATAACTGCACTAGGAAGACACCTCTGTATCGATAAAAAAATGGCTATATCACTTACACTGGTTTGGTACATTGGTTATTTCTATTGTTTCCTTTTCTACATAAAATAATTTCTAGAAAGTACATGTATATAACTTGTCTTCAATAAAAGTAACTCTAGGAATCTATTGTGATTCTTACCTGGCTCCAGGCTGTAGCACTTAGACTTGTCAGAGTCGGAAGGTTTTCCACACACTGTTCCTGTGCTATAGATCTTCTTCATGCTATTTCTCAGCTCAGTCACCTAAAACACATGTAGACAGCTATTTAGATTTACTTTAAATCATTTGAGGATGGTGTGCTACATCAATGTCAATATGCAGTGATTTTCATTTGTGTGTACTTGTTAGGAAGTTTACTGGATACGACAAGAAAACTTACAAACTCTGAAACATTTTTTTTTTCAGATATGTAACCTGGAAATATTCACTTGACTAGACTATTTTGCCACCACAAGGCTGTGTAATGACAATGGACTGAGCAGTCATATGCAATTACAATATCGCACTTATTCTCTCGAAACGCCAAAACATATCAACTGAATTTCTCACAGAAATCTTTGATGTGTATTTGAACTTCAAATGAATACCTTACCTTGGTAACCTTTTCTGTAGGAAGGTTGGCAGTGTTGGCTACAGCCAGTTTGCTGAACTGTCTCTTGATGTCCTGATCCTGGAAGTTCTTCCAGTCAAACATGGACGTGTTCTTAGCTGCCTCATTCTTGAATGCAGAGCGAGCCACACTTGCCTCAGTCTAGAAATAGATAGAATAGCTCAATAGTAGTACAGTTCCAAAGTTCTATTGATTTTCAGATATGGCCAAATGCCATGGACATGTACTTGGGGTTACTCACTTTGAGCTAACTATAAAATTGTACTATTCTTGTGTGACATTGATTTGAGCAGGTTGGTGGATTTGGGACAATTTTTTAAAGTGAGTGGTAATTTATCATCAAAAGACGGATATATATATTTTAAGTTTAAATGTATTCCGAGGGGCATGAGAACATAAATTTGCTGTTTTAGAGAAATAGATTGAATGCATGACTCAGGTTTACAGAGGAGGGGAAGCAAGGACAAGGATTGCCATCTCGCAAATGACCAAGAACTGCACCAAGGGTTGTAGATGCCTTGAGGATGAGGTTATTTAAATTAGCACTGTTTTTGACATTTATAAGCTTCACGTGACCACTCATTATCTACAGTGATCACACTTGGGAACTTCAAGATTCCTCTCGTACAGTGAAGGATACTGTAACAAGTAAAGCTTATTATAATATACCCAATTCTGATTTGATTGTAGTTAACTGACAATCAATACACCTTGAATAGGGTGATACATGTCAAGGCATGTTTATATCTAATCTGTACACACCCTAAAGCCTCAATTTCACATAAAGTGCCTTACAACATGTCCATGGTGTATCAAGGTCATCCCGGTGAGTAACTCGCCGTGATTGCATCCATGCACTAGGCCAGTAGTACATGGGTGATACCATCCAAACAGTTTGGCATGATGCCCCAGTACAATTCAATATTATTTTAACCATAGTGGCAAATGAACAGGATTCCCCAAGGTATCACATAGTCCTTATAGGGTTAAACCATCGATCTCTACAGCTGACATGTTATACATTATTACTGGCATACCTATGTGTCCTGGAAACAGGAGATATGGTTTGCTAGGCACAGAGCATGATAGCGCCAATCTCCCTAATGTTATCAAGATAACACTGGTTGGTAAGGTGGTAATCATGTAATCTTTCATCATACATGTGTCACCAGATGCGGATCTATAGATTAAGGCTGTTGACTGTTGACAGCAAGGTTAAGTAGATTATCTGACTGTCATTGGACTACCTCGGCCAATCTTTAGCCAAAATCTCACCATTCTTCATTTCCAGTGAAATTAAAACCTGTTATAACACTGTTTGGTGAAGTCAGAGTGCATTATCCTGAATGCTGCATTCTGATTGGCTGATTGACTGTGCATTATCTAGATGGATAATGCACTCCTGGCAAAGGAGGTTAACTTCATGTCATCTTTAGACTTCACAATTGACATTCATGTGTTGTCATGTGGCTGATGGGTGATTTTTCTGTGTTATAACGGGAATAATGCATGGGGCATGACTGTGGTACTGCTCTAGACTGTATTGAGACATCGAGGGGCCTTATAGGCCTCTAAATTGACAACAGTTATAGCCAGACTTTTGTTGGACTGATAGATGATAAAGTTTGATATAGAATGTGCTTCTTTTCTTCTCTTTGGCACTTGGTGACCTTTCAAATAGGTTATTTAAAGAAAACGATTTTTGTTGGACTGATAGATGATAAAGTTTGATATAGAATGTGCTTCTTTTCTTCTCTTTGGCACTTGGTGACTTTTCAAATAGGTTATTTAAAAAAACCGATGTCTACTTGCTCTACCAACTTTGAATTTAAACCATGGGCAGGCTTCTCCTAAGATGAATAAACCCTCGGGACAGAGGAAGAGTGTCCATAAAAGAGGTTCCATAAAAGTATTATGAGCCCGGGGCCAGAAACTGATATGAAACCAAACCAAACATACAGAATACATTCTATACATCTCCATTAAAGACTGTAATACCTCGCATTTAAGCTTTGCCTTATACCTAAGGTTAGGCCCCTACTGCCCCTTATTGAGTTAGCAAAAGTTTGGGGTGCACCTTATATGAGAGGATGATAAAATAAAGAACAGTGACCAACATGTCCGTCCAGATGTGCCATATAGGATTGGGCTAAGCGCGTATTTCACTGCCCTCGGTCTGCCGAATTCTTGCTAATTTGATATAAATCCACTATACTACTAGACAATTGCATGAAATGAGTCACTGTAAGGAGTTGTATATTAGGCGGAACATTCACCTACTAACATATGCTTTCCACCTATATAGATGTGGAGAATACAATGACATAAGGGACGTTAACACCAGATTCCATGATGGTAATAGACTAACAGTTCCTCCCACTGTTGAAACAGTGGTCACTCCTAGTGCTTTTTACAGGGCTATTGTAATATGGAATAAGCTCAAACCAGAATATACCAAAATTGAAAATATTAACGTATTTAAAAGAAAAATTAAGACAGAATACGATGAAATTTTCATGTAGAGCATAGCTCTGTTATGTCATCTTTGTATCACCTCTCATCACATCTCATCTCATCTTTTCATCCTGATCCCAGTTTATATGTGATATAATACAAAAGATAGATGAAACAAAATGTGAATTTATAGCTCATTAAGCAGAATACAGTGTCGCCATACCTTGATTATTACCGTAAGTAATAAATGAATAATAATTGCTTGTAAGGGGGGCTAGCGGGAGGACTGCAACGCACAGATGCTAGCATTGAATCGATACGTATACTTGCTATATTGTATTAAGGACCCAATAAAACACTTAAAAAATATCTGATTACAGTGTTTTTAATTACACAAAGGTATAGAAAATACCGGTTGGATCAGTGAATATTCTACAGACCGATGGCAGTGGAAAACCCCCTTTAGTATTGATGCACCATACATAAGTAACCATGCCTTGTATATGGGGTATTACGGTTGGAGAGTGCACTAGCAGGTGGGACTTTATACTTTACAGCCAAATGTTTGGCTTCAAGTACATCAAGTGTCATCTTCAAACTATATATATAGTTTAAACCACACCTTGTAGGTGAATCGTCCTGCATTCAATCCCTATCAGACATCACTACTACACAGAATCGATACTCTTAAAGATACTGGGCCTCTAGTGACACAGCACCATTTTAGTGCGTAGTAATAGTGAATATTAGTAATTTGGAATCTTAAACCTGAACATATTCATAGGCGTATGTCAAGCTGCAATGCCAAAGCAGTTTCGCCACTGGATTCCTGGTACTATCAGGGTTAGTGCCACCTCAACAGGGGTGAAAGGGATTTTTAGTTTCAAAGACTTTCAAAGATGCTTTGGGAAAAGAAAAAAAGAGTCCATATGAACATAAATACCATCTGCAGGTTTCTGACACAATGGGAATGTGATCATCACTGGGAACCTCTCAAACGGTTTCTTAGATTATGATATAAAATGTTGAGCTTTACTTACAGATAGTCTCTGGTTGTGATCAGTGAGGTTGGTGTTGTAGTTCCAGGAGGCCAGTGTAGATTTGTAGAACACTTTCATTGCCCTTTCATTGTAATCATTTAGCCACTCTTTGGCTACATTCTCATCTGTGATCTTTCCATTTGCAGCTTGTGATGATTCCGCCAATATACCGCAGACTAAGGCCACCAACAGGGCCACATGGGGCCGAGTAGTGTAAACCATCGTCAGTGAAAACTCTATATATATTGTAGCTCTCGCCTTCTCCTCTTCCCGGCTGCCTGTGCTCCTGGTCCCTCCTCAGGCTGAGAGGTATCTGGCTCTCCCTACACAAGGCCCACCTTTATATATAGTGGGAGTACATCCACACTGGAGCTATGTGCTATTGCTTAGAGATCAGTCAGTATTCATCTAATCTAACAATCAGGACTTTAAGACTATTAGTTGGTTAACCTTTTAGGTGCCACATTGTGCACATATTTACTGACATACTCCTTATGAGCAATTATTTTGCATGAATCATTGTGCTATTGATGCACCATTTGAACATGACCTCCTTCAAGAGGGCATGGGTTAAATATTTCTTGCTCCCATCTCCACCATGTGATATGATATTTTCAAAAGACTTATTGGGAGACTGGTGTTGGGCGGTTAGATACAGATGAAGATATACACCATTGGGAAAATAATTTCCTTTAGGAGGACGTACAGCTTGCCAACAGGAAACAAAGCTAATTGTCAACAAAACAATCACAAATTTGAAAATATCCAATGTTTGTTCAAAATCAAGTTTAAGTTGTCAGATACATAGCCTAAATCATCTTTAGAATGTAGAAACTAACTGTAGGATAAATCGAGCCTGAAAAATGGATGTGTGACATTGTGAAAAGTCTATATTTCAGAGATTTTCTAAGGATAAAACCACTAAAAATCACAATGTCACACATCCATTTTTCACGCTTGATCTACAATAAATCAATATACATTCAGGTCCAGACCCCAGTATTTGTTTTAGTTAATTATATTAGGCTGTTAGATGACACAGACAAAATATATTGAATGGGGTTGAAAGCATTTATTTAGATTTTTGATGATTATTATATGTATCTCTAAATTGTGGGCAATGTAGGATCCAGCAACATGATCATAATTCCTTCAATAATAGTGCAAATTCCTTGCAAAATCACCAGCAATTCAATATTTATCAACACCTTGTCAATTCTAATTTTCAAAGAGATATCCCTATTACCTTGCAAATTATAATGCAATAAAGTGCTCAGAAAATGGTGTGGACAATGGACTTGCCGGATCTTACACCTAAAAGACCTTCAGTAAATGTCTCATAGAATAATTATGGTATAACCTATCTATTTAATCATATAATTCATGTTATATTCAGGTCATAATAATCCCCTTATGCAAAAATCGATTAATCTAGCTCAGATACTTTTTGTCAGCCTAAGGGGACAAAAAGAAGTTGTTTTGACACTATTTCAATGCATCTAATTTGTTTGAAAGTTGAGATCCCTAAAATGAAAATTGCCCATATATATATATATATATATATATATATATATATATATATATATATATAAATATATATATATATATATATATATATATATATATATATATATATATATATATAGGGTTTTATGTATGCCTCAAGGCAACATTTCTTAGAGCGGGTAAATTATTCCCACATCACTCTGACATCTTAGTATCATGGGAGAGTATTTCTGATTTATTAGTAAATTTTTTCTTCTGCCAAGGCATCTGAAACCTTTGACCAATTCCATGATTCATTTGGGCTATATAATAGACAGTTAATGCAAAACAATCAGATGAAACATATTGTATTATATCATTTATTACATATCAGATTCATACATGAGTATTTTGTAACCATTTTGCATAGTAAAAACCCTGAGTAAGCATTTTTATATCCAGGTCTCAAGAAGCCTGCCACATTCGTCATACTGAGAGCCAGTGCTGCCCTCTGTCAGAACGAAGCAGAACTCTCTTCATAGACTTGAATATAATAATCTTCAACATGGCTTGATACAGCACACACAATACATGAACACTTTTAACTTGCCTGCATTTATACTAGATGCATTCTTTTATGATATCAATAAGGTCCATTTAAGTTCTTTGATATTCTTATTCATGTATATTATCACCCCTGTAAAGTTTACAATCATTAACTAATCCTAGTACGTTACTATGTTCATAGTGTTCAAGCTATGTTGCAAAAGGGTAAGAACATAAGTACCATCCACCAGAAATAATATTTTCTCTTGCTCTATATACTCTCAGCATTTAACATTTTAAAATCTGACTTAAGCAGTAATAAAATCAGCCTCAGGCTATATCTAACCTATTTATTCATCATACATTCTGGCCAAACAACTCACAGGAGAGATAATACAATAGAAACCCTCTATTCTATATTATTTTCCTGACGCAATTTCACATTTATCACAACATGATGGGGCATACAGTGAGGAAGATATTCTGTACATAATTAAGTCTACAAGGTACATGAAGACATTCTCTGAACATTTGCATCAACTCTTACTTGTACATACAGCAATGAAATCATATTGGTGTATATGCCCTAGTTCACCTACACAAGATAGTATTTTACATATGATTCGCTCATTTGAAGTCTTGGTACACCTTTCAGTGATTAGTAATATATGTCATTTCTTTTAGTGAGCTATCAATGTGTTTGGCTAGAAAGGACATTCTTGCAGTTTATATTATTTGTATTGTAATTGCAACCTATTCATAACTTCCTACCTTTTAGAAAACCTTAGAGAGGAATGTCATAACAACTCCAGAAAATATTGCTACTACAGATGGTAGAGCAAATGTACCTGAGTTATTTAGTCCAGCTATGCTGCCATCAGGGCAATTATCATCCCAAGTGACATCATAACCCTTGTTTTGTTCCTTTAGCCAATCTAGTAGTGGCTTGAAATAGTCCAACATGGGCTGGGCGTCCATGGTCCTGCTGCCTGTGACTTGTTCTAGGGCATCAGGCCACTTCTTAGAAGAACCAAGAGCAAGCATGTTTCTGCAGAAAAGGGAGTATTGATTGTACACTACATGTATGAGAACAGCCAGTTGATGATCAGTTAAAAATAGAAAAGTCATTTTATAATATTTAGGCCAAACTCCTCTGCAACAAAAGGTCCTCCTTTTTTGTAAAATGTTCAAGAAAACAAAAAAAGAAAATGTATAGGCTTACGAGGGAACCATCTCATATAATGCTGCTTCTATCATGATTCATTCAATATCTATAAAATGAAAATCTAAATCAGAGTAGAAAATATTATTCATGAATTATTCCTTACCCTAGTTTGGTACCAGCTGCTTTAGATTGGTAGATGTCACACCTGTGGAGGGGAGCTGTGTTACCAGCCGTCTCACACAATGCTTGTTGGAGCTGGAACTGCAGGATGAAGGACACAAAGTACCTGAATGCAGAAGAAGAAGATTATTATGCACTGCATACTTAAAATGATCAGAACAATTATTCCCATGCTATTTCAATTGTAATGATACAGGAATTGACAATTAAAAAGAAGGTTTAAACAATAACGTAATAATTATATTGAAGTAAAAAAACTGATGGGTCTATAAAATGAGCAGAGAAGAGTGCCTACCTGATGTATGGAGTGTTACCAGGGATGTGGTACTTTGCTCCTGGGTCAAAGTCACTTGTCTCCCTACTGGCTGGTGGGGCTACACCTTGGTGCTTACACCTGAAATTTAGAGACATACAAATGGGTGTTAAATTGGTCCTTCACTACATATATTGACAGTGAGGCAGTGATGAGCAGGGATACATTAGGACAATGAAATAACAAGGTCTCTTCTAATGCATAAATGAGCTACACCTTAATGATTTCTAGCCCCGTAAACTTGATCACAATTACTGTTCATAAGAATGAATGAATAAATTAAGTTAGAGTTGATGACTATTTCTTGATGAATAATCCTTCCAGTTATCAATGTTCTAGGGGACCAATTTATCACAACACCCATTTTGACAATCAACCGACCTCAGCTTCCACCAATCTGTGTTGTAGTCATTGGGTTTTGTGGCCCCCTTATACACGGACCACCGCCACTGGTCAATCAGGTAGCCAAAGGGTAGGAAGGCAATCTTCTTCAAGGCTTGGGACATCAGGAAGTTTATATCTGCCTCTGTAAAGCAATGGCATTATGGTTGATGGCCAGGGTTATTAGGATGATCTAAACGTTGTTTGATTACAAATTTGTCATGGGTAAAATAGATCTTGTTCATTTGACTATCTTAATCTGCCATTAAATTTGTAAGGAGATGCAATTAGGTGGGTGCTTTTCCCTAGAGTTAGGACGATTGCAATACATATTTGTACTGTATCAATTTGATAAGTGTGATTCAGTGTGTGCAATAGCATAATATATAGGCTGTATTGTTTATCAAGAGTGGAATAAGAATAGATAGATCGCAGACAAATAAGACAGAAGTGTTCAATGTTATGTACTACGTACTTCATTCAAAGAATGAAAGTATGCAATTATAAATCTAGATTATGATTTTTAACAAGAGAAGGGCCATTATCTAGTTGGAAGCATTCTCTAATGTACCAAATATCATCTAGTACATTTATACAGTGTCAGATGGCCGAGGTCAACCTTGGAATAACCATTTAAAAAGATATAATATAATTATACATTGCATTGCGGTCGGTAGGTATTTCCTAATTTAGCAGAAATAATCACTTACCAGTATCATTTTCAACTTGATCAAGAAGTCCTATTTTATGAAGATGTTCCGGTGTAGCTACAGAGAGGGCCATGACATCTCCAACAGCCTCATGGAAACCTTGGGGAAATCAAAACTGTATTACTCTATGTGATAAAGTATTTAAACAATGGTTAAAAGTCAAATTCCATATAACGTTGATTGACATACTATTAAATATTCTACATTTATAATTGTTTTGACAGAAAACTCATCTAACAAATAGTACATACCGGTAGTATCTTTATCATTCAAATTCTTTTCTCAAACTTATGAGTTTATCATGTTAGTAAAATTGCAAGCAATGTTGTCAGTAAAGAAATAGCATTGAAGCTTTTCAATAACACTCCTTATAGATGATATACAAGCAGCACTCTCCTAAAGATGCATTAGTCACACACCACCGAGGTTCAGGAGAAGTGCAAGCGGTCAAGGGTTCTTTCTTATTCTATGCATCTCAAGGGTCAGATGCAGGACATGCTAAGGAGGGAATGTGCATACTCTTTAGAAAGTTTTCTGACAAGTGTAAGCTACACCCTGAACATTTGGCTATAATAAGACATTTTTTCTTAATTATCTTTCTTCATCAAAATTAACTAAATATGATAGTTCCTTGCCTTTAAGCATCAAATATTATGCACAATTTCCCTACACATTTTATAGCATTCCATGACAGGGCTAAGATAGTTAATGTGATTGTCCATATCTGTGCATGGTCATGGTACCACCCTTCATATCTGTAGGCTAGAAGGGTGACCAATGGAAGTGATATTTCTTGGATAAATGAATGATAAGAACATGTCAAGGAATGCCTGATGAAGGTATATATATTTCACTGAATGATCCAACATCGTTTTAGGACAATTATTGTTCCTGTCATTGAGATTGTCTTGAAACCTTTAGGACCAGCAGCTTCCCAATGGTGTTTCTACGCTTTACCTACCTGGGTTGGCCCCGCCCCGATACTCTACAGGCTTGTCCTTATACTGGAGGAAGTACTGGATGTGGCCCATCTCATGGTGAGTGGTGACTAGGTACTCCATGGTCACATCTGTGCACTGCTTAATCCTATATAACATATGTAGGTGCACATGGAAGATGTTAGGGGGTTAGAAGCTTGTGCAAGTTTAGTCTTAACTACTGTGAAAACTATACATGTTGCCAGTTCCTATAGTAAAGCATAGACAAAGCCCTTCACCACCAGCCCAGCAAATTAGAGGCAGCCATAAGTGAGTCTGGGTGACCATGGGTTAAACCATTTTGTGTCTGAATGCAAGGGGTGAGGATGTGTGAGATGTGTGTGAGCTTTACACACCTCTCACCCATCCTCACTCAAGTGTCCCTAGTGACCAGGGTGAGTTGGGTTTAGATGTGTCAGGCCTGGGTCAGGGCCTTCTAGATACACGCACAAGGTGTGAGGATGTGGGAGTTATGCATGAGATTTCCTCCACCTCTCACCCATCCTCACTCAAGTGTCTCCAATGATTACGGTGGTTGAGGTTTAGATGTGCCAATCCTGGGTGAGAGCCTTGCAGATTCTCACACAAGGTGTTCAAAAGTGTGCAGTGTGGGAGGTACAACACAAGTCACACATACCCACACCAAGCAAGCCCATGAGTGAGCTCTCTCAAAGCATCAGGCATCATCTGGCACAAACTCACACATGTGACAATAAGTAACTTATTCATTTTCCACAAGGTGGCATAAATAGACAAAGCCGAGTGTGATAACCCTCAGTGCTGACCAATTCAAGTGCTCCTTTGTATTTATCTCAAGTTAATTTAGTCAGATATGTTCAAAATTCGATTTATTTGGCATTAGAAATGATTTTATCATCAGTTATTTGACCGTTTTGGATGTTTTCCCAGGGAGTGTGATATGGGGAAGGGTTATCACACTGTGGGGTGTGATACAGAGTTTCTTGGTTAAGCCTATGGGGCTCTCGTATTCAACTTGTGATAAAGATCATTCTGGTTTTACTATACATCCCACTTGGCATAAAAACGGGTTTGTTTTTTTTACGTAAAAAAATGTTTTCATTTTGTCCTTAAGTTTCTCAAATGTTTTTTCAAACGTCAAAACATCCCAGCAAACAAAAAATGTTAAATCAAATGTTTCCTGATGGCTTGAAAAACGTTAAAAAGAACAGAAATAAATTGCTTGTTTAACCTAAAAACGTTGACTCTAAATAACATAGAAAACATTTTTGTATAATGTTTTACAACATTTGTTTTCTTTACCAATGGCCCCTGTACAACCCTTGTGAATTCATCATAGGTATATATATGATTGGCTATGGGATTTTCTACACATCTAATAGTACCAGGTTTTACCCAGTAAACAACAAATGTTTGAAAACGTTCAGAAACGTTCTTATATGGTTTGGATGAAAATGTTTGTATCTAGAATGTTTAAACAAATTTTTAAACCTTTTGGATGAAAATGTTTTCATCTAGAACATATAGAAACGTTTCTATATGTTTCAGTTCAAAACATTTTTATCCAAACCATATTGAAAGGTTTGAAAAATGTTTAAAAACATCATATAACATAAAGAAACCTTTCCTGCACTTTATGCATGTTCTGTTAGGTGGAAGCACTATGCCATTATTATATCTAAGTGAATAGTCCCATCTTTATGGAGATATGGTAGAGGTAGAAATGATAATCATCTGATGAATGTAATAGATACATAAAGTGTATAACTAATATTTAATACAAAAGCCATAGATCATTATCATTTTCATTGGTTATTTAACATCAATATTAGCATCATTTTTGTTGGAATCTTGTGTTCAATCTTCTACACTCTTAAATGAACTGAAATGGTCTACCTGCCTGCCCCAACCATACATGTGCATGGATTTCTGTACTGTGGTGCATATGGGCAAAAAATTATAATCTTTTGTCTTAATGAAGCAGCACCTCTTTTCTAAGATAATAACATAAGCAAATCAATACAATATCTATCACCAACGCCTATAAATGCTATGGGATGTTTGGAGGGCTGGTACAGGGGTAATTCGTATAAATGAAAAACGTTGTTAAACATTTGCAAACGTGGCACAATAAAACATTTGTTTGTAAAGTTTTTTTTAGCCTTATTTCGAGTGTAAGGTGTGCCTTATACATAAGGTATTATGGTATATTCACATTGTAAAGGTCAATTTGATTTGTCTATGGAACATAGTGCTGAAGTGGAAGAATCTAGATTTTATGCAGTGAAGTGGCAGTGTATGCCTATGCTCTTTGTTGGATCAGAAAAAAAAAGTGTACGGAGAATCACATGATAGTATATACCTATGAGAAAATGGTAGAAATACTGAGTATTAAGGTAAAATACTTCTTAATGTGTGATAATAGGGGTTTCAGCACAAGGGAGGTTAGACAGAGAATTCTTACTCTACCTAACACATGTTAACCCATGGTCACGCATCCTCACACAAGGACACTCAAACAGACACTAGGTGTATGGTGTGATACTACATGCTGCTCTCTGATCGGTCCTTGAGAATGGTGTGATTCTATCATCCTCTCTGATTGGTCTATGTTCAAATGTCAAAGTTCTTTGTTCATGATAGATAGTAGCAGTTACACCAAACAGACAGAGGAGGGAGGAGATATTGAGGTAGGTAGTCCTCTTTATTGTTTTATAAAGTTTTGCAAATGAGTTATATAGTTCTTGAGTACTCATAGAGTATTGCCCACCCTGCCCCTGTAACTATCATTCACATGTATGTCTGATCTAATCTGACTCTTTTCTTGTGAAACAGGTCCCAGAGAGGTCTTGAAGTTACAATACAGCTGCTACACACCGAAGAAGAAGATACCAATGAATGACATTTTGGAAGGAGGACAAATGGGAGAAGGACCTAATTGATGTTTCAATAATCAATAAAGAATTTAAGGCACACACACACACACACACACACACACACACACACACACATATATATATATATATATATATATATATATATATATATATATATTGGAGCCCTCCATCCTCCCTATTCTATAATAACATGAAATAAATACAGAGGGCCAGATCCACTTAAATCTGTCCAGCATTATCTAAGTTTACGTCACTCACACTAGCGACCAGTTTTGGCGACAAGTTTTGTGACTTATTCCATATCAGAAAATAGCGACCACCTTTTAACGACCACTATATTCAGTATTTAGTGACCTAAATGTAGATATGGCCAAAAACACCATAAACACGTAACTCATAAAATGTCTATAAAATAAGAGGTATATCTGACTCCATTCAACTTTTCAGATGATTGCCCCTTGGGCAACTACTTGTGTACATAATGCTACATGGTTTGTAACTTGAGTGACCTAGCTAACCTCATTAAGCGCCTTACCCCTTACTCATTGACTTAAGGCTGTATAACTTTGAGTTGGTTGTTACCTGGGTTGCCTCCACCCCTGTATACTACAGGCTGGCTTTTGTACTGGAGGAAGTACTGCACGTGACCCATCTCATGGTGGGTAATTAACAAGTACTCCATGTTCACATCTGTGCACTGTTTTATCCTGTCAGAGATAATTTAGATAATCTGAAAACTAACCACATAAACTCAAGGCCAAAGATTGATACACCTAGGATTTCCCCTGATGGTACTCGAGAAGAGCTGCAACCGTTTGTGGAGAGATTTTGGTTAAAAGGGTCCTTGCATGGCGCATGCCTCGGTAGATGGCCATCCTTTGGTATTACCCCTAGTGTTGCCGGACAGAGGTAATGGCAACCAGCTTATAGATAAAGTGAATAGAGCTTCGAGGTAACCTATTTCAAAACGATTTGCATGACCTAGAAAGGAAAGCTTAAGTAGAATCTGCTCCTGCAGTAAATGCCTTAACTATAGTTTACATAAACATATATTTACAAAATGACACCCTACACATAGCCAACGGGGCAGATATGATGGATTATTGACAACTTCCTGCTTTTTGGATTAAGATGATTTGTTCAACAAAATGTAGAGGAAGAGAAATTGAATTGGAAAATCACTATTGATAAATATCACTACAGCTCTTAAGGGCGAAAACCTATCATTTTTTTAAAAAGAAAATTGATTTATTAGTGTTGTTCTGGTCTGAGAAACGTAAAAAATGCATCTGTTGGCTATATGTCAGGTGACTAACTGTATAATTGTTGTCAAATTAAGTTTGACCCTTCATCAAGTCTCTCCTGCTTTTAATACCTGGGTTAGCCCCGTGTCGATAAGGTACTGGGCGCTCTTTGTATTGCAGATAATATTGGATATGACCCATCTCATGGTGAGTTGTGACAAGGTACTCCATGGTGATATCTGTGCACTGTTTTATCCTGCCAGAATGAAATTAATATCTACATATGTCGGCACATGAAAGTTCTTTGGCTCTATCGGCCTTATACAGATCAGCCCAAACTGATGCTGATAACTAATCATCATTCTTCTTTTCATTTTTATGCAAGGTATCTTATCCATCAGGCACTTTGCTATCTAAAAGAATATTGTCAGGTATCTGATTCTAATTGATGTCTGAATCCCATTATGATGCTCACATTAGGGGACATTGCTTTGCTAATAGAAAAAAGCTAAGTGTGTAAACCAAATTGCATTCAGACCCAATTACATATCTCCCTATGTCATCCCTCACAGCCACAATAGAGAATCTGATGGTCACCTAGATTTATCAGAATACTCTGTGAGGAATAGTTTTATTCATTGTTAATCAAAAATGATGATCTATGTTTCCTGAGTAGTCCAAGCAGACAGCAGGATTCAACACTCATGCAATAAACACACATAAATATAAATTGTCAGTCTCTTTACAAAGCCTGCAACAAGTGCATTTAGTACACTAACAAGTTGAATGTTAGTCCTACTCATTTGTATAAAACAACTTTTATGACTTGCGGCCGTCCATTTCGTACATGCTTTAGCATGGTGCCTTGGGGCTAAGTCGCCTGGGGTTTAACAGGCTTTTGATCCAATGAGGTAGCAATGGGTAAGTATTATCAAAGTAAATGTAGCCAAATTCAGCAATCCATCAAAACTGGCAAAAGCTATCCATCCAGTGGCATACCACTGTTACCTGGGTTTGCACCATCTCTATAGACCAGAGGTAGGTGGCGGTACTGTAGGTCATATTCTGTGTGGCCCATCTCATGGTGAGTTATCACTAGATACTCCACTGTTAGGTCTGTACACTGTTTTATCCTAAATACAAACCAATTTGGGTTGAATCAACACCATAATTCCAATAGTAGTGTTTTCCCCACAAGTACACTTTGTATATCACCTTTGTATTGGATTCTCATGACCAGCAAATCATATTTCAAAAACTCAGGACCATTTTGCTTATTCTGATAGTGGTACCAAATAGATAATCCATTTCCTGCAGATCTATTATTTTTACTTGTAGTGCTTGTATGGAAAATAGGCATTGCTCATCAAAATTCATTTTACTTCAAGAATTCATTATTTGATATTGACTTTAGATTATGATATTTCAGACCTCACTATTCACACCATAGACGGACACAATCGGCAACTTATATTGTCAATAAAATGAGCATGCAAAAGCAGTTATTATCCAGATTTGTATCCTTGAATTTGTAAGCTGTTAGTCAAAGGTTCCCTCAAAGCTCATATTTGGCCATGAAGACGAAAGGTCATTCACAAGGAAGTGTAACTAAGGGCTGGAAGTATTTATAGATATGTGAAGTGTATTACAGCCTTGGAACCTACCCAAGCAGTTAGTGTACTGAAATTGTATAAAGATTTTTGCTTGTTTTGTTTTGTTAGATTTTGCATGTTTTACCTGGGTTGGCCCCCCTCCTGTCGATAACAGGCAGGTGCTTGTATTGGAGGTAGTATTGAATGTGTCCCATCTCATGGTGGGTTATCTCTAGGTATTCACGAGTGATGTCAGTGCACTGTCTGATCCTGTATTGAAGGTATAGGTGTGTAAAGGGAGAAAACCTCCTATTTGTGCATATATATATATATATATATATATATATATATATTGAAGCTCAATGTAATATTTCAGAGAAAGTGGGGTATATTTCATGAACGTCTTCTGTAATTTAGGTATTGCGATCGAATCAGACTACTTGAAGGCACATCAAGAAGCTTCAATAGAACCTATACTATTCCTGGGCACATTCCTTAAAGGTGTAAAATCATTTGTTAATGGCATTGAAATCTAAATAAAGAGGGGTGAATTTGATAGGACAATTTGCAGCAATTTGTGTCTGATGTTGAAATCAACAATGGTCATAGGATACACACTGCTTAAAAACACTTGTTGGCAATATATATGTCCATGCTCAAAGACAAAACCCACAAACCTGAAGTCCTTCTGGTTGTAGAAGTCCCAGGCAGAGGCATGGCAGACTACTTCACGGTCATTGGGCTTCTCAATCATCGACTCATTCCAGAACTCTGCTGGCATGGGGAGCAGGCCAAGGGATGTAAAGAACTCCTCAGAGATCTCAAACATCTTAGCTGCAGTATAATTCTGTAGAGGAAAAATGAGTCATGATGAAATTATTATAACAGAATCTTGGAGTGTCCATATTAGTTATTGGCTTGATGAAAAATTGATGCTTTCATTTAGTTTGGGGATCCCCTTTCATGACTAAGACTGGGATTCAAAATGGAGCTGGGTGTCTGTGAAAAGAAATCATAGTTTTTAGATTGAGGGACCACATCCATCAATTCTTAGATGGGCAATACGTACCTTTTCCACTAGTTTAGTAGTGACGTCAATGGCTGCCTTGTTCTTGAATGGTCGGACAATGTCCTCAATGTTAGCCCAGCTCTGGGCCCACATGTTTCCTAAAACAATCAATGAAGTAAACATTATTCTACCATACACAGTTCTGATCATACAGTATGCAAGGCTGTATCAAGCTCGCTGTGCAAGTAATACTTTTCCTTAACCCGCTTTATGTACTATTAGTTTTCTTTGCAGTAGAGTGCAGGCTGTCAATAGCTAAAGAAAACACTGTTGAATATACCATTTATCCCCGTAAAATGTACCGAAAATCAAGGTATCTGTGATGCATTGAAGTTGTGTTATCTTCTCCAATGAAGCCCAAAAACTGAAAGGCCCAGTGAAATTGAAAGCCTTGTTACAAAGTTGCTCAAAAACCTCAACTGCTATTTTGACCGCATATCTATTTCATAGTGCAGCCTACTTTAACAAAATGAACTTGCTCAACTGGTAATCTAGTAAAATGCAGAATCATTTTTGGTCTATAAATTATAAATGAAAAGAATGGTCTCAAAGGTTTCAGGAGATTGTTTCAAAATGATGTTAATTTTTCACTACCTTCCTGGTCTAACATGAGTGAGACAGTGCGAAGCAGTGTGATGAAATGTTTATCTGTATGAATCTATCTTAGCTATAAGGGAAGGGACTAATGACCTAGGCACGAGCAATGTGCTGCTCATGTAGTCTTTTACCTTCACTGAGGGGGCTTAATGATGGCAGCAGACCTCTGCCCTCCTGATGGGCATACCAGGGTCATACCAGCATACCTCATGTACTCCTCCTGCTTCTGGGCATGCCTTTAACCCTTTAAGGAGGGCATCGCGATTTACCCCTCCATATGACAGTCTGTCAACCCTGCACGGCTGGCATGATGCATAGATGGTGAGCAAACTATTCAGGTCTATACCTATACATAATAATTTCATATGGCAACAATGAAATACACTATGTGGTCTCTGTAGGGTTACATTAGCATAGGATGTAATGGAGGGGGCAGGAGACAGTGGGAGGGTCTGTTTCTTAATGGGATGGGTGTAATGGTACGTGTTGAGTAGCTTCCCTGCTGAACCTAAGTTTGTTAGGGATTAAATATGTGGTGATCAGGTTTCACCCTGGGGTAATGAAAGGGCAGCGCTCTGCTCTTTACCAGATGTGATTCTGGTTGAACTCTGATGTTCAAATCCTTTCATCCAGATACATTTACAATGCAAACATATTATAGATTTCTACAACCTTTCTCACATCACATATCAAATATCGTACTTGCAATAGTATGTATGGGTTAAATCACAAAATATAGTCTCAAAACACAGTCTCATCTCAAAGTCTACTTACCTAGTATGTGAGCTGGTATCTGCCGTGATTTGGGGAAGTCCTTCCCTTTGTAAGTCTCCATGAGCTTCCTGCGGGTGTAGGCATGTAGCTGCTGGTACATGGGCTTTACCTGGTTCCACAACCTCTCAATCTCAGCCTCAAATCCATCCATCTCATACCATGACCTCCAGTAGGCACCCTGGTCTGTGAAACCTATGAAATATGATATCTATAAAATTGGTCTTATATATGTCAAGATCTACAGCAGATCCATTGATCACTGAAATCTTGGGGGAACAGCTTTAGCATATATATATATATATATATATATATATATATATATATATATATATATATATATATATATATATATATAATATTATATGAGTTTCAGTAAAATCAACTTTTTCTAACTGACATACTTGCATATAACACTGAATTGATGCTGGTTCAATTTGTTAACATCAGGGATTTGAAAGAAAGAGAATGTATACATTACAGTTACCCAGAATATGGTATTCCAATTTGTGATGTGCATCATTCAAATCTGTAGCTTCCTGAAGCATGCAGGAATATCCTCCAGAGTTGTTTATAAGGCTTATTTCATTAAAATACTCACCATCCAATTTCGAAGCCTCATTTTGGAGGTCTACAAACTCTTTATACATAGACTTCATTTTCTTCCCTGTGCTGTCTCTCCATCCCTTCCATGCCCAGCGCAGGTCCTCATAGTCACGTGATGTGGCCATCAAGCGGGTCAGACCTACAACAATCACAATATTGTTGTTCGTTTTATGGTTGATTCAACAAATGAATCCATTTGAAGTCTGAGTTTGAATAAATCAATTCTACTATAGTTTTAACCTTTTCTTCGCACTACAAACCATTTAAGTGCCGGTGTCTCAAGTAAAGGCAGGTCTAAAATCTAGGCACTGGTCTCAAATAAAGACTGGGAGTAGAGAGCTATTGACACTTATAGGTTCTAGGGCCCTTGAACAGGCTATTATTGTATGTTCTGTATAGATGTAAATGAAAAGTGAATTCCATGCAGACACCCTGGTGGCTGAGTACTGGAGGAGTGTCAATTTAAGAATAGTCCACAATTGCCCTCATCTTCCTCACCTGGCTCCAGGTTGTAGCATTTAGACTTGTCAGAGTCTGAGGGTATTCCACACACCTGTCCAGTACTGTAGATCTTCTGCATGCTGGCACGCAAGTCATTAACCTAAAACAAACATCATGATAGTCAGTTGATAAAATATTTACCAGGGACATTCTACTGTTGTATAGTTAGCAGTGCCACTTAAGCGTTGGTTCCACTGCCATCGGTCAGGCGAATTTTGCTAGTCCGCCAGAATTTTTGTATATTTTTGCAATAGTACAAATCGTCAGATAAGCGAAAATTCGCCCGACCAACGGCAGTGGAACCAATGCTTTAACCAATGCTTTAACCAATGCTTTTTGGGTAATGTTTAACAAAGCAGTCTTGAATGGAAACATGCATTTAAAACTTTAGAGACAATGCAACCTGTCTGCCAGTAATCCCACGGAGCATTTTCTATACACGCACACCACCTTGCATGTCAAATATATACACACACCCAAACTGTCCTCAAGGCATCCTCAAAGGCTATGCATATATGTTTATTTGACATGAATCTACCGGCAATAGTGTAGCCTCAGTCAGTTTCTAGATTATTTGATGATTTTTGAGCTTTACATTTAATTCAATGCGCCTATAACATTAGTGCTAATTTCAGAATGGCACTTATTTGAGAGCTCAGCACCCAAATGCTGGGCTTGTGACCAGCTGACTGAATTAAAGATGATTCGGGTCCTAGTCACAACAATAGTGGAAGATACAAGGCAGAAAATGTTTATTGTAATGCAGTTGATTGTCTCATAGAGGCCCCCGGACAAATAGTCTCATCCTTCTCCTCTCATAGAGCTTAGGGGAACCAGATACCATTGGCAGGGACAATTGGATCTATTTTGAGCCACATACCTGAATGTGTTCAGTGGATACATCCACATCTACCTCAACACATTCCCCTTCTAGATTGACAACTCAAATAGAAAGAATCACCATCAGAATGATATGGTTGTATAAATCCTTAAGCTTATGTTACAGGATCACTCTGTCTTTATCACAAGCAAACTCAGTCTTATAATGAATTTCGGAAGACTTAGCCAGGACTTCTGGGGGAAATTTGTGAAGAAAATGGCCTTCCAGATAGAGCTAAAAATTTGAATTTCTCTCTTGTATTGTCCAATTCAGGTGGTCTATATTAGTTTATAATTGGTTCACTTCTGCATTCAGAGTGAGCCAATCGAGAAGGATCATCCAACCAGTTATAAGCATAATTTTAATATCACATGACTAAATCTGTCACCCAACTTATGGTAAAGGAAAACTGTAGAATGGCTGACTGTCAACCTACCAATTTATTCCCCCTATTTAAAGATAGCAATGGCTATCAAAGCAAAGCTGAATTATTAAAGCATACATCTATGCATGGTGATGATAACAAACCATTGAAAACCAGATTGAAGTGCACATGGTCTATTGTTAAACTAATGGACGGGTGCGGTACCTGGCCATGCACAGGTAGCCGCAGGTAGGGAGAGTTCATCCCCTAGAGATTCTGTTTTTCTTGATATTCAGTCTGACTTAAATATTTAGTTTCAGGTCGTACCTTTTGAGTCCTGTTGGATACTCCAATTTGGCCTAACATAATGTTAATGTTTGACTAAGTTTAGGCAACTATAAACAGCAATATGAGCGCAATTGTCAGGCAAGCTGCTAGCTATAGAAAAGTGGGCTGTGTTAGTGTTTTGCTAGAATAGGGGATTCAGTACAATGGACTTCTGACACAAAAGTGTGCCTGGTGTGTATTTCCAAGTGGACCAGTGTTAAGAGATCTGCTGCTCTGTAGACCATGAAATCCATAGGTTCTGCAGAATTGGGCTTCCCAAGGTACTCATAATTACCCACAACCAGCATCATATCAACATAATTATCATACTTTAAATCTCTCCTGATAATCATCATGTATCTCGTGCCATTTATTATGTCTCACCCCTTGGAGTTTCCTTTAAAGTCTCATTCAGTGGTTCTCATCCACATTACCAAAGTGGAGCTTCTTGGACCGATTTTATATGAAGTGGCACCTAAGTATTGCAAAGTAACTATTAATGGGACATCTGGGCTTTTCCTTCTTCAATAAGAAGTTGTATATTCTTCATGTTATATTCTCTATTATTTTTGTAAGTGCTTTTTGTTGAATTGTGCAGGATGATTTACCTTGGTGACCTTCTCCTCGGGCAGGTTGGCAGTGTTGGCTACAGCCAGTTTGCTGAACTGTCTCTTGATGTCCTCATCTTGGAAGTTCTTCCAGTCGAACATGGACGTGTTCTTAGCTGCCTCATTCCTGAATGCAGAGCGAGCCACACTAGCCTCAGTCTGAAATTGAATAGAGACGAAACAATGAGATATCTATAGTATTACATAAGAATTGCTTAAGTCAATTCTTCTTTTCAATTAAACAATTGTCACCACTTATTGGGTGGGAGATTGGTGATAAATGTGTAGGTCCTTTTTGCAAGTGAATTCTTCTGATCAGTTCTGACAGGTTTGGAGTTTCTTCGGAAATATCTTAAGAGCTTTTTTGAATCAATACAGTGATTGGCTACATGGTGTTATTATTGTGTACATTTCTCCATAGATAGTTGAACCTTCTTTAGAACAGAATTATAGCAAATTCACCAGAACATGTTTTCAGAGGCAAGAGCTGATAAGAATATTTACAGGATAATTTATGTATACACACACTACACATAGTATGAAAATAGAAGTCAACTCATCACTAAACTAACAGATAATCACAGCACCAAATGAAACTACTAATAATTTATAAAAAGTAGAGTTTACAGCCAACTCCCAATCTATTTTTGACAGTAGTAAACCTATTTATGATATATATTCTGCTTCCTAGGGCCCCCATTAAGAAACCCCCTGATGTCTTCCATGTGGCTTTTTAGGTGCAATTACCTCCATCTAAGTACCTCCAGGTCATAGACTTCCTGAACCCAAACCTTTAATCTTGGTAAGAACCCAACCCCATCAAATCTCAATTTCCTTCCTCTCCAGACATCAAGGCTCAGAGGTTATGACATTCGTAACTCTTTGATGATTGGATTATAGCACTGACTTTACAAAGCAGTAGCAGGAATCTTGCTTGCTGTTTGGATCATCTGGGAATGTATGCTGGGGTCTGTTGCAAAACTGGAGGGCAATTCTCAAGATGGTACGACTAGACACAACCATTATGACTTGAAACCCTCAATATCAGAGTGATCATAGGTAACACACTACGACTACTCTGTATGATCAGCACTTAAGGCAGTAATTACATAGGGTTTGGTAGACCAGTCATACACTGCAAAAATGGTGTTTAGATCCTAAACACAATTCTAAACATATTCTTGCAACGTTTTTGTAATCACATTAATTTCCTAAACATGTTTAGCCAAACACTGTGCTTAGTTCAAGTGTTTAGAAATGTAGGTGTTTAGGTTAAAACTTTGTGTTTAGATATATGAATTTTTGTGTTTAGGTGTTTATGAATTTTTTTTTGTTTAGATGTTTAAATGATTTGATGGAGAGTTAAGGTTTGCAGACATGTATGCATTAAAAACAGAGATATATATTGTTTGTTTTCTCATTTACTGGGGGGACATCAGCAGGTATTTACTTGTCAAAGTCTCCAAAGATGTCAGCCACAGCTATATACATGTACATGTATTACACACTGCATCAGAATGAGAGACTTGAGAAAGTACAACAGCTTGGCAGGAAGGACATTGCCTTATCTATTCCAGAATAATATCAAATAGGTGTCAGTCATGGAGCTTATTGGTTATTTTATGCTAATGATGGCATAAGGTGAATCTAGTCAATTTTCTATTGCCCTTTCTATTCACATGACATTCTATGAAATGAAACCATGATAAACATGGGATTTGGGGGCATTTGTCACAACAATTGATTATAACTGTGTGCAGTTAGTCCATTCAACTATCTCAACTCTAAACATCTAGACATGTTTAGCGTAAATGTCTATGTAGTTAGAATAAAAGTGTTCATTTCCTAAATGTGTACTCGATGAGACACCTAACTGACCTATATGTTTAGGTTTTAAACGTGTTTAGACCTAAACATGTTTAAAATCTAAACACCATTTTTGCAGTGTACCAGTGCGACCACTAGATGCAGGGCTGTAATGTCATTTAACTGAGGGATCTCACTACAACTTGAAGGGGGTCTAGTTGTACCATCTTGAGAAATGCCTTCCTGGACATCCTCCTGTTAAAGTCATAACTCGTTTGTACTTTGTGGGAGAGAGATATCATTATATTCTTTAACCACAGCTGATTTTGACCTATGTTTCAATGGCAATATTATTGTGCAATACTCATATCTCCTGCAAGAAAATGTGCTCGCAGTGGTGGGATATATAAGCAAATGTCCACAACCATGGAATATTGCATTTATGTCTTGGCTACTCAGGTTTGAAAGCTTTTAGATAAAGAAACAATAATCAGCCCTGGTTGCTCCGGCAGGTCATGTGATCACTAGCCATGAATTACAACCTCATTGTATTCCATCCCCCCCATTGGATATGACGTGTCCAGTACTGTTCTATAGTAACAGTCGTATAACATAAGGTAAGTTTCTAACAACAACCAGATTGTTGTGCAATAGACCACAATCTAACTAGTGAGCTCCTTGCGAAGGATATACACTGAAAACCTGGAGGAACTAGTCAGTGGTTACCACCTAAAACTATAACTTTAGGCGGTCAAAATGAGGACTTTAGGTCGTCAGGACGACGACCGAAGTCGTCAGTATATAAATACTGACAATTAAGTCGTCATACTAACAACTTAGGGCATTAGGATGACGACCTAAAGTAATCATTTTGACCACCTAACGTTGTAGGTATTGTCAACCTGAGGACTTAAAGTCGTCACCACTGACAAGTTTCTGACCTTCCAGGTTTTCAGTGTACTCATCTATTGCGATGATAAAGGGGAATAGAACAACATGTAACTAAATGGTAAAGAAGGATTCACAATAGAAGAATATAAATCATTGCCCCTTGTCTGTAGATGTTAAGCATAGACCAGCAGAAATGAGCATCATTTAGGATATCCCATAGCCATAATGTACATTTTAGAAGAAAGCTCATTTTGAGTTCCCATCGCGGCTAATATTTTCTCCATAGATTGAAGTATTCTGTATAACAGTCCTTTTGTGGTCATGGGCATAATACATGTACTTATAACAGCAAATGTTATATTTTGAACACTTTTAGGCATAACCTTCTACACGGGTAGCTGATGTAAATTTGGACTGCCTAAAGTATATAGGTTCTAAGGTTACTTATGTGTAACCCTTTTAGAAGAGGATGGACTGATCCAATTTCAGTTCCAACATTGTCACCACTTAAGTCTTGTGTCCACAGGGCGAAATAAAACTTAGTACTGACAAAATTTCCCGACGACGAAACCACTTTTGTCATCCATTCCTGACGGTAAAACCACTTTTGTTGCCCATTCCTGACGACAAAAATTGAACTTGTTAGATATTATCGTCAGAAATGGATGAGAAAGGTTGTTTTATCGTAGGGGAATTTTGTCAGTACCAGATATATCGCTCTGTGGACACAAGGCTTTAGACAGATTTGCATCAACACCGAATCATACCATAGGCCCAAATCCTGTGCACTTCTATTATAATACTCCCACCTAGGGATCAACACCAATGACTCAATGTAGTCCAGGAGGGTGTTGCTCCTATAGTAAAAGGAAGAGCTGGCTAAAAATGCCCTCATTTCCAGTCCTTTATTTTCATGTAGCTATAACTTGTCCCTTTTGTTGCTCACAAGTGGTCATTCAAGTATGGTGCTAAAGAAGGGGGATTTGAGTAGGTACCTAGCTCGGAGAAGTCAGTCAGTATAACATAATATAGATTGTGTGACATGAGTAGGTACCTGATAGTACAGCTCTGTCTGTTTTAAACAAGGCAGGTGACTTTTCAGATGGATGTGGTGAGTGCAAGTACTTTGGTGAAGCATTGCACGACTTGTTTAGAAAAGAGGGCACATACTCACAGCTCTTTTTACAATAGGAGCAACACCCTCCTGTGGGTTATTTCAAAATGATAGTAAATTAGCACTGAAACAGCCTCGTTCTGAGTTATAGTCATCAACACATAGTGTCAACAATAGAATAAAGTACTAAATGAAACCCTGTCCTTCTTAAAGGGTTAATTGCATCCATACCACAATGGTCTGCTCAGGTTCTGGACTCCAACAATAAGAGCCACTTTACTTCTCACAGCTGGAGGTATGGTAGGGACTGATGAAGAAACCATCACCCAGCCTTCTCTATGGCCAGAAACAATGGGTGACATGCAGCTCTACATTCCTTCAAATGAACTCATAATGAGCAGTCATGCAGAAAGAACTATTCATTTAACCCTTCATGGATGTCCCTATTGGCTTGCCTGTTTGTATCTTCTTACATCTTTTGACACATATATTTTAAAACTATAATACGTGGTTAATATACATTTGTCTCTCTAGAGATAATTTCTCAAAACTGCTAATAAAAATTGAACATTGAGAAATCCACCAGGCTTATATTTTAAAACTGTGGCACATTTCATAATTCAATCTTTGCCAGATAATTCTGTTTACTACATTTTACTGGAGGTAGATTAGTGGTCCTAAAATATATTAATTAGGGCCCACGTCGTAAACTACCTCCAGTGAAACATAATATCTATAAGCAATTATATTTTGCTGAGTTTAGTTTGGGGTATCATATGGAATCTTTTTTAAAGGGACTATTTTGGTAAGTAAATTGAGAAAGGCCAGTGTGAAACCAGATGCCAGGGAACTAGATGCGAACAATACCTTACTATTCCATTACAAGTCTGTCACTTGTATGGGTATCAGATAAAAACCTCCAAGCTCCAAGATTGGATTCCAGCAGAGGATTTAAGACCTTGTGGGTTTATCCTTCTGGGCTCCTAGACAGGGGATACATGTATATCACATAGATATGTCTGAAATGACCCTATGCACCCACTCCCAGACTGGGCTTGTAACACAAAAGGCCTATGCAAAACTTTACACAAAACACATGAGAATTATCATTTAGTAGGATCAAGGGATGGGTTGACCTTTATAAATCAAATATATACAAAGATATCTATCTAAAATGAGTTATGTTGCTGACATCAAATTATATAACATTTATGGGGCATTCAAATAAATACAAAGGGGAAAACTGACAAAAGAGCTGAATTTGAACTTCAACTTGTAAAAAGTGTTGATCCGCTGTCATCATTCGGGCTAATTTCCACTAATCCGACAATTCATAATATTGCAGTACAGAAAAGGATTGGTCATATTAGCAAAGATTCGCCTGACCGACGGCAGTGGAAGCAGAGCTTTACCCCAAGCGTATACTTTGATAATCAGCCTGCCTAGGGTATGAAATGAGAGCAGAAAGATTGCAATACCTAAATTCACCCTTATGTCACGCCCCCTATGGCTATTCCTACTTGTCCCAGTCCCTGGGGTATAAGGGTATTATTATCCTGTGACATCTTTCTCCCCCATTACTCATCCTGCCTGCCTACAACCTCAGGTTTATAACCTGTCACACAAATCGACGTATCTCTTATTTCATCATCTTTTCTGCCATACAGCCATAGCTCTGTGGCTGCAGGGGCGTACCCCTGGGACATTTCAGAAGCATACAGGTTGACAATTTCATGCAGTCGAGGAGAAAGGGTGTTCTGGGAAGATTTCACAGATGGTCTTATACTTACGTTAATAAGGCTGCTCTCTTTGTTAGAAAGCTCTGATTCGCCTGAGGGAATTGTAAGTATTGTCTACCAGGTTGGGTACCGTAATCTCCATGCTAGGCTATTCAAAATGAATGAATAAAGCTGCTCTCTTTGTTAGAAGGCACTGATACGCCTGAGGGAATTTTAAGGATTGTCTACCACGTTGGGTACCGTAATCTCCCCGCTAGGCTATTCAAAATAAGCACTTTATAAGAAAGATTGTTGGAATACTCTCCAGAAACAGATGCAAATTGCTAAACTCATGTTTCATGTCTATGTGTTAAGGACGAGCCATCTGTTGCCAGGTGGTTGGGCTTGTTAGATATAGGGGGGGGTCATTTTGAAAAAAAGGGCCCCTTTGTAGGGAGGGGCAAAACTATAAATATGGGAATTTCAAATACCCACCACAATGGGCCATTTTACTCATGGGCGTTTATCAGATTTCTTATTTAGGGGGATTTTTTTTTTTTTTTTTTTTTTTTGGGGGGGTCACTTTGCAAAATCAGTTCTTAGTGGGGGGGGGGTCAAGATCATTTTGCGTTGGTGGGGGGTCGGAAAAAAATCTGCCGATCTGCCAAAATCCATCAAGCCTTATGGTGTGTCTTGCCCGATACCCTCTTGCTCATCAAAAAGAGGACTTTGTCCAATTATGTTAATACATTGACTAACTATTGCCCTCAAGCAGATTAATATGCACAAAGGCACAATACATGGAGGAACTATTCTGTAGAACTAGACAGCCGGAGAGCTTGTTCCAATTCAGTTATTTTCAATGGTTGTCCCCATCTATAGGTTCAGAAGCGAAGGCGGCATTCTAAGAACAGGTTTCTAGCCACTGGCTATATCTGACCCCCATGAGGTATTCTGTGGACAATGCTCTTTTACAGAATCACAGAAAATCTACTTTGTACTCTTAACCCTTTAAGGGAAGTATAACAGGAAAAGCAAAAATTGACCTTTTGTCATCATGATGTTCTAATGGCCTGCATGAGTGCGTTGGTTTAGCATACTAACCCATTGGAAACGCAGCGCTCAAAATGGCTCAGTGCATTCCCGAGGAGCAGGCCTTCAATGTTACATTTATGTATCATGAGAACCAAAGGATGTTCTATGACTTGAGCTAATAATCTGCTAGGTTTGGGATGTGCCCAACTATCAATGCAATAGTTAGCCCTTTAAAGTGAGAAACCAATGAGCAATGACTCGGGGGCATGGTAATATGAAATACATGTACACACAAAGCAGAGTCAGATTAAGTAGAAATACAGCAGAGGCATTGCCTATAGATATAGACATGTAGAATGGACAGTTGGGCAGTTAGAATGACAAAACCGTTTAATCAGTTTCAAATCTTAGGGAGAAATCTCTACACACCCTAGCCGGAAAATTCCTAGCATCTCTCTAATAGGGCATAGCACTTATAAATAAAAGAGGAGCATAGAATGGTTGCAGATATTGCTCAATTTTCCCTTGATGCTTGGAATTTTCCTGCCCGGAATTCTCCCGCCGGAATTCTCCCCCCTGGAAATCTCCCCCTGGGAAATCTCCCCCCCTAGCAATTCCCCCCCCTATCAAGTTTTGCCAGTGATCCTTACCCTCACCCTAACCTGTCACTATCCCCATCCCTATCACTAACCGTAACCCTATCCCTAATCCTGTTCCTATCCCTAACACTTACCCTTACCCTAACCCTAACCCTATCCCTAACCCTAACCCTAACCCTCTCCCTAACCCTAACCCTCTATAACATCCTGCCTACTTTCAACTTACATTTGGTGGATAGAGAATGGGGGGGGGGGAGAATTCGAGGGGGGAGATTTCTGGTGGGAGAATTCCGGGTTGGAGATTTCCAGGCGGGAGACTTCCTAACACCAACCATTAGAGATGAGGAAAGGAAGCGAAAACAATGTAGCTGGTTATGGAACCATTGACTCAGCGTTGATTTTTGTGCTGCGAGCATCTTGCCCAATAGGCATGGTCAGTTGGTCTAAATAGGTGGCTTTGCAAACCTCCTTTTTTTTGTATGGAAGGGAGGGATCCACTGGTGGATGGGGTGCAACTTAACCCTCTAAAGAATGCTCAGAACTTTGTTTGATCTTCTTTTCTCACTCATGGGAAAATGCCAGAGGTCCATTCATGGACCTTTCCCACTGAACAAGGTTGATACACTTTTAGATGGACAGAGTAGTACATCAAACTTGGGCAGCTCTGGCAAGTTGAGCAAAAGTGCTGTATAAAATGGTGCATCATGAGGACGAATGAATATGAAGAATGAAGCATCATGGGGTTTTCCACATCACATTTTTTCACATTTTGTCCACAAAGGACCAGTGCAAGGTGTCCATAAAACATGTACTGTTCACAGACTGTTTTTTCAGAGTGCCCATAAAATAAATTTTGGCCACAACAAACAACATCATGGTATCCACAAAATACACTCTGTTCACAATCTATCATCACAAAGTATCCAAAAACACTCTTAGTCCACATTCAACTTGAGCAAGGAGTCCACATATTACAAATTGTCCACAATCTATCAACCTAAATTATCCACAAAACACATTTTGACCACAAACTTTGATCACAAAGTATCCACAAAACATATTTTGTCCACAGTGCATGATAATATAGATATATTAACAAAATATCCACAAATTACATTTTGTTCACAAGGTACAATTTATCTACATGGATACATTGTGATAGTTTGTGTGGAGAATAATTATGTGCTCAGTGGATATATGGTAACACATTCTGTGGACATATTGTGACCTCGATATGATTTCAACACTTTGTAAGGCTAGACAGAAAGTTGTTTGTATGGTTTTGTGTGGCAAAGGGGGCATTTTTAACATAACACTCTAGATGCCGATCTGGTATGCAGACAACCTGGCCTTGCCATGAAGGAAAACGCTGTGTGTTAACTGAAGAAATTGATAAAAAATCCTAATAGCAATTGCAAATGATGCCTGCATCTATGGGGATTTTATGTAGAACATGATTTTTGAAAATGGCTACAAGAAAAAGCAAATGATGGATTGAAAGGCTGTAGCTCTAGGCAAGGTCAAAATGAACTAGTCAAATGTCTTGAACAAAGAGATCAGGTGTATTAAGGTTACATTGTGCAGCTGATTTAGCAATCTGCAAATGAGTTTTTAGATATTTTTTCACTTCAAGCCCATTCTTTAGACCTTTCTCTCCCAGCCTATGTGCAGAAAAGTGACAAAATCAGGTTTTTATGTCATGATATTTCCCATTGATTTTGCAGTAACTGATTCACCAACCATCAGAAATGAGGTTTTATGGCTTTTGCTAAGTTTGTGCTCAACTTGATGCCAATGTTTACTCAATTCAAATTGAATCTCAGAACAACTTTAGGAATATTTCTCATGCCTAAGAATGTCATTTGCCTCCCAAAACAGTCAAATTGAAATTAATGTAAAAAATGTTGGATTTAATAGGGGGTGCCAGTAATAACAACAGATCTGCTCAGTAGTTAGTATTAATGGCACCCTATCATTCTGCTGTGTAGTTGATATTGTTTCAGGGTACATACTGCATGTTTTCTCTCCATTTGTCACTGAACTGTACATGTTTCATAGATTACCAAGGTTCCTTTTATACATTCTTGTTTTGTTCTGGAGATATAGGGTACTTAAGGAATAAGGCACACAGAAGAGTTTTGAGTTTGAAAATAGTTATTGGTCAATCAATCATAATCACATACGTTGTTCATGATGGCCAAATGTGAATACAACATTAGCAGAAGTAGTATGCAGAAGGGGAGCGGGTGTGCATCTTTTACCCAATAAAGACTGGGGGTTACACCAAAGTCTTTATTTGGGAATAGATTCACACTCCCTCCCATTAGAAGTGGCCTTATTCCTGTTATAACAAGATGTAAAAAGATACCATTGCCCTGCATTAGTAAATCTTATATTCATGGCTACCATAATAATATCACCGCAGACTTATTAGAGGAGCTGTGCGTCCATTGGAATGACATGCCTATATAACCTATAATTGGGTTTCAAAATTACAAGTTTCATATTATATGGACATGGTTTCATTAGCACTTTCCTGAATCCTAAGATATGCATGAACATGAAAGAGCAAGTTGTAGCCATTAGAAATGACCCTGCATTAAATCACTCCTGCAAACTCAAGTCTGGGAAATTCATTTCTGTTATTCCCCTCATGCTATGGTCATTATTTGTTAAGCAACATGCATTCTTTTAATTTATCTGCCTGGCATGGCTAAATCCATGGGCTTAGGTCTTATATCAATTAATTGCAGCATGGCTGAAGGTGAAACCATCTAATTGTGAAGAGTGATGTTCCTTGGACACACAGTTAGAGAGGGGGCTGAGGTCACTTATCCATCCAAGGTGGAGGCAGGGAGAGAGTGGCCAGCAACAAAGAGCATGTCTGACATCTGCAGTGTGTTGTGCCTAGCCGTTGTATAATGGTCAACCCTAGGTTGGCAATAATTTGATTATCTTAAGTAATACTAGACTATTCTATACATCATGCATATAACTAGAAAGAGAGAAAGTGAAACAGAATACAGTGTATAATTAAGATGTCCAAAACGGACAAGTGGTGTGTCGTGTCTTATATCTAGGTGAAAAAAAGCACCTACATCACCTGTTATCTTCATGTTCATACATTGTGTTCACATAAAACTAGAGAGAGAGAGTAAAGGAGCATAGGGTGTATGAGCAAAGAGTTTGAGTCACGGTCTAGAAACACCCCCCTAACATCCAGATGTAATGAAGGAAACATGAGTCTTTTGACATCAACGAGGGATCATTAAGTTTTTGAAATCTAAGATTTAACATCAAGATATGCAAGGGTAAGTAGATAAGTGTCATGTCCGTATGTGCTATTTATCACATGGCATCCCTAAGGAGAAGATCTAAAGGTATTATGTGTGCTAATATACCCCCTAGAGGCCCGTTTACCCCTGTTGGCCCAAATATTCTTACAGCAGAAACTAAATATTGCTTGGTTCCTTGAATAGATGCCCAGCAGCTGTGTTATAAACACAGCTATGAACAGGTTGGTGTGCAATTGATTCTGTATTAGATCCTAGGCCCCTCTCATGATTGGGATTATGGGCATTATATATATGCAGGCTGATTAATGTAACTCAAAAGCTGCTATAACTGATCATTGTCCTCATTGTATCTTGCATTGGTCTCATGAAATCAGTTGTAGGAAGATGAACTTTGATCTTGGCAGTTTCCAGAATATTCAACAACTACTAATACCTTTGGATGGCATTAGTGACTGTTTCTAAAAATATTTGGACTACTTTTAGCTCAATCTAGATATAAAAATAAATTGGCAGATCCTCTTTATGATAGTTATGACACAGGTGTCTCATAAAATGGCATTACAATGGCTAAGGTTAGGGGTGTCAATTGTACATTCATCTATGCCAGTAATGATCAACTAATTAAATATATTGCAGTCAATTTTCTCTTATACCCCATGGGTAATGTGTAAAAGACCTTCCTTTGTCAACATGTAAAAAGAATTTTGAAAAAGAATATTCATTGTAAAGCGATCTGGGATGAAATGCCCTTAAGGTGCCACGGCTACTCTAGCTTCATAATAAAACTGGCTATAAAGCATATATTGTTATATATATCAAGTTATGAAGCTTTCCCTCATCTTCAACTAAAGTTTTCAATAGATCTGTAGAAGTTAACCCTTTCATGTCCACAATTATTTGAATATTTTACATTATTACACAATTGTATCACTTTGTTGATAAGATCATGTGTTATTTTGATCTTCTCCTTTGATATGGTCTCTGCATTACATTTTCTCAACATTCATAACTCAGTGAAGACGTTCAGTTAAGGGCATGGTATTTCTGGTCAGGTCTGGTTACTGTAGTTACCAAAACACTCAATTTGTTGTCATTTAGTAGTCTTCTGTCTCTAATGTGCTATATAATTATATAGCCATAGTCCCTGTTATCCTGCGACCTTACAGAACTTTCAAAGCTGAATCTGCCTGCATGTGTACTGTCAATAAGGCAAAATAATGTGTTAGTAACAATGTATGGCTTATCTTTATGGATCTGAACAGTTGTTGTATAATGTAAATGGATTATGGGAAACTGTGTGTGTATGATCTATCATCATTTTGGTACCATGTCAGACCTTAGCTAGAGGGTTCCCCTTCAATGAACCACATTTAAAAAATGACAGCTCATTTTCAAGTTCTGACTCCCTGTGCCTGGTATATTGGAGGTAGAGCCCAATGGATGCTTGTATCGTAATTGGGAAGTCATGAGCCTTCTAAAGAGGGTCTAACTTTGCAGATTGGACCAGTAGAAGTATCTGGATGAAAATTTCATTCAATATACATGCATTTAAGCCCAAAACCGCGCATTTAAGCGCGCTTGGGCACCTAAGGGTTAATGCAGGTGTATCAGGTAAAGGTGAAACTGTCAAGTTTTATAAATTCTAAGTAAAATATCATTCGGTACTTAGATTTTTTTTCCAATAATTGCTTTTCAGTGTAAACACCCCTTTTCCAAGACTAATTTCCCAGAATGCTAAGTAATTTTATCCTGATCAACTACTACATATGCAAATCCTTGCCTCTCTGGTAATTCTCAGAGGCTGAGAAATTAAATGTGAATGTTGGTCATTTTGGGATCACTAGCATATAGTGGGGGTGCTTTTTGAAAGTATTTTTTTTCAGAGTCCTAAAGAACTGGTTCCACTAATGCTGGTTGGGCAAAAATTGAAGTTATCGACTTTAAAATGAGGTATAAAACTTGCAGATAGCTCTTTTGGTCTTGGAGATATTGCATCGCAAAAATGGAATGACATAACTGTATCAATACAGCCAATAAGCTCTATCATTTATTGTTTTGATTAAATCAGGCATCTAATTAGCATAATCATTTGAATAATCAATTAAAAAATGACCAAATCTTTCCACACATTTGAGTATAGCTTTGGATCTAGAAATGGTATCAATATGTTTTTTCAGTGTATGAATATCCACAAATCATTCTATCGATTGCATTATTTTTTTTCTTAATTTGGAACATAATTTTGGTTGCCATGACAACATATTTATCTGAGAACCCTCATTTGGGCCTTGATTTGGATTCAAATCATTCCATTTATGTTCTAAATAAACAGGAAATGTCAGAAAACAGAACGTTTTTGAGAAAACCATCTTTTTTCGTGTAAAAAAGTACATAAGAGCAATTGTTTGCCTATTTTTCACAATATTAGCCTTTGTAGCTCCCCTAGTGGCCAAACCAAGTACTAAGAATCCCGCAGGGATGGCCCTTTTCCCTCATCTGCCCACACATGATCAGGGTGGTCTCACTGTTAAGAATCACCAAGTACCCACTGTGTGTCCTTGCTGTACTTATAAATATCTGAAATACACCCCTTGTCAACAGCAAACCATCACAAATTGTTCACATTCTTGCCAGGCAGCACATTGTGTTGATATAAAAATAAATAATGTCCACCCAATGTGCTACAAAATGTCAACAGAGCACACATTTTCGACACAAACCATCACAAAGACTGTCCATGCGAACACATTTTAGCCTGTGGACAAAATGTAATTTGTGGACACTTTGTGTATATATCCTGTGGATTAGATGAATTTTTTAGACACTTTGTGACCATACACTGTTGACAGAATGTGTTGTGTGGATGCTTTGCGATCAAAACTTGTGGTTAAAATGTGTTTTGTGGACAATAGGGATGATACATTGTGGACAATTCGTAATTTGTGAACACTTTGTTCAAGTTGATTGTGGACAGTGTGGTTTTTGTGGATACTCTGTGGTAAAATCTTGTGGACAGAATGTGTTGTGTGAACACTTTGTGATGATAGGTTATGGACAGAGTGTATTTTGTGGATACATTGTCATTGTTGGGTGTGGACAAATTGCATCTTATGGACACTCTGAGAAAAAAGTCTGTGGACAGTACATTTTTTTGGACATCTTGCACTGGGTCGTTGTGGACGTATTGTGAAAAAAATGTGATGTGGACAATATTTGCATGTGGTTGAAGTGAAGCATAACACGGGTCCTTAAAGGTTTAGTCATGGTTGTGACTCCCTCTGGAGGAGTGAGGAGGTACAGGTTGCGTGACGCCCAATGCCCCACCTTATCTCCTCCTAACATGTCCTCCAGGGTGCTGCACGCTGCTCCATGAGCTCACTCACCTCAACATAGAACCCAGCCAAACTTAATATTAGGCAGCCTTCATGCCAGCTGTCCTCTGTCTGTCTCTAGCTGTCTTTGCCTCTCCCACCCCTCCCTGTCGTTCTGTCTCTGACCCTCCCTTTCTCTGTCTCTCTCTCTGACTATCTTCTTCTCTGTTTGACTGTCACTAATGCCTTTCTGATCTTTACCTGCATCCCTCTCTGCATGTTGTTCATATCCTGCCGACCTCCCTGCATCTGTCTGTCTGTATCTGTCTGTCTGCATCAGGCTTAACCCATCCACCTCCCCACCTCTGCACACCTCCCCTTTAATACCCTTCGACCCTCCCTGCCTCGACCTTTTCCCCTCTCTTCTAGCGGCCATCCTATACCTGGCATCTTTATCATCTACCCGGGCCATCCCACTCTCATCCTGGCCACCTCCTTGGCTATCTTTGTCGTTTGTTTGGAAGTCCATCCTTTCTTGTCACCCAACAGTATTGAAAATTAGAGCTTCCAAGGTAGCAAAGGTGGTGTGGCCCTACTGTGGTCCAGACTATATTTAATGTGGCTTCTGATGTGGGCCGAAATGGGCTAACCGATTGGCTGCTGACAGTTTCAGTCCTCAGTGAGTTGTGTGGGCCACGCTGGGCTAACCAATATGGACACAGATCAGTCTCAGGGTGGGTTTGGGTTCTGCATGGGTTTTTGGTGTGGCTGAAAGTGGGCTGCCCACTTTGATCACATGGCGCCATCTGGGAAAAAAAAATTTAATTTTGGGGTCAACATGGGTTTTTGGTGTGGCTGAAAGTGGATTACTGATTTGGGCTAACTGAAAGTGGATTACTGATTTGGGCACAGAGCAGCTTCAAAATGGGCAAACACTTTGGGCACAGATTCGTTTCAAGATGGGCACCCCAAATCAGGCATAGATCAGTTCCAAAGATAATTCCCCAGACAGGGTTGAGGATGGGTTTGCACAAGGCATACTGAGCTGGGAGCTCTGAACTTTGACACTAGATGACCCCACTATGTCTGATGTACAGCTTTCCCCCCATGTCAGTATTGAGTTTTCTTTAATAATATGATATAACAGAAATAGGCTAATGAATCATATAAATTGTAACAGTACACACATTTTCTCAGAGTTTGGATCTACTGGCAAAATACATTTGAAATGTGCAAAGTTAGGTGATGTCAGCAGTTTTTAATGTGACTACACCATTCCTGTGGTAATCATTTTATATTGAAGTATGCTACCCATTGGGAGGCACTGTGAACTTGAAGGCTAGCATGTTACTGGACTAGGTCTTGTTGACATGCCTTGGCTATCTAAGTTGATGGTTCTACTCTATTATAATGATGGGGAGAGTAATAAAATATGTTTAGTCTCCCTTCAACTATGGAGGCCAAGGGGAGAGGCTAGCACTTGGAGGCGAGCAGAGCATGTTCAGGGTTCAAAATTATATAAAATGAGGAAAAAATAGATTTAATATAATATCTATCCCAGATGGCACCACTTGATCAAAGCGGTAAGCCCACTTTCAGCCACACCAAAAACCCATGTTGACCCCAAAATGATAAATTTTGACCAGATGGTGCCATGTTATCAAAGTGGCCAGCCCACTTTCAGCCACACCAAAAGCCTATGTTGAACCTAAACCCACTCTGAGACTGATCTGTGCCCATATTGGTTAGACCAGTGTGGCCCACGCACCTCACTGAGGACAGAAACTGTCAGCAGGGCATCGGTTAGCCCATTGTGGCCCACATTGGAAGCCACACCAAATAAAGTGTGGGCCACAGTAGGGCCACACCACATTTGCTACCAGGGTTATAAGTTGTCATTTTGCCAACCTAAGGTAGTTGTTTTAGGTATTGTCAACCTAAGGACCTAGGCGTCATCAATGACTAGTGTATGAATCATTAAGGCAGTCTACCATTTCATGTTCTGTCAGATTTTGATCCAAGTTGGTGATACTTGGTCATCAAGAGCCAAACCGTGATTAGGCTGCTTGTCTGTGCTTTTCATTCATCCCCTGAGGACCCAGTGCTCTCTGGTGCATTTTAAGTGCTTTTGTCAGAGCCACTAAAGCATGCAAGGAGAGTCCCTTGTGTGTCCTGCCGCTGCCAAAGAACCATTCTTGTTTGTCTGTGTGTTAAACATGTTAATACAGCATAGTGCTTCAATGGACCCTACCCCTTTGTGGTAGCCATGCCTTTTCAGCTTTAAAGAGTAACTTGTATGCACTGTTAAAAAAAATGTCTTTGAAATAACAATGGAATCCTTGTGCCAAAGTTGCCAGAGATCCATCGTTATTTTCACAGAGATTCCTTGTACATTTGTGTACCACCATACTGCCACCTGGGGCTTCTTGTAAAAACTACACTGGTTTATTGCAATACAATCACAGTGGTTCATTGTTCAGTTTTACGAGGATCCCTGGTAGATTCAACATTTTATTCATGGTGTGTGCTACATCATCAGCTAATAGTAATGCATCAGGGGCATTGGCCATCATGATGCAACATGAATGCAGCCCTGGCGAGTAACTCACCAGGACTGCATTCATATTTGCTGACATCACACGGTTGATAACATCAAATAATCATGTATTTCATTTCAACTCGGAGTCAATTTGATATCTATCGTTTTTCGTCAAAATGATGAGCCAGGCAAAAATAGCAGCTACGAGATACAGCCTTCTTTCAAATCCGATGTTTGCTCTTTTTAATATCTTACCTAAAGCAAAGCATAATCAAAACAGACATTTGGTTTTATCATGTTTTGCGCTTAATAACGGCAAAGCCAGTGTATAAGGAACATCAAAGCCAGTGTCACGCTCGGGCCTGAATTGCACTGATAACAACCAGCATGATGGTAACCAGCTGTTATATAATACACCCTAAAATATAAAACATGTAATTCACCCTAAATGAAGGGAATGATCTCATTGTTCAATAATGTATCCCGCTAGGCCGGAATTGTTTACGAGGTATTAAAAGGCAAACTTGACCATTGTGTAAACCTATAAGTATGTTGTCCACATAATTATGATCTGGGATGAAAAGGATACTTGGCCCAGTTATGGATCACAGTAATACTCAACTTGGGTTGCATTTCTATAAGCAATCGTGTATGTTGCACTTGTTTTATGGCTAAATGATAGGATATCATGACAAATGAACTAAGGTGCATGTAAAGGCATAGGGGTCATAGCTCCTCTGCTATTATATATGGTACCCGGGTATGGTAGAACAGGGGTTCCCCTTGGTTATATGACCTAAAAGGGAAACTGTAATATAATTCATTAACGTTTGGAACAAACTGATTCAGTATAATGTAAATCCAGAGCCTATAGGTTCATGGATCTAGAGTTCATTTTCACATTGTATTTATCACCATTTATCACAATGTTGTTGTATGTTATCACTTAACTTTATGAACTCTTCCATAGACCACGATATCATGATCATTGAATTTGCCTTCTAAGCAAGATGTTGTAATTTTATACAATTTGCCAATATGTGTAAAAAAAGGGACAATGCCTAAAAAATAGACCCAGTAAAATTGAGGACGGTTGGATATAATTGTTACGACACTGCATGCTTATGGTTTATGGTTTCTATCCTCGGGCTATCCTGTGGCAGTATGGACAATGGGTGGCGTGTCTGATGCTATACGTTAATTCCTGTAATTGGCTATTAATAGTCTCCTGGCTCATGAGGTCCTCATATATTCCCATAACCCTGACAGTAGCTGGGTGACATACTTAATCTATGCAGCCTCATACCTGGCTACTGTGTGGAGTGGTAGACACTACTATTCCACTCACTCTCCTAGCTTAGCGGGACCTGGGGTCTGTTGTGGAAGTGAGGAAAACAAAGCTATTTCTACCAAAACGTGATATTTTGTTGTTGCAATCTATTTGTCACTGTACTTGCACCTCAAATCTAGCCGAAATTGGCCCTGAACTGCTCATGACTCTGAGTGAATGTGAGTGATATTTATGCAATCCATTCACAGCTGAAGACCAAGTCATGTATATCACAGTCTGCCCTCGCTTTTATTTTCTATGTAGAGTATACCCGATTCTATATAAAGGCAGGGATTTAGCCCTGAATCTGTTTATCATCTTTTTTATCATCATTTGCTATTCTTGAGACACACCACATAGAACATATCAGGCAAGGTCTTGATCATTAATCGAGGTACATATATTCAGAGTAAGATACAATTCCTTGTTTTGAAACAGACCCCAGATCACTTGTGTAGGTCGACACACAGGTGAGTATTTGGCCCTGGTCGATGTGCAGAAAAAAAAAACTCTCATTCATTTAGTATTTATGCAGGCCTCACGTTAGGACCATCCTGACCATTGTATATATGGAAATGGGACTCCACGGTTTTATTTCTGAAATATGAAATAATTATGAAAAAAAAAAAATAGAAATAAGATAGAGAGTTCTCTGAACTTCTGTCCTATCTGAGGTGTCGCACATATCACACTGGGGACAATGAAAGCAGAGCCCTTTTCCAAATACAATCACCCCCCTCCCATTGATCCTTTCCTTCTGGAACGATGAGTAATTTTCTCATTTGGCTGTACTAGTTATCCCACTATCGACCTCTGAGCTAAATATGGGATTGGCTTCTTATCACCATGATCCTCTCTTTGCTATCGAGCGCCTACCAAATATATAAAAGATTTGTGTATTGTTACCAGCGGGAAATGTTTTAACCATTACATAACAGTACATAGGCTACATGTCAGTCTTGCAGAGTTCATTGATGATACAATGTCATTGTGTGATCATGATGCACAACCACTTGTGCATTGCTTCATTTTAATAATGTTTGAACAGGAATGTAGTTGACAGGGAACATTGACTGATCATTGATAACGCGCTCATTAACTTTGATCGATCTGTTATCAATTTTTGTTTCAATGTTTCACTGAGGTATTTTGTTCACTCGAAGCGTTCGTGGATCTTGTCAATGGCGATTCATAAGTTTTTTTAAGACATAGATTTTGTTTGAAAACGGTCAGGTTTGTGAGAAAAAACTGATTGTTTTGATTCGATTCACAAAATTCTGTAACATTTATGCTATGAAAATTGTTAACGATTCACGAAAGCTTTTCATTTCAATGATCATTCTCAGCATGAGATGACCATGTCGATCTGATCATTTCAATGAAAGAATATTCTTTCAAAGTTCATGAATTAACCACCAGAGCATTGAAACAACATTTAACAACGATTTGATTAATATTGATTAACCATTTGTCAATATTTGATTCAATGTTCTGTGCCCACTGACTTAAAGGTTAAATTCTTAACAGGCCTACACCTATAGAGATTATGAGGCATTGTATGAATCAACACTCCTCAATCAATAATGACTCTATCAGTAGTGGTCACTGTAGATGATGCTGATAATATTATCTCGGTAAGACTTAGATAACACCTGTCCGTTAGATAAGCACTTAACTCTGGTTATCGCTTTTTCTATATCCAAGTGTTGGAAAAAGCTACTGGGGTACATGTACCTTGTATGTAATTTTCAATTTTTTGCCTCCTTAATCAAATATATGACACCCGGGACATGACAAGTTTGGAGAACCAAGAGTGTGAAATGAAAACTGACTAGTAGTTATCCTCTTTTGGAAAAGAAAAGGCAAACAACAAAACAAACAGTTATACAACATAATGTTCAGACTGTCTTCGCCCATCTCCCCCCCCGTACATTTACACAATACCCATGTGCATTACCAATAACTTCCATCACAATTTTGATACATTTATTAATATGAAATGTGCTCGCTTGTGAGCCCTTTTATAGGGGCATAACTGGTTTTTTGCCTCCTTAATCAAATACATGACACCCGGGACATGACAAGTTTGGAGAACCAAGAGTGTGAAATGAAAACTGACTAGTAGTTATCCTCTTTTGGAAAAGAAAGGGCAAACAACAAAACAAACAGTTATACAACATAATGTTCAGACTGTCTTCGCCCATCTCCCCTCCCCGTACATTTACACAATACCCATGTGCATTACCAATAACTTCCATCACAATTTTGATACATTTATTAATATGAAATGTGCTCGCTTGTGAGCCCTTTTATAGGGGCATAATTGAAATACAACAATTCAAATAACAAATAATTGCAGCTCTGAAGCCCAAACCCCAGTCCTAGCCGAAGTTGATATATAAAAACCGCCAGGAAAAGGCACTATCTTTGATACACGTCTGCCATAGCGTACAAAAATAGACATTACTATCTGGGACGTTAGGATGATACCCTCCATAAGCAAGAAGAATAGGTGATAAGGTATCATACAAGAAAAGGTGATAAGGTATTATACAAGAAACCTCTGGTAGCACATGTACACCTGGGCCTAAAACAAATAGTGCCGATAGCTATGTCACATCTGTACATTGCATTAAAATGGTATATTTAGGGTAACCCTTGGAACAGATGTTACTTCACGTGCTATTCATGGAATCGAAGTCTAGGGTTCGGTTTGGGTTTACAATAGGAAAGGTCTTGTGACATGTGGTTTGAATATAGGATGGATCCTGTATTCAAACCACATGTCACCGACCTTGGTACCTTGATCCTGAAGCGTGCCACTACCACACACATTCCCGGCTCAGGAGGATTTGCAAGTAAGCTAAAGAGAGCACCAAGCAGGTTCTCACTCACTTTCAAAGCAATGATGTTTCAGCCTTCAACTTCCACTCACCACAGTAGAGTGAAAAGCCACCTGCCTTGTTTAAGTTAAAAATAGTTGGCATTGCATTAAAGAGGTGCCTTTCTGTCTGTCGCTATTATTTTCAGTAGCAATCATAGTCAGGGGAAGGTACTTGACTACCCCTGAAAAGTGACCTACTCACATCACTTTTTCCAGCAGCTCACTTCTTGACCAGTTCTGTACAACACAGAAAAAGTCAAGACCGAAAAGAAAGTGACTTCGACAGGTGAGGCTCTTCTTATCTTATTGTGTACAAAACTCTACTGAACGTCCTGCTCATATCTTGCTTATTAAACAAAGTCTAGAGGGTATAATATTCAGCCCAGGTCAAATGGGATTCATTAATTTTACTGATTATACCACATTGACTTTGGAATTTAAAAATAAGAAAAGAAAGCTCATGTACAAAGTATATCATCCTAGATTTTAAGCTTAAATAGAGTCAAATGTTTATCGAAAATTTTTCAATAAATATTTCAATGTTGAGGAAGGGAAGTCATGCATTTACATAGAATCAAAAAGATAAAAAATACTTCATGAGGAAGGACCACATAACAAACAATGTACAACAAGAAAAAAAATCTAGGTTTAGAATAAAACAAGTAAATGAACCTACGTCTTCTGTCTTAGCATTGCAAATAAATTGAATCATAATTATGCCGTGCATATGACAAAAATAAACTGTTTGCAAAATATAATACAAAGCCTGCAAAAAGAAGGCACATTGAGCAAATTATCAATTGAAATCACCAAGCTGCAAACACCTTTCATAAAAACAAATCTCCAAATATTCATACACTTAGCTTTAGAACCAGACATAGTTTGATTTAATGTTTTACCTAGCATTTTTATACAATTGACTCATGCCATGATTTCAGCATTTTCTCGCCATCTTTCGGTGTCATCTAATTATATGATCTCTTATCAACGCTAGTGCCTTGTATAACTCTACTTTTATAGACACTGAGGATGAATATGTTACCGAGAGAAATAAAATAAACAGTGTAAACCATAGTTCACCTTTAGAGCATACAATTGCACTTTTGGCAATCAGCACAATTTTTTGCATACAACTGACCCCCATGTCTCTAAAATGAGGTGAAAAATCAGGTCTGCGATTCTGTACTTCCCATTCAAATTTACATTTATGCAAACAAATGAGAATGCAATATGTAAAGTGGTTTTTAAATAAAAAAAAAAGATAAGCAATGACCTATGATATATGAGGACTACCCTGCCTTCTCTTAGCATAAGCATTCCTACACTTGACCCTATGTTAATAACCTTTGTATGGAGAAAACTAAAATGTTTAAATGGTACTTACTGATAGTTGCTGGTTGTGGTCAGTGAGGTTGGTGTTGTAGTTCCAGGAGGCCAGTGTAGATTTGTAATACACTTTCATCGCCCTCTCATTGTAATCATTAAGCCACTCTTTGGCCATATTCTCATCTGTGATCTTACCATCAGCGGCCAGTGATCCAGCTATTATACCATATGCCAAGGCCACCATTAGGGCCACACCGGCCCAGGTACTATAAGCCATAACTGGATTAAATTTAATAAACTCTCAATAAATAATGTCCAATTTGGAGGGATTTCCTCCAGTGGGTGAAACTTCTATATCTTATCTATATTATTAATGATGTAGGTTCCTGGTGTAGATAACACCTCCTTCAGGTGCTGGATGGCCTCTTGTAGCCTCCTCCTCCTCCTCCTGGGTGCCTGTCCTCCTGGTCCCTCAGCAAGCTGAGAGCTATCTGGCTCCTCCCCTTCCCAGGCCCACCTTTATGTAGAGTGGGATGGTAGTCGGGCTGGCTCAGTGCTGTGTGAGAACACTCACCACTCGTCCACCAATAAGCCTGGAGTGAGTGTTTGGTGGTGGATGGTGATGGCGGTGGTGGCTACACTCAGGCATGCTAAGGACTTCAAACATGAAGCCTTCACCACACATCAGTCACACAGTGGTCTTGTTATGGGAAGGTTGTAAACGCTGTAGATAGTTCTATAATTCCTCACCATGATAGTCAAATGGGCATAAACTGTAAAATATAGCGACAGAATCCTTGTCCCAAAGTTGCCAGTGACCCATCGTTATTCTCACAGAGATTCGTTGTACATATGTGTACCACTGTGCTGCCACGTGGGGCTTCTTGCAGAACCTACACTGGTTTACTGCAATACAATTACGGTGGGTTCACTGTTCAATTTCACAAGGACCACTGGGAGATCCAGCAGACATTTTTTACAGTGTACTTTATATAAAGACAAATACCAGATTATCATTTTTATCATTGTCGGGGTGGCAAAAATATCAACCAAACATTAATACTAATTTTAAACCTGAGTAGAATCTGATCGACTCTACATGATTACAAATGCAAAACGTCACCAGAATTGTTCATACTGAGTGTGGAGCCGAGTGAGATAATCCTCAGTCAGACTAATTCAGATGAACTTTTGCATTTCCAATCATATTATTTAAGGGGCATATATTTTACTTGGCATAATGATTATGATTACTTTAGTTATCTGGAAGCTGAATCTGGCCGTATAACATGGACTATGGTTATTGCATGGGGGTGTTCAGTACGGGGATTCTTGGTTAAACCTATGGGTTGCTGTTTTCAATTGAACATAGTATTGTAAAGGTACATGAGGGTGTTGCTCCTATTGTAAAAAGAGATGTGAGTATGTGCCCTCTTTTCTAAACAAGTCGTGCACTGCTTCACCAAAGTACTTGCACTCACCACATTAGTCTGAAAAGTGACCTGCCTTGTTTAAAACAGAGAGAGCTGCACTATCAGGTACCTACTCACGTCACACACTCTATAGTATATTATACTGACTGACTTCTCCCAACTAGGTACCTACTCAAATCCCCCTTTTTTAGCACCATACTTGAATGACCACTTGTGAGCTACAAAAGGAACAAATTATAGCCACATGAAAAGAAAGGACTGGAAATGAGGGCATTTTTAGCCAGCTCTTCCTTTTACTATAAGAGCAACACCCTCCTGAATTACTACATTTTTGTTTCGGCTTAATGAATAAGCACCGATGGGGCCGTTTGATAAGATGACAATACAGCAACACAACACGGTACATTGATGGTATCATCATTGCCTCTCAGATAAATTGCACTTTTGCTGTCAACAATTAAAATTCCATATATTACTATACTGTAAGAAATAACTACTGAATTCTTCCAGGGATCCTCATAATACTGAACACTGAATAACCATATTTTTTTTATTGCAGTGAACCAGTATAGTTTTACAAGAAGTCCCATGTGGCAGTGTGGTGGTACAAGGAAACTCTGGAAAAATAGGAATGGATCCCTGGCATTTTTGGGACAAGGATTTCATTGTTATTTCGATGACATTTTTTTAAGAGTGTAGATTTGGTGATTGCTCCTTGGGGTACATTAGAAGATGCACCATCCTAGATACAGGTGCCAGATATTATATCACATAATGATACCAAACTGTGGGTCTCTGGCTCCCAGCCTTCTGTTATCTCATTGTTATCATGATTAAACCATATATATATATATAGATAGGCAAACAACTGGGAGGCTATGTCTAGAAATGTAAAAACAGTCCCAGTGGGCACACCTCCACTTACTAAACCCTTAGTAGTCACTGCTCTGCACTGGTTGCACTAACTACTAGCCGGCTAATTTCATGCTAAATGTTAGACTAGGCAGTGCTTACTCGCTGGTGGCAGTGTTTATTAGCTACCTTTGCTTCATTGCAAAATAAGCCCTTACTAGTAGTTTATATGCACCACTTAATAGGCAGTGCAGGAAATCTACTAGTAAGGGGTAAAAATGCAGCTCCTAGTAGCTGGCTAATCATCTGCTAAATGTTATGCTAGGCAGCCCTGCAGAATAAGCCCTTATTAGTAGTTTATAATGTAATGCTTACTAACCAGTGCAGAATAGCTACCAGTTAGAGGTGCAAACACAGCTCCTAATAGCTGGCTAATTATCTGCTAAATGTTATACTAGGCAGTCCTGCAAAATAAGCCCTTACTAGTAGTTTATTTTGCAATACTTATTTATCAGTGCAGAATACCTCCTAGTAAGTGGTGTAAATGCAGCTCCTAATAGCTGAACAATTATTTGCTAAATGTTATACTAGGCAGCCCTGCAAAGTAACCCCTTCCTAGCAGATAGCTTATAATGCAGTGCGTAGTAGCCACTGCAGAAAAGGCCACTAATAAGAACTTTGCAATCATCACTTTGACATCTGCTTCTTGGCAGTCAATGCAACACTGTTGGTCTGAATATGAAGTAATCTTCAGTAGAACAAAGAAATGGTGTCTATATATAAATTGACTTTAAATCTATCTTGTTACACAGTCTATCCGGTAATTTAATTTGTAGCAATCAATTTGTGTGCTAGCTTATGCCATTTTATGACTTAGAATAGATCTCAATGATATTTTAATTATCAGAAATATGATTTAGATTACCCTTAAGGTTATAAAGCTGACAGAATGTATACTACTGCCACCTAGTGACACTTAATATTTGATGCCAAGAAACAGCTAGTAAGCCTTTAGTATACACCAGCTAGTAAGCAATGCGTAAACTGCCCTTAATAACCAGTGCTTCTGCAGCCCTACAGTTGCAGCTGCTAGAAAACACTACTCTGTACCTTTTACTAGTCAATGCCAATAGAGTCCTACTTAAATCATGTGAAGCAACAGCTAGTAAGCCTTTACTATGCACCTGCTACTAAGCTACTCTAAGTAGCCAGTGCTAAGTGCTGTTGCTGCATTACAAACTGAATCAGTGCCATTGTCATTCCTATGCAGGAGCTTATATTAGCATACAATGTAACCTGTTCTAGGACAAACCTACTTAGGCATAGCACAATATGCTAGCATTACTGAAGAATAATCTCAACAATGTCAGAAGATGACAAATTAAGTGGTGTACACCAGTCCTGAATATCACTTTTTCACCATATTGTCAATGGACCATTCTGGGTATTATTATTATTTTTTATATTTACTACATTCTTCGCCATATAAAGCCTAAGCTCTGCCCATGATCCACACTCAATAGTCTCCTGTATTCCTCAATAGGAACCAGGATCCATTACTCATCACAAACACACTTCCTCCATGATACTCTGTGACATAAGGTACAAGGATGTAATAACATTCCAACCTTATCTACACACACACAGTCTAACTGGAGGAAGTGTGACTCACCCGTGGTGCCATATTTGGAATGAGAGGATATTTCACAATCTCCTCTCAATCCTCATTAACATAATCTACCCACAGGTGGCACTCTCTCCTTATGACATGTGTCACTATTCTATTGAGCCACATGTACAGAACATTTCACAACATTGTGAGCTGCTCAGGCCCTCAGTATATAAGGTAGCTTGAGCAGCTCCCAGTCATCTCTTCTAAGCTACCTTTGCCAAGCTATCATCTCTCCCAACTTACACCTTACACCTATACCTAGAACCTACGACAGGTTGAGCTATAGGATCAGAGGCAGAGCTTAGATCTTGGCGAGTGTTATCATTGTTACCACCTTTATGAAACACTCATGTCAGCTATGCAATAAAAGGATCAACTGAACTTCCCTGGATTCCGTGTACATTCACTTCACCACATGTAACCGTCCGTTGACAATATGCAAGTTCCCATTATTCAATAAGTAAATCCAAGGTATTTTGGGATTGTATATTCAAAATATTTAAAAATCTTGACAAATATTAGTAAACCCTTGAAAAGGTTTATCTAGTAGCACAATCCCATTTATAACAAGAATACATAATATTTCAAGGGAGTATCAGTGCATTGAGGCATCTTTGGTATAATATCCTATACCCACCTATATTGTTTAATCTAACTTAGGCTTGCCACAGTTGAATGTAAGATGTGTCCAGTGTGTTATGTACATGTATGTAGGTCAACCACTGACCTCCATAGCTAAAGTATCTTTCACAATGCTATGTGTCGGTGCAGCAGGGTGTGACCAGGAGGTGTGAACTGCAAGGTGTGAGCAGTGTGTAGTAGTAAAGCAGGTGTTACTCCACTTCATTTGTCATTTTGTGAAACTATTCGAAATTGAAGTTTTGTTATCATTTTGTGCTATACCTACGTAGGATCACAGGGATATTTTTCTTTTTGTTTTAAGACAATTTGGAGTGAATTTCAATACATGATTATTACCTTGTATAGACAGTTCAAATTAAACCAACTAGTAATCACTGCTATGTTACACTTAATAAACACTGCAAATAAAACACTTGAGAAACATCTCATAAACTGCTAAGATACAGCCTTTAATAAGTGATTGGTTAGCAGTGCTTTCTAAGTGGTGCATCTGTAGCCCTGCGCATGCAGTGGCTAGTAACCACTGCCATGATCCAGCTGGTAAACACTGCAAGTTAAGCCATTATTAACCGATGCTGGACAACAGCTTGTAGACTACTGTTATGCAACTTTTAATAAGTGCTTGGTTAGCAGTGCTTTCTAAGTGGTGTATCTGTAGCCCTGCGCATGCAGTGGCTAGTAACCGCTGCCATGATCCAGCTGGTAAACACTGCAAGTTAAGCCATTATTAACCAATGCTGGACAACAGTTAGTAAACTACTGATATGCAACTTTTAATAAGTGATGCGTTAGCAGTGCTTTCTAAGTGGTGTATCTGCAGCCTGCACTTGCAACGGCTAATAATCACTGCTATATTCCAGTTAGTAAACACTGCAAATTAAGCCTTTACTAAGTGATGCTAAACAACAGCCAGTAAACTACTAATATGCAGTGCTTAGTAAGTGACACATTTGCAGTGCTTAGTAAATGATTCAGCTTCAGCCCTGCACTTGCAACAACTAGTACCCACTGCTATGTTCCATTTAGTCAACACTGCAAGTTAAGCCCTTATTAAGCAATGCTGAAAAGTAGCTAATAAACTACTAATATGCAGCCCTTGATAAGAGATGCTAAATCAACACTTACTAAGCAGTGCTACTGCAGTGCTGCAATTGCATCTACTAATAAACGTCGCTAAGCTACACTTAATAATAGTTGATGTTGCAGCACTGTACATGCAACACTTACTAATAACTTAATAAGTACTACTGTGAAATTTGGCAAAATGTTGGTCCTAACCAGGAAGTTGCATGAATGGCTAGTAAACATTGCTGTGAAACTAGTAACTCCTGCAACGTTTATTAGCTAGTGCAGACTTGTACTGTGCCCACTGGGGTGCATCTAAACAAAAAAAAAAAACAAGAGAAAAATGATATTCGATATCAACACCACAATAACCCCTTAATGGCAGTTTCATACTTCATGGATTGATATAAAATTTGAGTTGCTGTATCCTATAATATGCTCCCTTAGGAGAGTATCAAACACGAAGGCAGGCAAGTTAGGGTTGCATTATGCAGTAACATTAGGTTACTACCAATGACACAGTTCACATATTACAATGACATTACATAAAGAGTGCAATGCAGCATTATGCACCTCTAGAAGGATTGATATGAAGTAAAACGTGTTTATTATGCAGATAGGCGTTTACACTTTGACATAATACCTTATAACTGTGCAGAAATGGGATAAATGTTGATCATGACTTTTAATTGGGCTTTACGTAAAAGCCCATAGGATCCCGGGATGGGATCCCTTCGAAGAGGTGGTTTTCGCTTTCTCTGTTTGGTTTGCAATGGCTATATAACATTCAATAACATCTGATAGATGCTGTCAATTTTTTTCTTCCTTTCCTCCTTGCAGGATCCATATATATACGTGTGTACATGACTCTATGTAATAACACAATAATTATATTCTCCTTAAAAATCAATTTCTGTATTTTGCTCAAAAGAGTACATTGAATGACTTTTGACAGAAAAGATTATTAAATCTTATATAACAGACCCAAAAGATTTTGTCATTATAGCATAAGCACAGCTAAGAATTCCTAATATTAATAGGGATATAAAATCCTATTTTCCATCTGCCTATTATTACTACACGTGAGGAGGACAATTCAATCAGGATGTTTACATAACATGATAGTTATAATAGTTAGTACAAAACGGTCATGAGCAGAGGCTATCTGAGTACTGATGTCCCCTGCATTTTATGAGGTTTGATTATAGACACTAATCTACAAGGGCCATATGGTACTTTACTGTATGTTCTATGGGCCTGTTTTGCCTGATGATTATAAAGCTGTATATGCCTACCTTGTGAGCTGTGCATTGACATCATGAAAATATTGATCTAGGGAGGAGTATTTATTGGAAAACATTATCTATCATAATCATCCACCTATATACTGTAATGAGATATCTGAAATCTTCCAATTTACCCCAGTCGGGAAAATGTTGCCACATGTTCTCTGATATACATTCCTCCTTTCACATAGTTGCCACTGAGAGGTTGAGAGGTTGCCTTATTCCATGATATTTAACAAAGCGACCCCGGGCAACCGAGCAAGCCGCCACAAGGAGTGCGAGGAGAGGGAGGAGGAGCATTCAACAACAGATCCATCCACAACAGGAGGAGGAGGACAAGGAGCCGGGAGGAGGAGGATGAGGGGGCGGGGATAGAGCGGTAGGAGTCCTGACAGATCATGGTCCTGTCTCCTCTCTATTGTCATCCTGACTGAATATATTGATTTTATTCCCTTTTGCTGGAGACTGCTGGACTGAACTCTGCCTCTGCCTCCATAGCTTTGCTAGCTGTCCCAAACTTCCTACATATTTATCCCCATCTATCTCTATTTTCTGTCTCCATAATTATTTCTCAAGTATATATATGACTCATTCTTGGCTTATTAAAATGTTTCATTCAAGGATCTAACTCCTAACATGTCATTTTTTATCACAGATACCGTAAAAACTTCCAAAAACATGAGCCGTTAGTGAACGGAAACAGTTGCAGCAAGATTATAACTATTAAATATAGGTCTAGCTGCACCAAAATAGGTGTACTATCTGGTAAAATATTTTACTTTATGTATACCAAAAAGTGAAAGTTAGGGTCAGAAACTTTTGAAATTACGCGTTGGAAAAAACATTGGAAATGCTGAAAAATTAGGAATCATTTCTCCCAATTTCTAACTTTATCCTAGATCATTAAAAAGACAAATATAGAATCATTATATTAACTGTCCATTGTCTCCAGTGTGTGTACTTTATATAACAATGGCAGTTTGGCTCCTATACAATATCAGTACTGTGTCTTCAGCACCTACTTTGAGACTAATATTTTAATTCACTCACACTTCATGAAATTCCCTCACGCTTCACGTCTCATCAATCTTAATGAAAAAGGCCACAGCTCAGCTATACATCATCATATACCAATGGGATTGCATCAAGAATGAGAAAAGAGACTGTACTACCTATCTAGAGTCAAATTTCTACACACATAAGACCCATCTTGACTCACTACTGTGACTTAAAAAAAATCACAGAATTTCTACACTTCTCGCAACGTGCGCATACCATGTGGTACAGAAATATATCTTAACATACACCAAATACTGTTTTTTGATAGCTCGGACAGGTCTATTGTGAAATAGAAATGATACAAACATCATACAAGATGATAGGCTGACCTGATTACACTTTACCGTTAACCGTCCAAAAACCCTACATGCTTTACTCACACTTCACATTTATCAACCTTTACGAGAACGACCACAGCTCATTATGCAACATCATATACCAATAAGGACACTCAGACAACAAATAAAGAGGTGGTACTACCTATCTAGAGTACTTTATACACACATAAGGCCCATCTTTTACTGACCAGTAAAAGAACCTGAAGCGTGAGTGAATTCGGTGAAGCATGAGTGAATTCCGTGTGCATTGGAAATCACTATTATCTTCCTGGTTTGGGTAATTCTTGAAGTACATAAAAAAAAAATTGCTACCGAGGTTACCCCGTATTGTAGCTCTTGATTGTATATGATAAGAAGAATTGTGCTCTTTTGTAAAGGGCTGGATGGTCAATTTGAAAAATGTTTAACTCACACTTGATCGGGTAAAATTTGTCTTGAACACATTATATAGAAAATAAATTATGCCTCAAGACCCACCCAAACGACTTGGAAATGTTGGCTATGACCCCCCACTAAGTGATAAAAATGATAATGGTGGTGTAGAAGTATTTCCCTTGATATTATATGCCTAATGAACTAGATGTCCAGTAATTCTTGGAATGACTCATATATATCTGTCTCTGTCTGTCCCTATCTCTCTCTCGCTCAGTCCCTTTGGATAGTCTCTCCCTGACTGTACATGTGACATTAAGTCTGCTGAATTCTGGGCGCAGTAGATGGATAGCCTTTCTAGAACACCAGATGCCTTGCATCCTTGATCCTTAAATTCTAAATTACCAGGGGCTTAAACACGTCTCCATCCTCCCTGCCGGCCTGTCCAGCGGTCAGGCTGGGCAGTGTGTGTGGGAGGCGGTCCCGTCATACCGCCTCACCTTGTATTTTTGTAGCCACCTTATTAGAGTGTTTTATTTTACTAATTAGATATCAATCTGTGGGCGGAGCCTCTGCTCACAACTGGCCTGATTGCTGGCGGTCACGTCTAGAGTTGTCACTAACTTGTTTAGCAATATCCGCTAACTTTGAGGGTGGAGGTATATCTGCTTTTTTATGAATGCCCACCTGCCTGGGTGCCTAGATAGTAAATAGCTTCATTCAGTGATTTAGAAGTGTTTAATGGTAATTGAAGGAAACTGTTGCCAGTTCCTTGTGGCTGTTTTCAAAATGCTTAGAATCATGAGTGTGATTGTAAAAGGGCCAATTTACCAAAATGAATAAAAATGGTTTGTCTTTTTATCATTGAATTCCCGACCATACCACATCCCTGATTGGATGAGAATTTCATAATTCGATTGTTGTTGTTGTTATTTGTTTATTGGAAAATATATCTCAAAATACAATATGTGGGAGTTTCCAAGACCGCCATACCCAATGATGCGAAAAAAAATTGTGTGAGAATTACATTTCTTTGAATGGAGGCCCACAATATTATCTAGCCGACCATGACATCTTGACTTCAATATCTAGAGGAAAAAACCTCCCTCTTTTTCATTAGTCTGCCGATACTTACATCCAGAGGAAAAGCCTCCCTCTTTTACAAGCTCAAACCAATCTCATGAATGTCTCCTTATTAGCAGCATGTTGCACATTTGCTGCTAACATGTCCCACAACACCATACCTCGCATTAAACTGCTTTTATCAAAGATTGCTAGTCTGGCACGGGGGAGTTTTACCCGTATCATTACATTGTCTATGAGTTCTCTAGCCGGCACTACTCTGTGCTCCACGTCCTACACGTAATCATAGACCATGGCCAATGACACTTTGTCCCTCTTCTTACTTAACTTTTCAATCTCATATACTGAATGTGCAGGTCATCTATGTTCGCTTCTCTGCAGTCAAGGATGCCTTCACATAGGAGCAAAACATTGTTTTGGAGTACCTGTATTTTGTCAGTGACCCATTGGGGGGCGCCATCCCAGATGAAACTGCATTATTCCATCATGGTCCTTACCATTGTAACATATACTTTGTATGTTGTAGCTGAGTCCTCTTTATTTGTCTCAACTGTTCCAGACGTCTCTCTACTGTGCCAATTACTTTCCTGCCTTCAGGCACAAAGCTCAAGTATTGATCTATGGTCACTCCTAAGTACTTAAGGCACAACACTCTCTTTAACACTCTTCCATCAAGACATAGTTCAATGTTATCATCCACGCTAGGCTGTTGCCTGGATGGTCACCATTACACCTCCGTCTTTTTAGTGTTGATTGTTAATCTATTTAGCTTCGTCCATTTACCAACAGCTTCTAGATTAGCTAGGCCTATGCATAATTTAATTAGCTATACAGGTATATAATTTATCATTCTAAATTCTGATACTATAGTATGGCTTTCTCACTTGTCAATTTTTTTAATATACCAAATTACGTGAAACATGAATACTTTTATAATTGCGTGATATATGAATTCAGACCCTCAAGAGGGTTAATTGCTGCAATACCTAATACTCACTGCGAATGGATCCCCCCTGAGCTTTGAGGTATAACGGTTTAACTTGCTTGTTCTGGAGACAACACTAAATTGCTTCTTCATAGTTTACAATTCTCTTTATGAGGATCTTATTGAGTGAAACTGATTATATTATAAACCAAAACATAGGCCTATAGATTTTGCGACTGAGTTTCGCATTCCTAGCTGTCAGAAAACTTGTCCAGATTGACTAAACTTTGTTTAATTGAATTTTCCTAATGACAGCAATCAAAATTAACCCTTTAAGGACCATTTACATTAATGCCAGATGCCTATTGGTCGTCATGATGCATGAACATCTATAGCCCTTGTGAGTTACATTCATGTATCATACCGACCCTATGGGATGGGATTGATACTGGACAGTTAGCATGATGCTCCAATGAAGTGCTGCTTCATTGGTGCATTGTGGCGACGAATGGACACAATGCACTCCTCCAATAGCATCGCCCAAAGGGTTAGGAAGTGCAGAGGCGGAGACATCATTATAAAACATGAGAACAGCTCAAAAACACAGACAGGATCATTGTCCACTTCTGTCCAGGTCTCCCATTGTGAGAAGTCTGGAGGTTAATTCAAAACAGTGCTAATTTAACACTGTTTTGAATAAACCTCCAGGTGTTATTCCAAAAGTAACTTGTAAGAACACAAATGGAAATCTGCCTACATAGATCGCAGTTTATAACGTGGATAGGTATTCATTCAATTATTGATATTCGACATTTTTGTATTTTATTTTGGTGAATTAGTCCACTTTTGTCCAGAACTCCAATTTTGAGAAGTCTGGTGTTATTCCAAATATTAGTGCTTATACCACTATTCTGGCACATCCCTTACTGTTATGCCCTCTCCTACCAGTGCATTATGAGAGCATATACGCACATGTGCATTTTTGGGATTTTTGGATATACTTTTTCGAGGTCAAGTTGGACTTAGAATATTTTGGGAGACGCTGGCGGACATAGAAATTTAGTTTCGCCATTGTTTCAATGGTGAAAAATCGTCCAAACTCGTATGAGGATTGAACCCCGGCCGCAGTGGTGGTAGGCGAAGGCCTTAGCCATTGCGCTACACTGAACGGTGATGAAACCCAATGCGAAGGTAAATAAGTTCTAACCTGGAGTCCTAGCCGTATGTTTTCAATCAGTTTTCGTCTTGAATCCAAGCTTTTCATGTTATAATATTGAAATCCCAAGAAGTTTTCGATCCATAGACGAGGAATGCGTGCTAATTTTCTCCATTTTCTTCGATATAAATAAGAATCCATTGATTTTCCCAACGTACACGGGTAGCGGTCCGGCCATTCCCACCCGCCTCCTTGTCCAGCGAAAGTGTGTCAGTGGCCCGGATGTAGATATAGGTCAACTGCTCGCTGTACAAGAAAGACGCCGAAAATTTCGGACCGGTTTGGAAAATCAATGGATTCTCCTTTATTTTGAATATATCGGACATAATACGTATGGAGGGATCATCTAGAATGTCTAAGGATATGTAAGTTTTAATTTGAAAACTTGTCATGGTTGGATTCGATACGAAAAGTGACTGTATACACAGCGGTACCTCTCCTGGCAAGGAACAAAAACAATGGCTTCGCGCAGAGCGCTGACCCAGGCCGTATCGCTTGCTTTTACAAAATGCCTTCTCATGGCTATATTCTGTGGATATCAGGTAAGAAATTAATACAAAATGGAGGAAAAGGTGGTATAAATGCAATATGGCATAAATATGCCAGCACACGGGTGGTATATTGACGATATTGCACTCGGCCTAACGGCCTTGTGCAATATTCGTCAATATACCACCCTTGTGCTGCCATATTTATGCTATATTCCATTAATAAAGGGCACATAATAATCAGCCTATGTAGATTGCAGTCAATGGCGTGCGTATTCATTCAATTATTGTCATTATTGATCGTTTCTTTATTTTATTTTGGAAAATGAATGTGTCAATTGTCATGATTGTTTTCAGACAAAGGTGCTCTGGTATTCGATACAATAGTAAAGGTGAACGATGATTAGTTTGAGCCGACCGTTTCTTCACGAGAGGGTCCGGGCCGTTCCACACGAGGCCGATAGTGCGGAGCAGCCCGGACCCGCGAGTGAAGAAACAGGAGGCTCAAACTAATCAGAGTTCATCTTTACATTTATGTCAAGGTGTTTGGGTGGATAATTATTCGTTATTTGATCAATATAATCCATAATTAACTCTGATTTACCCATCGTCATCGCGAAATGCTGACTGCCGCCATCTTGGATTTTTACGTTTCAAAAGGGTTGCGCATGCGTGGTGGGCGTATGACGTCATCGTGCGGATTTGGCGCTGGTTATTTAACGCAGGGAAGCAATACGTGGTCTCAGTGCTTTCTCTATGAAACTACGATATTCACCTTGACATAAATGCTCTATCTTAATGCCATGACATATGGACTCATGGTATAATAAAGGCGAAAGGTACAACTTTTAGGACTCAACCCGTTTATTAAATTACGTAGTTTATCACAATAGAATTTATTAGATCTTGATAAACAGATTTTGCTATACTTATCAACGTTCAATAATGCTATGTTTTATGCTATCTTGATGTGGTTACTTGCATTGGACATTTCAAATTATGTTTTATCATTTGTTATTGTTTTTTTGCTCATATATCTATGATCTCTTTCTGTTGGATCAAGAGTTGAACAGATTGGAATGATGGCCATAAACATTTTTACCCTAGACAGAGCGATTGTTTTTATTTCATGTCATAGAGACAAAGAAAATATTTGTACAACCCTGCATGCACACGCTAAAAACTGGATGAAAAAGATGAATGACATGCAAGTACATAATACAACCTCCCCATGTTACAATAGTTGAAAGTATGGCGCTCTTTTCTTTTGGTTTTTAGTCAATCGTCATTTTAAAACTTTGCTCTGTATCATCAGTTTGATGCAACTTTTGACTTTGTCCCATTTCCAATCACTTTCACATTTGGTCTACACCAGTATACTTACTATTGCTATACATTAAGTTTTCATTTACCCAAGGGACCAGGCTAGGTGTGCCCTTTCAAAAAAAAATATATAGTTTTCCTTTCTTTTGACATAGGTTTTAGTCACTATGGGCTGATGCATGTCCCAAATTATCCATTTTTCATCATGTAGTCATTTTCTGTGACATGAAAAACAAAGAAGGAACCATTACAAATATGTAGCCTATTTTGTATCTAATCTTTTGTTGTCTATGCCCTTGGCTATCTTTTTCACCTATAGCCATGTTGATTTAAGCCCTCTGGTTATAAGGGCACAGCTCACAGAGAAAATTACAATGTCCCGTTCCCAACCACTTTTGAAAAAAAAATCATTTAAAATGTAATGTTCTCCTCATATCTATTATCACAAGACCCCTAGTGCTATAGCAGTTGTACTTTATGGGAATTCATGTATATTTGAATATAGAACTATGTATTTCTTAACTGTGTTCCCTTATTTATCCATCCCCATGAGGTCCGCAAATAACTAGGGTGCTCTTGTCCTGTTCCCAACCACAAACAATGAAACATTGCAGGATTAAGACATTTTTTGCATTTAACTATTTACACTATATGCATTATATAAACCTAGTAATACACTATTCAAATGTGCATTATAGTAGGAGTAGGTATAGCATAGATTTGCTAAGTCAATTTATGGAAGCTGTTTGGAGTAGGCTAATTATGTCCCCTTTCCAACCACCTTTTAAAAATAGTATCTCTTCAGCGTCACCACACATGATACCCACTAACTACCCTCCACCCATTACCTCCCATCCCCTGACCCACTTATGACATGAGCCTATCCCAATACAATCAATGAAATGTCATTAACTGTTGTAACTTTGTCCCATTCCCAAACACCTTTGTCCCGTTCCCAACCACATTTTTGATTTGACATTATTTTTGTTCTACCACACATCATACCAACTCAAAACAACACATTTCTTGTTTCCTTCCTTCCATTCAATCATGATATAAAATGGATTTCAGGGAGTTCAATGTAATAATCACATTGAGTTGAACTCATCTAATGATTCTGTCCTGTTTCCAACCACTTTTGTCCCGTTCCCAACCACTTTTTTATGACATTATTTCTGTGTTACCACTAATGAACCTCATTCTCAAACTTGCATTGTCTCCCCTGTCCTCCCATCTACTCATGACATACATCTATATATCAATATAATGAAGAAAATCCCATTCAATGCAATGATAATGTTCCATTTCCAACCACTTGTGTCCTGTTCCCAACCACTTGTTTCTTGTTCCCAACCACTTTTTTTTTAAATCTACCATTATTCAGCTCTACCATGCATAAAACTCACTCTAGAGCACATATTGCCTCCCCTCTATTGTCCCATTCACTTATGATGTAGCATCATATTAATATAATGAATAAATATCCCATTCAACATAATGATTATGCCCTGTTCCTAACTACTTGTGTCCTGTTCCCAACCACTTGTTTAATGTAACAGAATTCAGTTCTTCTACCAATCAGGTAAAGAACTCACCAATGACCACATCCTTTCCCCCTTATTCTCACCAACCCATCACAAAGAACTAACTATATAGGCAAACATAATTTCAGTTTGTAGTGATCATATCTTGTTCCAAACCACTTTTGTCCTGTTCCCAACCACTTTTGTCCTATTTCAAACAACTTTGTATGGTTGACTATATTGGAAATGATGGGCATATCCTTCTGGATATGGTTTTCATCCAGTACAACCCTTTAATTGGAAGGAATTGTGATACCTTTGGGAGCAAAAGATTCATTCTACCCCCATTTTTATGCCTTGTACAAAATATCAAAGTTCAGTGTAAAATCTTTAAAGGAAAAGTGTAAAGTTGCAAATTTAGGGGGATAAGCTCTTAAACTCCTAATGAGATAAGAGAGAAGGTCATTACAAACTTGAAGTATATTCATGACTGAGCAATTTTCTGTAAAAAAATGAAAATAAGTGGGAAAATTGAAAAATATAAAGGACAAAATAAAAGTGGATGGGAACGGGACAGAGTAAAGTACTATGTGTTTGTAGAGGTGCCATGGCATGATTCCATATATTGAAGAAAAAATGAATCCTGCAGGGCCATCCACGAACACATCTACTTTACCATACAGAAAGATTTAGCCCTATTAGAAATTTAGCTCTGACCCCCTTTGCAGGCCCTTGGGGCCAAAAGCTGCATCAAACTGATGATACAGAGACACATATCCGAGACTAGGTCCCCTATTTAGATTTTTCAAACCCTCTTCTCTGGCTCACAATGTAATTAGGTTTGCTGGTTATATGGACACATCTAGACTTGCTCATTGACTTGCTTGTTTATTGATTTTGATTCCAGAGAATCAAATGTTGTGAAAGACTTTTAATTATAAGACTTCTAGAGGGTGACTGGAGGAGTGAGGCCAGAGCTTAGGGATTGTCGCCAATCTAGTTGCAGAATTTAAGTTCTTTTAAATTACACTAATTAATGGTGGAGATTAATGGTGGGAACACCCCATCTTCTACTCTTCAGGCATGCATTACATTTTATATACATTCATCACCCTGACCATGCATGTCTATACTGCTCCAAAAGTGTCACCAATATGCATCAATTTAACATGCTCACTGGTTCAGTTTTTGTTGGTGCGTGAAGAATACCTTACTGAAAAATGTCCCGTCCAAGTCAGAAATAAAGGAAACATCATGATTACACCTTCAAACACTGCATTAACTTCGAAATTCGTATATGAATTACCAAAACAATCATTATTAAGATTGAGATGAAGGAATAAGAGTAAAAACTATTTTCAAAAGAAATTGAGTCACTCAGTACGAACGAATCATGCAAAATCTCACATATTTTCTGTACTGGAGTCCTAACTTCAGCCTCATGCACTTAATAATGCTCTCCCATCCATTAAAATCAACACACATTATCTTCAACATATCTATTTCCTAGAAAAGGTGTGCTGTCCTGCATATATAGTACCTGTTTCTCACACCATGCTCTGTAATAACCTCCAATAAAACACTTGGACGGGACAAAATACTCCATATAAATTCCATACTTAACCATGGTTTTGGTAACATACAAATTCTTGTAGTCATCCAATCATCACCAAACTATTTTGATACTTCTTAAATGATCAGGCAAATCACCTACTATCTATTCAAATAGTGATGAAGACAATCCTACTGGGTACATGCATACAGCAGCCAAATTCAGTGTTGTGGATAAAACACTTGAACGGGACATGTTTTATTTGTATTATTTTGCTCAAGTCACTGTCAGTCAAAGGTAGCATCAATATGTTTTTACCAAAGCAAAAGAACAAAGCCCCCCATCCATATGTGGTAAAAGGACAGTTGAAGCCACTTTCCTACTTGACCATACTATGGGACATAATGTGGAAGTCCATAAGTAGAGATGCATGGTGAAGAAAATTCTATCCACATCATGTTAAAACTTCATGGCAATGCAACCTGTGACCATTATGCTCTGCAGTATATAAATTTGAGATACTCTGACCCTACCTTGATGTTCTTCCTACACTGCAATGCACGACAACAGCTTGGACCTGTTGGGCTACGCTGAAAATCTGATATGCATCAAAAGGCTGTTCGCGAGTGAGACCATGCACAAACCCATTCAAAAATTATGACATAAAGTCTGTAAAAGGGGATTATAAGTTTCGACCCCTCCCCCCTTTAATTCTTCCTTCTTTTCTATCCCATCTACTAACCATGGAGAGCTGCGCCACCCCCCCACCCTCTGTTATACTCTGGCCCCGTCCCTAACCTGCCCTCCAAATGTCCCTCTCCACACTACCTTCCAACAACCCCCTCCCCCATCCCCACATGCTATTCTATCGCCCCCCCCCCCCAGAAAATATATCCACCTATGCACTGGGGACAATGGCATCCCACAATGCTACTTGACTACACATGTGTTAGACAATATATAAACTTTACAGCCACTAAGGCATCTGATGTGGAGGGATATCCTAGGGGATATCTCAACCACATTGATTTAGCATTGGCATTTTGACCATCAAATTAGTTTCTTTAGTCTCCCTGCCCCACATAGAAATATACCTATACTCATATATCATAAGTTATATTACAAAGATTTCCTTACCATCTATGACGTCAACTGAGAATACTCAAAGCGGGTCTGCGGCCTCTTTATTATCTAAGTATAATTAAATGAATACTTGTGACCCATCAAGGTAAAACATACGTCCGTGTCTCACAGCGCCTGGATTCAGAAGGCGCTGTGATCGCCTCCCGTGACCCTCCCTACGTCCGTGCGTAACAAATCCCTTTGTTGACATTCGATTTTGGTACTCTAGAGATGTCCAGACAATATTTTAATCTTAAGAGGCTACTTTCATGATAGTTATCTAGCCCTAGTTAAGAAATGGTTGTTTGATATTAAGGTCTAAAAGAGTAACAGTTGCTTGAAGTCAGTCAAGAATGGCCTTGAGAAACTGTTGGCCACCATCTTGCTTTTGGGTTGTTTTGATTTGAGCACCTGTAGTCTCAAACCTTTGTGTATAAAATCTACTAAATATTGGTATATGATATACATTATATATCTAATTTTTTTTCTTGTACCAAACCCTATACATTTCCACTCAACAGTAGGAAGAGAAAGCCATCTTTTGAAAAACAGAACAAAACAGGGGGTTTGAGGCTCAAGCCACTTCCAGCCACTTTTGGCGGATCCAAATAACGTGATATCAGTGCCATATAGCGCTAGCGGCCACTAGGCACTGAGAGCGCCAGCGGGTTTCGGTGTAGGTAAAACACCCCTCTGTGGGGGATTTTAAATTCCCCATTTGGCCACCAGAGGGCATTAGGGGGGGGGGGCAAAATTACTCTAAAATCATTATAAAAATATATCAAACTAAGTTTTGATGCAGAATTCAATGGTCTCATTTAAAATGCATCATTTTCAGTAGAAATGGCCCATATTTGGATGAAAAAATGAACATTTTTCATGAAGAATCAACCTACATATGTCTGTGTCTGGGCGAAAAATATAAAGAAAATAGTGATAAACGTATATCAAATGTATACATGATTTACTATATGAGAGACAGATCTGACATCTATGACAACACTTTGCCCGTGATCTACAGGTCAAAATGGTCTAGACCCTAGGTTTTCATAGAGATATTTTGACTATTTCTATAGGAAATCAAACCCTCAATATGGCATGCTATTCAAATGTCACTCACCCAGACACATTCTCGCCCAGACAAAAAAAAAAAAAACCAATTTCTATCCCTGCTACTGGAAATGATGGGCAGTGATCAATCGTTTAATACATTGGGTACTTTGCTATATATGGGGGGGGGGGTAAATAATTGATATAGTTAGGCTAGTTAGATACATTCATTATTAAAACAAATCACTCATGGCTTTCTATAATATATAGATAATATATGAATTCCAATTATTTTTTTTCAGAATATATCAACGACTAGCTACCTCTGAATTTTAAAGTAAATTTTTTAGCACATATGCCTCACAGATATTTAAAGGGGGAGCCTAATGGGTCTAAAAATTCAGGAGGACAAAGCATTTCCCCAAATTTCAAAATCCTCTAGGATATATAAAAATATGGCACAAGTAGGCAATCATGGGTCAAAATTTTCTATAAAACTCTATAATATAGGTGACAAAGATGGAACAACATCGAGCCCTACAATTTGAGCCCAAAATAGTGGGGGCAATATGAAAATTTTAAGGCTAGGGGCTGGAATACCTCAAAAATTTTATCGCCCTGTGGACACATAGCTTAACAGGTCGAAGTATTATGGATATAGGGTGTATAAAACACAGTTTTAGGGATATGCTAGTGGACGAAATAAGGTACCAAAGAGTCTAGTGGTCGAGTACAAAATGTCAGAACACTTGGTGTGACATACCCCCTTCCACCGCTAGCTAGGTGGCTCTATGACATTTGCTCCGGCCAAGCAGATCATATCATTAGACGTGTGCTGGGTCTGAACCCACCCCCTTCCCATCCAGCATGACGTCATCTGTGGATGGCCCCCAAACGATACATTTCTTTTGCATGATGGCACTGAGATTCGCTACGAGAAGAGAAATGAACTGAGCAGCGAAGGTAACCAATCAACTGGAGGAATTACAGACAAATGACAAGCAGTACAAGCCACTGAGGGCGTATGAATACTAATGCACAGTTATCTCTGTAGTATCCAGTATATATTTCCTGCTCTAAAATGTTAGTATATTATACAAATATTTGAGAGTGGGAAATATTAGAAATGCATTATCATTTCAAAATATGGATCATCTTTCGTTTCTCAAATGTTTGCTTGTAGGTACATCAGTTGACGGGAAAAAAATCACTATTGTGGACCACCTTCCAGTAGAAAGAGAAGAGAGACAAAACTGCTAAATTCGTCAGATAGATTCCAAAAAGATACGACAGAAATCAATGATGAGCACAGACAGAAACAAACCATGGTAAACAAAAAAGAAACTTCCTCAACGCCCCCTGACTTGATGCTATCTAAATTTTTATCATTTAGATGGCATCAAATCCTGACAATTTCTTCAATATTATGACAAAAGTGAAAATGATTCAGCAAGCATCAGTGATCATATCTGGCCTAAGATGACGTATAATGACGTCCACATGACGCCCACTTACCCCAATCTCAAGTAAACAACGCCTAGGGTAAACACTTTCTTGCTGCAATGATAGATATTGACCTTTCATCAAGGATTTCACCACAAGTTTGAAACTTTAAAGGACCTAAAAAATTAAAAACTGGTGGGCTAAACCTACTCAAAACTTGGGATATTTAGGCAATAACGGCAACTCCAAAGGTGAAAAACTTTAATAGCGTTTATGGTAACATGAACTCAAAGGCAGATTGTAAAAAGATGTTGTCAAAATAATATCAAAATCCTTGTACCAAAGTTGCCAGAGATCCTCATTATTTTCACATAGATTTCCTTTTCCCCTGTGCTGCCATCTGGGGCTTCATTGTCAAAACTACACTGTTACACTGCAATGTGATTATGGTGGTTCACTGTTTTACGAGTATCCTTGGTAAATTCAACAGTTATTTTTAACAGCCCAGAAGGATGGGTCTAGAGTGTTGCATTATTTTAGCATATTATTCTAACCATTTTAGCCAAAATCTGAAAGTAAAAAGAACTTTGGATTTAAGCCGAATGGCATTTTGCCTTGTAAGTCAACAATATTTGTTCATGCCCTTGTCTCTTATACAAATGAAGCAATGCTTCAGCATTTCATCGAAGAGAGAGGAGGTAATTTATGACCACATATCGGATTATAATACCAATGACATCGCCATATATTATGTACCAGACTTTCACATCTTTTGTCAGACTTTGTCAAACCGATAAAACTAAATCAGAAGAATTATGTACAGGTGAGTTCATATACTCGTTTATTTCACAAGGCTTTTACATCAAATTCTGGCTCAATTTATTGTGGTGTGAAACACAATAGTTATTTGCTTATCTTACGTGCAACGAGAGCGTGGTGAGCCAAGTGGGAATCCCTCGTGAATCATCGCCATGTTTTACCCAAAGTCTGATCAGAATATTAAGTGGGTGGTGAAAAAAAAATTAATCAACTGAAAAAGGGCAATGGTGTTGCTGCTACCTTTGATGGTTTCGTGGTGGTTTCGTATGCTGTTCACAGGAGAAAGTGAGATGTGTATGCAGCCTCATCAATGTAAATCGGTAAAACTGTGGTTAAACGAAAATAATTATGAGAACCCAGGTAGCAAGGATACATGGGCCGATGTCGGCTTACATTGGGCCAATATCGGCTTATATTGGGCCAAGCATGGACAAGCATGGCCCAATGCTCCATTGGTGTTTGGGAATTGACTGAATTGGACTATAAATACGCTCCACGTAGGACGATTTTTCTTATGGATTTGTATGGTTATTTAAACAAATATCTTTGATTGTAGAACAGTGTTCAAATGACAACATTAAAGCTATGAAAAATGTTGTAATGCAAGAAGAAAGAGCTATAAAAAAAGAAATGCCTTCAACTTAACGGCAGTTCTCCAACAACTTTGGGACAAAGATTTGATTGTTATTTATAGAGGGGTCCCTTGTAACATGTTGCTGTACTGTAGTGCCATCTGGGGCTTCATTGTGAAAATTACATTGTTTCATTGCATTGCAATCATGGTTGTTACTTCCTAAGGTATTGAGTCTAACTGGCACTCCTTCTATCATTCACTATAAAGATGCAAATACAAGCTTTTAAATCCATTATAGCTCATTGCTTCTTGCACAATATTGATATACTTTTCGCTCCAGCCAAGCACAGTCTTCAGACTGACATTTAGACACCAATGGATTCCTTTCCATCCATACCAGGAATAATGCAAAGGATGTTTTCACATGCTGCAAGTCTACTACAAGGACATAATAAAGACAATAGCTCAGAGGAAGGTGAAACACAGGGATGCTGTGCAATGTCTTCATCAGGCATGTTAACATGACATTCAGAGGCAGAAAAGGAAGCACAATTAATTATTGATTGAACCCGGAACTAAACTGGGTCTTCAATTATAGTGAGAATAACAGACACACAATTACGTTCATCAGGAACATGATGTTTGCATGTGACATTTCCTTATGCCACAAGTGGATCCCCAAATTGTTTGTTTGAAAGAACATTATAGTTGCCCTTTTAGAACTCTTATATATAGGACTATATTTTGTTCAAGATTAGAAATTATTAATTTGTAAGATATTAAGATAAATACCCATATGAAAAGGATTGCATTGGAAGTTCATTTCCAAATTCTGGAGCTACAGTGTTGAAGACTTATGGAATTGTATCTGGTAACACCCAAAACTAAAATTCTATTAGAATCAATCATAACCATTATAAAGTTTTGATTATAATTATTGACTATAAGTGACATGTAGATTCATTTTTAAAGGGATTTTTCATAGGTCAAAAGCAAATATCAAAGTTCAACAAAGGTTTTCCACGCTAAACATCCTGCAAACGTAAATGTTGAAATGTATTTGATTAGAAATAGGATTGTGGGACCATGTTGAAGAAATTCCTCATTTATGTTGAAATGTTCAAGTCACCGAAAGGTATGCATAAAGCGTAAGATTCAAGTAGGATTCATCATCATATACGCACAAAGTGTGTTAGCACATGTATGGTGCCTGATTTTATGTGTATACCGCTCTTCCCCACTCCTTCCTGTCTAGGGCCTTTTCCTTAGCTTCTTCTGGTGTTACTTTTACGTCTAGTAGATCTTTTTCTAGAGTTTTAAGCCATGTGGATGCTTGTCTACCTCGCAGTTTCTCTGTTTTCCTTCTCACTTCTGTCAGTGCTTGTTTACAAAATCGACTCACATATTAAAGGAAGAAAATTCATTGGCAACAAGGGGTGCCAATCATTTTCTTTTTCGTGATTATCGTTTTTTCAAGAGTCATAATTTTTACCGACTTCCCCCACTGTTTCTAAACAATAACTAAGGCTGACTTAAGACAATTCGTTTTGGCTTGAATGTCATCCATCATTAACCTTTCAGATGAATATTCAGCCTATGTTATATCATTCTAGTAATTTCAATATAAAACAACAATGGACATAATCATCTTTATGTATGGTTTAGTTCCATATATATCACCAGGATATTTTAGGGCCAGGAGACCATAGATTTCTCTTAGATTTTAGTCAAATTAGGATCCAGAATGAAAGTCGCATAATGAGTCATGTAGCTACCTATGGGAAGATTTCAAACTTGCAAAGATACTTAGATTCGGCATTCGTCATGCTTTACAGAGGTTCACTATTACAGGAATTGATCTAACTGTATTTCATTGTAATATCAATTACAGTGATACACCTTGAAATTTAACAATGAACCACAAGTAGAATCTGCAGAAATTTTAGACAGTGTACTGAGCAAATACATTTTGCACCCTATACTAAGTTTAGCCAGTTTTCTCTTGACCCATGTAGACTAGAGTCGCATGTATAGGTACATTGGTATTGTAATTAATATTGCTTTGTGACCCCTATATGTGGGTGGCGGATGTCTGACACTATTATTATCCCACTCCCTGCCATCTAAGGCATCTTTACAAACAAATAGGAAGTAACTGAGCCACCCACCAACCCACTCCCATGTGTGGCATCACAGTAACTCCCAGATGATCTCTACATCATAAATAGCCTTTCAACACTTGTATCTATTCCTGCCATGCACACCGTGAAAAATAACTGTTGAATCTACCAGGAATCCCCGTAAAACTGAACAGCGAACCACCGTAATTGTATACCAGTGACAAAGTATAGTTTTTCAAGAAGCCCTAGGTGGTAGTACAGTGGTACACAAATGTACAAGGAATCTCTTTGAAAATAACAACAGATCTCAACTTTAAGACGAGGATTCCGTTGTTATTATGATGACACCTTTTTACAATGCAGTGGTGTGACTTCCTTGTTTTCCGTGTCATCTAATTTTGGACTTTAGTGGTGATGGCTGGTCAGGCGAACATGTTTGAAAAAATGAAGGGAAAAGCTTTTGGGATTTCTTCAGAGGTTTAATTTTGGATGAGTGTGTGGGAATTTCGTTTAGGAATGGTTCATTTAGCTCAGTCTTATCCTGTTATAGTTTTATTCAAGCTGAAACTCTCTGTTTTCCTGACCTTTTCGAACTTGATATGGAATCAGGTTTAATGTACTTGGAATTCCATTATCTTCTCATGTGCTATGAAATATCTCCTATACCATTTAGGGTCTTGGTTTTGAATATTCATTTGCAAGCATAAGGCATTAATGCAACCCTAATGCATAAGGCACACGATATTTGTTAATGTAGCATTCCAACTTTGGTATTGAACTGTGAAATCTGATTGATCTCCACAGCTGTATCTACCCTCTAAAACTATAGGCTGTATATCCTGAATCATTAGTTTCTTCTGTCCTTACTCTTTCCCTCTCTCCCTTTTTATCTACTTTATTTTGTCGGGGGGGGGGGGCGTTGAGCCTTGGATCCACCACTGGATTGTTTATGCCCTTACAAGTGGTGTCACCAAATACGGTAAATAGTGACAATACTATTGTTTATTTCTTATAATGCAGGGTACACACTCTATACAGACACATTACACTGGTGTATGTCTGCTTGGCATCCCTTGCAGAACTCCCAACAATACGAGAACTTCATGCCAAGAAAATATCAAGTTAATTCATTCATGCTGAACTGTATAGACAGGTGAGGATTTGATAACTAAATTTTGATGCAGTGAAATTGAGAGAAACACAAGTTACTTTGAGCACCATCCTTTTCCTGGCGGGTTTTCTTCCTCAATGCAGAAGTCCACTTACTCAGTAGAAGGTTATTCTGAGAACTCAGTCGATTAAGATAAAATAAGACCGTGAAATTAGCCTCCTATTGGATGGGAGTACCTAATCCAGGGGACAGCGTGACTTGAGTACAGAACCAGGTGTGCCCAACTCACTGAGCTGTTTGAGGCTTTAAAGGTCTGAAATAACCCAATAAGGGTGGAATACTGACCCAAGGCACACTCTAAAAAATAACTTTTGAATCTATCAGGACTCCCCGTAAAATGAACAGTGAACCACTGTAATCATACTGCTGTGAAGTAGTGTAGTTTCTACAATGAAGCCCAGGTGGCAGCACAGTGATACCTGTGTGAAGATAATAACGGATCTCTGGCATCTTTGGAACAGGGATTTTGTAGTTATTTCGACAACATTTTTGACAATGCAGATTCTGCCGTCTAGATGCATTATTTCAGCTCTAGTGAGCAACTCGCCAGTGTAATATTTTGACCCAATCTCATACATTAACTCCACATGGTCTTTATGATGCAAGGAGCTGGCATCGGTGAGTTACTCAGCAAGGGTACATTCATGCATATCATGATGGCTAACAAACTTGGCAGTGACCTCAAATTCTGTGCCATCGGACAGGCTGTCCATTTCCCTTAAAGATCACTTAAACAGAGGTTCATGGTAGTAATATTGATAATGGGTAAAAAACAGAATACTGTTACGTTAGGTTGTTTAGTGTTTTTCACAGTTATACAAAATGTGAAGGGTATCATTGGATCCTTAGCCAATCTCTGCAATTTGCACTTTGGTCATCCTCACACAGTATCTTCACTATCAAGAGTAGTCCCAAGCACATGCTCAACCCAAGAGGACACTCAATAATACCCTTGGCAGGTAGAGACTAGAAGTAGGCCTCTAGAGTTTGTATACAACGGTACCTGTGCACACTGTTATGTAAATAGATAAACGTACGACAAGGCAAGCAGAAAGGAGAGCCTGTGAGAGGGTGTTGTAAGCTTGCCTCCTCCAAAGTATGATATCAAACCCAAATGTAAAAAAATGAAATGCTGCAGGAGGCAGCATGAGTTTTGCAACATAGTGTTCTCAAGAAGAGGGATTTATGTGACATGACATAGAATTCATAAGCATACAAGATGCGCCAATGTGGTATACTTTATACTGGGTCATCTTTCGCCCCCCTTCACACATCACTAAGAAGAAAGATAACAATATTATTATCTAGATCGTCCCGGGGGTCTCAATTATTTATGCCATTATCTATGATGCCCTGTGCCGAACAACAATGGGAATGAACAAAGACTTGTGGGCAGATGAGGGGCCCAACCTGCGGGATTTTTAGTACTGCATCTGGCCACTAGGGGAGCTACAAAGGCTAAAAATGTGAAAAATAGCCCAAAAAATGTTTTTATGTATTTTTTTTACACAGAAAAAGGTGGTTTTCTCCAAAATGTTCTATTTCCTGGCACTTCCTGTATATTTGGAACGTAAATGGAATCGTTTGAATAAAAAAGGCCTAAATAAGGGTTTTCAGAGAAATGTGTTGCCATGGCAACCAAAGTTATATTCCAAATACAAAAAAAAAGTAATGTCAACTGATAGAATGATCACTCCCCTATCAGAACCCGATAAAACCTGTGTATGGATTTCATAATACAGGGTCAGAAGTCCAGTATCAAGTTATCTATTGTTATTCTGATCCATTGTACCCTTCATCTGGCCGCCTTATGAACCTAGCATGTGCATACACCCCTTAGGTGATAATATAGCCACGTTCGGCACCACCTTTATTGCATATTTACGTATTGATATTAGACATGGGAGTTCCACTACTTTTGACTCATATCACATAGTGACGTCCGCCTATTTGTAATTGGATGAGGATTGGAAATGAGAAGATGGAACTATAATTTTTGCAGATGTGACAGTACTGGCCTAGCGGGATTATTTATCAGTCAATGAAATAATTCCAATTATTTCACTATGTGCCTCTCGGGGGAAGAAGGTATTCATCTGATAACTGTCATCACTGATCACTTGCTGATAACCTGCATTGTCCCAGCAATGTCTGCGCCTATGGTACATCCCGCAACCTAATATAATTCATGTAGATAATGTCGATCTACTGTCAGGTGCACCTTGTTTACGCATACATGCACTGAAAACCTATAACTGAAAAAGGTCTTATGTGCAGAGGACTTTAGGTCATGGGAGGAGTATATGGTGCTCAAGTTGAGGACCTAAAGTCCTTATATTGAAGACCCAAAGTCTTCAAATTGATCCTTTTTATAAGGAAGCAATGCAATCATTATGATTGCATTTGTAGTCAATTTGATGACTGTAAACTTTATTTCTAATTTCCATTTATAATGAAATAGTAAGTTGAACAATTTTTGAAATACGCCCCGTCCAATTGCCAGGCCTTTATTGGGGGTGTTGTACTTTTGCTGGGCCTATTAATTACATGTGAACATCAGTAGACAGCCAATCCATGCACTTCTAATTTTGCGTTTAATCATACAAAAGGTGTTCATGCTTGCATAGCTTCCTCTAAATTACTTGAGTGAACTATAGTCATATATATGGCCCATCCAGCATGCATATAAACTGAACTGCTATTACAATATCTTATGTTGATAAGTATACTTATCAGTTGTGTTGATAAGATTACTTATCAGTGAAATTACCTATAAAATGACATAATGTGTGAAACATAAATTATACACTACAGCATAGTGGAGCCATCTGCATGGTAGCAAAATGTATTGTCTTCAAAATGATGACACCCATCCTAAAATGGATGGCCTGGTGTCATCATTCTCAAAGAGGACCCACAGTCCTCTGCACAGAGTACTTTAATATAGACTTTTCAGCGTGTGAGTGAACGCCCCTTTTAACTGTCGGGGGTTGGGGGTCATATATCGCTGCATCGCATTTGTGCATCATGCCAACCCACCTGAGTGCATCAATCGGTGTATCATCCTTATCATGTCAATCATACAGCAGTGCTCTGAGACAAGGTAGCTGTCTGTATACTGAATTGACAACATGGGCTATGAAATCCACATGAAATAATCAAGCTAAACCATGTAAAATGGATTGGCGTGTGCCAAGAGAGCCACTTTTGTTGATAATGAGTTTTTGCATCCTCCTTTCTCTACTGTCTATTGTACCAATTGTACTTCACAGAAGGCTTTGCTACATCCGGATCCTGTATTTTGATTAGTACAACTGCTAAGTGCGCATGCGTGTATGATCTTCTTGCAGTCTCTACAACTTTTTATCTTCACTATTTTAAACTAATTAAAATCGATTTTGTGCTAAATGTTTTCAGTAGATCGGTTCATGTTACTTTTAACTCTTAGTAACACATCGCCGACACTGGAATCCATTTAAGTAGAATCATCGTCCAATTTTGTGTTTTCGCGATTCTGAGATTCATGAGGCACTGCCTTGCTATAGTCGAGTGTGAGTAACAATTCCTGAATGATGATCATGAATTGGCACCATGGTCCATGAATGGAATGTTTATCAATTATAATCAAAACGAATAGTGTGTGACCTACCCAGCCATATCAGGTTAAATTACTTCCCGGGAATTACTTACCCTGAAAAATTGCAAAATAAAAAAGGAATAGATTGAGACATGCCCTATAGACAAGACTGACACTCAATATCCTAGAAACAGACAACCAACAGTCCGATGTGAAATAACCGATTATGTTCATGAAAGTCCATTTTGGAATGATATCCTTTTACAACTATCATCAATTAGATAAACAGTTAGTGGGAGTTCTCTTCAACACACACCAACCAATTTGGGGTTGAAAAGGATAAGAAACAATGCATGCAATATGATTAGCATAACAATCTGGTAAGATTGAACAGAATACAGTCTGAAAAGAGTAAGAGTAAAAACACAACCATCCCTGGATGAGACAGGATTTAGACATCTTTCAATAATCACGTGCTAACCAGTTATTGTTAGCCTCTTTTGGCCACAGTAATGTCTCAAGGCTTCATGCCCATATCTTCTCAGGGTTCTTTATCTCAAAAGCTATGGAAAACTCACTGAATCTGCACTTTTGCATCATGCTCCCGTGGCTCAACAATGCATCAGGCCTATGCTTTAGCAACCCTGTAGACATTGTGAGTTAATCGCTTTGACTTCATTTATATTACAATATAATGCACATGCAGTCCTTAAGGTAGAACACTAATATAACCAATGTGGTCATAATAAGAGTGCTTAGTTACCAAACGGATCCATAATAATGATATTAACTGGGAGTGGATCTCTGAGAGTCCTGCACAGACCGGATACCAGAGGATGATATTGCACTAAGTGGCCTAGTAACACCATGGGTACAAATGAAGGCAGCGTGCACTTAGATCTATAACTCTCTAAGATAAACACAGTACCCCTAATAGTATATAGTCTCCACATGTGCTATCAGTTATTTTGTGATCACCTGCAAGTAAACATAGAAGAACTGCATAGCTTCATCACCCAATCTGATAATTCCGAATTGCATCAACTGCATTAGTTTGCAATATTTTTTTAAAGCAGCACACGCGAGTTACTCGCAACAGCGGCATCAAATTATTTTGCGCACCACAGCATTAAAAGGGCAGAGTTGGCATTAAAGTCCCTGGCGGTGCTTACATGGTAAAGCATGCACCACCATCATGCATGTACACGGAAAACACTGGATATAAACATGATTAATGGCCTCCATTAGTTGTGCATAGGACGTGCAAATTAGTAGAATTTCCTATGGCAAGCCATTTGGCGATGCTAAATCTTGTATCAAAGATGATACAACGTATACACTGTTGAACCTACCAGGGTCGTTGTAAAACTGACCAGTGAACCACGGTAATTGTATTGCAGTGAACTAGTGTAGTTTTTACAAGAAGCCACAGGTGGCAGTGCAGTGGTAGAAGGTATTTCTGTGAAATTAATGACTGATCTCTGGCAACTTCGGGACAAGCATTTCGCCGTTATTTCAACTCTTCAATGCGCATTTCACCACTTCAAACTAAATACACTTTGTATCTATAGGGTTATATATACGGCAAGCAGAGTCTCAATAAAATTGTAGTACATTGTGAAATGGCCTCCTGTGATGTTGCACTAGTGTTCCCCTAATTATAGCCAACTGATGTTTTACCCTCCCCTAGTATCATTACAACATAAGACTTAAAGAGTGGAAGCTGTAGTGGGAAAAAAGCCATTACAAAACCCGGTGGTCGTCGCCCACGCATGGATTCCATGGCGGGAAAAGACACAGCTAATTGTCGTCTGCCTTTCTGTTATTGTTTACCTAATCACTCCCTGCCAGCAAAACGTGTCTGGATGACCAGGGATAAAATACAGCATACAAAACTACCAAATGAGCCTGATCATGTTGGATAGCTGGACGGAATTAGGTCAATCAACTATCACCAATTATTGCTATAAAACACGGGTTACCTGAATCCAAAACATGGTTGTCGAAGTAGTTATTTTGCAGTGTTCTCTTTTCTTTGTGGCTATTATTGCCTTTGTGATCTTTTTGTGTAGGAATAGAGAATGTTCAGTGGTTAACTCCTTAACAGAATGACTGCCTAAGTGTGGCATTGTGCTATGATGTGGTTCAAAGCCTGCTGGAAACCCCTAGATTTCTGGCGCAACTTCCGAGCTGTATTAGAATAGAAATGTATGGGGAGAACCCCCTTGGTTTCACAGACCTATATATTTCATCATTCCTTAGGTTCTATGACAGATAGAACCAAAATTCAAAAAGATTTAGATTTCTTTGCCCAAGCTCTATCCAATAGACACACGTCGTATCTAATAGTATACATCTTTTCTTGGGGGCCTACCCCTGTCATATGTTCATCACTAATATGAAAATACTCGCTTATCACTCAAATACCCTCATCCTATTTCACCTCTAAGGGATTACTATATGCCCAATTTCTACTTTAGGAAGTCCCCTATAATATAGGAAGTCCCCTATATGTCACCTGTAGCTGGGGAGCCAGCCAACTGAAATATCAATATTTAAAAATCTACTGGTGTTGAGAGCAGCACAATATATCAGAAATGGATTTGGGCATTTTGATAGTGTTGATTGTGGTTCTGGTGTGCATATCTTCCTATCTAGGCTGGAACAAGGTCAAAACAAAGGTCAAAGGTCACAACGCCATTGCAATGGGTCCTAATCAGCTAAGGATCCACATACATGGGGAATCTGCCGTACGCTAGGGACCTCTAGTGTTAATTAATGGAACAAAGGTCTCTATCTGTTCTATATTAAACACCAGATCCTGACCTTTGACCTTTAATTTGACCTTGTTCCGACCTAGATAGGAAGATATGCACACCAGATCAGGAATCAGCACTATCAAATTACCCAAGTTCGACTGTCATATATTGTGCTGCTCTCCACACCAGCACTTTTGGATATCCAGGAGCTGGCTCCCCAACTACTGTTGTTCTTTCCTCATGTCGATAAGACCCATGGCATTTAGGGGTCTCGACCCATACTTCATGAAATCTCATTGATGCATCCTGGAGAAAAATCGACATAAAAAACTGTAGAATTTCATACATCATTCTCTTAATCCCGATTAAAATCGGACCAAAATCGGGAATACTTTTGTCAATCGGCTTCGGTGGAAGCATTATGGTTTAGGGTGCAACAGTCACGCATCGTGATGGTATTATCAGTCTCAACCTACACTCATTGCATGATGCAGTCGTCTGAGGCCTCTACAACCTCCAGTGAGTCCAGGGGTCTACTTCAAATCGGCCTACGATCAACAAATAGCTCTACGATCACCAAAATACCACTGGGATCACAGAATCTGAGTAAATTGTAGGCTCTATCTTCTAATATATTCAGCATTGTACATGACTCAAGACTCTTTTCTAAGCAATTTTACGATTAAATATTGTACAATTTTTAACAGAATGCCTATTGACCAATAGTACAACTGGGGGTCATTAAAGAATCGAAATGGGGAGCAAATCAAGGAGCAAGTCAGTTTTGAAATAGACCCCTGATCTCCACCGAATGCTCCAGTGTGCAGTTGACAGCGCCCCCTAACAAAGGTCTGCCCAACTATTATACACACCAATCACTGATTCAGGACGCCATCTAGTGACAAATAGACATATTACACATGGTTCTAGGAACCTAAATGATTCGATCTTATTCAAAGGTTGGTAGGCTATGTAATGGAAAACCTCCGCGGACCTCCAGGTCCAAGGAGGTTTTCTGACTTATACTCCATCCACAGAAGTTTATAAATATAACAGTAAAACCATGAATATAAGCATATTTTGATATAAACAGTAGAGGCCTAGAAGAGGATTTGAATCTACAACACTGGCTGTGATACAAAGCTATGATAAATATATGGTGTTCTAGGCTACAACCACCAACAGTCTCAATAGTATAGTGGTTAGCATGTTTGACTTTGAATCACAGAATGTGGGGTCAAGAGTGCATGGGGAACACATTTTTAACATACACATTATAATGTAAAAGGGTTATCTGTAAAAGGCCTCCCTGAAGCCCCTTTTATCTTGTTGGCATTCAGGGGATATTCATTATAATACACTTTTTTTAGCGCCTCCCACGGCGCGTAGCGGCGGTACCGCGAAGCTGTACGGGAGTGCGCTATGATGATTTCATTTGCCCCATGTGATGAGGTCTCACAATACAAAATAACAGCGGGAGGCGTTTTTTTACGCGGTCACAACAGCATTTCTTGTTTAGAATTTGTTGCAGAGGCCAAATGAGAATGAAAATAGTATCACACCAGGGGTTTGAACCTGTGTGGTCTAGATTTCTAGTCCCAATCCTTAACCACTACACTACATTGACTGGTAAAACTTTCAAAGTGAAAGTGCCCTGTTTATACATAATCTATTACTCAGTCATAGTAGTAGCATATCACCATTCAGCAGATATTCTAACACCCACAGTAACAGCTGAGGACTCATGGCGTAATGGTTAGCACATGAGGATCAGGATCCTAGCACTTTCTGATGCACGGGTACGAATCCCATATGAGACATCATTTTCTCAAGTTTCATCTGCTCTTCAAAAATGGCCTGATTCATATAACCCCCTGCTACATTTGGCCTGTTTCACAAAGCCTCCCCCAGACCTTACCTAATTCACAAAACCTCCTGCCACAACTGACCTAATTCATAAAACCTCCTGCTGGCCCTCCCAACTGTAGAATGTGGAAATAAACCTACAGTAGGAACAATGGGGTGCAGAGCCAGGTGGAGTATAACTAATGTTACCAAAACCGACTTACTACCAACTACTAATTGAGAGTTTCAATCTAGAATATTCATTCAGTGAGCAACATACTTGTCTATTGATTAAGCATTTTATGCAATATAAAAATCTATTTTTAATAGCTGAGTGACCTATTTGAACAGGTCTTTGGGCATGTAGAGAAAAGGAAATTGCTATAGCAAGTATAGGCTCAAAAGCGTCTGAAATTTTGACTCAGCGTTAGTCATCTTTTATTTAAAACTGTTTTAGCTTATTTGGAGGAAGCCGTAGAATCTGAAACAGCTGGAGAATGGGAAGGTCAAGGTCGTATGCAATCTTGTTGATAGCCGTAGATTAAATGTAGTATCTGACCTTTCATGAAGACAAGATGGAGACCAAATGTAGATTAAAAATGAGCAGTTTAATTAAAATTGTCCTATCTCCCCTTCTCAAAAATCAGAGTGACAAGTGTACCTACAGAGACTATCTCACAAAAAATTCGCCATCGTTATACTGGTGACAGATTGTTAAAATCTCGCGGCCCTCCGCCCGCTGTTCTAGATTCTAGTGGCTCCTATTTGGATGTGACCTTACTTTGCCTCTTGCATAATCTTTTTGTGTGCATTATATCTAGACTATATATAAGCTTGCTAGTCGTAACACAGAAAGACATGTAGAGTGAAAATCCCCCTAAAATAGGATCTGATCTACCACCGCAGGTTTAGAGAAAAATTGTAAATGAGTATGTCTGTCTATTAGATATATTATTATAGGGTTCTAAAAGGGCAAATGAATGCAATGGCTTAAGGGACGAATTCAATAGGGGGGCTAGGGGGCACGTGCCCCGCCCACAGACCCCCTAAAAATTGGCCAAGCTTTTACTCTTAACTATAGGAAATCGGGTCCGGAACCCTGGCTGTGCCCCTCCCCCCACTAGCCCCATAGACCCAATTATCCGATTTACCGTGCCCCCGGGCCACCCCTTTCTGGATCCGTCCCGAATAGTACCAGCAGGATTGTTTCCTGCAGGGTATAGCCTATCCCAAATCCCCATGGTGTCTGTAAATACCTTCTACGGGGTGAACTTGTGTAACAGCGTGAAAAGCTAAGGTCCCAAGGTCACTATTACAACCTGGGTTCGGGTCATGACCTGAGATGTGGACATCTGTACAACTGACCCTATAACGTCTCCTGGGTCCTCTGGATACATGCCGGGGGCGTGGCAAGCAGTTTCCAAGAGGAGAAACAAAAAGGGTTATAGGTCTTTTTTTGTTACACCTGTCGGGGTTTTGTCTAGGGGCAAGGGAGTGGACAGGTTGTCCAACCCTTTTGTCAAGACCTTGTTTAATGTACCTTAGCACCTCACGTATATGGCGAATTCCTGGAAAAGGGCATATATCCAGAGTTCATGCCAAACTCAAAGTTCAAAGATTTACCTCAGCCCCCCCCCGCCAAAATATTTTGTAATGCAATTGATTATAATTTGATGGCCCGGGAAGGTACCATTGGGATCGAGATATAGGCTACGATATCTTCTTTTTCAATTTTGAGATGTGAACTTGTGCTGTCTGGTGACAGATTTTGGCCTTGGACATAGGTACACTATATTTCTATTTTCAGTAACCCCGCGACCTCAAACATGATACATTTAGCGATTTACCACCCGAGGGAAGCCTTAGGTGCTTGGTACTGTAGCTAGGTGGCAGAATTGTGCGGCAGGGAACTGGCGTGAACCCTTTCGAGGAGAAACGGTATGATCGGAAGTGTGTTCCTGGTACCGGCGAAAGTTGAAAGTTTACCTGCTCATATTTAACAAGCGAAAATGGCGCCACGTTAGCGCTTCTCCCCGAAAGACGTAACCGGGAACTGGTGGATGCGTCCAGGGGGAGCTAGTGGGTCACATTAGGGTGGTCGTAGGGTCAGGCTGATTCGCCCTCTCCTATCTGACTCTATAGTAAACGCCACTTTTCTATAAGCTTCCTATTCTAGATAGAGACAATGTTGAGATATCTAGTAACTTGACTAAAGATGATATGGGATGGAATTATCCTATACAAAAAGGATTAGGCTTAATTCACACACTTTCATGGGGAAATTCATCGATAAATTTCAAGGTAGATGTTTATTTTACCTTCCCTCCAGTTCTATTCATGCCTGCTTCTTGAACCTGACCATTGGGAGAATGGCTACCAACCAACTGCAAATCAACATTTTAACAAGATTCTATTATTTAAATATATGTACTCTCTTCAAGCTTTCCCCTCCTTTATTTTATTTTCACATATGAAACTCTTTTCCAGTATAAAATAAGTGCTTAACAAGTGCGCTTTTAAGGTCGATGACCATTTGAAAAATAACAGAGTGGTAAGAAAACGATATTGCCACAAATAGCCCTAAACAAGATGAACATGCTTATTTTTGAAGTGACAATGATAGAGGCAGGTGTCAGAGGTCGCCAGACAACTTTTGGGGCTTATTTAGGGGCCTATTCCTCCAGTTTGCACAGAAAAATCAGTAGAGGGCCCCACCAGCTGGGCATGACATAATGTCCAAATCATTGCAAATCCAATCAACAAAGAATGTTATCCTGTCAAGTTTTTGATTGTATGATATTTTTGAGTCACCATACATTAGTTGGAAACAACCTCAAAGCGTCGTCTCTATTTGCTTTTCTCTCTTTTCAAGGTCCAGACAGCTCACTGTACTAGTCTCTAGGAATTTGCTCGAAGGGTGCCGGCTCATTGAGAGCCTGCTCCAGGGTGGACTTGTGTAACCACCAAGGTCACTGTCAATCAGATAGTCTGGGTTCAGGACATGACCCGAGATATGTACATGTACAAGTGTATGTAACTCACTCACCCCCCCCCCCCACATGTCTACCGAAATCCCATGAAAAGAACATGAAACCTGTGACAGCATCTGTCTCATATTGAGCCTTTGCTTGATAATTGTCCAAATACCCCATAGCTCAACATACACAAAATCCATTTTAATTTTTGATTTTTTTTTCGAAATATTTTTTTCTCAGGCTCCAAGTGTATGAAGAAATTTGCTCATGATAATGAGCTTGTGTCTCGCGCCTCACTGCTATGATCTGCATGTCTCTTTGACTCCAAATCACCCCAAAGTGCCCTAAAAAATCAAATGAAATGCATGTGATGCAGAGTAAAAAATAAATTTAAGTGATGTGTTTTCACAAAACCAGTCGGAAGTCGGCCATCCTAGACCAGGGGGGGGGGTGGTTTCACGTGGATGCGCAAAAACAATTTTGACCACCAAAGTTTTTTTTACCCCCTCCTGTAGGGAATGAAAATCGTGCGTGAGCGCACCCTTTTAATCTTTAGTAACACACGGGCTTTTTCACTGAAAACAGGTGAAACCCTTTTCACACTTCCTCAGAGGAGTTGACAAAATTCTGACCCTCCCCCAGTCAAGGGGTCGAAAAAATTCTGACCCCCCCCCCTCTCAAACCTACCAGTCCCCCTCCCCCTGTTGTTAAAAAATGATCACTCCCTAATGAATGACGAATTGTGTATACATTGTACATAGATCTGGTGAGCAGGCACCATGCATCAACGCTACATGGCCTCTAAATTGGTAAAATAGCATGCCGTTTCAAAATGTGTAGAATGTGAACAGGAATGTTATCTCAATATCCATATTAATTATGGTACATATAATATTTCACTAAATTGATGCCACTGGTAAAGTCCCTGAAATGAAGAAAAGTAGTCCATAAAGCGTTGGTTCCACAGCCATACAATTGGTCGGAATAGCTCTAATCCGACGATTTATAATATATCAAAAGTATAGAAAAAAATCGGTCGGATTAGTGCTAATCCGACCGATTTATGCCTGTGGAACCAGCGCTTTAATCTAAGTGGGCTGAACCGGGCATTTCAGCTGACGACGGCGTGAGTCCCCTCACTTGACCAAACAAAAAAACAAAAAAAATTGCGGAAAATCACCCCTCCCACATAGGTCGAGGAACGAGAAGTTTCACCAAAAAATGCTAGAAAATTCTTCTGTAGTTTCAGAACTTTTCATATTCGTCATGTCCTGAACTGGGACATTTGTCTGTCCAACATCTAGGGTAGAAGATCGGCAACAGACGCATACACGTGTAGAAGTGTTTCCTTGTATAGTTCAGAAAATATGGATCAGTGTTGACGACTTAAGCTGTTAAGTATAAATACATCATTCCTTTAACCTAGGTTCATTAGTGAGATCATCATAATCAAGGGTAAAATGGTACGTTTGTTGCTGACGATGGACTATTTTAACCAAGATGCCTCACGCTTTTAGTCTCATAATAAAATAAAAGCCATTGTGTACCTATATGATCAGACTGAAGACAATGACTTGTGTGTTTATCATTATGTCCTTTTTGTCTAGACCCTTTAGATGCTACAACATGTGAATTCTCCAATACCTTAAACCTTGGTGATCAAATTACATGAATGTTGACCAGGCAAGTACATTTCGCTAGCTGCATTTATGCATCATGCCTATCTGATTGGATCGCTCTAGCATCAACACAGTTATGCAAATCTAATTAGCAGTGTTTCATGAAACCAAAATTGGTAGCAAAGTTTATTAAGGCATTTGAGGAGTAGGCCGTCCATAAAGGTTTGGTACAGGGCCTACGTGGGTAGTCACAGGTAGCGTCAAACAACTATCACCGGTTTAGTTAGTATCCAGAGAGAGAGAGAGAGAGAGAGAGAGAGAGAGAGAGAGAGAGAGAGAGAGAGAGAGACGGATAGAGGCAGACAAGAGAGAGAGAGAGAGAGAGAGAGAGAGAGAGAGAGAGAGAGAGAGAGAGGGAGAGAGGGAGAGAGAGGGAGGGAGGGGAAGGAGGGAGAACGGGAGAGGGGTAGGGGGAGAGGGAGGGAGAGAAACATGCAGAGAAAATTAATAGACATGGATTAATTTTGTGTTTTTGATCTATGGTTAACATGCATTTTGATGCATCATGCTGTAACGAAAGAACCTGCAAGTAATGGCAGAACTCTGCATTGGGTTGAAAAAGGTATCACACCCATGACTCCGATGGGAGTACGTAGGCTACTTTAACGCCATATTGTTCAGAGGACATCATCATACTGCTCACGACATGATTTGTGTTTATCATGGATATCTTCATAAGAAATATGTCGTGTTTAATAAGGAAAGATTGGTACTGCAGGCTCCACATTGATTATGTAGTCCAAGTTCAGCAAAACAAAACCTTAGATCACACCATATAATTATGAGATCGATGCAAGGCATTAATACGTCATCACAGTTATTATAATCCATGTTTATTTTGAACAAAGGGACTTGGTCCGGAACTTGGCCTGACTAATTGTTTAATTAAGGTGAACATGTTTGCATTAAATTGGAATTATAGTAAAACTCCGCATATTATAAGATGTGGCTTGTAGACAATTTCAAGTCCCAGTGGGGTGTTTCAAAAGCCGGACATGATAATGAACATTAAATATCTGTTTCTAAAACTGTTAGATTCTAAACTTACAACTGCAACCATTATCATCTCTCACGAGTCATATAGTTATAGACACAGTAAGATAATGGTAATACTTTAGAAACTCATGCAGTTATTAACTTATAAACCTACAATCACTATCAAAACTGCTATCATATCTCCTTATGACCGGTTGTAAACATTACCTGCTTCTGAAACACCCCACTGGTGTGGCTGATAGCAAGTGGCTCTAGAAACACAGTGTGCGGCTTATGCGCAGGATTATAAATTATACCATAGTGGCCCGTATAAGTGTCCAGGCGCTTATTGATTTCAAACCCACTGTACCCCCGGCGCTTATATGGGACAGGCGCTTATTTGAATACTGTTTTTAGTACCTAAGATCAATTTCAATACCCCTCTACCCCGGTGCTTATTTGAGACCGGCACTTATTTGAGACCCTGGCGCTTAAACGGGCCATTAGAGTAGAAAGCAATGGGAAACTTTACAGACCACTGGAGGGTGTTACTCCTATGGGAAAAGTTAGTAACAGGAAGTGCCTATTCTGCATAACTTGCTTACCATATAGTGATAACTTTTCTCTTGTGTTGCTCATGCTAGTACGGTGCTAGAAAATGGTGATTTGAGAAGGTACCTAGTCTGGAGAAGTCAGTCAGTTTAGTATAGTATAGAGTGTGTTACACGAGTAGGTACCCGATAGTGCAGCCCTCTCTACTTTAAAAGGCAAGTGATTTTTCAGACTAGTGTAGTGAGTGCAAGTTGAATGGTGAAGCAGAGCATGACTTGTTTTGAGAAGAGGGCACATACGGACATCTCCTGGTGTGGCCTACCTGTAACAAGGCACTGAACTTAGGGTGCGGCTTGTACATGGTTACAGCTTAAAAGCGGAGTTTTATGGTATCATGATTTATAATCGCTTGTCTGAAGGAGCTGCCCCTTTGTCATCAGAAGATTGTGTTTGCTACAATAAGTAATGAATTTAATGATAACAGGTATCATGTTTGTTCCCCGAATGGACTATATTTATTCCCATGATGCATAACTCAACTGCACTACAATTATATATGTGAGCCTTTGAGTTATATCGAAAGAATTCGCACTGGTTTGTTGCTCTCATTTCCCTTTGGTAAGCCACTCCAGAGGGTTAGCAGGCCCTGAGATGATATAGAGGTTAGTGCATACCACCCACAAAATTAGCAATGCTTTAGGCAAAATGTCGTCCTTAAATGGTTAAGAGGTAAAAGGTAAGGTGATGGTCAGTAGAACAGATGCATGGCTGACCAAAGGTGTTACTGTTTTACACGTTATATCTATAGGGGACTCAGCCAACATACCTTGTAACTTACCGCTTCAGATCCCCCTAGTAAGGGTCCTAACTTATGGTGCAGGATCACAGGGGGATTGACTCCAGGTCAGGAGGCCAGGGTCAGAACTTAGATAACGGTCAAGGGAGAGAGAGAGAGAGAGAGAGAGAGAGAGAGAGAGAGACTGAGAGCCACAGGGAGAGGGACTGAGGAAGCGAGAGAGAGAAGAAGAGACCTAGTGACTGGAAGAGGCCGAGAAGCCGAGAGAGACAGACCATGAGAGTCAGAGAGACAGACAGAGAGAGAGACCAAAACAGACAGACAGCAATAGAGAGTGAGACAGAGGGACAGGGACAGAGAGATAAAATAGGTATGGAGAGGGATGTGCGCCTTATCGATGAAATAAATTAAATGAATCAATTAGAAAATATATAGACACAAAAACATAGTTGGCGACCAACAGTTGCTCCAGAATATAAACTCGAACCAGATTTGAGACAACAAACCGAGTACAAAACACTACATTGTGTTAAGAACTGAATATTTTCTGCCTATAATCATATCAACTATACCACATCATTCATCCACCCCTTATCCTATGGGAAACATAAACCAGTTCATATGCCTAATTAAGATTAAACGTTTTTGCTAAGACGTCCTTGGGGCATACTCCAATGCATCATTCATCAAATGTTTAATAGACCCATGGGAATTCACACATACATTCAATTATTGCCCCAAATTAACAGCTTTCCCCTAATCTTTGAATAGATATAGCGAATAGATATTGACTTACTCTTAAGCACACAGTGACCATAATAGCCTCCAGGAGGGTCTTGCCAAAAGAAAACGAGGAAGTGTGTTTGTAAATCCTTTCAGAGGGTACTGAGGAAAACATGTAATGCCTAACTCGTTTTCATTGTATTGACAAAAACGTACAGCAGAATGAATGGAAAACTCTTTTTTATGTGTGAAAAAACGTGCACGTTTCATCTAAACAATTATCCAAGCAATCTTTTAGCAATACAAACGTGCACGTTTTCTTTTGTGGTTCTCGTTTTTTTTGGCAAGAGCCTCCAGAGCTGCGCATTTGTTCATAAATATACAATCAATGTCCCCTATGACCATCAGGCCTTAGACGTGCATGTACCTACATGCCATTGGTATCATACTAAACATTGAATTATCACTGACAAGACCAGGAAATATACATGTTCTATTTTCTTCTTTTTTTCACGCCATATCGATACTTAATTTTTTAACCAAAGACTTGTCGAAATATGTCATCCAAAAGGAACAATGTAATGTGTGTGATGATATACGACCGCATTCCAAAGATCTGCGCATTTATTAGTAGAACATGAAAATTACTTTTTCCACCAGCTTTCATTTTTATAACCCTAAAGTGGCAATTTTTGTCATAGAGTGATAATAATTGATAAGTAGACTAATATATGACCAAATATGCCATGTTCAAAATTTCGGACCTTTATCTGTGCCGTGTCCAGAGATATGAGGGATTGCTTACCGTCCTACATGTAGGACAGTAGGACTTAGGACTACTGTCTTTTGCAATTTGTGTTCTTTTGGTTGCCATGGAAACCGCAATTCCTGTACGAGAGTGTCGGAAACTGAGAAATAAGCTCATATATGGCCATTTATGCCATACAAGAAATTTCAATGCTTTAGCTATAGTGGATCCAGAGATTAGCACCGTCCTACATATAGGACAGTAGGACTTTGGGCGTCTGTCTCCTCTGAAAAGGGTAAATCTTTACTAGAGGGTAATTTTCTAAGTAGTAGGTGTTTTGGGACATGTGTGTAATGTCATAAAAGTACCTAAGAATACCCATATGGAGCATTTTTGGAAGCCTTGTGCCTAGAACTATAGGATGCAACAGTTTACTTCCATATCTGTTAAGTATACTTGTGGATATAGACTTCTTCCCATGATGTCACTTAGGCGTCCTACATGTAGGACAGTAGGGCTATCTGGGTTAAGGTTGAGTATGCCAATTAACCTAAAGTGGTAACGACCCCGGGAAACTATATGACTTATAAGCCAAGATGAGGAAAAACGGTTAAAATTATGGTAGTTTGATGTTATGATTACGAATTAGCACTATATGCATTTATCAAAAATGAGATATAAAGTCTAGATCTAAGTGGGATGGGTTTCAAGACTGACAACTCACATTGTTCAGCTCTTCCTCTATCTACTAACCCGCAAAATCCTCTGAGAAACAATATTTAACCCTCTCCTAATATATATATGCTCTGTCCCATTGGGTATTGCAAATTTTAAGGGAATATGTAGTTTTGTCTATGCAGTACCTCACCTGCAGTAGTTATTTTCTTTTCAGTGCTGGCTTTTTTCATGTTGTATACCCATGTAGCAAGCCCGCTCGGGGCCAAATCGGTTTTACCCGGGATAAGGTGGTTCAAAGCGGGCAGTATTCAGTACATGGGTTTTAGGTTCGGCAGATGCTGGGTTTCCAGTCAGGGCCACACAGGGCAGCCCAAATCGGGCAAACCCACTTGAGCCCGTTGGGCTCCCAACGGGTTTTATCCTCAGCATATGGTCTGGGCCACATTGGGCCGCCCGATTTGGGCACTGGTCAGCTTTAAAATGGGCAACCACATTGGGCCCAGGATGGTCTCAAAATGGGCATCCCAAGATGGGTACTTAGCTGCATAAAGTCTTCCCAGTCTGGGGTGAGAGTGGGTTTGGACAGGGCAGCCTCATCTTCTGAACTGTTCTAAACTCTGTGATGAGTGTTCCCCCTCCCTCTCTCTTTTTTGTTCGTCCCTCCCCTATCCATCCCCTACCCCTTCTATCTCCTCCTCATTCCACTCAACCTGCCCTGCCCTTTCCCCCTCTCACCCCGCTCTGCCCTGGCCTTCTGTCACCCTGCCCTCCCTGGGCCTCCCTAGCCCACTTAAAAGGGTCTATTTCTCCTCTTTCCTATCCCCTCAGGATGTGTGTGGTGCACATATGTGCAGGCACTGACACATTCCTCTGTGAATTTGTGTAATGAGGATCTCGCCATGAATATGACCTTAGCTGTCGAAATGGCGTTAAACATCTATTACTCACTCACTCTCACTCCCAGCCCTCACCCTGCCTTGCCCTGCCCTGCTCTTGCCCTGCCCTGCTCTCGCCCTGCCCTGCCCTGCTCTCACCCTGCCCTGCCCTGCTCTCACCCTTGCCCTGCCCTGCTCTTACCCTGCCCTGCTCTCACCCTGCCCTGCCCTCTCACCCTGCCCTGTCCTACTCTCACCCTGCACTGCCCTGGCATCTCCTTTGCTCACATGCCCTGCCCTGCTCTCACCCTGCCCTGCCCTCATCTCACCCTGCCCTGCCCTCTTCTCACCCTGCCCTGTCCTCCTCTCACCCTGCCCTGCCCTCCCCCCTCCATTCCCTCCACCACTGCTGTAGGACACTTTCCCTATACCATTAATACACAGGTAGGTTCATAGTAGGGATTCAGATATTTCATGTAAAAGGCAACACTGACTAGTCCTGGAAAGAACAGCTTCATGTCTTTCTTTGTACTAGTAGGCTTGCAAGGTGCATTTGTGGTGTGGGGGCAAACAGGTCCCACACCTGGCCAGGTATAAGAGGACTATATATAAAGGCAATTGAGAAACCCAAAAATATCCCCTGCCCCTGTAGGCCAGTCCATGGCAGACTCACTACAAAGTGGTTTCACAGCACTCCTGGCAGAATTCTACTACCCATACCAAACTTATTTCTTTTAGACATATGACAACTGGAATAGACTACTAAATCAGATATGAAGTAATAATGTGCAGACTTTCTCATAGTCTGGAAATACTTAGATCTTTCTAGTCAAAAGTGCAAATCAAGGTCATCTGAGTAGTAGTGGAATGGCAACACCATTTCTATTGCACTGAACTTGGAACAAGAGCAGATATGCAGAGGTACAGTCATTATGAACTTGAAGGCTCTCTTCTCTACTCCTACATAGGGAATTAGTGGGGAAGGATTGAGGCCAGAATGTCACTTTAATGAATCAAAGTGCCTTGTGTTGGCTGAATTAGTTTGATTCAAATAAATGGTACTGCTCTGCCTTTCCACTTGGGTAGATATTGCATTTACTGCTTTGGTGCTGGGGGGGGGGGTAGATTAGCTCAAGGATTTGTTGCTTATTGACTTTTAAAAAAAAAGAAAAGATTTTGGATAAATTTCTCAAAAGAATTTTTAACATGTCACCACTAATTTTTCATCAAATCGGGCAGCCCACTTTAGGCCACACCAAAAACCCATGTTAAACTCACTTTGAGCCCAAATCGGTGAGCCCAATTTCAAACAGATCTGTGCCCGACTCGGTTAGCCCAGTGTGGCCCAGACCCTTTGCTGAGGACAAAACCCATCGGGCGCCCACTGTGTTAACCCAGTGTGGCCCACATCAGGAGCCTGCTCTGGCCCAGACTCGGGCCACACCATGTTTGCTACCTGGGTACAGAAGTAGTCAAGATGGCAGGTGCCAGAAGAGTGTGATGCGAGTAGGTCAGTTTTCAGAAGTGGTCAAGTACCGTCCCATTACTAAAATAGCCACTAAAATGATAGCGGGCAAGATATCTAGAGAGGCAGGCAGGAAGGCACCTTCTAATGCAATGAAGACAATTTCATAACAAGGCCGGTGGCTTTTCAGTCTAATGTTGTGAGTTATAACGGTTGAAGGTGAAACACAGCCTGTCTTTTTAAAGTGAGCTATTTACAACTTAGTGCCCTCTTTAGCTTATCTGCAAGACCCCCTAGCAGCTCTATCTATATATTGCGATGCTGCTGAGTTTAGGTTTGATACAACTGTTGGCAAAACCTTTACTGTATAGCAGAAGGCTCAACACAGAAATAAATACACAAAACACGTATATACGTTAAATCAGCATTTCTGAATTGATTCCCATGTATAATGTACATAACTATAGCTAGAATGTCATGAAATTCTAAGATTTTATCACTTTCATTATAGATACACTAAATTTAATAAACTCAGAAGTTACGCAATATCAGTATAATTATCTAGGAGCTATTATATACTGAATAAAATGTTATGTTAGGCCGTCCAGATTGTTGTTAACTTCTTCATCCTCAACCAGGGGCAATAAATTTCTTTTTATCAGCACAGAGCCAGTGACCCTTGTAAGGTGCTTTCGTTAGCAATGCCAGTGGAATGGTTTCACATTGAACCCGGGGGTACATTAAGGTCTAGACCCGTGCAGATTATCCAACTCAAGGATTTCCAGGTAAATCAACAATATGCATACCTCCCAGTACTACTCACTACAAGAGATAGTGGGTCAGCTAAGTCCCCTCCCATGGCCAGTCTTGTTTTATAATTCCACAATCAGGAGGTCATTTCGTAAGGCACTACGATCACACACAGCACTACGACTGCAAAAAGTCAATGCTATTCCTATGGGAAATCTGGTACGACTATAGAAGGGGGCAGTCGTAGTCTGTTAAGAAATAGCCTCCAGACAGCCCTCCTAAAATGCTATTTTCCTGACCTGCCTGAGTACATAATCTGTCAGCAGTAGCCTAAGGTGGAAAGTGTAATTTCATTCTTATTCTACACAATAGCATGGTTTGCACAAGGCTCGACCACTATATTAGATAGCTTGCAAACACCCAGTTCTGGGATAACTACATTTAGATGGCATACATTAATGAAAACATACATCATTTAAAGTTACAGATGGAAGATCCCCAAACCGAATAGAGATAGTTTTGTGAAATAATATAATATAAAGGTCGGGATTAGAAACCAGCCACCCTTGAGTCATGAGCAGCTCTCCCTTTGTCATTCAATGTCAATCTCAGATGTATACTCCGGTACTATCGATGCAACATAATGTATTTGAAATTATCATTGGTTTTAACAAATTTACAATAATTCTGCCATGAATAGACATGACCATTGAATAATCATGGATGGGCATGGCACCCTACAGTAGACTTGTCATGTATATCTTAAGTAGATCTAAGCCAGGCAGGGGGGCTCTAACTTTAGTATAGCTGGATTGCTGTTCACACAGTGCTCCCCCTTGGCCCAGGCAATATACTATATATAGAACTCAACAGAACTATATGAAGTAGAAGATTGACTGGGTCTTTAAACATTAGATACAGCAATTATCATTGATACCTCTATCCCATTTTCACATTCTTGGTCCCTTTATTGCTCAGAAAGCATGTATATCCATACATTCCTGACGCCACGATAGCCTGGATCATGCCCCACCACACCTTATATCTATACGCCAATATGACAAAAAACAAAGACGCTGTGTGCGTGTACCACTGCACGTCAGTACTACCTCTCCCTTTATGCACGTGCCAAGGGCATCTCATTGCCCCGTAGTTTGGGGCACATCGCGCCCTCTTGACTCCCAATTTATGGACTATTGTTTCCTGCCTTTCTTAAGGTGGTAAGAGATCACGTAAGAGATCTAGTGAGGTGAACGCCTTAATATACATAAAATCTAATCGTACCTTTGAGAACGTAAGATAAACTGCCTGATTTACCTAAATTCACCTCTAGCATATCATTGGATCAAAGTACACCAAATACTTAATAATGCTGTAATCCTAAAATAGCTGTTATATTTATGAAACTGAATTACGTATTTAAATACTATATTTGTCTCTGTGAAATACAATTCACACGAGCCATTTATGTTGTCAAAATACTATTCTAACAACATGACAAATGATATCGAATAATGATAGGAAGAAATTCTCCAATTTCCATAAGTAAAGAGTTCTGATTGATTGATTTATTCCATTGACAGAATTTCACATGGAACACAGGGTGCTTTTCAAACAATGTCAATTGATTGCAAACAAGCATTTACAAACCACATATATTAGACAAAATCGAATGACTCTTGACGTCTAAGTGAACCAGTCTGATAAGTATACTAGAGTTCAGATCGTGCTAGATTTTGGAATTTTAAAGGATTGGAACTCTTGGACTAGAATTAGAACTTTGCAACAAAGGTTCTAGTTTGGCTTTAGAGAATAATTTTGCACGAAGCAAAGCATTAACATTTAATGATCAGATAATCTTTACCAATGACATAATCCCTTGTGGCCTTGTTTTGGGATGTTAAGTCAACCCATAGCTCAAATGTACTAGTCAGGTTGCCAAGGCCTTATTTACCAGGCAACCTTGCAAAAAACAGAAGAAGTTATGAGTGATTTGGGTACTGGAAGTCATATACTTTAGGAACATTGACGAGGCCAAGTTGACGTCATTGGGCAATTTGATAAATTTAAGATGGCTGCAAAGAGGGTCATCCAAAACTGCCTTATGTCATAGTTCTGTAATACTAGGCAAATGTCCCATAATGAAGTATGGTGCCACAAGCTATATTGAATCTTCATACATCTTCACTTCCTCTAGGATAGAAACAAGTGTCTGAGTGCACTGGAATGTACACATACTGCATTCTGGCACTGATATTTTCAACACTACAATCTTAAACCTGTTTTCAATGAAAGTATCCTTTCTTTTAAAAAAGAGCACAGCCTGATTAAGTTCCTTATTAGGTGGTATGAAAACCTATAGCCAAAATGTCCAACTTTAAACCCCTGATATCATAATATATGATATAATAATCAATACACACTTGCTTGCTCTAGGATTTTTCTTCATCAAGGAGGCACTACTACTATGTTAAACCAAGCCCTCTAGAAAGTTTCTTGAGACAGCTAGAAATGTGATTACTGGCTTCGGGGCGGGCTACAGCTCTGGCCACATTCTTGAGACCTTACAATAATCCTATTTCGCCTCTTTTATTTCTTAGTTTTTGCAAAGAAGGTTATTTTGTGATTTTTACAAGAAAATGGTCATCATGCATGCATGCGTTTACATGCTGAGGATTACTAGAGGTTTTCTAATGGGACTCTGTAGGCACAAATGAAGTGCTCTCTGTGCATCTTTCATAACCGTCCCTGCCCCTCAGGTCATAACCTTGACCTGTAAGGTCACATCTGGTCCCTAGTTCTCCATCCAGGACCTGGTATGCAGCCACCTCAACATACCCATGCTTGGAGATCATACACTCTCAGACCGAGGCTCAAGAGATCTTCTGTTCACTCCCCCAACATATCTTTTATTGGCGCCCTCTGGCATTGTAGCGGATCTCTGCAGGGTCCTATATATTTCGTGTCTGAGCTGTTGGCAAGGCAAGCTCATGCTTGAGCTCTGAGCTTCCTGGCTCCCATCATCAGGGATTTCAAGACAAGGTCTTCTCCGTTAAATCATCATAAAGCTCCTTGCCCTTGCTCTGCACTGGTACATCATGGGAGCTAGTTTAAATGAAGTATCATGCCTTACTCATGGGGGTTTGTGCATTATCAAGAGATGTAAACACCACCCTTTCTCCAAGTGCTGTATAATTTACGGGGCTATCTAAAGGGTATATGCTAGTAGTTAAGGCTTAGATTAGACACTGTTCTGCTGGCTTCCATGAGGACCCTTTATACTAACTATAGGGGAAGTTTTCACTGGTATCTCAGGAAAATGACCAGACAATGTCTCAGACGCCCACTGTAGCTAATGTCTAATAGCAGACATATCTACATGTACAGGTAGCGTCGAGGTCCCATCACGCAGTACAACCACTGCCACTCAGGATCTGGATCCCTACTTCCACCAACGCCCGCTAGGTGGCAGTGCTGCCCGCCCACCTTTGGCGGAAGATGGTGGATGTCGTCTGCTCTGAGTGAAATGTCGTCTGTAGTCAGTAAAGACACAGACGCCGCCCTAAGCGCTGCCTCCACCCACCAGGACAGTCATGCTGATATGGGCACCACTCTTAACCCTAACAGTATCAGTTATACCCACACCAGGCCTCTATAGCAACAAAAGCATTGGAAGTACGATAAGGCCCAGCAGTACCCATAGCGGTTTACCTGTTCTATCAGGGTTGTCCATCCTTTACCATTGGGACCACCATCGGTACTACTGCCCAGTTGGGAAGCAGCACCACCCTTAGTCCTAGTCTGTACATGGTAGTGGTCAAGGGCTGAGGCCAACCACAAGGTAGGTCATTTATAATTGTTACAGGTATTTTGTATATAAATATATTTGGTATGTTCTTTTTATATTATAAACACAATGGGATTCAGATTAGGGAGGGGGGCTGTATGGCAAAGTTTTTTTTTTTTTCTCAAAGATTAAGCGTTATTCGAGACCTAATGTAATGCATGAGAAAACTTGATATGTGCATAATCATTCTTATTGTTAAGTCATTCATACCAGATTAGAAATATACCGTGGTTACTATCGTTTGATATATTCAAGAAGTGCATCCATAAACTTTACATATATCAACTTGCATGGGCGATTTGGATATACCCACGTGGACAGAATAATGCTAATTACAGTATATGGGTACTTTCTCCTACTTCTCCTTACAGTATGAATAGAGTATTGTAAAACCTGGCGTATAGGCCGCGGCGTACCAGCAAGCCCTTAGTGCAGCTGAACTCATGGTGTGGCTTATACAAGGGGTTTTGAACATACAGAACCTATATAGAATATTCTTCCAAAGTCAGGGTGCACATTATACAAGGGTGCGGCTTATAGGTGTGGTTTTATGATACATTTATACTACATAATATAATGTTGAACTAGTTGTCAAACAGACCCAAACATGTATGTGCTGAAGATTTAGGGGCAGTGACATTCTAGGAAACAAAAACTGGCAATTGGCATCCTAGTGCGCATATATATATATATATATATATATATATATATATATATATATATATATATATATATATATATATCTGAAGGTTTTCTCTTTTCTAAGTCTATTACTTATATCCTATTATATCAAAAACATGAAATACATCCATGGTCGATCTCACACGTAACCAGTAAGGGATAAGCTGCCTGAAAAAGAGCCTGTTTTATTGAAAACGAAGAAGATAGAGAGAGAGAGACGGTGAGAGACAGAGAGACAGATACAGAGAGACAGACAGAGAGATGAAGAGACAGGTAGAGAGGCAGATACAGAGAGACAGATATACAGAGAGGGGCAGAGAGACAGCCACAGAGACAGAAAAAGACAAACAGAGAAAAGATAGACAGAGACAGATAGGAGAGAGGCACTGACGGAAGAGACCGACAGAGAGACAGAAAGACAAACAGAGACAGACAGACAAAGACAGGTACAGAGAGAGATGATGGAGGTAGGCACAGAGAGACCTAGAAGCATTGTCATACAGAAGGATAGATCCGTACAGCAGCTACCAGACTAATACACACAAAATAAAGAGGGCATTTTATAACCAAAAATACCAAAACATATTTATAAACTTTAGGGAGAAAAAGACAGATAATTATGGGGCAATGGGAAGAAGGAAGAAAGAGTAGGTATAACCAGGGTGAGTTGATGGCCGCAAAAGTAATGGCTATCATGAGCCATAATTACCCTCAAAGACATTTATGTTAGGCCTCTACTATAAATCCCATGATGAGGGGATAATAGTTCGAATAGACTGTCCATTACACCATGGGGGTAAAGTAAACCTCAGTACCATGTCCAGACATACTTGTATGTCCAGACACCAGGAACAACAACCAGTGGGAGGACAGTTAGTTGGTACAGGTATACAACACACTGCTCTACTATGTATTTGTTTTCTTCACTTAACCTTATAGGATAGTGTTCAGCTTTATTATGCATTGATTGATACATTACCGATGGGAAGACACCAGACACTGTTTTGGAGTATCATACTAGCACTGTGGGGGTGCATCATACCTGCAGGCTCACATTGATGCATAAATGCAACTATAGTAAGTAACCTACCAGAGCTACATTCATGGACCAGAACAATAAAAGGCATTGTAAATTTCTGCAATTGTTTTACCCTTAAAGGGTTCATGCGACCACTGACCTGACCCTGTGGTGGAAGTCCTACTATATACTGTATACAAGCTGATGATGCATTATACATGGGCCATACAGGTACTAGAGGTACTGGCAGTGTGTGTGGGTGGGTGGTGGGTGGAAGGGGGGGGGTAGGACAGGTAGACATAGTGCTCACCTGAGAGTTCAGAACTGTGTGAGCGACTGCCCAGGAGGAGCGGGAAGCCTCAGGTAAGATGGGAAGGGGCAGGTGTGACATGGGTGATAGGGTCCAGTGCCAGTAAGGGAACATATAACACAAGGTGGTTATCTTTCTTACATTCTAAATTTATTTTTATTTCTTAATTTAAATCAGTCCTTCTATGGTGAAGATAATATAGAGGGTTTCTTTGTGAGAAACCTGACCTGAGACAGGTATTATTTTTAAGATGGATTTCCTACAAGTTTGCGGACTGAATGAAAGGTCACTCTCTACACAGTATCCACTATAAGAAGAGGAAGTTATCCTTGGTTGTGAATTAAGTTAATTTCCTCAAAGTATCATAGGGTATTATGATTTTAGATCCCAACAACGATTTTATAGATGAAATGGATTCCTAGAACATTTTCCAAACGATCTAAAGGTTAAATGTATTGCAGAAGGAAGCTTAGAATGTAATGAAGCAGCGTGCACTGAACGGGGGCAATGGGACAGTATTACAATCATTACAGGGAGGTACCAACAGTGTCAACTCAAACATTACTCAAAGATACCTGAAGGTAATTCAAAACAGTGCTAACACCTTTGAATCAACCTCCTGGAGTCTGTACCGGATCAGTATATTCTTTTCATTTCATACTATCATCCAATGATGCCCAAACCATTTCTACATTGCCTCTTTAGTCAGAAGATCAAAGTCACTTGTCTAGACTCATTGCCAGAAAAAGACGTAAATGAAATGACACAGAGCGAGCTCTTTTGAAGAACTGTTACAGTACTAAAAGAAGAAGCACTATAGTGACATGTGTAATCTGTACAAAGGAATCATACGAAGGTAACACTGGGTTCATGAAATCAGATATAGCCGATGTTTAGGGGTTTGGGAGCATGTCTCCCACAAGAAAATCTGGAGACTTAAGACTTCAAAAGGTGCCTGCTGAGGCAATCTGTTGCACCATTGTAACATTAGACAAACTCCCGACCAGTAAACTTTGGATTGCCACTCAGATGCATGTTGGCAACCAATCTGTTCCATACCGGATACGGGTTATCATGCAAGTTTGAAAACCAGACGGAAATGTGCCCTAAATTCTATTTTTTTTTTTATTTTTCTTTTCTTTTAAATCCATGTGGGCTTTTGATGCATTGTGGTTGATTTTTAGACCTCAATTGAAAGGTTGCATAATCTCATTGGTTTTACAATACTAAGAAATTGAGCGTAAGGGTATGGCAAGACTTGAGTAGCAGGCAGACGATGCAGCAAGCAGTACGCCCTCTGTAGGGTGAGTGGGGCAGGATCGCCATAAACATGGTGCCCATGCAGTAACGGACACTTCAGAGTTTGCATCTCTTAAGCCTAATACAGACAAGTAAAGGATAATCCAAAGAATAGATGATTGTAGTCATGTTGGCCACCATTGTCTGTGTATGTCTGATATGTGTTTTATACCTGTCAGTATGAAGATAGTTCAATATAGATGAGGATGTCAGTTGACAGTTTGCTGTCCAAAATTTGAAAATTAGCCAAATCAAAATTGATTGTACACATTAATGTGAGTCTCTTTTAAAATTATTTGAAGAGTTTGGTTCCAAAACGCAATAAATGCCATTTGAAAAAAGAGGCAAATATTTCAAAGGCCAACATGTTAGAGATGTCTAAATGTTATAAAGAAACCATTTTCCTTGAGAAATATATTTTTGGGCTGTCTACAGTTTATTTACTGAAGATTTCATAATGATAGCACTGAAATTTACTCCAGGGGAGCTCTACAAACATGGGTATATGCTGAAAATCTGGAATGGATTTGTTGCGTTATGGAACCAAACTCTTCATTTCTACATATCAATAGTGCAAAACATTATGCATTCAATTCACTAAGAATGCTCAAAAGTGCTTCGGTTTAATAGTGGAAATAGAACTGGGACAAGGGGGTGACCTCCATAGACTCATCATTAGGTCTACAACACTGGCCATCTTGACCTGTTTGGGTGATGTGACCCCTGTGCTGGCCGCTCTGTGACTGACACACACAGAGCCTGGTGCAGCAGCATATATGGCATGATATGTAGAGGGCACCCAATTGCTTGTTACGCCGTCTGGGTAGCAGGGTTGGTGAGGGCAGGAGCAGAGAGGATGAGCATGAGGGCAGGAGGAGACTGGCAGTAGAGGAATGGTGGGTTTGGGAGTGAGGGCAGGAGGGGACTTGCAGTAAGGGAAAGGTGGGGTTAGGAGTGAGGGCAGGAGGAGACTTGCAGTCAGGGAATGGTGGGGATGGAAGTGAGGGCAGGAGGAGACTTGCAGTCAGGGAGTGGTGCTGGGAGTGAGGGCAGGAGGAGACTGGCAGTCAGGGAATGGTGGAGTTGGGAGTGAGGGCAGACGGAGACTTGCAGTCAGGGAATGGTTGGGCTGGGAGTGAGGCCAGGAGGAGACTGGCAGTAGAGGAATGGTGTGGATGGGAGTGAGGGCAGGAGTAGACTGGCAGTAGGGGACTGCTAGGACTGGGAGTGAGGAGAGGAGGAGACTGGCAGTAGGGGACTGCTAGGACTGGGAGTGAGGACAGGAGGAGAGAGGCATGAGGGGAATGGTAGGGCTGGGAGTGAGGGCAGAAGGAAACTTGCTGTCAGGGAGTGGGGCTGGGAGTGAGGGCAGGAGGAGACTGGCAGTAGAGGAATGGTGGGGATGGGAGTGAGTACAGTAGGAGAGAGGCATGCAGGGAATGGTAGGGCTGGGAGTGAGGGCAGAAGAGAACTTGCTTTCAGGGAGTGGGGATGGGAGTGAGGGCAGGAGGAGACTGGCAGTAGAGGAATGACTGGGTTGGGAGTGAAGGCAGGAGGAGATGTGCAGTCAGGGAATGGTGGGGTTGGGAGTGAGGGCAGGAGGAGACTTGCAGTAGAGGAATTCTGGGGTTGGGAGTGAGGGCAGGAGGAGACTGGCAGTAGAGGAATTCTGGGGTTGGGAGTGAGGGCAGGAGGAGACTTGCAGTCAGGGAATGGTGGGGTTGGGAGTGAGGGCAGGAGGAGACTGGCAGTCAGGGAATGGTGGGGTTGGGAGTGAGGGCAGGAGGAGACTGGCAGTAGGGGAATGGTAGCCTGGGAATGAGGGCAGGAGGGAACTGGCTGTGGAGAAATGGAGGTACTGCAATGGTTCCCTGTAAACACACTTTGTATAAATCCTAACATGGTTTCAGGGTAATTTCTTGTTCATTCCCTACCAAACATTGTCAGGACGTCGTTACTCTGTAGTTCCTAGTCTGGTCAATCCTGTTTTGGTATCAATATGAAGAAAGGTTGATAAAATAGTTATCTCTACGTGCAAGATGTAATCAAATTCAATGTTTGCTGCATATGTAACCAGCTGGTAACCTCTTGTAAACGTTTCTAAAAAGGGATAGCTGGTCTAACCTATTTTGGTTGTGCAAGAAAGCAAATTGAAAATTCCAATGCCAAATCATGCATTCTCATGACTTCTTGGAATGACTTTGGTTCTAGTAGGAGTGTTTGGAAAATTCTCTCACTATTGAATAGGCCACTGTTAGCAGGGAGATCTTGAAGCATTGCACTTCATGTACATTGGACGTTACAATATGGCACTGGGACAGTCAGAACTGGGGTATGTTTCAGAACAGGCAACAGTTTGCCTCACATTTTGTATCTTAAAACGATCAGAAATTGTATGATTGGTTGATAATCATAATGCTGCCTCTTGGACCACAATGAGTCATTGAACTACAAGGAAAATTACATCAGACTGTTAATAGCCATAGTAGAAATATCCCAGGTGTAGAACCCTATGCTAGTGCTTGGTATAATTCTGTATATGTTATCATGTAAAACCTACGATTTACCGAGATTCTGTGTTTGTTGTACGATTTTAGTGATGTACATTAATTTAATCATCGTACAAAGTTATGAAACATACCCCAGGGTAGTACTTTATGTACCCTGTATGTCAGAGTAAGATAGCAGGAAGGAGAAGTGAAACAGGTGTCAGGATTATCAGGTATAAATTGTGTTTGAAAGAGACCAGGTTTGTAAGACAAAAACTTGATCGTTCTGATGTTATTCACAACATGCTGCATTGATTGCTTTTTCATGATCAAAAGTTTCATTTGAATGAAAGCGTCATTTTTCAGCATGAGACGATCATGCCAATTTGATAATTTCAATGGAAGAAGTATCTTTTAAAGTAAGACTTAACCCCCACAGCAGACTTGCTAGCAGTATTTAGACAAGTGACTAGGAGTAGAGGGGACATGGGCCACGTGCCAAGGACACTGGTCCCAGCCTGCAAGGTCAAGGTCATGGACTATTAAGATACCTTCTTCTCAAAACGTGCCCCAGGTCCCATGCTTCATGGAACTTCTAATAAGGAAATTCATCATCCACGGACAACACGGAAACTCAACAGCAACAAATTCTCCTTATTTTTTTTTTTTTTTTTATAATGTATTTGATATAGACTACTTCTTTTCATCATCGGTGGTGTTCTAATCATCAGAAATGGCACAGTGTAGATGACATATAGTTCATCGGTATAACGGCGTAATCTTCGTCCCAAAGTTGCCAGAGATTCGTTGTTATTTTCAGAGAGATTCCTTGTACATGCTTGTACAAACTACACTGGTTCATTGCAAAACAATTATGATGCTTCACAGTTTAGTTTCACAAGGATCCCTGGTGGTTTCAACAGTTAAGTTTTAGATTGTAGACTGGTGGGAGGGAGTCCCTTAGCGCTCCTCCCAACACCACTATAACCCTCTATCCCTCTCCCTCTCCCTTTCTCTGCTGTGCTCATTAGAAATATTGTCAATTTTCGTTTCTCACATTACTTCAATTCTCTTCGATCAAAATCAATAGACTTGTGTGAGTCTATTTATAACAACGCGTCAGTTGATGATACATATTCACGTAGCAGCAATTACTATCAAGTCTTGCTTTTGGAATTTGATGGAATATTTTAATGGGAAAAAAAGGATGATACATGGGAAGCTATAGGAGTACCTTGGGTCCCCTTGTGCTGTGTAGTTGGGGGGGGGGGGAATGGCGAAGTGTAAGGGTGAACCTTCCCCTTGCACCTAGGGTTGGTTTCAAATATACCATATTGGTCCGTTTCAGTGCACAGGCGCTCACTAATTTCAATATAATGTAAATTCGGCCCTTACTTAAGGCTAGCTCTTATTTGAATATTGTCTTAAGTGCTTGCGATTAATTCCAATAGGCCCTACCCCTTAACCCCCAGTGGTTATTTGAAATCGGCACTTGTTTGAGACCCTGATGGTCCTCATACACAGAACACTAGGGTAGATAAATAATTGCAGTGCATTTGCTTGTGAATTAAGCATACACCTTTATAGGGCTGAAGATATTTAGGCATCTCTCAACTTTTTATTTTCCTCTGAAATATTGGCTTATCTTTTGCTACACCAATGCTGTTGCAATAGTTGAGAGGTGAGCATGAATGTGGAATAAAACCCTTTTTTCCCACATCAGCTGATCTGCTTAAGGCTGAGTAGGTAACTCTGTCTGGGGAGTCTGACCAGAACAGTGTAAGAACTAACAATGTCTGCGTAGACAATTTGTATTAAGGTTAGTGTACAGAGAGGCTCAGAAACCATCCAACAGAACAGTCCTCACCACCACCACCACTCTTCTAACAGAGGAAATTAGGAAGTTTATATCTAATCTCTGCCTCAATACTTTATGTTTAACCCAGCACACTTTATTCCAAATTTGAATCAAAACAATTCTGGATAATTTCTTTTTTTCATTTTTTTTATGTGAGCATTTACCTTTATTGCTGACAGCGGTTAATATAAATTAACATATATGTGTAGTATATATGAAAACGATAATTGTGAGTTAACGGAGATTACATAAACACCATATGAATACAGCTCTGACAGTGTCAGAAGCACCGAATTCAGTGTATCATAGGAAATAGTATCGAGTGGCCTACGGCCACTCTTTTCGATATCCTACGATACACTGTATGAGGTGCCTGTTAGCCCATTCCTTACTGTCTTTATTACACGATTAATCAATAAAAAATCAATAAATAATCAATAGAATATCAATAAATTCAAGTTGAAAAATCATTAACCTCCACTGCGACTCGAAGCCTGCCATAGTGTGTATACAGACGGCGAAAAAAAATATTCCCCCGACCGGGACTCATCCCGCCTACCTCTACAAGCTAAGCGCAAAGCTCTAACCACTAGACCACCAGTGGGGTGTTTCAGAAGCAGGTAATGTTTACAACCGGTCATAAGGAGATATGATAGCAGTTTTAATAGTGATTGTAGGCTTATAACTGCATGTGTTTCTAACGCATCACCATTATCTTACTGTGTCTATAACTATATGACTGGCAAGAGATGATAATGGTTGCAGTTGTAAGTTTAGAATCTAACAGTTTTAGAAACAGATATTTAATGTTCATTATCATGTCCGGCTTCTGAAACACCCCACAGCAGCCATTGGTTTGGTACTGTGTGCGACTGGCCCGGTTATGAGTCAAGGTGCTGTACGCTTTCACACTACACTACTGATGGGTGGCTTTATATCATAGAGACCTGGTTCTAGCCAACCACTTCTCGTCAGTCCCTGTGGTGCAATGCATAGGGAGTTGGATTAGGGTAGAGGCACCCATTCCGGACGCTCCTGACCACACAGGAGGTGGCTATATTTGGTGCTCAAATCTTGTACCTTTAAAAGTGATGAATTCTACTTTCCTTTTCACCAGTTGATACATAATACTTTACTCTCAAGATCCTTGAAGGGGTTTTGATGAAACCCTCCAATACTTATGCATAAATGAGCTGTACATATCTAGTCTCCAAAACATCAAATTGCACCTTAAGTCAGACAGCTCATGCCAGAGCTGACCCTAGAGTCAGACACTATGTTATCTAATTGATACAGACACGATGGGTCATTGTATCTGAAATATTCCATAAAGGCACATAGCATATAACACTAAGGAATCCAAGCTAATACAGTACTCCTCTACAGTATACTCTTAGCCGTTTAATTTTGCATAATTATAACAAGTCAGTCTACAGGCCCAGATGAGCATGACTTCTATGGACAGACTGAGTAGTGATTAAGTTTAGGTGTTAGATAGTAGGTAAACCAAACACAGATTAAATATTCAGATATAGGAGTACAGGTATATCATGACGGATTCTGTTTGTAATGAAATGTCCATGATATAATTGTGTCCCAGGTGGGGTGTAATTGGTGTCCAACTGTAGGTGTAATCTGAAGGTCATAGAAGAATAACTCCCATACTGTTACATGAGGGATGTATTCAGGTTTGTCAAGTCAAATTATTAGCAAAAATGTGTATATTCCCTTTGACATGTATAGAAATCCTTTAAAATTGGAGGTTAAGACATGACAAATTGACAAATCAAACCAGGATCTCCATTCACTCACCATTCTTCATCGTCAGAATATAGCAAAAACACCCTGGGTTTGTACAGTTGTAAAACCATATATGACAGGGGTTTACATGTTATTCTTCATTTGTTAGAGAGTATGATACCTGAGTGTTCATGTCTAATTCAAATGATAGCTGGATTTTTCATATCGTTTATGTAATTCAATGCAAAAGGTGTCCGACTTTAGGTGTCTGTCCAACTCAGGGTGCCTCTATACCCTAGGGATCAGGAGACTGCAGGTTCGACCCCTACCCTGGCCATTACAAGTTCGTAGGTTTTAACATGTAACATATGACATGTTAGGACATGTGGCATGTTAGGAGTGCTGATATCCTGGATATCAGCACTCCTAGGACGTGCAATATCGACAGGTATCAGAATGGGAATATCCAGAAAAAGCACCCAAAATCACAGAGGTCGTGTAATAATGGTAAATAATTCTAGACCTACCTGGTTAAAGATCAGCTAATTAATTGGTTTATCTATGTCTATGAGAGAAAATAAGGGAAAGGAAACAGAAAAGACAAATGATGTCGAATGGCTATAATCAAACCCTGTGGAACACTAGGTAGCCACAGGAACTAAAGACTTCATTAAGGGTTTAGTGCTTAATTTGAATCAGCTCCTCGCCTTTCAGCTGATAATACATTCCATTATATTGCCCCACAATATTCAACACTTTTCCTGTATGCCATACTGTTTGCTTCTGGAACTGCCAATATTCTAACATATGCTTCAAATTATATTTTCTGAAAGCTATTATACTGTTCTTTTTGTAACGATTTCAATCAGTATTTTGACATGGATATGATATAGGTTTTAGAGGGGTTTTAGCGCCTACTATGGCAAGTACGTTGAATAAATCAGCTTTCTCAAAATAATTCCCAAAATAATTCTGGGCACGAAATGGTTAAGTGACATGTTCTCTTATCATTCAGCAGATATGTTTTCTTCTATCTTTGTCAACTGATTTTCAGATAATCCTGTAGTGTGATAGAAGCTGACAGTCTACGGAAAATAGCTTGGTGCAAATCTACAGTGGGAGAGTAAGCAATTGTTAGGAAACATTTATCTATCCCCCACCCTCACCCACCGTGCAGCTAGTGTCCCAAAACGGGATGAGTGTAATTGTTTTTTGGTGGAGGAATCAAACAGGATTTTATATGTTTATGATTCAGAATACAAGAGGATCACATGCACATGTGACTAGATGTAAACTCATATGTATACAAGAATATGAGAAATCTACTGGATGACAGGGCCCAGCAAATTGTCGTGACTCCTTGTCACCCTGTGTGAAGTGCCTCACACATGTTGCTAGATGGAACACAACATCGCTAAACCACAGGATCACCAGGAATAGCCATAGTGTTGATCACATGGTTTCACTGCAGATCACAATGTTGGTGATCACTCACGAGGGATGGCGACGCTGGTGATCACTCACCTCATTAGATGAAACGACACCTTATGATAGCTCAGGTTAACCACGGATAGCAAGGGTCGTGATCACCCACACCCACAAGGGATGGCAACGTGGGTGTTCACTCACCTTGCTTGATGAAATCCCTACCTTGTTATAGCACAGGTTCACCATGGATGGCCGGGATTGTGATCACTCACCCTGACCAAGGATGGCGACTTGGGTGATCACTCACCTTGCTAGATGAAACGAGCACCTTGTCATAGCACAGGTTCACCATGGTTGGCAAGGATGGTGATCAATCACACTCACCAGGGATGGCAATGTGATTGATCACTCACTTCGCTAGATAAAATTTGTACCTTGTCACAGCGCAGGTTCACCATTGATGGAGAGTGTGGTGATCACGCAGACTCACCAGCGATGGCGATGCTGGTGATCACTCATTTGGATAGATGAAAAGCTCATGATTACAGACATCATCAACATTAGTAATCATGCAACCTCACATCTGCCAGGTCATATTATTTTTTGCCAGAAATGGTATTTTCCTATGTATTTTCCATCTAACCACAGAAAAGGTGTTGATGTAGATATTTCCTTATGTATTTTTCCTCTAACCAGAGAAAAACTGTTTGTGGATAGTTGTTTTCATTTTAGAGATACCTCTATGTAAATTCAATTGATACGTCCTCTCTGTAGTCTTCTTTGATTCAACTCATAATAATTACATGGGATTTGATGTGAAACAAGGCATATAATGCTGCCATTTGAACAACAAAGGAGGAAAATGAGTGAGGTTCCACCATTTTTGTGAAAGTGAGGGCTGTATAGTCACACAGTGAGTGACAATCATGTTGGCGACAGTGGTGAGGCTTCACCACACTGAGTGAGAGTTGACTATGAGTGGCACACAGTCACCCATTGGGTGATAATCATGATGGCCAGAGTGATGGAGATTCTCCATTATGAGTGTGAGTGACAAAAGATGACAAAATGAGTGAAGACAATGTTGGCAACAACCCTGAAGAGTCATGACGCTGAGTGAAATGTGACAGGAAGCAGCGGACAGTCACGAGGTGGGTTAGAAATTGTTGACAACAGCGGTGATCATTGGCCATGCCATGCATGATCATGACTGGGCGTTTCATCTAGCGACATGGGTGATTACTCAAAAAGGCCTCACCATGGGCCACCAATCATGGCAACAGGTGACGACAATTTGCTTGGGGGGGGGGGGGGGGTGAGTGAGAGTAGGCCTGAATATAGCAGGTATTATGGGGAGGGGCAACATGTGTATACACAGTATTGAATGATAGTGGAAAATGTAATAAAGAAAGGATCAGTATTACAATCCAGACTAATCCTTTTTCCTCCTAGAGGTCAGAAAGTAAAGTCTGAAGGCTTTCACTTATCTGCACCTCTACTTTGGTTTTTACTGGGGTTACAATAGAGGACATTTTCTGGCAGGGTTGATTTCGGTACAATTTGGTAAGGATTGATTTCAGTTACAGTGAAAGAAAAATAACTGTTGACTCAAGCAGGGATCCTTGTGGAAGTGAATGGTGAACCACCATAATTGTATTAAACCAGGGGAGTTTTCACAAGGAACTCCAGGTGGCAGTATGGTGGTACAAGGAATGGTAGACAGCGGAAAGTAGCCAGTACGGATCCAGTGTACAAGGAGTGTAACATAGTTATAGGTCTGGAGGATGTTGCACATAAGGGAAAAGGTAGTTTTTCCTAAGAAATGCCTCACCTGGAGGGTGTTGCTCCTATTGTAAAGAGAGATGTGAGTATGTGCCCTCTTTTCTCTACAAGTCATGCACTGCTTCACCAAAGTACTTGCACTCACCACATCAGTCTCAGAAGTCACCTGCCTTGTTTAGAACAGAGAGATCTGCACTATCAGGTACCTCGTAGTCTCACACACTGTAACAAGGGCTTTTATGATCCCTTTGTTACATGCTGCACAACTCACACTGAGTAGGTACTATACTAACTGAATTCTCCCCACTAGGTACCTACTCAAAGGCGGATTTTTTAGCACCATACTTGAATGACCACTTGTGAGCAACAAAGGGGACAAGTTATAGCTATACATGAAAAGAAAGGACTGGAAATGAGGGCATTTTTATCCTGCTCTTCCTTTTACTATAAGAGCAACACCCTCCTGCGACTGTCACTTTCCTTTCAGTACAGACTTTTTTTTCCATGTTGCATAAAAGTCCTCATGTCAGTCAGGTATGGGTACCTTTCAATGAGGATTATTGCTTCTCATAACAAGAACACTAAAAAGAGGGCGACAGAGTAAGCTACCTGCTTGTGCAATTCACACCTTTCTTAAACAAAGGTGTCTTTATAGTCTAATGTATTGAGTACAAGTTGAATGGTGAAGCGGAGTGTGAATTTTTGACAAGAGAGGGTATCTACTTAGTGCTCTCCATGAGGGTGTTGCTAAAATGAGAAAATGTAGTTTTGTCTAAGAAGTGCCTCACTTGCAGCAGTCCCTTTCTTTGTAGTTCTAACTTTTTTGTGTGTTGCACACAACTGGTCAAGACAAGCGCACCTGAATGAGTGTGTGACAAAAGTAGGTACCTCATAGTACAGCACATACCATGTTTAAGCAAGGCAGGTGCCTTTTCAGACGTACATGGTGAGTGGAGTTAAATGGTGAAGCTGAGCATAACTTCTCTGGAAAAGAGGGCACCTTCTCCCAGCTCTATTTAGCATACGAGCAACAACCTCCAGAAGTAACATAGACACGGGTAAGACAGTAGTCAGTGAAAGCCTGGTTGGCAGGTTGTTACATTCCGGCCACTCACCGACCACATTCAACCATCCTCCTGGAACCGTGCCAGGCTGGGTGAAAAGAAAGAGTCGACACTGGTCACTGGGCACTGCGTTCACCTACCTATATCTAACTAACCTCCCCTGCCCCTCCATCCCCTGCCCTATACTATTGGATTTGGACTAATGAGTGCACCCTGTGTCAAGTTAGTTTCAATAAACCTATAATTCAAAGGTTCTCTTGTAAGTACACTCGAGTTTAGGATTAGTTCACCAGAAGGGCATTTCACAATAACTAAATTTTTTTTGAGAAATACCCTCTGGAACGAGGTCATATTTAAAACATATTATATAACAGGATTAGTGAAAGTTCCACAGGCAAAATAACAATGCAAGGAAACTATCTCTATGTAGCTTTAGGTGGCTTTTATTTAAATTATATTAAAGTCATACCATTTGAAGTTATTTAGGTGTCATAAAGATACAACATGCACTAGGGGAGGTTGTAAGTATCGTAATTGCCCGTTTAAGCGCCGGGGTCTCAAATAAGCGCCGGTCTTGAATAAGTGCTGGGGGTACAGGGAAGTTGAAATCAAACTTAAACACTAAAACCAGTATTCAAATAAGCACCTGTCCCAGTGGCATTGAAATCAATGTGTGCCCGGGTGCTTATACGGGCCAATACGGTGTAGCAGACTAAAGTTATCATGACATTCACAATTTACAGTGACCATTCACCCTCTCCATTGAGAGGTTCCTGGGTTTTACTAATGCAAACCCACTTGCCTTGTAGTTGATTGATGGGTTTGCAGAGCCATATTGTCATGTATGTTGCAACATTATGCATCCTACCCACTATGGAGACATGCCTGTGGCGTCATCCATAGCCCACATATATGTGTGTCGTACACTGAAGGTGGGTGCCTGTCTCTGTTGTAAAGGTATGCATTTTTGTGGTCTCTGGTTGTGGGTGGTATTTAGGTATACATACCAAGCCCCTAAACCCACAAAACCTACTACCAAATGTACCAGTAAGCAAGTCCTAGTTTCTACAGTAGGTCATTGCAAAACTGTAGCAAATGCTGTATTTCTGAAATGCCCTGCTGGCCCCTATAATGAAAACGGTACTATACTGTTGCTTCTTTTCCTTGAGTATTACAGATGCAGGTCTGGACGTGGAATCACCTCTACCCCATCCCAAATGAAGCTATTCTTTCAGTCAGCTGTCAGACTGCACCAGGCTACTTACAGTACATTGCCCTACATCAGCTTGCTGTGTACCCAGTACAGTGGTCTTTACTGCCTATTTACAATTCGGGCTGAGAGTGTAGGTACATGTACTACAGATTCATGATTTGCAATTATGGATTTAGAATGCCAATTTTCCTTTTGTTGTAACACTGGGAATTTGAAACAGGCGAAGAATCCCAATGTTACCAGCTGGTTTAGTTTGTCTGTGTCAAGTTAAGGTGCCTATATATCGACTACTATTAACAGAACCTGACCAACCCTCAAGCTACACTCTATTCAGCTATATAAACCAGCACTTTGTCTATGGTAGTTCATTAACCCAGATGTTTGCCTTTGATGTGGTTCTTTGGGGAACTATGGTTAATTCCAGGTAATTCACCAGGTATTTTACTCACTTTATTTTAACTTAAACGGTATAACGAATGTTGTTGAAATAATAGCGGAATGTTTGTCCTGAAGTTGCCATGGATCGGTCATTATTTTCACAGAGATTCCTTGTACCAGTACACTGCCACCTTGGGCTTCTGTTCACTGTTCTCTTTTATGAGGATCCCTGGTAGATTTAACAGTTATTGCATCTCATTTTCTCTCTTATATTTTCAGGATGGGCGAGGGGGGGGGTAGATTTGCTTTAACTGTATTGGGCTGCATAGTTGAAATAACCTTAAATTCATTCCTAAGAGTCATGACATTAAGCCCATTCACATTGGAAACATAGCTAACCCTATTAAATTGGCTCAGTGCCTGTTGGCTAAACATCAGAGGATAACCACATCTAAAATGCACCGGACAAACCACAGTCATGCCTTATAACCCTTTCAGAATGGCCCAATATATTAATGGTTTATGTACATTTTAAGTCAAATTGAGCATTATGGTAATGAGTAAATCTGCAGTTGACTATGTCTCATAGATCTAGTGCAAGTCGTAGTATCGAGGTTTCTGACCGTTTAGTCAGATCAAGGTTTCTGACCGAAAAATTGACCACCAAAGAAACACATTTCGTGGCAAGAAATGGATAGATGATGTGTCTGGGCATCTAGTTCTGCACTCCTTTTTTCGGCGCCCTCTTTTTTCTTAAATACTTATTGGACCTATCCTGCATGGTCAAGTTTCTGACCGCTTACATTCATGACAGAACCTACAGTTTATTTATGGAGGAAAATTAAAAATTCCAAGTCTTAGATGACGTATAAGATAGTCCCTTGTCTACGATGTTTTTCTTTTTACTTAAATATGACTGGGGTACCCCAATATCATCCCTATTCATTACAGTTTTCTTAAATTTTCCCTTCCTAAAGAAAACAAATACTTTCTCTGTCTCTCCTGTCCCCCTCATGCAACCTATTGCCAAATTTTCAAGTAAGTCATGTCTGGTTACCTGTCAGGCATGCCTAGAACTCTTAGGATTTGAAATTCTCTTACAGAATGATGCACAGTAACAGTAAACTTACCGGTCAGAAACCTTGATGTTAAAAATGAGTATTCCATCTACCTGGTCAGAAACTGAAGTGGTCAGAAACCTTGATATCCAGTCAGAAACCTCGATTCTGGCAGGTTGTGTTTGGATGCCTCTGGAAGCATGATATAGATAATTTCTCTCCATTTCCTAATGATTAATGAGTCACAAACACTCAAAGCAATACAAAGACTGGAAGATTGGCTTTTATTGACATACCCCCGGTCAGTTACAGCACTTCTTCTATGGCAGTATATAGAAAGGCAGTCATACTGAGATCTTTCTGGTTCTGGTCTCTTAGTAGCACCTTTTATAAGAAATTTGCATATTTCTTTTAATGGAACCTGTAACAGACATATATGGCAACATGCAGAGCAATTCGCAGCATTTATCAACCCCTTCCCCCGGGACGGTGCGACATAATGGCCGACTTTGGTTATCGCAGCTATTTCGCTGCTTTAACACTTACATAACTACCTGGTGCACACATATTATAAACTACGTCTTAGAACATATACTCAAATATATATAAAAAAATAAAGCGTGACATATTCTCATGTAGGGCACCAATCAGACCGTCAAGGTTTCTGACCGGGTAAAATGAGTTTTAAAGATGGAGAGGGCAAGCAAAAGCAAGGCAGATGGATAAATACATGCCCTGTTTACCACAGACACCTGAGGATACAACTTACACAATTTATTTAGATAAGAAACACCATATTCTGATGTTTTTAGAAACAGTCAAAAAGCTTGACCACAAAAATGAAGTCATCAAGGTTTCTGACCGGTTAGAAAAGGAGCAATAAAAGGGGCCGTAGACACACAAAATCATCTAACACCGATCAAATTTGTTATTATCTTATGTGACAGCATCCTACCCGCAAAGGAGTCACTGTGTTTGACATTGTACTAGATATTTTTGATAAAAAAAACAATTAAAAGATGTTGCGCAAAGATAGGAAAGCATCGTTTCAGGGGTGAAAAAATGGAATTTACTTACCGCGTTATGACATCGCTGGTCCCAATATTGACGGGGGGTTGCCAAAAACAAGCTGCAGTGGTCTTAGTTCAGTGTTTGCCTGGTAGGGGGTTCTATGACAAAATTTTACTGCGGCATCTTATCCAGTCAGAAACCCCGATCGCGGTATTTTGAACTTTGGGGGAAGGGGGGGGGGTGGAAGGGGTGACGAGGGTAACAACAGGGGAAAACTGTTCTTACCAAGGTAGAAGGGGTAGATTATCTTAAATATATAAGAAAGAGGGTGGAAAGCACATACTTTCCCGGTTCCCCATTAAACGGTCAGAAACCTCGGTCAGAAACCTTGATGGACTGGTAAGAAAATTAAATATGACTTTGTCAGGCCTCCTCAGGTATTTAAGGAAAACTAACTACAGCATATAACACTTTGGTACCTGTCCCAAATGTGGCCTGTTTAAGTTTTTCATTAGCCCTCCCTCCCTCCTTAGACACAGTCAAGGCAAAACTATCTAACCCGTCAGAAACCTCGGTCAGAAACCTCAATGTGTGGCAGGAAATATACTCTTTACCAGTCTGGGAGAGACATGTATCTGGGGCATGACCATGGGGAAATGTAATTCCCCATGGTCATGCCCCATAGGAATCAATTGAAAAAATTATGGCGACTATGATATGGTCAGTTGGGTTTGAGCCTCATTTGTAAAAAGTATTGAAAAAAATGTTGAATTTGATTTACTTTTGGACCCGTGTATGACTAGACTCTGGGATTACCCAAAAATAAAAGATTGAACCGGGTGCACAAGAGGTCAGAGGTTCCGACTGTTACCTTTCTGCAGTACCTTTCCTTGACCAATTGCAAAATACAGGTGTTTGAATGAAATGGTCAGAAACCTCGACGAAAACGGTCAGAAACCTCGGTCAAAAACCTCGATCTTTGACTTGCACTAAATCTATGAGACATAGTCAGTAACCGTTATCCCAGCTAACACAGGTGTGGGATTGACATCATATTGACCTAATGTTTACATCATAATTATTGATCCCTTTTATGTAGAAAGAGATGTGATTTAGATGAGTTGTTCTAGAACAGATACCACTTGGTATCCAGGGTGGTATTTCCCAATAATACATTACACTTACAGAAAAATGGCTTCCTGGCCTTTGTATTATATTGAGAAGGAAGTAGGGTATGATACATCTTACTACTATCCAGTCCTTGAGTGGTTATGAAACGTCTGCCTACTTTGGTGTTGAAGTTAATGGAATAAACAGTTAATTCCATAGAACATAACACCCAGGGTCAATGAACTACCTGCTTTCTTTCCGTCTCTCATAGTATCATTTCTTTTTCTCTTTCTTAGACCTTGCGTTCTCCTCTTCTTGTCAATACATACAGTTGTATACCCTATACACCTTTTGTGTCTTCTTCTATGTCAACTGCCCCTGGGTCTAAGATGTTTCCTTTGATTCATCCAGACCACATGAATTCTATCCATACCACATTACAGTACGTCTGGGACAAACATAGAAAATCCATAAGCCAGTATAAGGGCTGGGCTATAGTATATAAATAATGTGCACTCGTCCCAAAATGAAGAGTGGTGATATGATTGTCTAATACGCATAATCTGTTTTAAGAACACTTTAAAAATGCTACTGAATAAATACCTGAGTCGTATTTATAAGCATCACATGTATATGACCTAGATGGGGTTTATGTGTTGGTACCTTTTGTAGCCAATACGGTAGGTGTTCCAGGTAAACTGTCCCTACCTGAGAAAACACTAACTCTGACAAAAAACATAATTGAAGGAATATTAAAGAGTTCCGGGATACTTCTCATAAGTTCTACTAATTAGAGGAAAGGTGCCTATAATCCTCACAATTCCTTCTATGCGTTGAGGAAACCCTTCTTGGTTAAATATTCCAATGTCCACATTTTAGGGCAACATTGTGCTGTAATGCACCAGTTGATTTAGAAAGTTTACTAGCGAAGAGAAACCAACGCCATAGAACCAAGCAACCATTTTTAGACTGAAAATTGGCTATGCTTCTCAAAAGTTTTTACTAGACCAATGCGTCCAATTATCCCCCTCCCGCTCATTTAGCATTACTTACTAAAGGTGTCACAATGCAATGTGCTACATTTATGAATCATGTCATAAACGCCACGGGATGAGCTTGAGGCAGCCATCAGTCATTAATTAGCCCCTTCATGATCAGTGGCCTATTTCAACGTCCCTGACAACAACATATTCCTCATAGAATCAATATAGCCACTATAGATACTATGTTGCCGTCAGGAATTCTGAAATAAGCCCCAGGCCTAGTAATACACTGAGGTGTCATGTGACATGCTCCATAAATGCAGCTATGGCAAGCAGCTTACAAGGACTAGGGTAGGTTAACCTAAAGACCACCACATACCTTGAGTTGACCACCTGCCTCCTTGTTCACATCTACTGTATGGGGCTGTACCTCTAATATAGAGGTATTATAGTATCCCATGGACTGGCCACCTATGATATGTTGAGTAGTTATCATTGTATAACAATACATCACAGTACCGATGTTTGCAGATTCTGAACATTGATATTGTTCACATGTACCAAATATTGATTCTAGACATATATATATATATATATATATATATATATATATATATATATATATATATATATATATCATAAGTAAAAGGTGACATAAACAAATGTTTAGAAATGTCAAAAACTTTCAGTTTAGGACTCATTTTCCCAGGCATGCAAATTTCACCATGGGATGACCACCATTTCACCTTGAGTCGACCACCACTCACAGAGAGAGTTATGCCTTTAATTGAGTAGAAACCACTGATTATGTAGGATTACATCAAAAGATTCATATCCATAATATCTTGGAACATTGCATTCTCTATATGATATCTCCATGCATGGGTTTCAAACTTTGCTGTTTTCCTATTATGAGTAGTAGGCAAAGGAACCATATGACATCAAGAACATAACTGCTAAGTCAAGCAAAATGTTACTGTGGTGGATATTGATAGATAATCATAAAACAAAGCCTTTTTAATGTACAGCTAGGATTATTACCTCTAATTAGATGGGAATGGCAACTACAATGAACATAATCTTAACTGAAATATCCCTTCCAATTTAGCTGCTGCAAAACATACATTTTCATTACAATACAGCACCATCAACAGTAACATTGTATTGTATATTTATGAAAGACACTTATTCTTTTTTGAAATTATGGCTTAATGAAAATAGCCCCATTCAAAGGATGTGTATTATGTGGTCGTCTCAAGGTGCAAAGTGGTCATCTCAAGGTGAAAATGAACTAAATGGAATATTCTTAGTAAGGGTGATAAACTAGATATATATCATACACATGGACTTTCAAGATATAGCAGGTAAAAAAGCCTAAACAGTTACCTTTCATTCAGTGCCTTTTGGAAGTCTGAGGATCTAAAACTCTCAGAGATATTACCCACTAGAAATCTCTCATTGAAGGCTTGCACAGGAACGGTCGTCTTTAGGTTAATCTACCCTACACTCTTACATCATGCAGACTTTACATGGTTGACCCCCAACCCTCTCCAGAGGGTGCCAATTGGCAAGATGCACCAATGCATTTGCAGCATTTAGAGGGCTAATGGTTTTGTTGTCTTGGTTCAAACTCGCATTGGCCTACTGAACCCTGGAACTGAACCATATATAAGCTCAAGTTTGCTAATATTCTTGTCACCCTCATTCATAAATATTCAAAGGAACAGGTAACAAAACACTTTTTTTTATCTCTCTCTAGACATATTGTAATCATGTTGAAGATAATGGTCATCATTCATGACGTGTTGTGCACGTGTCACTCACTATACGTCATTGTAGTACGTCTTGTGGTTGGCTCCAGGGTCACTGTGACGTCATAAGGGGTCACTGTGTCAGGAACATTGTGTTTCTGGTGCATTATGGGTCCTAGATGAATGTCATCCTAGTGTAGCAGGCAGGTACGCTCTATATAGACAGAGATGGTGTTACACATAGCAAACTGCTCAAAACAGGTGTCTCAAATTTTGCCTTAGAGTACCACATATTACTTCTACTGATTGGATTCATTGGTGTACAAATACTCTTAAGCTGGAAGACCGTAGAATGTACCATTTATATAATTTTCATGTACAAAAGGTCAATGGACCCCTCTTATATAGATCACAGAGATGTACGCACTAGAAGGTACCAGGCACCTGTAATGACACACCTTTTTTCACATGGCGGTGTTTACTAAAGGTCTATAGAGCACTATGGTGCGATAGTGTGGAATAATTTGGATCCCCCCATCAGGCTCCTGCCAAATGCATTACCATTCAAATACTAACATAAAAACTGGTTGAATACCCGTATACCTATAACCCCTTTGTAATGGAAACATGATTTATCTTTGAGTATAACTTATGGTGATAAACAACTTTAGTATAAGAGTCCTATGTTGGTCTATACTTAACTATTTTTGTGCACTAGAATTTGGGTTTATATTCCTTTATAGGAAATGGTTCCCCAAGAAGTATCAGCCAATCACCATAGGGTGAGCCGAGGGGGACCTTTCTTGCCTGCACAGGAATTGGATCTATTTACCTATATTCATTTTGCTATCATTATAATGTGATCATATGTTTTCTATTGAAGTTGCACAATGCTTAATGTAACTGTCAGTTTATTTCCTGGCAATAACAATAAATGTTTCAAAAGAAAAAAAATAGGGAACAAGATAGCTTTTAGGGGAAAAGGTAGTTTCCCGTAAGAAGTACCTCACCTGCAGCAGTCACTTTCTTTTCAATCCTGACTATCCTTTCATGTGGCACAGAAGTGCTCATGTCAGTCACTTTTCAATGAGGAAAATAGCTTTTTAAAACATGAGCACTTAAAGTAAGTCACACAGTAAAGTACCCAATTATACAATGCCCACCATTTCTAAACAAGACAGGTGGCTTTTCAGTCTGAAGCTTTCCCAAGTAAACCATTACACTAGACGTTTACTGTCATTTTGGCGAGATATTCAGCGTATTTCATATGGAGGATTAGGGCATATGCAGTGAGCCCCACGTTTAAAAAAAAACTGCAATTATAGAGGGATAAAAATATATTAGTCTCACAGATAATGCCACTGGATCATTATCTAGTGGCATTAGATTACAGTTTACAGTTTACTGTTTACCCATAGATCCTTGTGCCTGGAATCTGAATTAGTGCCTTTTTTCAAATACTTTCGAGCCCTTGTAAGAACCACCACTTTCTTACTCAGGATCGCTAATTACTGAACTTGTTCAATCCCTAAGGTATTTTAAATGAGGCAACAATGTTCACACAGCCCTTGCATGGCAAAGCTTAACGAAAATACAAAAGCAAGCCCTATTCTTAAATTCAGGAGGAATCAGCTTTCATTCCCAAAGGTGTATGCATGCCAGCGATTGGTCAATAATGTGCATGCTTTGGAGCATTCTTCCTTTGTCTGTATATTTGTTCACCTAATGTTGGACAACAAACCTGGAGGGTGTTGCTCCTATAGTAAAAGGAAGAGCTAGCTAAAAATGCCCTCATTTCCAGTCCTTTCTTTTCATGTAGCTATAACTTGTCCCTTATGTTGCTCACAAGTGGTCATTCAAGTACAGTGCTAAAAAAGGGGGATTTGAGTAGGTACCTAGTTGGGAGAAGTCAGTCAGTATAATAAACTATGGCGCGTGTGACATGAGTAGGTACCTGGTAGTGCAGCTCTCTCTATTTTAAACAAGGCAGATGACTTTTCAGATTAGTGTGGTGAGTGCAAGTACTTAGGTGAAGCAGTGCACGACTTGTTTAGAAAAGAGGGCACATACTCACAGCTCTTTTTACAATAGGAGCAACACCCTCCTGTGCCTCTATTATAGTGTACACTCTGGGTGCACTCTGAGTGCACATTGCCTTACACCTACCTGACTAGAATTACATATGCCCGAGCATGCAAGCAGAAGAGAAGCCCAGAAGAAGAACCTTGGATCATCCATTTTACTGGCCAGCTCACATGTGGGGTAGTTCTTCACAGATGCGATAACGTCTCATGATACACTATAAAGCTACTGTATTAACTCGTTAGACTTGACATGATACATGGGATAAGCAAAGGCAAGTTACTCACCACAGCAGCATTCCTGCATACTCCATGCATTACACAGGACACAATGCAGCAATGTACTCTGTTGCCTTTAAAGGGTTTTTGCCTTGTGAACTCTGTGACCCCCATTATATGAGTCTGGCCGGAGCAGCAGGATAGTGGTGTGTAATATTGAGGTGTGAACAAGTAGTCATAACAATGCTCCTCATTAATTAGAGAGAATGTCACAGGTCTACAACATCCTTAAGCTACATAAGGTTTGTGTAGTGCTTTTATGCACTATAGTCAGCTAGGTTCATGGATAGAACCTGCGGCTGAGCAGTAATTCAGCAGCGCATGAATTGAATTGAATTTTTATTGACATATTATTCTCATGTTTCTGGGAGTTTTTCAATACATGTCAACAGCCACATACCAGCGTAATGTGATTACCATATAAAAGAAATTAGTAGACTATGCTCTCATAGATTAATCAACAGTTATATCACCGATCGGGTTTGACTATAGTCGGTTTATGAACTCTTCATAGGTTTCAAAGTTTTTGAGTTGCACTACTCAATGCGTCCCAGAGTATTCCCTCGGTAAGCTGGGCTTTTTAAGAAAATATCCTTTTGCACTCTGTGAATTTTCAACTTCACTTGTTCATTGTTTCTCAGTATGCGTGCTGGTACTAGGACATTTTCCTGTATCTTTGAAGATTTGAAGGTCAGTCCCAGTAGTTGTTTGTCTCTGGCTACCTTCCCAGGTAGCACAAAATGGCCCGATGCATAGGGCCGATGTAGGGCCAACGTTGGGTTCCCATTGGGGTGATGTAGGCCCAATGGCGAATTAAATGCCAACACTGGGCCAATGTTGGCAGGACATGGGCAAAAGTGGCCGACCATTCGCTGCTGCTGATGTGTGCTGACCAAAAGCCAATGTTGGGCCTATGTTGGCATTTGGTTGGCACCATCTAGCTTATGTAGGCAGGATGGGCAGCCAATGAAAAGCCTATGGTTGGGCCAACGTAGGCCCAATGTTATGCCAGTGTCTCTGTGCTACCTGGGTCTCAAGTCCATGGTTCCCTCTATGATACATAGTGCATCATTTTGTTGTGTTTGGATCTTTCTCACTGGCTTGACAGGGCCCACCCTCATTCACAAAAACACAGTAATCCAAGACGGGTCTGATCATCTGTTTATACACCTTGAGGGCTGTGTCACGGTTTGTCCTGGCTTTCAACCGCTCCAGTTGGGTCAGTCGTATTTTCATCAAGTTGATCAATTTCATCAATTGTGGTCTCAGGGTCATGCACAGCTTTCATCTACTAGAGAATGGACACAGACAAAATTATTCTGTAAGCTCTAGGTTAAGTTGTAATTGGGAATTTATGTAAAATTGTCACAGGTCAAAATCGGTCTCTTGGGAACGTTAAAGCGGGTATTCCACTGCCGTCGGTCGGCCGAAACTTTGCTAATCCATACAACTGCTATTCCAATGGGCGATTTGATGCAGATTGGAGGGTGTAGCTATCTCAAGATTTTCAAGGTATGTGCCTTCAAACCCATCACGATTCGATTTGGCCCTGGTCCACTCAACTCTCATATACATGTAGCTCAGTTCGAAATAAGATTTCATACCTACCAAGGAGTCTATGCATATTTTCTTTTGTACTAGAACAAATTGGCAAACGTTATGCATAATATCCAATACAATAACAGAGGAATGTCAGGAGGGTGTTGCTCCTATTGTAAAAAGAGATGTGAGTATGTGCCCTCTTTTCTAAACAAGTCGTGCACTGCTTCACCAAAGTACCTGCACTCCCCACATTAGTCTGAAAAGTGACCTGCCTTGTTTAAAACAGAGAGAGCTGCACTATCAGGTACCTACTCACGTCACACACTCTATAGTATATTATACTGACTGACTTCTCCCAACTAGGTACCTACTCAAATCCCCCTTTTTTAGCACCATACTTGAATGACCACTTGTGAGCAACAAAAGGAACAAATTATAGCCAGATGAAAAGAAAGGACTGGAAATGAGGGCATTTTTAGTCAGCTTTTCCTTTTACTATAGGAGCAACACCCTCCAGAGTACATACTTGGTACATCTCAGTACCTTGAGTCAGAGTGATTTCCTGGCAACAGTTCACGGCCAATTGCACTGCATGTGTATATTACTTTTAAAGACTCAATTTCTATCATCTATGACTTGAGTAACTCGTAATTTACCGCTGGATTCAATTGTTGAAATTATGTATTGAGGTGATACCCACTACTCGTGAACCTTTGTCTATGTAAACAAGTCGTGAAGTGATAGTTTGAGCTAGTCAAGTAAACACTCATTTCTATCAGGTTTCCAGTGGTAGATTTAGGTTTTGGTAGAGAAGCGGAGTTACCCACTGACATTGATTCATGGTAAAGAAGAACAGATTATCTTAAAAACAGAACTCAACTTCTTGGGGGATATACATTTCTTTTTAAAAAAATGCGCTTTGCATAATTATATGTATAGTGGACGAGGGACGCATTGGAATTAAGTAGTGGTTAAATATGATCTTTCAGCTGGATCCAAACTAGCACTAGTAGCTTAAGGTTTTAGGTGTTTCACACAGTGATTGTACCTGCCTACCGTACTCCTACTTGGGGCTTCTTGTAAAAACTACACTGGTTCAGTGCTTTTCATTAACAGTGGTCCACTGTTCGGTTTTACAAGGATCCCTGGTACACTGCAAAAATGGTGTTTAGATTTAAACGTGTTTAGGTCTAAACACGTTTAAAACCTAAACATATAGGTCAGTTAGGTGTCTCAGCGACTACACATTTAGGAAATGAACACTTTTATTCTAACTACATAAATATTTACACTAAACATGTTTAGATGTTTAGAGTTGGGCCAGTTGAGGAATAGGTGTTTAGATTTAAACATCAATATGTTTAGATACTTGGATGTTGAATCCACACCAGGTAGCAGCACTACCTTTGACTGGACTATCTGCACACAGTTATAATCAATTGTCGTGACAAATGTCCCCAAATCCCATGTTTATCATGGTTTCATTTCATAGAATATCATGTGAATAGAAAGGGCAATAGAAAATTGAATAGATTCACCTCATGCCACCATCATTACCATAAAATAATCAATAAACTTCATGACTGACACCTATTTGATGTTATTCTGGACTAGATAAGGCAATGTCCTTCCTGCCAAGCTGTTGTACTTTCTCAAGTCTCTCATTCTGATGCAGTGTGTAATATATGTACATGTATATAGCTGTGGCTGACATCTTTGGAGACTTTGACAAGTAAATACCTGCTGATGCCCCCCCCCCAGTAAATGAGAGAAAAAAAAATATCTTTTTTAATGCATACATGTCTGCAAACCTTAACTCTCCATCAAATCATTTAAACATCTAAACACAAAAATTCATAAACACCTAAACACAAAAATTCATATATCTAAACACAAAAGTTTTAACCTAAACACCTACATTTCTAACCACTTGAGCTAAACACATTGTTTGGCTAAACATGTTTAGGAAATTAATGTGATTATAAAAACATTGCAAGAATATGTTTAGAATTGTGTTTAGGATCTAAACACCATTAAAGGAGAAAGGGTGCTCCGTGCTAAAAGTCAACTTTAAAATTCAAATCATTAGCTTTACAGTGATACATAGCATGAGAAGATACTCCTGTTAGTTTTGGAGGAATGGCTTGCTAGATATGGGTATGTGTGACCATTTCAAGAATGTTAATAAGCTCTATGTCTACTTGGTCATGAGATATATAGCTAATTAGCATAATTTATGCTAATTAGCTAAATTCACCTAAATTTTTATTCTTTTGCCCATAACTTTTGATCTAGAAATGGTATTTTTATTCTGTTTTCGCCATAGTAAACCTTGTGGGATGTTCCTTCAAATGGAATCATAAATTTTCCTGTTTATGGAAGCCGTCAAGGGCCACACCAAAAAAAACATGCACTTCAAAATCAGCACGATTTTCTTACAACCACCAAGATGAAGTTTTAAAAAATTATTGCTGTCAACATGATATTTTCCCCTGTCAACTGTCAAGTTAGAAAAAAAGTTGCCGTCAACTGTCAAGTTGACAGTTGACAGCAAAAAAAATCATGTTGACACCTGATAAGAAAACACGAATTTTCCCCTGTCAACTGTCAAGTTAGAAAAAAAGTTGCCGTCAACTGTCAAGTTGACAGTTGACAGCAAAAAAAAATCATGTTGACACCTGATAAGAAAACATGAATCTTCCCCTGTCAACTGTCAAGTCAGAAAAAAAACTGCCGTCAACTGTCAAGTTGACAGTTGACAGCGAAAAAATCATGTTGACACCAGATAACAAAACATGAATTTTCCACTGTCAACTGTCAAGTTAGGGAAAAATCTGCTGTCAACTGTCAACTTGTCAACTGTCAATTTTTTTTCTACTTTGACAGTTGACAGGTGAAATTTCAGGTTTGACAGTAGTTTTTCACGTTCCATTTTATGTTGTTTCCATATTGGAGATAAAAAAGTTCAAGTTGAATTTTTTTCAAGGTGTGGCCCTCCACGGCTTCCGCAATTAAGAATGAAAATCATGTTTCCATGGCAACAGAAATCAACAAAAATGCCTATTTTGGCCCAAAAACATTCTTTTTACATGCCAAATTTGGAACCTTTCCACCCAAAATAGAATGTTTTATCAAAAACCATTAAATTCTCCATAAGAAAATAGCCTATAACAGTTTTAGTCATATTTTCCCTATTCTAGTCCATAGTGGTGCCCCCTGGTGGCTAAATCTGGTACTAAATCCCGCAGTAACTGTCCTTTCTGCTTGCTGGCTCACATTTTTGCAGTGTAGATTCAAAAGTTATTTTTCACATGGCAGACACTACATGACCATTACTATTGTGCTGCAATGTCACTTAATTAAGGGTCCCCAAAACGACTTGTAGGCGAGCAGTCATAGTGTGTTAAGAAATGGCTTTCTGTAAAACTCCCATCTATGTGCCTGGTTCATGGAGCGGTTAATAGGAAATTGCTTCCCAATTCCAGAGGGGTCAAAAGGGTTATATGTATGCGCCTGTTTAACTCGCAATGAAGCATAGGGTTTTTTGCTGAAAACAAGTGAACCTATGGTGCTTCCCTCCGCTTCACAAGAGCTGAAGAAATTTTGCACCCCCTGTTGTTAAAAAATTATGTGCCTAAAATTAACTTCATGTATGAAATTTGATGACATCACACCTGTACCTTTCATACAGCAAGATGAAATACAACCTTCCTGTATATAAAAACAGCATTCTACAGCATTCTACTAATTATATGTAGTATAGGAGTCACTTTCCACTATAGTAAAACTAATCCAGGTACATCTGGTATTTAATTACCTGTGCATGTATAATTCAGAGAGCCATTGGTCCTGTCAGGCGGATGCTGTTAACCATTGCAGTGTCACATAGTGTCATCAACCACTATGCCCATCTTTTTATCATTGTGATACTCTTGGGACCATGGCCATCCAATGCAACCGTAATGGGTGTATCAAGCGTATACAAGGCTAGCCATCATGATACATGAACCCAGTCATATCTATTATAATTACTCACTTATGTCCATTTTAACCACTTATTTGAACATGAAATTATGATTTTCAATGACAGAAAGTCCCATATACATATAAAGTCGACAGTGAAATCTGATGATAGACATTGTTAGCCTTATAGCTAGAAAGGTCTTGTTTAGAGCATGCATCCACAATTAATATGTATTATGACCCTTACAGGGTTCACCTAATGAGGTGTGTTCTGATGGCCAGTATTAAGAGGTCGTCACCTCAACATAGGTTTGGGGGGATGGCATGTGCACTTTAACATTGAGTTGTACTAGGACCAGGTGACAGGTGGTACATACAGGAGGATCCCTAGGATATTTGTATACAGATTTACCAAATGGAAACTTTGTCTATTTATATGGCGAATTTACAGTGGCCATTAGAGGTATGTAAGAGGTGGTACTTTAAGCTGGAGTCATTCTCTCTGCATCGACCCATCATGGATCTATAGAGGACAAAAAGAATGAGTGTGGATTTTATTGTACAGCATTCATATATCATTGGCCCTTTGTAAGGATAATCAATGTTGCCTTTACGATATTGATGACAAATGGGATTCCTTTTGAAATCAGATGGATCACCAGACATGTTTGGATTAGTATACTTAGGAAAGCCTTATTTAGCAACTGAGTTATTCATTCCATACACTTATGAGAGGACCATGGATTATCCCATGACTGACATTCACTGTTTAAGGTATGTAGTAATTTGAGCCTTTCTCCACTTTTACACACACTGAAATAGCTCCTGATGCCATGTTTAGATTAGAGATTATGTAGTTGTATGTCTGGATCGTGTTTCAATAGTCTCTACGACAGGATGCCCTCAAATCATAGTGGGATGTATAAGAAATGACTCCATACTAGTGACTACATAGTAAGCTACAGTACAAGCTTCAAAATAAGAGCTGCTATTTATTCAACTGCTGACTCAATACCCACCACTAGGAAGTCATAGCTGCCAGTTGTAGGAGCCACTATTGGCTAAATAGTGACCAGTCATACCTCCCTCATGGTCTAGTTTGCACTCCTGTTTTCAAATGAGCATAGGGCTGCAGTAACTATATAATGATATATAGGTGATCCCACTTGGTTATCCCCACTTATAAATCTCTTACATCATAGCCCTAGCTGCTGGATTAACTCACAATGTTATTACAGGGTGAAATGAAGATTGACATGTAGGCATGGTGGCACCATGTTTGTAATCAGGGGCTATCCCCCCCCCAAGTAACAGTCCGAGCTAATGGTAGACAAGTGTATGGTGGATACTTCATAAGATTGCCTCCAAATACAATAGAAAACTTTGAAATTATGATCTGAACACTATTTTCATTTTGTGTTTCAGGCATGGGTTGGTTTGACGGGTTTCGAGACCATGGCCACAACACGTACTATGGCGACCACCGGAGTCCGGTTCTGGTTGACATTAAGCACATTCTGGTCATCCTTATTTGTATCATGTTCTCTGCTGCTCTTATACTCGTCATCATCGGCACCAGGGGAAGAGAGGTAAGTTATGGAAATTCTCTTTTATCAATTGTCTAGCCTGTAAGATTTAATAAATCTACTGGCACTGTCATGAAGATGAGAGCATTGAGAAAATAATCATGACAGATGTTCCAATGGTTGAGGATGAGAGATTTGTATTTCTGAGAGATCTAGAAGGGAGATATTAAAGTCTTACTCGTCTGGCCTCAAGAAATGGTACGCTTGACTATCATGACTATCTAAATCCCCATCCCCTGGTGGAAATTAATGCAAAACTCGTTTGCAGCATTAGCAGCTACCAAAGTAATGGAGTGATACTTTTTTTAAACAAGGGGGGGCTGGTGTTTTTGTTGGGGGGGTGGGAGGGATTCTCACCCCTTGACGGGGAACAGGAAAAGGATTTTATTTGTTTTCAACAAAAAGCCTACACATTGATATAGGCTGTTCGTGTGCAATTGTCGGTCCCTCTGAGGGATGGGCACTCAGGTATTCTTACATAAGCTGAAAACACACACACACACACACACACACACACACACACATTATTATCAGCTTGAATGTAAAAACACGCACAGGGCGTTTCGATTCATTTATGTGCATATCATGTCGACTATGACCATATAAGGGAATGGCAGGAAGCTGGAGATACCAATGTTACCCCGCCCACCACAACTCTATTGACCTTAAGTACCTGGGTACCATAATCCCTTCCCTCCTTCTACACACCTGAGACATCTATTGACATAGGGAGTTAAGACATTGTTCAATTCCCGACAATGCATTCATATTTCCTGCTTTCCACAGCACCTGGTGGAACTAGCTGGAACCATGGGATAAACCCAGTACCATTGTGTACATGTTCAAACACCAACTCCCTGCTATTAACACATTCTTATAGTGATTTGTACTCAACCAAAAAACTCCCCTCTGTGTGTGTGGGAACGCCAGGTATTTCAAGAATTGACAGTGTCTTAAAGTGACTTAGTCCCTTTTTTAAAAAAAAGTCCTATTAAAATGTGTTCCACATACTGTAATAACATCATATTTCGGTGTGGGTGGACCCTCTGCGTGTATCTGTAGCTCAGATAAGCTAAGAAAGGGGATCCCAAGGACCTATACACAGGCATCTTACAGTGATTTTCCAATGGATGGACTTTTGGCGTGCACTCCAAAACTAGATAAGTCGGTATAAATTTAACAATTCCTTCAAATATGAACTCGGTTATGGGGAAATAGAGCAAGTGGATACCACAGGAAAAATGATCTATGTGAACATCCTGATTCATTTTTGTGAAGCTTGATTTTTACGCCCTAACCATCGGACTATGCCACTTTAGGCTCACGATCCATCTGGTATCTAGGGGATTTTGAGAGAGGATTTCCCCTGGTACTGATGTTTAAATCAAAATTGTGGTTGCCAATAGGCATACGACCTTGGGCGTCTGAATATTTACCCCTCTTTTTTTTTATAACGGTAGATACAATTCCACATTTTTATTATTTTTTGAAGAAAGAGATCATGTACACTTAGAAATCAAACTCTGGAAAGAATAGTTTGGGAAATGAGGACAACAGGCATTTATGCAAATGGAGAAAGAATGGCTCAAAATTTGGCCAACATATTCCGATGGAAGCCGAGTTTAAGAATAGTTCCTCCATCGAACGAAACTGGTGTAGGGGGCCGAAATGAATCATTAGATATTGTATTTGACATCACCTATGCTTTTTTTCTTACTCAAATCCGTGCACAGACATACGATATGGATTATTGCATGTCCTATGTAGGTCTATGTAGGCACGCTCTGAGTGTGTGTGTGTGTGTGTGTGTGTGTGTGTGTATTGTTTGTTTTTGACCGCACCATGAGGGGCCATATACACAAGGATGGGCTCCTTTGTTGTCATTTCTTTTAGTCTTATAGTTAATCACCTTTTCTCCTTTTGTTTTTTTCTTTTTATCTCCATTTATGTTGTTATATATACCTTTAATTTTGCACTCAATGGCACAATTCTCGATAACAATAAGATAGTTTCGAGGGGACTGCACAGGACATGATAACATACACATATCACCATGGCCAGAGACATAAAAGAGAGAGAAAGAGAGGTGAAAGAGAGAGAGAGAGAGAGAGAGAGAGAGAGGGAGAGAGAGGGAAAGAGAGAGAGAGTGAGAGAGACTACTACTGACCTGATTTGCCTAAAATATGAATTTCTTTTGTGCCTTGTATTGCTCTAATAAAGTGACTAGAGCAAAGACTGTCTCTCAGTTTGCCTTATTATCCTTTTTCTTTACGATTCTCTTAGGCCTAGTACTATGGAAGCCATGAAGGGCCACACCACAAAAAACACGCACTTCAAAATCAGCATGATTTTCTTACAACCACCAAGATGAAGTTTAAAAAATATTGCTGTCAAACATGATAATTTCCCCTGTCAAGTGTCAACTTGAAAAAAGATTGCTGTCAACATGATATTTTCCCCTGTCAAGTAAAAAAAGACAGCCGTCAACTATCAACTTGACAGCAAAAAAATCATGTTGACACCAGATAAGAAAACATAATTTTTCCACCGTCAACTGTCAAGTTAGAAAGATATCTGCTGTCAACCGTCAAATGACAGTTGAGAGGGGAAAATATCATATTGACAGCAGATTTTCTTTTATCTACTTTGACAGTTGACAGGTGAATTTGAGATAAAAAAGTTCAAGTTGAATTTTTTCAATGTGTGGTCCTCCACAACTTCCATATATTTCATACTATTACAGCTGAGTAGAACTTTTCTGTTCTTCCTATTCAATAGCCAGTTCTAGTTGCACAGAACTTAATCATCTCTTGTCTCACTGCCAGGTGCTCTATGATATTCAGTATATGAGTCAAATAGATCTAGCTCTTATATAATAATACATGTGAGTGGTAGTAGGGCAGGTCTCCCTGACATCCCTCTTGTCCTCTGCCAGCTGTACAAAAGTCATTATGTGAGTGTCATACCCGATTGTCCGGAGCATATAGGGTAAATTCACCTCAAACCGCCCACTTTCATACACATTGGCCATAAAAGTCAGTTCCGTGTGGCATCGACATACCCAATAGGTTGGATGAAAGCTAATATTTCAATATTCCTTCAACACCTAATTAATTTCTATGATTTTTAAAAGGGTGGCCGACTTGAAATGTGGTCGAGTTGAGGTGAACCTACCCTCATCTCAGAATTCAGTCCTCTCACGGATTCAGGCAGCACTAGGCCATGGTGCTGTAGACTGATATAACAAAAAAAAACACATTTTGAGCGAAGTTGTGTTGAATCTCCTTGGTCATTACACCTAGGCTTTGGAGAAAACAGATAGCATAGCATATGAAAAGGTAGCCTGAAGCCACAACTGCATGCTAAGTTTACAGTGGAATTTATTCAGCTTTAAATGGCAATATTGATGCCTTCGCTGTGGCCTGCTCACCAGCGATGCATTACTAGATCGTGGTAGCGCATGCACTTGGTGCATTGCTCTAGGGTAGATTAACCTAAAGACGGCCACATACCTTAAGACGTCCATCCAAAATATTCTCCATTGATATGCGCTCTGCTGTTGGAGCAGCACTGCCAGCTTCTTGGTCCAATGCTCATCAAGGATCAAGCAATGTTGATTCAGGTAGCATCGCTAATTTTATGGTCACTTTGTGGGGTGGACGTCTCAAGGTATGTGGCCTTCTTTAGGTTATTCTACCCAAGTGGAGTGAAAACAAAAGCATAGCTGTCAAAATGACCCCTACTATAGCTGAGGATCATGTATATTTTGGTGTTACACATAGCGACTTTAATCTTTCACTTCTGGTTTTGAATTCTGGTAAAGCTAGTGTTAACAGGGTATATAGTTTTGTTTGACCCTGCATGTCCTGAGATCTTTCGGACAGGGTCACCTGCCAAAAAGTACCTACTCACTGTAGCATGCCAATTGGCGGTCAGTTAGGTACGGGAGGTGATGGGGATAAAGAGGTTCCTCCACTATGGCCGAAAAGAAATCGGGTCAAAACCAAGCACGATTTTGGGCAACATAAAAGAAAGGATTTAAAAAAATACATTTTTTTTTAACATATTTAGGGCCTCAAAATCGGGCCTACAAAAACCAGACCCGGAAATATCTGGCATGCTATATATTTCCGGAAGGGAACACCAATTGTGACCGATTGTTCCCGATTTAAAATCGGACCAGAAATTGGCTCTAATGGAAGATCCATTTTAGGCTGTAACGTATAGTGGAACGTATGGATACACCAGGAGGGCATTTCTCAAGATGGTACGACTGAACAATTTAAATTCCTCAAAGGAAGAGTGGGTGATCGTAAGTGATGCCATACGACTGCTCTGTATGATAAGCATTTAATGTAGTCTCATCATCTTGAGAAATGTCTTCCTGGAGGCAATTTATCAACAGCTTAAGCACAGCAAATTCCCGTGCCTATGGGATTTCTGGTACGACTTAAAGCTGTATGACCTATTAGCATTTATGTTAAGAAATGACACCCAGGAGACCATTTGAATAGATACATTAGCTATCAGTCATTCAATGATCGTCAAAAGAATAACCATACAACAATGTTATCATTCCGCTCTTATATATGTTTATCACCTTGTGGTTTTATGGAGCAGACAAAGCAGTACAAGCTATCAGGGGCTCTAATTAATAAGGTTTTCAGATGTGCAAGCGACCTGTCGAGAGATGTGTTGAAACAAGCACCATTGTAACTTTTCATTGCATGTCCCCATTTCAGACTTTGGACGAGCATGTGTAGGAAAATGGGACTTGGCAGTGTGATGTTGATCGATTAGTCTAGGGATCTGGCAGAGGGAAACCAGGAATTGTTGCATCACATAGATTAAAGTCCCATCCCGACATTTTTGCAATCTAAACAGGTATATGTAAATCCGCGTGGTCAAACAAAAAGAGCTACTAGTAGTTGCCTAGGGCTACTACTACTTACAATTTATTACTTATATCCTGACCTTACTTGTTAAACAAAGGACCTTTTTTCGTAGGGGTTATCAAATCAATTTTGGGTTGTAGGCTTAAGGGGACCAACAGGGGTATATTTCAGAACAATCAATGTTTACCAAATGACCCTACAACCACCACTTTCCTATCTAGTAGGAAGTAATTATAAGGATAACCAAGGAAGGCATTTTTATATACACTGTAAAAAAACAGTGTTTAGGGATTAAACACCAGTGTTTAGAAGTTAAACACTTGGTTAAACACTTATTTGTCCCACTTTTCTCAACACTTCTTAAGTGTTAAATGTGTTTAATTTTAAATGCGTTTAACTAGGAAGTGTTTAACCAAGTGTTTAAATGCTAAACACTTAAACACTTCAGTGTTTAGGTGTTTGAGAATAAGTGTTTAAAAGCTAAACACCTAAACACTCCCACCTACCCTTTTGTTGTCAGGAGGGCATTTCAAAAACATAGCAATTGATATCGTTTTGAAATGCCCTGCATACCGTGTAATCTAAATCCCAGGTCCCTGATGCACCAACAAACCTAAAAGATGAAATTTTGATGATTACACCTGGTCAGAAAGGTGTACGTGTCTCTTCTCCTCATGAAGTCTAGCACATACATAACATTGAAAAAGCTGAGCTGTCCCCCCCTCTCTCACATACACACATACCGTAAACTCCCTTGTATAACCCCCACTGTTGTTTTAGCCACACTGTGGACTTTGCATGAGACTTGCATGGAAGAACTTGGGGCTTGAAAACTGATGACTCAGTCTGTTCTTTCGTATACCCGCCTACAAGTCGCACCCCTGTTTGGGCTTCCCCTGTGAGCTGCAATTAAATTTTGGCTCACTTGTAAACCACGCCTTATACGAGGGGGTTTACCGTACTCAGTATAGTGGACAGTAGGCTATGGGGACTCACTGGCTCGGTGCCAGGCAGACTCCACCATCTCCACAACAAGTGAATGTGGACAGGGCCTTGCATAATAGAAAGAGATCTACAGGAGATATAAGAACTGAACATAAGAAACAGTGACATCTGCTATGATCTGTTCTCTATAGCCTGTTTATGATTCAACAAAAAGAGGGGAATGATTCTTCAGGCCGTAGAGGTCAATATAAAGGGCTGATGTTTGGGCAATACCTTACCATAAAGACGACATGCACCATCTTACAAATTGATTTGAGCTACAGATAATATCAAGTTATTAGGGAAGTAGTTCCCAACCAGGAAATATTCTTGAAAGTTTAGTGAACTCCCTCATGCCTAGGCATCCTGGCACATGGTCCTTATGGATGGAGAAGAACCAGGGCAGGGAAGATGGCCCCATGTATAGCTAGCTGGAGTCTAGACACTGCTGCATCCCATTAATTGTCTCTGGATGGTGGCCATAGCAAGATTCAAACTAACACAGTCGCTTAGTCAACTCTGTTGTCTGATGGTTCACACAATTGGTATGAGGTTATGATGTGGTTAAATCATGGTTGCCTATGTTCCAGTATGTCCAAGAATCCAATCATTGCTGATCATATCGAAACAAACTTTGCTGGGCACAGTAGAAGGGCAGACAACCCCTAGTTAGATTATTTGGAGAAGCTGTCAAGAGTCACTCCAGCAAATTACATACAGCTAGAGTTAAAGGTACAATACTTATGCAACAAGAACAAGAATGAAGTTCAGATATGGTGTCTTTGGGTAAATTTGAATTTACATGGGTCCTTGTAGAATGCACACACGATAAAAAGAGTGTACTATACCGCGCTATGCCAACATCCTATATTATGGGGAGGTTCACAAGACAACGAGTATTGCTTTTTCAAATATGTGTAATAATTTGCAAGATTCTGATGTGAAGTGCATTCTTCTGAGTCAAAGAAAAGAGTAAAAAGAGGTCTATTAAGGTGGAAGTACCAACATATTATGCAAGAGATGAGCTAGGGTAATTAACCTTATAGGATCGGGGAGAGCGGTGAGTGCCAATAAAGTTTACTCCCTTTCACTTTTGGATGGGGTCAGACCAATTTCAGAGAGCTGAATGACATCGCAGTCAAGGACTCTTCACCCAGAATGTTTAATTCTTGGTTCAGTTAGTTCAGAAAGTAGACTTCTGCTAATTGAGAAGGTCCCATCATAAAACAAGGCTGCATAAATTCCAAATGGAATGTAAGCTCAAGGGAATATCACCATATAATAGAACATAATGCATGTAGATCCTAAATCCATGTGCCCTATGGTAAGAGCCCTGCACAGAGAACATCTAGGAGCCCTAGGTCCTGTTTAACCTTTCCACCTGTCTGTCAAGCTGCCAGTGCCTCCACTAGTGGCACCAGCCACCACAGACCTGACCTTTACACTGGGAATATGCAGAAAATGTACACAGAGCTAGACAATGACAGGAACATCTATAGACTCTATTAGAAACTTGTATAGCGCTGTATCATTCCCTATATTTCCAATTGAAAGACTCTGATTCTGGTCGTCCATATGCCACAACTGATTAAGTTCCAATGCCCATTCCCCATCCCAGTATATAAAAACATAATTATTGACATAATGATTCTATAGCTTTTGCTGCCAAAATGATGGCCTTGAGGACAGGAAGTGGTCTAGTCCATAGATTGACATTGCATTAATTTGGCTCGTGGCTCTCCAAAAACAGAAATGAGCAAGGGGCGGGGAAAGGGAACACTAAATAGGCAATTAACTGTACTCCCAAGAGCTTGAGTTCTAGCTTTGCTATTTAAAATGCGACATATATATGTTCAGCCACAGGGGCTACTAGAATAGCCTACTGTCACCAAGGCCAAGGGTCTACAAGGACACAGAATGGGAATGTCACACCAAAAGGCATTGATGTTAATGTCAAGAGTACAGCCTTTCTTGGAAGGTACTTGTATTGAATGGACTGACTTCAACTCGTTATAATTAGTCACTACATTCTGTCAGAATATAAACAAACATGCCCGTTAACCATAGATGTAGACCCAGCTCTCTTCGCCCCACACCCTAGGCTTTCACCTGTCTGACCTTGGCCCCCACTTGTCAAGCCTTCATTTAACACCCTTTTTCTATACGTACTCTTCTATGCATAGAGTTCCCCTCTAGGCAGCCTTCTCGGAACTACAGACTCTGTGCCCTAGGTCTGAAGGATCTAAAGAAATCCTTGTGTCTTAAGGGTATGATTGTTTGTAGATTAGATTCTCCGTTAGCCTTGAGTATAGGGGTGGCCACAGATTTGTATGTTTTAGACATGAAATAGTCATGACCTAACACAACTAACAGAAGGAGGTTGGTCCTGAAGGTTGCTTCACTTTTGATGCATGTTCTCCATATAGTAGGAAGTAAGGTCATGTAGCCTATTGGTGATCAAAGCTTACATATCAAATTTGAAATTGGAACTGACATGAGATGTTGCATTTTCTATGCTGAAAAGGCTGACCAGCGGCTCAAAATGGCGTCTTTACCCACTAGACTGTACTCTGTGACAGTATAGCCTGGAGATGGTACTTGATCTCTTCTAGATAAGTGGGGAGATGACCTCAGGGTTTGGTTGATCCTGGTAGGAACCTCATAAAGAAAGTAGTCATTGTATAACAGTCACATATGTATGATGATACAAGATTTGTATTGGTTACAATGGTCTGTGAAAGATATACACTGTAAAAGAAAAAAATGTCAAAACAACAGATAAATTCTTGTCCCAAACCTGCCAGAAATGTCATTATTTTTATGGAAATTCCCTGTACCACCATACTGCCATCTGGGGCTTTATTGTAGAAAATCTACACTGCTCCATTCCAATATAATTATTGCGGTTCACTGTTCAGTCTTACAAGAATCCCTAGTAGATTCAACAGATATTTCTGTCAATATAGACAGGACAATAATGCAAGGAAGATGGAGCCTTGGTCGCCCATTATTCAGCTGGTTTGTGAGCTCAAAGTATTAAATATACGGTATTGCAACAAGGAAGAGTTATTTCTCTGAATGAATTGTTCAAACCGACCAAATAATGATAAACTTGTAAGTTGCTGTGCATCTTTGGGTGCATGAACACTACAGGGGGCAATTTATCAAGGTACTCCGATTGCCACCAGCCTTGAGACTAGAAACTCCGATGCTATTCTCATGGTACTTTTAGTATTAGTATGTTAAGAAAATGACCCCCTGAAAATGCAGCGTAAATGTCCCCTTGCAAAAAATACATCTGGCATAAAAAGGATATTTGTTTTCCATTTTGCATAAGCAATTGTCTATTCACCATTCAAAAATAGAATACAAAATGTATCACGGAAAGCCACCTTCTCTGGCAACATGAATTTCATAAAGTATGTTAAATACCAGAGAACTTGCAATTAAAATGGGAGTAATTAAAGAAAATGATCATAAGTGCCAGTAAACAACTGCAAGGTTATGTACTAAAACAAAAACATTCACTTATTAGACAGGGTTTTTATTTTTGAATTACATCCTGGAATTCGAGGTCAGTCTACACGTCTATTGTAACTGATTACATCTCCTACTACAGGCTGAGAAACAAAATAAACTTTAATGATCCATCAGAGCAGCTGAGGGGGGGGTGCAAAATCGTTGCGAGCCGTCAACGGAGGGGGGAGGGGGGTGTAAAACTATTTTTTCAACCCTTCTGAGGCACTTGAGGTTTGGATCAAAATAATTACACCTGTATAAAAAAAACCCCTGTGCTTTAGTAAAGATGGCGATTTCCAGGACCACGGGGCGGGGTGGCTTAGACCCTCGTGACGAGGTGGGAATTATGTTTTTGTTTTGGCATATCAGTGCAACCTTACCACCCTCACCCTATTGTTAAAAGCTTATCACTCCAAATCACAATCTGTTCATAATAATAGTTAGTGAGAGTACTTTCATATTTCATGGCAAGTTGCTGTATGTATCATAATTCTTTTGTATTTCAATTTCAGAGATGGACTACTTTCTTACGCGTCGTGTTCTCCTTACACACTGGGGTTGCAATCCTTCGTAAGTATTGGGACTACTTCCTTTCTATTCAATAGTAAATCAGTATAATTTGTGGTAATATAGATAGTGACAGATATGATATACTATCAGCATAACCTTGATATTTCTTTACTTCAGCACAGGTCTGCTGTAGGTTATTTCTTAACATACTACAACTGCTCCCATCACGCCATACCAAAGCTGGCCCAGGAGGAATAGCACTGGGATTTCGCAGTCGTGGTGCTGAGTGGGATCGTAGTACCTAAAGAAATAACCACCAGAGAAAAATTTCTGTACGAAGAAAAGACGACCGTTTAGAACCCCCCCATGAACAATGTAGCTGGCACCTATGGACTGGAACAACTATTGACGACACTTTTTTTTAAAGGTTTTAAAATTTTATAAGCCCTAACAATTCATCACATTCGACATTGTATCATGACAATTACTCAATAATATATACAGTCAAGGTAAAAAGTACATCCTGGTATGAATTATAATCAAATTTTGTTACCTACATAATGTGCTTCGTGATGACCAAATAATCCGTGTGTACCGGTATTATATAGTTGGCTAAAGAGTTTATGGAGGAACCATCAGTAAAACTAATGTGTCCTCTCATTTCGTATCCATAGACATTAAGGTACCCTTCAGGAGGGCATTTCTCAATATCAGAGTGGGTGATCATAGGTAACACACTACGACTACTCTGAACGATCAGCACTTAAGGCAGTAATTACATAGGGTTTGGTAGGGCAGTCGCACCAGTGCAATTATTAGTGACCACTAGATGCAGGTCTGTAATGGCACTTAACTGAGGGATCTCATTAGAATGTGAAGGGGGTCTAGTCATACCATCTTGAGAAATGCCTTCCTGAAATGGCTTGTGTTTCACAGAATACATGGAGTATATCTAACATACCTATACAATACTGGATTTCCCTCAATAGTTTTTCAAACAGCCACGAGGTACGCTGCAACTTCCCAGAAGTGAAACTTGCTGGGAAATGGGAGCTAGTGAGAGCTTAAACTGCTTTGGTGGTTTAACCCGAGAGAGGACCACTTCTCTGTAAAGTCTGTGAAGGTGTTGAACGGCCCAGAGTATTTAGCACTTCAGGGACAGGTTACTGTCTAAAACATTTATGCCCCTCTGGAAGGCATTTTTCAAGGTGGTATGACTAGACCAGCTTCAGGTCATAGGGAAATCCCTCAGTTAAATGCCATTACAGCCCTGCATCTAGTGGTCGCTAACAATTGCATCGGTACGACTGACCTACCAAACTGATCGTGCTGATCGTACAGAGTAGTCTCAGTGTGTTTGCTATTATCACCTACTCTGATATTGAGGGTTTCAAGTTGTATTAGTTGTGTCTAGTCGTACCATCTTGAGAAATGCTCTCCTGACTATAGTGGTACAAAAGCAGCCTGTTATAATTTAGGGACTATCAATGCTGTTATGGCTATGTCAAAATGTCGTGGGCTATGTCAAAATGATATTTTTGGGAATTTCTTCCTCGGGCGGGGGGGGGGGGGGCTTACCCCTGATTTGGTAAAAGAAAAAGTTTTTGTCAAAATGATAAAGGCGAAGTACTGAATGGAATCTGAATTGTACAAAACACTGTCGATATATAACCTGGGGGTAGAATCATGCGGCTTTAAAATTTAAGAAAAAAATTCTAGTTCAATATTTACAATGGCATCAATTTCAGTATAGCGGTTTTGAATGTCAGTTGTAAGAAAATTCATTGGTCGGTATGATGAATGAAGTGCAGGTGGGTCGGCTTACCAGCACTTCACTGGGGCATCATGCCGACCCTTGGGGAGTGCATCAACCCTGAGGGTCGGCAGATGCATGGAAGTATAGCCCTGGTGAGTTATTCACTGCTTTCATGCATCATGACTACCAATGACCTTAATGCATTAACAACCCTTAAAGGTTTAAGGTAGGATTTGCATGCGTCCCAGTTTGAACCCCAATGCTGCATTCGGCGCCACTTTACATGTGGCCCATGTTCCTGTTTAAAAAGGACAATAATTTCCAGGTGTCTTAATTTGTGCCTTAGAGGCATTCCCTTAACCTCTCCATAGTCAAATATCAACGCTGTTTTACCTGAAGAGCTGTAGACATGTTTAGAACTTTCTCAACTCTTTATACTGGGGAGAAAAAAAAACCAGCAATTCAGGATATATATTATATATGGAGACTTGAAAATGTAAAGCAAGCTCATAGCAACAAAGCATCAGTTCCTTTTTAAGCTATTCCAATAAACGTACAAAGGTAGGGCTTTTGCAACGATTTCTTTGTATTCATATCAAATCCCAGAATTTGTGCTCTGCCTCGGCCTATAGCTACTAAGTACGGTTCAACTTCTTGGTAAAGCTTTCATTTCTTTTCATAAGTAGTCTTAGCAATATTAGTATACTAGTCCCTATCATGTACCACTCCAGTTCTGTGAATAGGGAGATGTTCAAGGTTCGAATCCTCTTATAGCTTATAAGAGGTTTGAATCCCTGAACAACCTCTCAAAGTGAAACATCGTTTGTCATGCACTGCTGTCACATGCTCCTCTGGGTTTGTATTATTAAATTATAATCAATAGAGCTCTTTTCGCAGACATTTGCCTTAGAGTAGATACTATTGGTATTTTCATAAATCTACAATATTTGATAATGATACAGATTATACACGACCTGTACATGAAAAAGGGTCCCTATTACTCCTGTATTGATATCCCTTTTTTGCAGATTGTGTCATGACAGGGCTTCATAAGATGTGAACTTCAGATAACTTTTCTTCATAACCTCATCTCCAGGTATCAAAACCTGGAGGGTATTTTTCAAATATTATGCCCATTGGCAAACAAAAATACCCTTCTGATATGATTTAAAAACTAATATAGCTCTCTGTACCATTTATAGCTGATCTCAAGTAATCAAAGTTCCTCATTAAACATTTCAGTGACATTATTCGGCCAGGACTGGCAGGTGGCCTTCGTCCAGTCCCACTGCTCCTACTCCACCATGTTTCAGGATGAGATGCTGGCCTACGTGCACGTCAGGGTCGGCCTTAAGTCTGTCAACATCACACTAGAAGGTCAGTTTACAAAACTTAAGGCTTAAAGTGCTATACCTGGAACAGGTGTGCAGAAAGGATGCTGTGCAACAGGGCCTTTGCTTCATCCTTATTGGGTGTGACTTTAGAAGTTGATAACTGGGTTTTCTAGATTATTTCAATATCAATTAGGCATATGTAACACTGGAAACTAAGAATCATTTCAAAACATGGTGTAAGATACTCGACACATTGCCCAATCTGTGCAATTGAAAGAACGCCGCCTCAAATGGGTTTAAGGGAGACGAATTCATAACAAAAGTATAAATTCTCATTGTATGAATTCGCCAATATATACGCACACATTATCAGGCGATTCATCCTTACTGGGCCACAAGGAAGATAAAGATCTACCTGATAAAAGGCTCGGCCAGATTACATCATGGTATCTTCATTTCATATTCCCAAACGTTTATGATCCTTTTACGTGGAGTGTTCAGGTGCAATCGTATATGCAGTGAGCTCATGCATTTATAAATCAAAATCGCCTAAATAAGACTACATTTTATGTTTATAAACATTGTTACATTTTATATACTTATCAGCCTAGTCTCATATGCTAGCTGCTCTCCTTGTCATAAAACCAAACTATTTTATAAACAAACAATGTAAAGAGTGGGTGGGGATGGACATGGCTGGCACCCAAAACACCACATTACTAGGCGGGACACGGGCTTCTTAATGTTACTGTTTCCATGCACGCGCTCAGCCTCACTGACCACCCCGCCCCCACCGGCAGACCCTTGAACTACGTGTATCAGCTGTTTGGTCTGTTGGTGGGGGCTGGTAGGTGACCTTAAGTTAAAGAACTGTTTTCAACTTAGAAGGCCAGGTAAGCAGGTGTGTTCACAAAAACTGACGATTCAAAATTGCCATTTCCCTCAGGATCCAAGCGTTATTTAATCATGTCAAAAAAAGGTGAAATGACATCAAGTTGGTAAAGTCCCCCTTCACCACTGTAACCAACGGTTATGCATAGCAACAAAGCTTACAAACCTCAGCAAGACCAATCTGATATATGTTATGTGGCCATTTAGGGTGCTTAAAATGGCCGTGAAACATAGTGTAGTTGTTACATCTGGGTATGCAATAATGTGACTCTTTGTCTAGGCCTATGTACCTTCAATGTTAAACTTGAAATAGCAACCGTTATGCAGTGTGCGATATGTAAAGGATTATCGGGTTACTGCCTTAGAGGTAGATAACCTATGTATAAGCCCTATTATCAAATTGATAATATTAATCAGGGTAATACCTGTCATAAACCTGTCCCATCTGTTCCCCGTACAGGAGACCTCGTCACGTACCATGGTGTCAGTCACGTGGACTACAATGAACGATTTAGCTTCGATAAAAGTAAGTATGCCTTATTAAATACTAACTCCTCAGGTATTAACTAAAAAAAATAAGAGTTCTTGTAAAGATGCTATTTTAAGGGCACAGTGGGTAGAAGATGACGCCATCGTTTGTTACACCTGGATACATAATAAACATTTTTTTTCCACTACATGCCCGGTTTGTTTGAAAGGCGGTAGGGCACGCTGGTATAAAGAGACATAATTTGCATCCTTTGCAATTTGTCAGGACTGGTGTTTTAGAAAAGGAAATATGGAAATATGCACATAAAAGCATGGTGATAGGTGTATCTAGACTATGGATTCAGCGTTGGAATTTATGCTTAATTGAATTAATCATGATTATAAAGTGCATATCAGGGTGGGGAATCTGGAGGGGGGGGGGCTCTGTAGTTAATGGTGACACTAAGGGATCCCGAGTTCGCAACATACTTAGACGGGGCCCAGGGTCCTGACAAAGTGTATTATAAACCTACTGTGGGTCATACAATATATGACCAAGAAACAACAGAAATGTATAATCTTTAAATCAATAATTGGTTGGATATTCTAGAGAAGCCGTTCTCTTAATCCCCAGGAAGCCCAGAGCTGTTGAACTAACCAGGGGTTCTTGTGAAAGTGAACCACTGTAGGTGCATTGCAGTGAATCTGTGAAGTTATTGCCACAACGTTGCCAGAGACCCGTCCTTATTTTCAACGATATATTACTTTTTACAGTGTATGATAAATTATCGTTATCACATAGACAGGATGATACATGATTCCTCATATGAAGCATCTTTTCTGCTCGACTGCAGAGGGATAAGACTGACATTCAGTCTATTACCAGGGTATCGATGTGGAGGGTAATGGTGAGGCGGATAAGCTCTATAGGGTGTGACTTGTGCAGGACGTGAGGTATATATATAATATATATAGAGACAAGAGATGTAGGCCTGATATAGAGAGCTAATGAATACTTAGGCTATAAGTACTGGGCTTCAGGGGGTCTATGAAAAGAATTGTCCTCTGCCCTCATCGAATTTAGTTGTGGGATCACAACAGGTATATCTTGTGCCATGATGTTTTAAGGGTCATTTTCTACCTTTCTTTTGCATTGCCTAAAGCACTTGATACTCTATAGGGCTGCCCTTTATCCTCTATAGGCCTAAGTCTTTGACAACTTTAAATTAATATTATGGAGTCTGTGACATAGAGAAATAAACTTCACATATATACCTGTATGCATTTAAACGCAGGAAAGGAGGGGGGGGGGGATTTTAAGACCTGTGGTCTGAGAATGTGGTCTGGGTGCATAGAAGGGTAGTTTTTCAGTAAGTACACATATAAGATGTGTACACTGAGTATCAAGGGTAACGGTATGCCTTTGTCATAGAAGATGTTAGCCGATGGACGGTCACGGTCGCTGTAAGGCTCTCACTGTGCCAATACTGTATGGAGGGAACAGGTATGTTGGAGAATGGATGCACAGGGAGACCAGTCTCACTGATATGTATACGAGTGAATGTGTACACTAATAGGGACTCTCTGTTGGAAAGAGAACATCGCCATGGTTATCTAATTTCCTGGGTTAAGGGACTTCTTCTTAGATGGAGTGATTTTTTTTCCTTTTTTTTTGTTGTTGCTTACATCCCTTTTTTTGGCCATCTCTGCATGGCCAGCATTTTAGTTTAGGCCCCATCCTCCCCTTCTAAAATCATGCTTTTCACTGTCTTTAGGTTCAATTTCAGTTCCATCGGGCCCATTTCTAATCCCTTTCACCCAAGAACCAACTGTGATTTACTACCAGTAATGGTCACTCAGTGTCAAAATGATCAGTCCTATACATGGATACATTTTCTCTGTCTATCCCTTCAATCAAGCCTTTCATTTCTTATCCCTTCCTCATTGCTCTCCCACCCACTTCTATTTTATAGCTCTCTGGTTACCCCCTTCCCCCGTGCCTTCCTCTCCATAATTTTGTGTATATACATTGGGCAGATGAGGAGAAAGGTCCCTCCCTGCGGGATTTTTAGTACTGGGTCTGGCCACTAGGGGAGATACAAAGGCTATAAATGTGAGAAGTAGGCCAAAAACTGGTCTTAGGTACTTTTTTACACAGAAAAAGATAATTTTCTCAAAAATGTTCTATTTTCACTCATTTCCTCTATATTTGGAAGGTAAATGGAACGTTTTGAATCCAAAACAAGGCCTAAATAAGGGTTGTCATAGAAATGTGTTGCCATGGCAACAAGAGAACATTCCAAATAGAAAAAGAAAATGACATTAGTCCATGGAACGATTCACAGGGATTTTAATGCTGAAAACCGCACATAGATACCATATCTACATCCAATGTTATGGCCAAATATATGGAAAGCATTGGTCATCTATCAATAGATTATTTAAATCATTATGCTAATTAGATGCAGGATTTAATCAAAAATGACAGAGCTTATTGGCTGTATTGATATGGTTATGTCATTCAATGTTCATTAAGCCATATCTCCGGGACCGGAAGGGCTATCTTCAAGGGATATACCTCATATTGAAGCTGATGACTTCAATTTTAAATGCTACATTTTACCTCGGAGGACCCTTTCTCCTCATCTGCCCTTTATTATCCTCTTGTCTTTAGTCTCTCTCTCTCACCTGTTCAGCACCCATCTAAAAACCACACACCACAACCACATTTTTACTTCTTTACATCACACCTTAAAAAAAACATGAAGACAAGCCTTATTACAATACGTCCAGGTTCGCTGATAGTGTTAAGGTTTTCCAGGGGATTAAGGAGCAGTGAAAAAGTGAAGGCTTACCCATGTCAAGTTCTAGAGGATAAGGTTTGAGGAACACCTTTGGATTCTTGCTTTCATCTGTCCGTGACATACCCCACGTATTCAGACGTCCAGAGTGTAGTCAGGCACGTCTTTAGTATGTGTGGCCCAACGGGGAAGAATGCGCCTCCAGGGAGTTTTTAGTACTGGTTTTGGCCACCAGGGGGCAACATATGGGTAAAACACTGACAAATATGCTAAAACAGTTTAGACCAATTTTTGATAAGCAATCCAGTGGTATGCTTAAAATCATTCCATCTTCACTGAAAATGTTCCATTTTTGGAATGTTGGTTGCCACGGAAATATTGCGAAAAATGGTAGATAGGACAATTTCTGGTTGCCATGGAAACCACTCCCCTATTACAATTGGGAATTTTTCAGGAACCCAGAACTGAAAACAGAGCTAAAGAAATCCCACTAGAACCATTTTATGACAATAACATCACATTTCTTTGATTATTTTTCCACTAAACTGCATTTTTTTGCATTATTATAGTTTATGATAGGATATAATGCATTTAGAGCTTATTTCCCATTTTCAGTTGTACACACTAACTTTTGTTTGACAAGCAATTACTGCAAAACTATCAGGGATATTTTAGCTCAAGATATCTCATTTTAAAGCCCATGACTTAAACCTTAAAATGCCATTTCCCCCCAGGAAGCATGTTTCCCCTCACCTGGCCACATGTGGAGTTGTATTGGGATGTGACCAGAGTGTCAGAGACAAAGGGACTTGAAATCATTCTTATGCTAAAACTGCAGAAAATAAGTATGCTGAATGAGAAAATAAAAAAAGAAGCTAGTATACAGCTATCTTAATGTCAATCTTGTGGGATTATATCGCTGCAATGCCATTCTTCCTCAGAATATTACCCAACGTGGGCCTTACTGAAGTCTACATAATTATTGGGTTCATTTTCTTAGTATGATATTGGTTCTATCAACATTTGAAATTATAATGAATATCCTTTCAAAATTATGAATTCATCTTTTGACAGTAACTACTCCCCCATCCCTCACCCCCCAAAAAGAGAAAAGTATACAGGTATATAGATTGCAGGTTACAAATAACCATCCATCTGAACATGACAAATGGACGTAGTTTCCTGAACCTAAATAGAATCGAATTTCTTCGACTTATAAGATTTTCCTTTTAATTTGAATAGTTATGTTGATAATACTCACAGGTACCAAATAGAACCAAGCCCTATAAATCCCGTGCATTAAGAATAATAGTTATACTACCCTGAGAGGTTTAGCTGATGCTGAGAATTCCCCCTTGTGACAACAAAAGGTATTAACGGATGAAGATCACAGGTCCTAGCCTAGAGTCATATTCTGTAAGTGTCCAGTGTCCACTGACATGTACAATTACAGTTAGGGGGCATGAGCAGGGAGTGAGGGAGTGAGGGGGGAGTGACCGCTGTGGAATCTTTTGCATCCTGTGAATGTGCCCAGGGCGGAATGGGTCAAGGAAGGAGGGACAGGAGTAAAGTGCTGCCAGCTACTTGAATAATCCCCGGGGGGATTTTCTATAGTTTCTATGTGCGAACAACCCCCCCCCCCAATTTGGTACCCTAATCAAGGGGCCAAATACAGAACATTTAGGGCCCTTTACAAGGAACAAAGCCAAATAACACACCCTAATCGAGGTTGACACCTTAAAAACACCCCCTAACCCTTACAGTAAGGTATAGTCAGACATTAAACTGCCTGGAAATACCAACCATTGGGCTATGGTCGTAGATGGAGATTTCATATTTGGGGTGCTGAAAATACCCCCCTTTCCCTTCAAAATTGCATAAAAACCACCCCTTATCAAGGGCCCTTGAGGGCCCGTGCCCAGGGCCTAAAAAGTACCCCTTTCCCTCAGAATCGTGTTCGCACATGGTAGCCAAATATCAGGGGAGTGCCCCCCCCGGGGAAATAATCTCAGATGAGTAGTACAGATATTTCATAAGACTAATTAGGGTAATAGCTAGAAAAAGAAAAGAGTTCTAACAATGTGCTACCTGTGATCCCTTTGGTGAAGCGATGCCTGGATGTGATAAGAAAAGTCGTCCCTCTGGGCAGCATTAATACATCATGGTGATGAAAGCACTTAGTACTGTATTGGCCTGTAGAAACACCCGTCTTGACTAAGCGCCAGGGTATAGGGGTGTTGAAATTTCAAAATACACTATAATTTAAGTCTCAAATAAGCACCGGTCTTGAATGAGCGCTGGGGTTGAGCCTACGTGAAATTAATGAGCGCCCGGGCGCTTATACAGGCCAATTCGGTAATAGTATGTTACCCCATCAATGGCCTTATGCCTTAGGATCAATTTTAAGAGCTGATGGGTATCTGAGAAGCACTGCATTGGTGCATCATGTACTGCATCGCTATGGGAAATTGGCATGATACAGCAGTACACTATGCGGCTCTTGAAGTTTTATCATACAGTCAGACCCCTAAAGGGTTAAGGACAGTGGGGGCATCCCGCTGTAGTAATCTCTGCCCTGTTGTTTACAACCACTGACCTCCATTCAGCACTACAATAATCTATACGTTCTGCTAAAGGGGCTTTATGCTGATTTACCTGAGGTGAAACCACAGAGAACTGCTCCTGCTATTCTATGGTAATGGGTGGGTAGTGAGACTGACAGGAAGATGGGCCAAAACATTGACATTCCATATGAATGGGACTAACCTCTTCCCATTCTTATATAATGCCTTGGAGATGCCAATGGTACCTGGCACAGTGATTTTCTAAGCTATTACCAGCTGAGTCTGACTTTGATATTTAGTCTGTTCCCTCGTCCGAAATGATTTGCTCAGTATTTTTTATTTGCTACACTGTAAAAAAGAAAAATGTTGTCAAGATAATGGCGGAATCATTGATCCAAAGTTGCCAGAGAACCATTGTTATTTTAACAGAGATTCCCTGTAACACCGTACTACCAAGTCAGGCTTCTTGTAAAAACTTCACTGGATCACCACAATACCATTACGATGGTTCACTTTTCAATTTCTACAAGGTCCCTGGTAGATTCAACTGTTATTTTAACAGTGTATGTTTCTAGAGTATTTAAAATTTGGGAAATATCACTAAGAAAAAAGGAAGGAAACTTGTGGAATAAGTACAAGTGAATGATAGACAGTTATAGGCAGCTATAGACCTTGGGACAGAAAGGTGCGTAGGCAAGGAGCCAGGTTCCTAGACATGCAGGCAGGTAGCCAAGTTCCTAGTACAGGTATCTGACCACCCTCATCTGACTCACTTCTGTGGTCAGGGAGGGCAGGGTGTGGCCAGGCAATGGTCAAGGAGCCAAATGTTACTTTAGCCTAAGAACCATGTCCTTAGGCCACAGGGAAAAAATTGTGTTAGCTATGTTTGGCCTACACTAGCAACAAAGCCGACTGGCTAAATCCTGTGTAGGATTTAACAAAAAGAGGACTTTCTTGAATCATAGAGTCCATGCAGCGTTGGGGATTAAACTCATATCCAGAAGTCTTACACATAATCATTATTCTTATACCAATAGATAGACCTTGTAACGTATGCCTTGAGTGAGTGATTCTAGTAACACCATATTTGTCCTATGATGTAGAGAGGGTTTGGCTAGTTGGTGCACCACTAACTGCAGCATCTACCTTGCCATACAACCCTGACATACATTGTGTGGCAAAACATTCCTTGGTGCAGCCAACACTAAGAAAACATGATTGGACCTTTAGGGCCCTTTTGGATTTTATTTACAGACTTGATCGACCATGCATATTTCTTTCTCAAAAGATCCAAGCACTACCATAAATCTACATAATGCATTTGCTCACCAATTCATTTTCTCACCCATCCAAGTGTATTTGATGTACACAATTAAGGGGAAAACATCGCACATCCAATGCAATAACCATTTCTATTTGATTGACTTCCAGAATAAACCATTAATTCCATTATCATTCACCAGTTTCAGACATTGCTGAGGAGGTGAAGGAGGCTAAGCTGCGTGGGCTGCCTCAGCCCCTCCTGTACGTAGCTGAGTACTTTGGGGTGGACACTGGAGAACTCACCTGGAGCAGGGCAGTCAGACTAGCAGGACACTTCGTCTTCATACTCCAGTGGTAAGATGCCGATTTGTCAATTATCTCTTTAACCATTTATATGTATTACATAGGACTTTAATGCAAAATGTCCATATTCTTCTAGGCACGAGGACACCCTCTGCACCTCCATCTTTTTATCTGTAGCCATGGGTTTATTTTCTTCTGCATGGTATGCTCAACATTTAGTCGGAATTAGAGGTTGTGCCCCCCAGTCATCCGCCTCTCCTTTTATGCAGGAGAGGTACGCCCATGAGACTAAAGGGGTGCGTCCACTGCCGACGGAAGGACCATCTGTCGGTTTCATCCGTATCATTTATCATTGATTTCTATGGAGAAAAATACGGATGAAGGGAGGCGGATGGTCCATCCGTCTCAGTGGATGCAGCCCTTAATGCTCTAGTTTCTGCCCTGCAGGGTTGATATACTCTTGAACGGTTGAGATATAACAGGGACCAGCCCTTAACCCTTTACGAAAAGGGCATTTATGCAAAGTGCATAATAAAAACTAAAGATTAGGAGACCGATTCATAAAAGCTGATGACCATTCTAGGTTTAAATGATGGATCTAGAAACATAAATCAGGATGGATTTAGAAAGATAGTTCAGGAAGTCTTTGTATGAAATCACAATTCTATGGTCACCTTTAGATGCTGACTTTGTGAGTTTTTATGAATCTGTGCTACGTTAATATTTCGACCCATGGCAAAATTCAACGCTTTCAAACAAACCTTGCTGTAGGGTATCACTTTTTGTCTCTTAAGACTTTTGGTGTTAATTGATTTTTGTCTCAATGAATCTCTAGGATTTCACTACAGTATCCATATTTTCTTTTGAATGACTGAATAATGACAATACGTCAAAAGTCTACATTTCTGTTGCAACTTAGTATTTTACATAACTCTAATATGAAAAGAAGAGGGCCTAAATTAGAACTTTGAGGTATAATGCATCTTTTTGTATTGACCCTATGAAAATGATAATTATTAGCTTTCATGAAATAAACAACAACATTTAAAGTGATTAGCAGACCATTTTATAGCATCTTACTGAAGGAAAATAAAGAAACAAAATTTCCTATATTAACAGGGCCTCACTGGCTGCATGGATCGTATCGAACATCGTTGTCAACTTCGTGGTGTTTCATGGGGCGGCCATCATGATGTTAGTAGGAGCGATGATGTCGGGCGGGTGTATTTTGTATGATGGACTACAACCTGCCACTCCATTTACAATACCATTTGAGGATGCCTACATCAAGTTTAGATATGGATGGTGCTTTTGGGTATCAGCTGTTTCAGGTAAGTGTGAGAAAAATGTATTCACATCTAATTTGTGCCATGGCTGAAGGCAACACACTTTGTAAGCCCTGATTCTTACATAATAAAAAATAAATAAAAATAAGCTTCTAATTTAAAAATGTTGGGAAAGGAGAGAGACACTGAATGTGAATTAGTTTATGGTGTTTCATAATTTAGAAATTTATACTACATACTTAATGATTTTTATAAGAAAGGCATTTAAATTACCATAGACATAATTATATCTTATCTGTATGTCAACACAAATGCCTCTGTAGAAAGTACAGTGTATGTACAGTGATATAAATCAGGCTGTATATATCAGACTTTGAGACATCCTTAGAAAAGGAAAAGATTATAAAATATGGTTGTTATCCAAAGTAATAAAGCGTGATTTGAAAGTTTATCACAATAATCAAATCACTTGCCCTATACAAATATATTGCAGGAGGTCTAACGCTAATAACCGGCGGCATCATATTGATCCTCTACAAGTTATGGCCTCACTGGATACAACTCATTTTCCTCCTGGACACCTCCCACCTGGTCAGCTACCACAATGAGGACACTGATATACAACCACTAGAACTAGAACAGGTATGTTAAGTGTGGATGATTTTACTACAGCTAATATGAGCACATGTATGTAAAGTATTCAAACTAGAATTACAATAGGTAGGTACCTTGGAGATAACGACAATTGCAATAAGGATGGGTCCATAGTATTCTGGCACTGGTTGTATAGCATAAGTAAGAAAATCATAAGTACATACTGTAGCGGCTTGTTCAAGCCTCAAATAAGCATGAGTCTCGAATCAGTTTCGGGGACAGGGCTATTGAAAACAATATTAAGCACTAAAAGCATTGTTCACAAAAGCACCTGCCTCAAATAAGAACTGTGGGTACAGAGGTAAGGAAATTAATGAATGGCCCGGTGCTTAAATGTGTCGCTACGGCATGCTAGCTTAAGCAAGACTCCAAAAAGTCTTATGACATACTCAAGTAATAGTCTATTTTGCAGCTCATGCTTATCAGCATGTCCCGATCTAATGGTTCTAGTGTCTAGACAGTCTGTGCCTTGTATATGTTGTGAAATGTTGGTTGAACATAGATTAATATTTAGTTCACAGCAACACAAATGCAGGGTGACATCAGTAGCAGTAATTGCTGATTGCTTTGATATTTGCCTTGAAATCTTTTCATACACCATTTAATACGTAATTTACACTTTTCCATCTTAAACCACAGATAAGCTCCAGAAGGAAAGTTCAACTACCCCCAGAGCCACCAGCCTATGTGAATCAAGCATATGTCGATGATTACCACTTGCGTATGTGGCACTCCACCGACATAGTAAATGAAAAGGATATCCCCAAGAGAGGCGCTGTAGGCCGTAGGGTCTCTACAATCTCCATAGGTTGTTCTTATGGACCTGACTCATCCCCGACGGTTCTCATCAATGGTGAATCTGTTAATGAGCAGCATCCGCCAAAGCCAGGACAGTCTGAGGAAGTGGAAAACCAAGAGGAGGTTGAAAGTGCAGATCAGGGGTCGAGCGATGAAAAGGCGACAGCATTGTGACCTCAGCATGGGATAGGTGGTGTTGAGGTCATGAAGGAGTAGGGAGTACTTAGAAAGACTGAGGTGTTAGGATGAAAGCCTAGATCTGGATCTGATGTGGCCAATGATCAAGGCAAGTTTTTTACAAGACCTTTATATAGGAGAACAAATATTGACTTTATGGAGCTATGTTACAGTGGATAACTTTAAGTAGGACTTGTATGCTTGGGTAGCACAATTGATCCATGGCTCATACATATGCATTTTCATTAGGTACAACAAACATCTGCCGGCCTATCTGCCTAGAGCAAGTTAATGCTCTGTTACCTTCCACCCCTGGCCAAAGCTAGCACCAACAAGATGGCAGTCATCTTTGAGGATGTTGGTGAACACTGCGAACTCTTGAGAGCCACACAAAGCCATTAGACTTATAAAAACCTACTAATATCTTTTGGATGACTAAATATGGATCCAATTATACCCTTATGAATATGAAAACCATTGGATACTGCCCAACACCCAATATGATGTCCACGAATGGCTCTGGGGGAGAAAGAGCATGAATTATGGCTGTAAAATTTATACAAGTTAAACATGTGATAGAGGATCAGTATAAAACTGATTTTAGTCAGACGCCGAGACGTGAATGCAGTGACCGGATACAGAGCCAGAATGGCCCCAAGTAGGATTCTGTGAGCGCCTCTGAGTAAAAGAGAGAGTGATACCTATATATGTACTGCCTGGGTAAACAGGGTCTTTTAAATAAGTAGGAAGAGATTGCAGCCATATGTATATTCGGATGACCAGTGACTTACATTTTTGGAGAACACAAGCCGAGAAGATGAGACGATGAGCAGTATATGTGGAGTTAACTGAGGTAATGAACTAACATAAACAATACTTGTAGTCCCTTGGTTACAACTACCTTTCTGCTTAGATCTCTGCACTATTTCTTTTCTTCTGAGAATTAGCAGAATATATATAGAATTACCTCTGGCAGGGACAAGAGGTGCGGGAAGCCACAGGGGACTTTGAAAATAAGGAAGCTTTACTTGTCATAATGAAGTGTTATAAAGGAGGTGTAAGTAAAGGAAGAGATCATAATCAAGGGCAATCATAGCTTGCATATCTGATGAGAGAGGCATGGTGCCAAATCATTGAGCAAGTCTATGTCATGTTGTGGAATTCTAGCCTGCAATAATGCTATCTAAACGTTAAACCAAAGAAAAAAATAAGCATTCAAATATCACTCCTGTAAACTTGTATTTGTACTTTTAGTAATCATACCATGTCTATAAGGAGGTCTTCCATACATATACCTCTGAAACTATTTGATTTTCAAGATAAGAATTACCTTCAAGGTAAGCCTCTCATGGGAAAATCCATACCCTGTATACATCAAATACTTACATGTATATAATATGTAGATTTCTTTATTATCAAAATAAGCTTGTGCTGTGAGATTCATATGCCAACTTCTCTTGTTAACTAAAAGCTACTAGACATTATTTGTGCTTTATTTCTAATTCCTCAGCTGTTTGAAAATATATTTTTTCTCTCTTCATGAGAGAGGAATTTCTAGCTTTTCAACTTTCCTGTAAGCCCATTTGTGACTAGCTTTATATGCATATGTCATCAATGCTATTCTACCATTTATCTGTTATATTTAATGTTAAGCATTGAACTTATCCTGAAATGATGGGTATCCTGGACAATGATACAAATGGGAAAGTAGTACTGTGGTCCAGGTTGATTCCTAGGCACTTGTATAGTAAAACCTTTATTATTCAGAAAGCATTCTAGCATGGAGGCTCAACTAGTAATTTCTTTTAGAGAAGTAGTGTTGTTTACTAACTGGTGGTGATATTGTATAAGTATCCCCATAAATCAATCTTTTTACTTGATGAAAGTGAGAAAAGTGAATTCCATTCAAAGTATATAAATTTCCCCATTTAAACAGAAATCCTGTTCCACTGTAGCCCATAATGTCCCTCACACTCAATCGGGCAAGACATAAATTAAAAAGAAAAAGAAGTTGACAAATTGACAAGTGATATTTAATGTAATGATATAGGCTTTTTGTAGGAAGACTAACATACTAACACCCTTACCTGTAGTCATATAATTTGATGCAGAAGAATTGCTGTGCAACATAGGATAAGTATCATCACACACACTATATTAAGCTAATAGATCATGGATGTTGGAGCCCTAGGGGAGTCTATGCTGGATATACCCGAGCCGCGGAGCGGCGAGGGTATATCCAGCATAGACTCCCCGTGGGCTCCAACATCCATGAACTAATAGGTTTATACCACCATTTCCTCCATTTTGTATTAATTTCTTACCTGATATCCACAGAATATAGCCACGAGAAGGCATTTTGTAAGTGCAAGCGACACGGCCCGTGTCCGCTCTGCGCGAAGCCATTATTTTTGTTCCTTGCCGGGACAGGTACCGCCGTGTTTACAGTCACTTTTCGTATGGAATCCAACCATGACAAGTTTTCAAATTAAAACATATACATCCTTAGATAGTCTAGATGATCCCTCCATGCGTATTATGTCCAATATATTCAAAATAAAGGAGAATCCATTGATTTTCCCATCGTAAGCGAGTCGCGGTCTGCCATTCCCACCCGCCTCCTTGTTCGGCGAAAGTGTGTCAGTGGCCCGGATGTGGATATAGGTCATCCGCTCGTCGTGCAAGGAAGACGCCGAAAACTTCGGACCGTGTTGGAAAATCAATGGATTCTTATTTATATTGAAGAAAATGGAGACAATTAGCACGCATTCCTCGTCTATGGATCGAATACTTCTTGGGATTTTAATATTATAACATGTCATGGTTGGATTCCATACGAAAAGTGAGTGTGAACATTCGGTACCTCTCCGGTCAAGGTCTTATTTATATTCGCATTGGATTTCATCACCGTTCAGTGTGGCGCAATGGCTAAGGCCTTCGCCTACCACCACTGCGGGCGGGGTTCAATTCTCATACGAGTTGGCACGATTTTTCACTATGGAAAATGGCGAGACTAAATTTGTATGTCCACCAGCATTTCCCAAAATATTCTAAGTCCAACTTGACCCCGAAAAAGTATATACCAAAAATTTCAAAAATGCACAAGGGTGGTATATGCAGAATAATGCACGGCTAAACTGCATATAAACCCACCGGAAGTGCCGAAATCGTGGTATAAGCAATAATGCATCCAATCTACAGGTATAGCAATATTCGGGTCCATTCTGTATAGTGTATGATGCCAATGCACAATCAATTATCACATTACAATCAATGCGTATGTACTTCAAAATCCACAGCAAATTGCTCTCTGTGTATGCACACCAATGGTATCAGCCCTGGAGGATATCTGAAAGGTGGAAAACTGGCACTTATTTAAAATAACCTCCAGGAAAGAACATCTAATTGTCTGTTCGCTGCCGCTTTTTGCGAAATGATGTTTTAGATAGCTGAAGAATGCACAGAAAATAGTCTAACCAAGAGTTACATCACCAACATTACATCACAAATTAGAAGCAATGTTTTGATGCTAGGTGATGTTCCACCTCTATATGAAAGTGTAACCTCATGATATTAGTTAAGTGTACTAATATCTAAAGGGATTGCTTGCTGTGGGTGTAGTATGATAACAGACATAAATGAGGTCTTTACTTGAAGGTGATTTATCTCCTTTCGAGGAAGGTGGAAAATAATTTTGTTTAAATTGTTCTATGTAAAATAATTTCGAACAGAATTCTTTACATATGAAAAAGAAGGCTTTTCGAAAATGTTGATCAACATGGTAATAAGGAGCCTTTTACCATGTTGATCCCTAAATAATTCCTATTTGTGCTAGGCAATATTCATCCTATAGTGAAAAATGTATTCTGTAGGTAATTGAAAATGTTTTTGGTTGTGATAACAGAAACCATGTAGGACAACAAAGATAACAATTCATATATTGGGAACTTAGCTTCTGTCTTGCCTTGGATCATTATCATAAACAGGTCTCTCCCTATGCAAATCTAAATAGTGGTGCATACTATAGGCTATCTGTTCTCTTTCTGTTCCTTTAATAAAAGGAAAACATCATACTTTGTGCCTCGGGCTGATTTGCCATTCAGGAGTGCCAATTCTGGCATCACCTTGGCGCATCATATTTACCTGTTGATACATCAACACGGTTAGGTCAACTTGATATATTGATGCTGTGCGGGCTGGGTCTTTCATAATAATGCATAGTCCACAGGCTCTTCTGTAGATACCGATGGAACCTATGACTATAGAACTGCTATGTAGGTAAGGTCTTTTAGTCAGACACAATGTGATCGCATATATATAGTAAATTTCTGTAAATCATAAAAATCCATATGTTGTGTGTACTTATTAAAGTAAGTTGTATTCCCCAATCAAGCTGATGGGGGTTTCAACATGTGTTAAGGATCACATGAAATCCAGTGAAGATTTTCGCACAATCTCCCATATGTACTTGTGATAGGTGCGTTATGATTTGTATAATCTGTATGACGCATGTAATTTGCAGAAGCCGGGCAGGCAAATCGTATCCACATAGCCTGCTCTCGTGTCAGAATAATGTCGTAAATTGTGTTGTTTTCCATTGATGTGTCTAATTGATTCACTACGCAACATATATGGGGCTCTTATCCCTCAAAATGCTGTTAACCCTTCAAACAGCTTTCTGTTTGAAAATCAAAAGTAGCCACTGGATCTTATCCCTCAAACATGGCACTAAGGCACAAATGCTGTTAGCCCTATAACACTCTTATCCCTAAAATGCTCTATCAGATAGCCATACCCCTTCTGTCCAAAAATATCAGCATGCCTGTGCCTCACAACCCTCATGATACTACACACTCATACCAATTGTATTTTGCCTTTGAAATCCCTACACAGTTACCTAAAAGGCCATTGAAGGAATAAGAATGTTTGAGGGGTAGGGGTGTTTGGGGGATAAGACCAATGTTTGAAGGATATGGTGTCCTGTGACTGCTCTCAACCTTCAAACAGACACCTTTTGACGGTCAAGAGCCATGTGAGGGATGAAAGCCCTATAAATGTACCTTATATCTGTGAGCTGGGTATGTATTCTTGTATCAATGGAGAGGCTTAGGAATAACAGGTTTGCTGCTTTCATATAAGCCTGGTGGAAAATGTAAAAGTTCCAACTGCTTTAAGAATAGACCCATACATACAAGTTTTGCACGAAGAGGAAGAGAGAGATCTAAACAAGAGTAATTTAGAAGTATGTTATATTAACTGACTTCACAAAGACCTGTGTATATAGACCTTTTTCCCTTATTACAGAATTAGCCAAGAGAAATTCACATATTCTTTTCTGTCAAGAATGATATTCATTATCCTGGAAAGAACCTGGTCAAAATTAACATTATTTCGTGTTTTCTTTCCATAACACCTTGTTTCCCAAACCTTTTACTATCCAGGGCAGTTGGAAATGCCTCATATCAACCAACAAATATGAAGTGCTATCAATATGAAAACAATTCGCCTATTAATCAAGATAACGTAAGAGCTAATGTGTTAAAGTTAGTTTATCCATGGGTCACTTCTTAGATGCCTCAATTGCTCATATAATTAACAGAGTGAAAAAAAAAACTCCCAATGTATTCCATTCACAACCAAACAACGGACAGGAGAAAAGGATGGGTGTCATATTTTCAGACATGCCCTTCTGTGCAATACTTATGAATAAATATTTCGCTATGAGCTAACCAGAAAGGCATTTGCATTATGTCTATTAGTGTTGTATGTATGATGTTGATAATTATTTAGTGGGAGTAATAAAGTTGCATCGTCTGGTATTATTATCAAAAAGGCAAACTGTCCTTGAAAAATGCCAAATGTTCTTCTTAAGTTTGGTGCATGGCTGTTCACGTGTCTGAGCATACACACATTGTTAAATAGCATCTAGAGGGAATACTACATAACTTACACAAGTACCTCACTGTATAGGAGTGGATAGGAGGAGGTACCTAATGCACTGTTACCATGCTAGTATCAATCAAGACTGTCTTATGTGTATGTCCAGTTAAAGGAGAATCTCTGCAGAAGTAAAGCAATGTGTCTACATATACTTTGGAGTTATAATCAACTGTGTTGTGTTGTTTTTTTGAAGAGTCATATCATAATATTATATGTTAGACTGCATGTGTTAATTATTTGGATGTCCATTGTTCAGTACTTTTAGGAACCTTTTAAACCATCTACAAGAGTAGGGTCCCTCAAGGACAGGCTAGTAAAAGAGACAGCTTTTGCGTGATATGAATTGGGGTCATTGCGCAGCCACTGGATAAACCTGATCATTATTGCAGCTGGATTGCATAAGGAAATATCATACATATCCCATTGACAAATTATTCAATTGGATGACCTTTCATCAGACAGAGCCTATTGTAGTTTCCTGGTTTTCAGTTTAGGAGACAATACTCTACAATAGAGACATAGTCGTTGGAAAAGAAATACTGCAAGTTTTACCTCACCCTTATTGGCCTGTCAATCAAAGGGTTTCACTTTTTTACTGAGAAAAAAAGGAAATCATTGCTTCAAATATGCCCTAAAATCACCTGCAAAAGATCTGTCATCAATGATTAGGCACAGTACTAGGGGGATAATTCATGAATAGAATTAGTTGTTTCATCCTGAGAAAAACACCTTCATTCAAACGAAAATCTTTCATAGAAAGCTTTTTCAATTTTTATGCTACAAATCTTTATAGTATATTGTGAATAGTATCAAAATGACCAAGACATTCTTTTTGTCATTTCACAAAAATGATCCTCAAAAAAAGTCAGACAATGACATTCAAACTTGTTGCGAGGGGTCGGGGAAAAGTGGAGGAGGAAAGGGACCTGAATATGTGATTTGGTGACCCTAGGCCCCCTGACCGAAGGCCCAGTGATGTAGAGCTCCCTGATTGACGGCACCCCTATCATTCGGCCCACCATCCACACAGCCCCCCCCCCTATCTTTAGGCCCCCTACACCAAACCATCCCTATTGTATTGCCTTTAGGCTATTTTGATTTTTTTTTCATGCCAGATTTTTAGTCCGCCACATATTTGCAAGTCCGCCACATATCCGCCAAACATCTGCCACACACACTTCTATATGTCTGGCACATATATCACCTGTGGCCGTCACATTGTGCCTGTGGCCGTCACATTATGCCTGTGGCTGTCACATTGTGCCTGTGGCCATCACATTGTGCCTGTGGCCGTCACATTGTGCCTGTGGTCGTCACATTGTACCTTTGGCCATCACATTGTGCCTGTGGCCGTCACATTATGCCTGTGGCCGTCACATTGTGCCTGTGGCCATCACATTGTGCCTGTGGCCGTCACATTGTGCCTGTAGTAGTCACGTTGTACCTTTGGCCATCACATTTGACCAAAGTCTGTCACATTTGTCCAATATCCATCACATTTGTCCTAATTCTATCCAAAACACTATCCCTAACCCTAACCCTAACCCTAACCCTATCCCTATCCCTATACCTAACCCTAACCCTATCCCTTACACTGAGAAAATATTGTTACTCAAATGAGTCTAGATCCTGACTCAGGCAATGTCGCCAAAATGAGTATGATTTGAGACTCAGCCTGATCCTTGGATAATACTCAGGCAAAGCCAGAGTATCATCCAAGGATCAGTCTCAGGACCTGCCTGAGTATCATCCAAGGATCAGGCTGAGTCTCAAATCATACTCATTTTGGCGACATTGCCTGAGTCTGGATCTAGACTCATGTGAGTAACAATATTTTCTCAGTGTACCCTAACCCTAAATGTAACCCTGACCCAGGGCACAAGTCTCTCAGATTGTACCCAATGTCCATCACATGTCCATCACATTGTGTCCTATGTACGTCACATGTCCATCACATTGTGTCCGTTATCCATTACATTATATCCTATGTTAAGCACCTTTTGTCCTTTGTCTGTCACATGCGTCATTATGTTTGTTACATTGTGTCATGTGGTAGCCAACATGGGGATGCCCCATGTCCAGGGGCCCTTTGACTGGGGAGGCTTAGGTCAGGGGGGCCCATGGACAGGGGGCCCTTTATCAGGGGGCCCTTTGACCGGGAGGCCCTCAGTCTTTTCATCTTCTCAGGCAAATGATTCATGGGGGGTGTGGTCGGGACTCCCCTTAACCCACCCCCAATATTTTACCTCATATGTCAGCAAATATATGCCCAATTCACAGGATGAAAAGTGTGGTGAAACTGAGATAATCTGTTGTCAGAAGCTAGAGGTCAAATTGACTCGAAGGTAAAATTTTCTCCCTTACAAGCACTTTAAATCCTGAACCAATTGTTTAAACAGGTGCTGGAATATTGCAAGTTCAGCAAAGGAGGCAAATACAGTTTTTCCCCTGACTTTACTTGCTCATACTCCCACACATGAGACATTGGCTAGAACAATACCCTGGTGAAGCCTGCATTTGGATGGCTCAATACATCCTAGGATTGAGCCTTAGACTTCAAGAGCAGAACACATGCAAAATGTCGATAAGTAGATTCATGGGACATTCCCAGTACTTGTAGTAGAGATTTGCTGACATGTTCCCATGACGACGACAGACATATAAGCAGACACCGGGAAATCCCTCTCTGGGGGAGGAAGGACAAGGCAGCCATTTTGAAAGATACAGGATGAGGATGTGTTAAGATTACTTTTTGTTATCTTAACACCTTAAGGATATTAGTATGGCTTAAGGCTTTATTTCTGATACCGACACTACACTGCTGCTACATGCTTATTGTATTTCAGGAAAATTAATGCTCACCAAATAGAGATACCACCACAAATTTCAGATTCTTGTAGAAAACAAAGTAAACTGTACCAGTTTATTGTTTAAAGCTAGTGTATAGAACACTATGCAACACTGAAAGGTTATTTTAGACCATTTTGTTCACAATAAGCCATTATAGTCAGGTATGTTTCGTGTTAGCAAAGAAAATCTCAGCCGACATCTTGAGAAGCTACCAGCTGAAGCGTCATCACTAGTCAGGCAGAGGAAACTCCTCAGTTTTTAAACTGGAAGTCAATGCTAAGTGGGCAATGTCAAGTCGAAGTTTGTTACCAAAAAGGTATGTAAGTAAGTGACAGTGTTTGATCTTTGTTTCCCCATACTCTAATATTTTGATATGATTGCACCATAACACCAATACTGCTTAGGGCCTGTTAGTTGTTTCCCTAAGATGATTAATGCATGAAAATTGATGCTGGAAGAGGATTGCTCAACCCTCTTCCTTTGCATATAAGAAAATGTCTCCTTCTTTTTTATTATTTCCATCTTGTAGATAACCTTTGCTTAATAAGGTAGACACACCTTGAGTCATCCGCATGCCATGCGTTAGACACATAAAGGTGTTTATGTATGCTGAACTATCTATTTGTGAGTAATGGTACACTTTGGAGGTTTCTTTTTGTTTTATCATTAATTTTACTAACAAGACACAACAAGGGATCGTGTGCATTTAAAATGTACAAATCGAAGTCTCCATCTCCAAGAAATGCTGCACATGGGGGGTCTGGATCATAAATTGACAAAGTCAGCTTTTCTCAATAACATTACATTTTATTGATAGCCCTATATCTTGGCATTTTAAAAAAGTTCATTCAAGGATCCAACTCCTAAGATATCAGTTTTTATCACAGATGCCGTAAAACCTTCTAAAAAAGGGGAACGTTACTGATCATAATCAATCAAACATGAATAACACCACTAATAAGACTCCTAGAAACACCAAATATTGTAGCCAGACTGGTACAATGCATGATCTTATGTATACCAAAAAGTTAAAGTGAGGCTTGAAAACTCTTGAAGTTACGCATTGGCGGAAAAATTGGAAACTTTGGAAAATTTGGGAATTTATTCTCCAACTTTAGCCTAGCTCATTCAAAATCCTTTATACAATGATTATATTAACTGTCCATTGTTTCTAGTAGAACTGTTGTACAGAATAATTACAATAACCTGATACCTAATACTTGTACTGCATAGTCAGTACCTGCGTAGAGGCCATATCGCATGTACCATCAGTAACGTTTCCTATTCATTGACCTTTCAAAGAATGGCAACAGCTCATCTATACATCATCATATTCCATTGGCATCACATAAAAAATGATAAAAGAGTTTGTACTGCATATCTAGAGTCATTTAAACATGCATAATTCCCATCTTTGGTGTTTAACATCACTTTAAAAATTAAAAATCACAACTTTTTGTACATCCCATATGGTGCTAAAATATATCTTTCCATACACCAAATAGTCTTTTCCCATAAGCCAAACATGTCTACAATTGAATACAAATGATAGAAGCACCATACAAGATAATAGGTTGGCACTATAAAACTCTAATCATCTCAAAAATGCTTATAGCCATCAGTAACATTCCCTATTCATATGTGGTGCTAAAATGTATCTTTACATATACCAAGTACGCTTTTCACATAAACCAGACACATCTACAATTGAGAAGAAATGCTACAAACACTACAAGGTGGTAGGTTGATACTATAAAAATATAACTTTGACCATCCAGTAATATCTGTAACCATCAGGAACGTCCCTGGAAAGTTACTGATCGCGGTGTGCATTGAAAATCACTTATATGTACCTGGCATGGGTAATTCCTGGAGTACATAAAAAAAGATTTTTATGAAAGACCCCCCACAGGGTACCTCTTGATTGCATATAATAAGAGGACAGGTGATATTCCCTAACCAGGTTAGATGGACTCTATCAGAAACGATTCACTCTTGAAAATTCATAATTAAATGCATATAAAAAATAGATTATGCCCCAAGACTCATCCTAACCATATATGGAAATCTTAGCTATGACCCCCCACTAAGGAATAATAATATTATTGGAATATTATTGGAACCACACGTGCAGTAAATCTTGGAATAACCCATATGTATGTATATATATATATATATATATATATATATATATATATTCTGCCAAATCGAATGTAAAATAGAAGATTTGAGTATACCTTAGACACTATACCGTCTTCAAACTAACTATAAATCATTAAAATGCGGCCTCTAGGCCTACCCAAACTCAAGCAACTCGAGCGTATTATGGCCCTGACCAACGTAGATGCAGGTATTTTTGTGTAGAACGTCATCGAAGCCTGTGCAAAATTCACTCAATCTATTTTAAGGAAAGTATCAGAAATTTGGTATATTAGAAGGGCAAACTGTCAACACATGACGTCATATCTGGTTGGAACCTTTCAGTATCAGTTGGAAGAAGTTATATGACTGACAACAAATACTGAAAAGTTGAAACCTGATATGATGTCATATTTTGACACTTTACCGTTCTTATATTTATCAATAAATGCTTCTTTGTCAGGAATAAAGGCTAAAACAATCATTATTTTACCTATGATCATTGTAACCGACAAACAGGAAGTGGCTGGATAGGGTAAAGGTTTTTGCTTGATACAGATACATTAGACAGGAAGTAGCTTGATACAGAAAAAAAACCTCCACACTACTGTATCGAGCATAAAGCATTAATGTGACAGGATCTGCGAAAAGGGCCCTTAATGCAAGGTGTATATTAAGGCCCCGATTCCCAGTACATGTCACATTTATTGATAATGACATTATAAGACAAAATGGATAGAGTATATAGTCAGTACATATACATGTATAACAAGGAATACCTAGACTTCAATGACAGCACAATGCTGAAATGGATATATCTATATCATTGTCAACTGTTAAAATCAATGGTTGGTATATCGATTCAAAGGTAACATTCGTTGCATGTCTGCAAAGGTATCAAGACACACATTTACATAATATTGACATGCTACTGTCTGCCTGCTACGTGCACAGTCCCATGTATACGCATTCCACCATTTATTTCTTTTAAACTCTGTAGTAATACTCCCCAGTTTATTGCACAATAATGTTAAATCACTGAAAGCCATGTGACTGTTATAGCAGGGATAAGGATTAGATCATTAGTCATATTTCTACCATTAAAACTATGATAGGCTAATTTTCACGTCCTTTTGTATATACGCACATGTGCCTCATGTCACGTACACCCCCATACGTTATCCCAAGGACGTGTGGCACAACCCACGTATCCATGCACATTATGCACTTAGACACCTGTAGGGACTCTTATACCACTCCCACCAAGTCATTCCCTATTCCATCCACTGTAAGGATAAGCCTGTGCATGACTAGGGGCATGACTTTAAAGCTGTTTGAGTATAATATTATCTTATTGTACTCTATTATTTGATGAGTCCACTATATTTTAGTGTTTCTCCTAAATCCTTATAAGTTCCATCTGAGTTCCTCTTTCTCTCTATATTCATTGGTGATGAATTCAGGAATATATTGTAATTCCTTAGTATTTGATTTTTCTAATTGTGATTTAATGTGATATGTGTTTTCATTTATACTGTGATTTCAGTTCAAACTAAGTGCATTGAGTACCAAGTATGTTGGGTCTACAAAGTTGCACTTACAGATGTTCAAAGTCTGCTCAAATTAGAAATTAACCCACAGCTTGGGCTGACAGGCAACCCTTCTAATTTTCTCACAGATCACAAACAGTATATCCTATTAATTTTTAATGTACCACGTTGCTACAATCCCAATTAAAAACAAACCAAAAAAAACCAAAAAAAAAAACAGACATTTCTCTTGTTATGATTTGCTATGATGCATGTATGATATACCATTTTATTATTCCATAAATTCTAACATATTTTGTATTAATCAAAGAAATATCTATGAAATTAATACATAGGTTGGTTCTAAGAGCTATAAGAGCGCTCAAACTTTGTATAAGAGCGTTCATGCCCCACTGCACACCAGCCACAGTCAGTTAGACAGAGTTTATGACATCAAAGGCTCCGACCTAATGGTTCACTGCACAATATAATAAAAATGAGGGTCTCAGTGTGCGACCTCATGGTTCAATGCACAAATTAATAACTTGTAAGTGAATGCAACCGGCCGTCACGGGTGCCTGAGCACCGCTGACGCCGTCATGAGTGTCTGAGCACTCTAAGGACTGAACAATGGGTTACATAAGCACGACACCATAACCTTCCGGTCGCTCTAGCGTCGCTCCTGAGCAACCTAGGTCAAATATCAAAATATCTATGGAAAGCCCATAATTAGACGGTCAGAATGAGCCCAAGATCAAGGCGGAACTCCCAGTATTAAGGAAGTTACGCCATGGAGACTGAATCGACCTCCGAGTGAGCTACAGACAAACCAGCGGGAGTTACGCGCCTATCCAGCGGGCATTATAATCTTGGCACATTCAGCTCCGCGCATGCCCAAAATGGCGGTTATACAAGCATAAACGACCGAGTTATGAGGGTTTGAAGATGCAGAATCGACCAAGACAATGGGGGCCATAGCGGCGTCCATGGGGGTCCTTTGTCCCCCTGTGACACTTGAAAGGGTCCCCTCAAACAATTGTAGAGTTAGGCAGATGCTGCTGGCTCCAGTCAGTCTGGAGGTGCTTTTCCAAGATTTGCTACAAATAGCCTGTCTGCACCTCCAGGAAGACACATCACCAAGAACCGCTCTAGAGGTAACATCTCCAGTCATCTCCTGCTACCTGCTATACCACTGCACTATGGGGAAACTATGCTAGACAGGCATTGGTTTCCTACCATTAGTGGCCAGAGGCTATCTTCTTCAGGACTTCCACCAGAGGGTAAAGTTATCCATTATTACATTATTCCTCTAAGCAGCAGGTCAGGAGCTAGGTGTGGGAACCCACCTAGAAGTATGCTGGACACTGTATTATTAATACCTCACAGGTGGAGTGGAACTGAACATTATACTTTATAAATTACTGTATGTTTACTGTATGTGCAAATTACCTACACACTAACTACTGTATGATTGATATTTCTTACATGTTGCCTAAAGCTGAATAAACCAGTGACAACTGGAAATAACACTATGTATAAGAGCCTTGAGATAATTACACTATATACCACTAGTCTTATGATATTTCTCATATGACAACTTGATCATGCCAATCACTAGTATGACACATGGAGACAGATTCACTCTTGTGTGTAAAAGTATAATCTGGATTTCTTAGAAAAGGAATGGAATTGGAAGGACGGCAACCGTAGCACCCCTTCAGATAAGAAGAAGGGTGGCGCACCTTCTGTTTCACGCTACGATTGGAGCCTGAATGAGTCAAATAACCTCTTCATTACAAAGAGAGGTGATTTGCGCACCCCACCCCCTTCAAACATCCTGCACTGGAGGCCATTTCTTAATGTGCTACGACTACACACATGCACTATGATTTAAAACTGCCAAGAATAAGCCAGGCTATTGTAGGTAAGGCCCTGCGACTGCTCTGGAGGGCGTTGCTCCTATTGTAAAAAGAGATGTGAGTATGTGCCCTCTTTTCTAAACAAGTCATGCACTGCTTCACCAAAGTACTTGCACTCACCACATTAGTCTGAAAAGTGACCTGCCTTGTTTAAAACAGAGAGAGCTGCACTATCAGGTACCTACTCATGTCACACACTCTATAGTATATTATACTGACTGACTTCTCCCAACTAGGTACCTACTCAAATCCCCCTTTTTTAGCACCATACTTGAATGACCACTTGTGAGCAACAAAAGGAACAAAGTATAGCCACATGAAAAGAAGGGACTGGAAATGAGGGCATTTTTAGCCAGCTCTTCCTTTTACTATAGGAGCAACACCCTCCTGTCTAATCAGCACCTATGCAGTAATTACTTAAGGTTTGGGAGAGCAGTCGTACTAGTGCAGACATTAGTGATTCCTAGTGCATAATACTGTAATGGCATTAACTCAAGGCTTCTCACTACGTCTTGAAGGACAGCAGTCGTAGTGTGGTAAGAAATGGCCTTCTGATAAATTCATCAAGTTAGTCTTGGTAGTCTGAGTATGATGGAGCTTTGAGTCAAACAGGTACACGGTTAAATATATGTATCCTGCCCTACAAGGATATATTTTGTATCTATGAAAAGCGGTGAAAACCTCTACTCCTGCATCTAAAATACACAGGCATAATTATTATGGCTTATCAAACCAATCATTTTGACTCTAACCTACACATGTGTGGGTTGGAGTCAAAATATACATTTAGCCAAAGTTCTCTGTTATATATAGTCTATCGATTTTATTTCGTAGTTTCCTACTCTAATTTTCCTTATGCAAGGGCATTTGTGATGCCTGAAAAGGGCCTGCCATCGACACTTCATGACATGCCGTGCTTCCCCGCATCCCTGCGTTTTAATTGAGCTGTACACATGTATATGCTCGAGTTGCTAAAACTCCAAAATGTGTGTGGCCGTACGTGCCATGTGGCACATAATATGCAACTTACATCTAAGGACACGATAATCTCTCCAAACAATCAGTTCCTTTATGAGCCTGACTCTCACGAGTGAAGAAACTGAAAGTTTGGATAGATCTTAGTTGATCTTATATCATGTTTTGAAGGTAAAAAAGAAAGACTCAAAGATTTCTAATTGCGAACATGTTTGAGGTTATTTTGATGACGTCACAGTAGGGAATAGGGACGTAAAGAATGAGATTTAATTTCTTCATGCCCTGATGAAGAATGCCTATGCCTATGGTTTATCATAGGAATGTTGTGTAGAGCGGTTTGTTTGGATCAGAATGGCTATTCTGACTGTTTAGTCAAGTAGATTCCTACAACATCACAGGAACCAAAACTGTAATGCTTTCAATGATAACAATAAAAACAATGTTCCAAATGATAATCACTCAGGTGTTGTCAACCTTTCGGATCATCAACTTACAGATGCTGGGTATAGCCTTCTCCAAAAGGGTCTCACTTATCCCTGACCAAGGCATCCTGTTCGAGGACCCAGCTAAATTCCACTTAAGTGTGAAAAGGAAAATAGCACTATTCAGGCTAAAGGGTAAGAAAAACAAAAACTCCCAAAATTCCAAAATTCCACCGGAAGGGATAGCCGCTCTTCCCACACAAATCGAGGCTCCGTTCTTCAATCAGAAATTAAAAAATCCTTCCCTCTGGAAACCACCAGGCCCTGCCATTGTAGAACATATGTCTCTCCTAAATCAGACTGATTTAGAAAACACTCCCATTACCCCTTACCATCGATCCAATATAACTCACCCTTAGAAAGAGGCTAAACTTGCACTCTCCACAAACGATAACAGAGTAATAAAGAAGGCAGATAAGGGCTCAGCATTAGTTATACAAAATCAATCTCATTATATCAAAGAGGGACTCTGTCAACTAAATGACAGACATTTCTATAGGTTGCAGGAAGCAAATCTCACCAGCTTCCATCAGGCATTGGTTAAAAACCAAAGTCTCGGAAATGCATAAACACGGCGAATTAAGCCAAGCTGCTGCAGATTACTTAATAATCCTCAGACCAAGGGCAGCTAAATTGTACCTTTTAACCAAAATTCATAAAAAAAACTAATTCATAAAACTACCACCACCGGACAGACCCATTGTGTCAGCCAATGACTGCTCCACAGAGAGAATATCCCATTTACTGGATCACTTCCTACAATCTCTAGTAGCCTCAATGTCTTTGTATCTGAGAGACACTAGCGACTTTTTAAATCAAATAAAATATCTAAAAATAACTGCCAACTCAATCCTAGCCACACTGAGCCACACTAGATGTAACAAGCCTTTATACCAACTTCCCTACAGATGAAGGCATAACGGCTGCCAGGGAAATGATGTCTCGGCATCGACATCCCTATCAGAATCCAACTACACATTCCTTACATGAGCTCTTCTGCTTAGTATTGACTTGCAAGAACTTTGAATTTGACAACAAACACTTCCTTCAAATTAGTGGTACTGCGATGGGTATGAAGGTGGCACCCCCGTATGCCAATATTTTCATGGGAAGCTTTGAGTCTAAATTCGTCTACCCATATAAAACTCAACCACTGATCTGGAAAAGATTCATTGATGACATCTTCCTGATTTGGACACATGGAGAAGAATCTCTTCTAGCTTTTGTAAATTATTTGAATAATTGTCATAAAACAATCAAATTCACATAAGTTATAGCCATGTCTATTAGGCATTTGGGGCTTAAATAAAGTTTAGGAAGCAAGGATTCTAAATAACAACTAACCATATGTAAGAAAAATGCTAAAATATCATTTTTTTAAATTTTGATATTTTTGACACTATGCGATTTGAAAAGGCTATATCTGTAAGGATGGGTCACATGAGAACATTCCAGAACAGAGGTTAATTTCCTGGACGTCAAAGTCCTCCATGACCTAAGTGGCAACTTGGAAACTACACTTTATTGCAAGCCAACAGATAGATTTCCTCCACATTTCCTCCGCAGGGGATACCCCAAGATACTCTGAACAAGAGAAAGCATTTTACCGCATCGTGACCCACAACCCAGTGAATCCCCCACTTGAGAAAATTATGAAATCTCACTGGGATTTAATGCTGAAGACCAAAGCTACCAGAGTACTCCACGGTGCAAAGTTGATTTTTGTGAAACGCAGAAATAAATCACTGGGGGATGAGCTGGTCCGAGCCTCGACCAGCACAGCCCCAGAGCATCCCAAAAAGTCCCATACCCAGCGCAATCCATGCAAACGCCCTAATAAATGCAATTATTGCCCACAGCTCTCGATAAGAGTGGTTACATTTACTCTCACAGAGATGAGCTGTGTCCTAGCCCCAGCTGTCCAGATAACAAGTTTATGGGACCCTGGATGTATTGCAACCTCAGTCCCCTCCAGTAGGTAGAGAGACAGCAAACATAGCCGTTCTAAACCCCTTCAAAACCGAACTTACATAGCTGTGAAAAAGGGTCTTGGGCCTTGCCAGATGGCAAGGTTAGGGACCCAGGAGGTCTACAAATGTTGGCTGTTATGAACAAGAGGTGCCACGCTCCAAGTACAGTCAGCTGCATAGCACCTTACTGATAGAACTGTTAGTCCCTTAACCCGTTATGGATATCAGAATGCTTTAAGGTGGATGATATTCCAAAAAGGTCCTCCCTATTACTTCATAGATTTTGAGAATTAACGCGTACAAGGAAAAAGAAAAAAATAAAATGAGATGGGGTTCCAGGCTATCTTTCAGTTTACCTTTAACACTGAAGGTGATGTAATTGGCTTGGCAAGGTATACAGCAATCTAATTTGTAGTAGAAAATTTGCGAACTCCACTCAGTTTTACAAGAAGACCATGAACCTATAAAGTCAGGCAATGAATAAAGTTCGTTTGATGATGATATGCGGGAGATTACGGTATCTTTTTTTTTTAAAGATACATAGGGAGCGTATTTCAGCATCGCTGGTGACAACATGGGCTCTAAGTTGTCAAGACACTCCCCATGTACTACTCATAGTGAACTACATTAGTATCTGCAGTGCTACGACTACCAAATCCTATGTGTATTATCAATTATGGCCCGGTATTAGGGACATATGCCTGATGAGAGCATTTCCTCTCTGCCAAATAGTAAATGCATTTTGGGATCATCAACTCTATTGAAATATGACCCAGGTGTTTTGCATACTAGTTTTGCAGTCAGTAGTACTTCCATGTTGGTTATCACCAAAGACTAAGTGTGCATGTGCTGTGCTGAGGATATGGCTGTGGTATTGAACAAACAGTGGTATTGTTCTTGTCTTGTGGACAGGGCCAACCTAATCCTACTCTACACTTTAGAGTTCAACATAGTCCGAAAATGCTATATACAGTGTGGGGCAAACAGATTTGTCATATTAATTCTTTGAGAAATTCATTCCTGGCTGTAAAATCACATATTCTGTTCATTATAGATAACGTTCATCTTTCTTAAGGGTAATAGTGATACACCAGCAGTGTGTATCAATTTATCATGACAGAGGGACATTTAAAGCATCTTGCTATGCTTTAATGGTTAACTCCTCCAGTTCCCTCCCACCATCACTACTAAACACCTCCTCCAGATTGAAGCAGCATCTCCTACCACTTCCTATATCTCCTCTCTTTCACCTCCACTAGGATCTATACCCTCATGGACATGTCAGCAAAATGCTGGAGCCTCGGAAAAATAAAGTTAACATGCTCATCATCTTGATATTGTGCCTGTTTTGGCCATCGGGTGTCAACACTGGTCAATGCAAATCTCTTAGAATTTGTCTCCAAATATGGCATGTAGAATACACTAGAGTGTCTTTTATTGACTGAATTTAAGATCTAAAAAAAGATTCAAACTGCCATTTGAAAATGAACGATCGGGTTTCATTAGTGGTTCAAAGGATTAATAAAATGGACTGCTTATAATATCTTAGAACAGGTGAAGTTGTCTGCCTTTGTTATAGTTTGGAATAGAGCTTCTTTCATTCTTTTTTGGTTTCTGATAAAAGGTGAGAGAGACAAGTATTCTTTCCTATGCAAACGAATACAAACATTTTCTTTTACAAGAAGAATTATACAACCTGACCCCAGCTCTCCAACCTTTGATACAGTGGTGACAAGATGGATGATTCCTTATCCGTCACCATTATATTGTATTGATAGTAGAGGGGCAAGTGTAGTTTCGTGGGAAGTGGATGTTAATTTTACCCAACGTACATAAATATGTTCCTTGGGTACCTAAGCTTCCAATAATGAATGTTGGGAATTTTTCCTTTCATGTTGGTTACCATTGCAACCGCTTTCCTTGGCAACATTCAAAATCAGCTAAAATGCTCCCTAAAGTGTATGATACTGTGTCAAATGATAATACCAACCACATATTGGTTTGTTTCTAGGGGCCTTGGTTGCTTAGCATCAAGAGCTTTTAAAGGATTTCCTTAGCAACGCCATTAACATGATATTATTCTGCATGTTTCTACATAAGGTTTCATTCAAGCTGACTCTATGGGTTACCCCATGCAGTGCCCTATTTATCAGAAGCAAAGCAAAGTCATATATAGCAACAACCATTTGCTATCTAGGGACCTTGGCTGCTTAGCAACAGTAGCTATTTAAAGGATTTCCCTAGCAACACAACTATTAACACAAGATTAGTCAGCATGTTACTACCTAAGTATTTGTTCAAGCTGGCTCTATGGGTTACCCCAGTACCCTAGGTCTATTAGAAGCAAAGCAAAGTCATTTAGCAACAACCATTTGCTATAATTTTCCAACAGCAAAGGTCCCATCCCCTTACAGAGAGAGACATAGACATAGACATCTTATAAAAAGACCTGTAGATCTACCAAATGATAGATTTGCCACTCCTATCAGCTTGATGAAATTGTCAGAGGCTCTGCTATTTCAAATGGTTTCCCCAGCAACAAGTTCAATGCATTGCCATTCTGCATCATGATGAACATTCTTAAGAGTTGACTATGATTTAACAGCTACCTCAGCCCTTTCGTGATTGGTTAATGTTGTCAGCATAATTTTCGCCAATCGCAGTAATTCCGTGGTAAGCATTAGTGGTTTAACACTTAATGATAAATATCCTCAAAATCAATGTAAAATTCAATTAAATTCATAATCTATAAACACCTTATTTTAACAAGATCACAAGGGACTTATAAAACAGTAGGTCTGGTCAATCTGCTGAAGACACTGATATCAGCACTTTGCTGTACTTTGTGTAATAACCCGAAAGAGGCTTTCCCCTATACAAGGGGCTTCTTATATACGCCCCTTAGGTAGGCCTATCCAAGTATAATTTTATTTTAAATTATCCTCAATACACTTGTAGGTAATGTGACATACTCAGGAAACTGTATCATTCGGATGCATACTAAGCAGTTCACTTTTGAATTATCTGCACACAAGTGTGAATTTATGTGTGCTCTCCATCCATTATAGTAATAAAAGTAAATAAATTCAAAGGTCTATTGTTAATTTTTTTCAAAACCAATATAGTTAGTTAACAATGGGCAATATATGTTAGCAATTAACCTAGCAACATTATATCAATTCCACAGCTGTTTTCCCCAGCATGTGTATCCTGTCAGTCAAGTTTTCTTAAAGCCCATGACAGGCTACCAACATAATGTTGCCCAGAACATTCATTCTTAATCTTTATAAGATGCAGTTTTGCCTACATTTATTCTTGGACTAACAATAAAGTTATACTTACAGCAATATCAACCAAAATGATTAGTATAGATAGAGTGCACAGGTAGTGATCAGGTATTACCCAGAATTCACTGCTGAATACAAGATGGCTGTCGGGGACAGTCAATGATTAAAAATGGCTGTCTCCTTGTCAGAAAAGTACAAGACTCCATTCTCATGGATAATTTTATCCTCTTTAGTTAGTAACTGAGGGCAGCATGCTAATCTCATTCTACTGCCCTAGGGCATATGACTAGCAGTTAAGGCCCAAATATCCTTTTGGGGGGCCAGCATAAGTCATAAGTTAAGTCATTAAAGTGTTCACTGCCAAGAAAGAAGACCACCTTTACATGTAAAACAAAAGAACTAAATGGGTTATAATAGGGTTACCAACATTACTTGTCAACTAGTTGCATCCAAAGTCTCGAATATTTGAAGGTGAAAGGGAGTGGGACATTTTGTGATTTGTACAGATCCAATGAGAAAAGATTTTAACATTTTTCGGGGGAGGGGGGTATTTTGAAGGCAGTGATCCTGTATAGCTCATCTCAAATACCAGCTGGAGGAGGGATTTAGGGACCATCTTGGATAATTCCTCAAAACCCAGTCCCATACCTGTTCAAGTCAATTATTGGGATATTCTCACTCAGTAAATTTGAACTAAGAAATAGAGTCTGGTCTGTAGCATATTGTCCCATGACAGAGCAGGTTCAATTTACCTTCTACCATAGGTCAAAATCGCCTAGTAAAACATCAGCATCACATAGTAAAGTGGACTAACATTATAAAAAAACATTGGAAGTTCATGCACACCATCGTCAAAGGTTTTGTTGTTACTGGAAGTGCAAGTACCAGTGAAGTCACATATTTATTGCATAGCAACTATGCTATATTGGATAGCAACAATGTTGAGTTGCACAGCAACTGAGGAGGGCATTATCCACAGATTAAGTCCTGGCTGCCTCATTTTCATTAACACTGAGATCTATGGGATGAAACTGCCCTACTTACCCGCTTATGGTAGAACAATACAATAGTAAGCCTGTTGCTAAATAAATCTGGGAATTGGTTGTAGTTGCTAAGTTACAATGGGTATTTGAAATGATGTAGCCACTGGTCATGGCATTGAGGTGATAGTAAGACCTATTTCATCACTTGAGAAATTTTTAGGCCCTATATGAGGGGTCAATGTTTTGCATTTTCCTGCAAGGGGATGTGTCTGTTGCTATGCAAAGTTATAGCAAATGGTAGTTTCTATATGATTTTGATTGCTTTTGATATATCTAGGGCACTAGGGTAACCCATATTACCAACTTGAATGAATACTTATGTAGAAACATGCTGAATAACATTGTATTGATGTTGTTGCTATGGAGATCCTTTAAATAGCTGTTGTTGCCAAAAAATAACCAAGGTACCTAGATAGCAAATGGCGGTTGCTTTATGACTTTGCCTTGTTTCTGATAGACCTAGGACACTGGGGTAACCCATAGAGCCAGCTTGAATGAAACCTTATGTAGAAACATGCTGAATAACATTATATCAATGGCGTTGCTAAGGAAATCATTTAGAAGCAGCTGTTGCTAAGCAACCAAGGTCCCTAGAAACAAACCAATATGTAAAGTAGACATAATAGGTTGGATATTAGGGGGTAGGGGTGGTTGGTATTATCATTTGACAGAGTATTATACACTTTAGGGAGCATTTTAGCTCATTTTGAGTGTTGCCATAGAAAACGGTTGCCATGGTAACCAGCATGAAAAGAAAAATTCCCAACATACATTTTTGGAAGCTTAGGTACCCAAGGAACATATTTATGTATGTTGGGGAAAATTAACATAAATACTTTCCACGACAGCCAAAATCCTGACATTTGCCCCTGCACTATGACATCGAGAAATGATAAGTTGGCAGTATTAGGGATAACCTGTTGGGGAAAATCCCAATTAACAGATGACATTATTTCTTGCAAAAGACATGTGCTTTTGTCAATTGATCCTGGAGATACGACAGTTGCCCTAGGCTTTACTTAAAGAATCATCAAGCTGATAAATCGTTGTTCCAAAAGGCAATGACCTGCTAATAAATTGTACCCAGAATCTGCATCTGCATAATGTACAAGAGAAAAGGTTATGTCCAAGATATTGCAATTGATCTATTGAAGCCCAAAAGGTGCCAGTATTTCTCTAAAAGGATTGTTTTAAACAGAGGTAGCTGTACAGGTCAAAACACAAAACAAGTATATTGCCCCTTGTTAAATCACAAGTTGACAAATGCCAGCGGTTACTTCTACCGAAGTCTCCACAAGTGAAAGTGGGACAGTTACTTCAACTGAAGTCTCCATAATCTGGTAACCTGCCCAAAAGACCTGGGCATTTCTACCTAAACCCCTTCAAAGCCAGGGTCACTGTATTATTCTGTGTTCAATAGTAGAATATAGGGGTAAACTCAGCGTATAGCTACAGCTACTGAAATCTGTTTGACCGACTTACGAACCGGAAGTGACCTAGTATTGAAGGCGGGAAATTTGAAATCTCTAAAAAACTGTGAAAGGCACCTCACAGACCCTATTTTCGATTTCAAAATAAAATCCACAACTCTTTAAATTTGTAGAAATAGAATAAGTTTGACAAAACCCAACAGATAGTTTAGATTATTCGATTTTTATTTTCACACTTCTTCGTTGGACACCTCAGCCATGCTTTCTAAATGGACAAGGGGCATATAAGCACGCTTCACCCCAACGGATATCGAGGGGGTCCATCCCCCATCTGTTACAGGCTGCAGTTCAGTACCCATTTCCACCTCTGTTGCATGTGCCTTGTCCCAGTGGCACACTTAGCTCTTTCCTCTGCTTCACTAGCTTCCTCTAGGGTCTATGAAGACATAAGCTGTCAGCTGTTGCTGCCTGTGCAGTCACAAGCACACGTTTGTTCCAGGCTCTGTCACTGTGTGACGGTTCACCACTTGCGTCACAGTCAGAGCTGGTATCAGGAAAGAAAGCCAGTGCATCTCCCTCACTCTCCCTCATGCCTCGCACTGAAAAGCTCATCGAGGTCACTAAGTATTCTCTCGCTTCACTTCTCCCTTCACTTGGAGACCCGTGGCTTACCCTTGTTGGTGACAGATGTCCCCGCAGGTGGTGCTCCTTGTGTAGTGTTCAGTATGTTGTTCAATCAGTCCTTCTTACCTGTTCCTGCGCTCAAAACAAAAAAAAAATGGGTACCCCTTGACCTCCTCTTTTAAGCAGCGACAGTAATTTTTTTTTAAAATCAAATCAACTAGGACGTCCATCATTCTTTTTTTCTTGCGCAGCCTTTTCCACTGCTTCCAATGATTCCTCTGCGTAACAACTTGTATTTTTCAAGTTGAGTCCTTGTAGGATGTCCACTAAAATGAACGGCTGTGATATTTTTTTGTATTTACATATCCTCAACACTTCATAGAGTTTACGACTGTCAGCTAGTCATAAGACGGGTGTGGTCAAAGCGACAAGTTCCGCGTCAGTCAACACAAGCTGCTCTCCCAACACTTTCCAGTGTGGTCTTAAGCGGGCGGCTGTCACGCTGATGAAATCCGTTTTCTCTCTGGTCTTGGCCACTGAGTCGAAATCATAAAATTTTCAACCTAGACCAATATTTTTTAAAGAAGACCTTAGTTTTGCACATTTGAAAGGGAGCATTGTGTCCAAGTATTTCCACAGCATGAGCCTTCCCTAATGCTCGGGGGGACTGTCTTCACATGTGAGATAGTGTAGTGTGTCAATGTGGTCCCTAGTGCCTTCAAATATACATCTCCAATCATTTCACTGATCGTAAACAGCTTACCCTTGTTGGTGACAGATGTCCCTGCAGGTGGTGCTCCTTGTGTAGTGTTCAGTATGTTGTTCAATCAGTCCTTCTTACCTGTTCCTGGGCTCAAAACAAAGAAATGGGTACCCCTTGACCTCCTCTTTTAAGCAGCGACGGTAATTTTTTTTTTAAATCAAATCAACTAGGACGTCCATCATTCTTTTTTTCTTGCGCGGCCTTTTCCACTGCTTCCAATGATTCCTCTGCGTAACAACTTGTATTTTTCAAGTTGAGTCCTTGTAGGATGTCCACTAAAATGAACGGCTGTGATATTTTTTTGTATTTACATATCCTCAACACTTCATAGAGTTTACGACTGTCAGCTAGTCATAAGACGGGTGTGGTCAAAGCGAAAAGTTCCGCGTCAGTCAACACAAGCTGCTCTCCCAACACTTTCCAGTGTGGTCTTAAGCGGGCGGCTGTCACGCTGATGAAATCCGTTTTCTCTCTGGTCTTGGCCACTGAGTCGAAATCATAAAATTTTCAACCTAGACCAATATTTTCTAAAGAAGACCTTAGTTTTGCACATTTGAAAGGGAGCATTGTGTCTAAGTATTTCCACAGCATGAGCCTTCCCTAATGCTCGGGGGGACTGTCTTCACATGTGAGATAGTGTAGTGTGTCCATGTGGTCCCTAGCATCTTCAAATATTCATCTCCAATCATTGCACTGATCGTAAACAGTGAGGCTTGCCCTATCCAACCCTTTACACGCCTTGTTCAAGGCAGGGAGCTAGTTTTACCAGCAGATGTTTTTACATAGGGAGTGACTTAACATCAGTTGCGAGAGTGAATACACATTCCAGATCAAATTTTAGATTCTTGTCTAAGGTGGGGCCCCCTGACTGTGTGTGATTAACACGTTTATTAGCGGGAGATTTTTACACCTACAAGTGTGCACTGGAGGATCGGGGAGGCAGCCATCCTTTTCCCTTTGACCATAAAACTTTAGACCTGGAGTATGTGGTTTCCCCCCCTGTACATTTGGAGGAATGGTGTCAAAGTGTAATTTGCTTGAAACCACCAACCACAGCTATAAGTGACTTCCACTGAGAAACCATTAGTAAGGCGCTTTGTCGTCCTCGCCAGGTTCTGGTGATCAACCTTTTACACATGCAGTTGAGTTTAGAACCGATCCCAGGCTATTGAACTGGTTTCAATAGATGCTGGCCGAGGGTGCAGAGGGGGTGGTGATGAGGGTATGTGTCTCATGGTAGGGTGCAACATGTAAAGGTTATAATTTGGAACATGTTGATAAAAGGTTGTCTGGAAAAACCTGCTGGGCCCCCTGACTGTGTTTATTAGTGAGAGATTTTACACCTACAAGTGGACACTGGAGGAGGTTATTTTCATCCACTTTGAAAGTGACATTATAGACCATAAAAAACTTTTAGACCTCGAGTGTGTGGTTTTCCCTGTACGTTTTCAATTAGCAACCCTGGAGGAAGGGTGGTAAAGTGTCAGAAGGGTCATTTGTTTGAAAACCACTGACCAAACCTATAAAAGTTCCACTGAGAAACCACATCAGTAAGGTTCTTTCTCGACAGGTTCTGGTAGGACAACATTTTAGGGTCGGTGGGGAGAATGTTATGGTGTGGGGGAAGGGCTAAACTTTGTTGGCTTTTCTTTTGATCCTTACACATGAAAGCAAGATTTGTTTGTTATTATACAAGTACAGAGCAGTGTCCAGTGCTTGATACTGGAGAGTTGTGGTGGGGGAACGTTACGATGAGTGGGACTGGGGGTTTTCCCCTTTGATCCTAAAACATATGGCACGCGTCCCATGGCATGGTGTACCATATAAAAGGCTAATTGGAACATGTTGATATGGCTGTTCATTATAGAGAATGTTATGATAAACGAACCGGGAGCATGCACCATAGACCTAGGCGTGGCTTGCCAGATATTTTTTTCAGCTTATACATGGAATTGACGATTATTATGCAAAAAGGGTGTAAATTCATAAGTTTGAACACATTGATGATATCGAGTAAACTCGGAGGATGTAAAAGCTGACCATTTTCATGGGTAAATCTTACACCTGTCTCTTTTTTTAATCCTGGAGCACATGCGCGTCAATGGCAGAGAGCGTTATGACAAGTGGGATAGGAGGTGTATGGTGAGAAGACAAAATCCAACATTTGCCTTTTGATCAATTGAAGTAGTATAGTATGTATCGGAACGGGACTATAGTTAAGTACTGTTTATTACTCACTCAACCTGCAGCCAATCAGAGGGCTCCCTTTTGGTGGGAAATTTAAATCAGCCAATCAAAGGGCTCCCTTTTGGCAGGAAAATTCAAATAGGGGTCTTATAAATGGCATATTCTTATGTACACATTTCACTTTATTTTCATATTTTTCATTTCGTTCGATTACGATGACGAGTCGGGGAATTCGAGTTGACACTCTCTACATAACAGGGTTGAATATCAGAGAGGAACACGACAAAACTTACACATTGGGATGTGTACATTCAACTTTTGTTTCTCATAATTCAGATTGTACATGGTGTAATGTTGGTGTACAACTTTGGAGCAAGTGTCCTTTTGAAATGAGGGATAGTTGTAAGCCATATTTCCCATCCACATCTCATCAATATCACAAGATGAATCCACTGAAAAACTATACCAAGTACTCAATTGGGTTTGTCTCGACATGGTACTTCTCAGTCGAGCAGCTTCTACACTGGGGTATAAAGGTGCTTCACTACACAACATTCGGTCGACACACTCTTGACAAAAGGAGTCGAATGTTTCCTTTGAGCAATGACACAACTTTCTAAAGAAGTCTGAGTTCTCTTCTAGAAAAGAAAAACAACGCGTCAACCGACTCTAACGTATACCGTCTTTTCACGAAAGCACATGTGTTCTCGACATTAAATTGATATACTGCTATAGTTCTGTCTCTAGCGGTACTGGCCACTTTTTGAAATACATCTTTGAAACACACACTCAATGAATCGAATACACGATTAGAAACGAACACTTTATGAACACCTTGGTTTAACAACGGTGTCAATGGACCATTCTGGGTATTATTCATTATTTTACACATTTATCAAATACTTCGCCACACACGCTCAGGACCTGCTCACAAGCTCACAGCTCATTCCCCCCCAGTGTGTACAGTGAGCTGCTCTTACATCACCCATACCAGGATGTTGTGAGAGCCGGACCCATCCTATTTCTGGGCACTGACTCACTGGGAGTATCACAACATACCGACATACCTGTGGATGCATTTCTAGGATGCAGGGAAATTCCACGATTTCCCTTCATCCTGATTGGTCCATTTATAAATAGAATCATTACCAGGTATGGCGACGTGTCAGATCTGATCAGAACCAACTAGATCTGACCAGATCTGACCTGCTCCTAACGGTAGATTTCATTACCCTGTGAGCTGCTCACCTAGGTATATAAGACCGGTGAGCAGCCCCCAGCATCATCTTTTCTACTTACATTATCCCACGCACAACCTCCCTAGTATCTAGGACCTATGACAGGTTGAGCTATGAGCTTAGGGGCAGAGCCTGCACACTGGCAAGTGTATTATTGTTACCACCTATATGTACACTCTGTCATCATGCAATAAACAAGGATCAAAGAACTTCTCTGGATTCAGTGTTCATTACAACATCGACTTGTAACGTTTCATTGACAATAGTGGAGAACTCCTCAGAATATCCTACTACTAACCTCTCATAGCCATGAGTAATAGTGAGACCACACCCAAGGAGCCAGTTTCTAAACGTACCTTTGCATCACCTGGGCTAGACGCGCCCAACCCACCTGCAGCTGCAGCACAGCATTTCCAGAGAGAAAATTCATCACCTGACGCCCTCAAACTTGATCCAGTTATACCTAGAGCCCTTCAACCACACACAAAATAGACTGTGAGTACTGGCATTGAACAATTTTCATCCACAATTGTAGATAACAATACTGGAGCACAAATCAGTACACCAGGGTCTCTGTCTGCACCAGGATTAGACATTTCTTTACCTGGACACTTACAAGCTGCCTCACCACAAATAAGGCTATCTGGTATAACGAGCGCCACATCTGAGACGTCACAACTGGGTACACCGGATCACCTACATTTGGATCCACACCTGGAGGAGAGAGACTCAGATCTCCAAGCCACCCTAGAGGACATTGTACCCCTATCACCTGTAGAAGCCAGTACATCGCCTACCGGTAATACTCTGACACAGGCAGGTACCAACAAAGCCACTACCGGTACCAGAAGAAATACCCAACAACCTTTAGCTTGGGAAAGCCCCGTTGTTGTGGAATCAGACTCTGACACCTCCCTAGACGGCGATTACTGGAGACAAAGGATTGGCTCAGCAATATCTAGGTGGAGGACAGCTTACGAGGAGGGTGTAGGAAGAGCAAATCATCCCACCCCCAGTTTTCCCCCTAGGCACCAAAGGGAAGAAGGCACCACCAGCTTCTTGGCTCACATCAACAGACTCTTAGAGCACGAGTGACCTACTGCTAACAGTAATCACCCCAGAGCCTACCATCACCCATCCACATCCAAGGAGGAGGAGAAAGACCTGTTTTTCCCCCCACCTGTGTACACCCCTAGAAGTCAACAGCAGACAAGGTCTGTAGACTTACCTGTCAGACCCCAGCCCAGGCGCAGGAGGAGGACACAGTCAATCTCACCTCTCAGGAGGAGATCACCCACTGGCTATAGACTTCTAAGAAGTGTGCACGGTGCTACCAGCAGATCACACCTAGTAGTCACAACTCCTTTCTTGGATAGAGGAAGCAGAGCACCCTATAACTCACCTCATCTAAGAGGCCAACATGGACGTCCTCAGGAGGTCTGAAGAATTCACGTATCAAATGACGGAGCAACTCGGCAGAAATATGGACGCTATGAAGACAGACATTTATAGAGCCATACATAGCCAGTCAACCACCGCTGACACCATGGCAATCAACCAGACCGCCTCCAGCACGGGACAATGCCCAAATCCCCTCCACCACACGCCGCCATTCCCCACAGCACCAAGTTACAGCTCAATCCAAGCCAATACATTGATTGGAATAGGGTATAGCCCACCTAATACCTTCCAGGACAACTCCAGCGGCAACACAGCATCTGCCACGCCCACTTCACAAGCCGCGCAGTATCAAACATCGAGAGCTAGTGCAGTAAATTCACACCAGATGGTAGCAGGAGTAAACACCCAGTCGCTAAACCCGAACCGGACCGCCTTAGGTCAGATATTCAACAGTGTTTACACACCTCCAGCACAGGTGTCAAGTCACCAGAGCCAAACACAGCCGCCTTATGCCCCAGGATATCCCCAGTTAGCACTCTCCACACCTGCGATGCCTGACTTAGGACAATCCGCCTTCAGCCAACACACAAGGCCTTTAGGCATGATGAATAATGATAAACTCACATCTACTCGGTTGGGCTCATTTAACAAGCCTGACCCCTTCGACAAGGCCTCCCCATACAGATCTGCAGGGAAGTTCCTGACTGAATTCAAGTTCTTCATCAGAAATGTCCACCCAAAAGGTCCGACCTACATGCCCCGTGTATGTACACCTTCCTGAAAGGCAGAGCAGCTCAGTGGTTTTTCACCAACATAATGGACAAGCCAACTATGCAGGACACAAATGTTGTATATGAAGTTTTCCTGGCTAGATTTGGCACCCCGGACCCCACTACCCTTTTCAAAGGTTACAGAAGCAGAAAATAACAACCCAACGAGTCCACAGAAGACTACCTGGCGGACATGACCCTGCTACTATAGAACAGCAGTTTAGATGAGGCTTCACAAATTGACTACCTGATCAATGGCCTCAGACCTGAACTGAAAAATGTGGTCCTCGCCAAAGCACCAAAAACACTACTGAAAGCTGAAGAAATTGCCCTTGAGCAAGAACTGAGCATTCAAGCAGTGAAACTTGCCCAAGCCCATGACAGCTCAGCCGAGTTATGTGCCGTAGGCTACAACAACAACAACAACAATCACAGGGACAACAGATCCAGAAGGGACAAATTCCACAATGACCACAAGAAGGAAGATAGGCTGCCCAGCAGGAATTACAACAAGCACTATAAGAACAAGTACAAAAATGGTTTCCAAGGGAACTCTAAATCTTCCAACAGACCAGCCTCTGGGGATAACAGATCAAGCTCAAGAAAAAGATCTGACCTCAACTCACCAGGAAGAAACAAATCCAGGGATAGATCCAACCAGAGGTCCAGATCATCAGAAAGCAGTAAAAGCTTTGTTTTCATACCTGTGAATGGACAAGCAAATAATTCCCGCAACGTTTCCTTTATGGTACCAGCAGATTTCACAATCCCCGACAACTGGGTACAGCAGTCACTAAACAAATCAAGGAATCCTACCTCTGGCAGAAAGGACAGCAGAAGCTATACAGGGTCTCAGTCTGATGCTGAAAGTGACAGCCCCAAGAACAGTTGTGATGATTAGGATTCAGGGAAAGGAACTACAGCACCTACAGTCCCCGCCCCCACCATAAAGGACCTGACCAAACAACTGCCCCCACCACTTCTCATTCAATTGCTGAAGCAGAAGCAAATTCTCACACCACCAGCACCCATTACACAGAACATATGGAATACAAGGAGGACCAGGACTCTTGCACTGACGATGATGAGGACGAATATGAGTACCACAGCCGGAGAACTTCAATTCTGAAGCTGAAGATCAAGTCTGACAAATTTGGGCAGCAAGGTAAGGCCATTTTTGTTAACACAGAATTGACCAATGGTGCAGTATCTGTCGACATAGATAACCATTTGTATAGAGCTCTTGTTGATTCTGGCGCCTCCCTGTCCTTTATTAACCAAAAGATGGCTGATAGGGTATCAAACACACCCAATTTCAGACATGGTAGACACTCTAAACTCACAGTGTTTCTGGCTGATAAGACCCCTATTCAGGTAAGTCACTCCATGACTATAGACTTCCTCATCGACGGCCATGAATTTAGAACCAGGTTCCATGTAGTTTCTGATCTAAATCACCCACTCACCCTAGGTGTAAATTTCATGACCAAATACAGAGCGAAAATCTCCTTTGGTCCTAAACCAAAAACACCCAACTACATCAGGGCTGTAAAGAATATATCCATACCATCCAACACTGAAGCCACCTTCAACGCTATTGTAACAGGAAGCAACAGTTTGGTGGGAATGACTAGAATAACTGAGAGCGCGGGTACTACATTACCGGTATTAGTAAAGCATGCCATTTTTTAAACCAAGGTCAACACTTAGAATAATCCCAGTAACTGTAGCAAACCCAAATGATTTCCCAATCAAAGTCAAGAGACACATGAATCTTGGTATCTTTAGGCCGTTTGAGATGAAACATGCTGTCCCCATTGGTTCACTCAACAACCAGCACTCACTCAACAGCGTCACCTCAGAGAAAGATTTATTCCCAATAAATTGTGGGGAGGATCCTATGGACCAACTCCCAAAAGGGGATGAACCTTTGAAATACACAATCTGTGAGAAGCTCAGTGACGCTCAAAAACAACAAATCAAAAACATTGTTGAATCAAACAGGCAGGCTTTCATCCTGAATGAGAGTGCTATAGGTCTGAATGTAGAAAATGAAGTTAAACTGGAATTGATCCCAGACTTCAAACCATGCAACAGACCAGCCTATAGAATGTCCCCACACAAAGAAATCTTTCAGAGAGAGCTCATAAAGAAACACCTTGAACAGGGCATCATTGAGGAATGTACCAAACCTTGTGAATGGAACTCACCAGCCTTTCTGGTGCCTAAGCTACAAGAAGACAGATCAGTAGCATCTGGATGGAGAATTGTAGTGGACTATAGATGGGTCAATGAAAACCTAAAGTCCTTCTCATACTCTTTCCCCAGAGCAGACAACCTAATGCAGCAAATAGGCAGAACAGGCACAAAATATTTCTCAAAATTAGACATCTACAGTGCCTATCACCAGATTCCCCTGGCAGAAGAAGCCAGGCCACTAACAACCTTCTCAGCCAATGGCACGAGATACATGGCTAAAGTTCTTCCAATGGGACTCAAAACTTCTGGCCTATCCTTTATGAATGTAATGGAACAGTTGCTCATGAAATGCAAATACAGGAACGCTGTAGCATATGTGGACAACATAGCCATTTACAGCCCATCATGGGAAAGGCACCTGCAAGACCTAGATGAAATTTTGAAACTTTTCATCAAGGGAAACATAAAACTGAAATCAGAAAAATGCGAATTTGGTACTACCAAAATGGAATTCCTAGGTTTCAACGTAGACCGACATGGCCTATCATCATTGCCAGACAAGATCGGCCCAGTCAAAACCTTCCCCCACCCAAAAACATCCACGACCTGAGATGCTTCAATGGGATGGCACAGTTCTACAAAAGATTCATTAGAAGCTTCGCCCACATTATGAAACCACTCTATGAAGCAACCAAGGGCACCTTCAAATGGACCACTGAGTGTCAGAGAGCCTTTGAAAAAATCAAATCAGCTATCTGTACCGAGGCTGTGCTCAAATTCCCAGACTATACCAGACCTTTCATCATCTTCACAGACACAAGCAACTACAGTTTGGGAGCTGTGATCAAACAGGTTGATGATTATGGTTTCTATAGACCAATAGAATTTGCAGGGAGAGGTTTGACACCTCAAGAATCCAGATATGGGATAACTGACAAAGAACTACTAGGAATAGTTTTTGCAGTGAAAAAGTTCCACCATTATGTGGATGGAACACACTTCAAAATGTACTCAGACCACACTGCCCTGGTCTCCTTATTCAACAAAAAAGAAAACATTACAAATGGGAGACTGGCCAGGTGGTTTGATACCGTCATGTCATATGATTTTGAAGTCAGGTACCTGCAAGGCAGAGCCAATATAGTGGCAGACTTCCTTTCTTGGCGGAAATACCCCCCAAGCTCTGACGACCAAATTCCTATTAGAAACCAAGCAAAGATCAAACTGTCAACGAACCGTTACAAGTCAATGTGGTAATGAACACTGAATCCAGAGAAGTTCTTTGATCCTTGTTTATCCCATGATGACAGAATGTACATATAGTTGGTAACAATGATACACTTGCCAGCATGCAGGCTCTGCCCCTAAGCTCCTAGCTCAACCTGTCGTAGGTCCTAGATACTAGGGAGGTTGTGCGTGGGATAATGTAAGTAGAAAAGAGATAGCTCAGAATAGATGAAGACTGGGGGCTGCTCACTGGTCTTATATACCTAGGTGAGCAGCTCACAGGGTGATGAAATGTACCGGTAGGAGCAGGTCAGATCTGGTTGGGTCGGGTCAGATCTGACGCGTCACCATACCTGGTGATGATTCTATTTATAAGTGGACCAATCAGGATGAAGGGAGATCGGGGAATTTTCCTGCATCCTAGACATGGGTCCACAGGTATGTCGGTGTGTTGTGATACTCCCAGTGAGTCAGTGCCCAGAAATAGGATGGGTCCGGCTCTCACAACATCCTGGTATGGGTGATGTAAGAGCAGCTCACTGTACACACTGGGGGGGGAATGAGCTGTGAGCTTGTGAGCAGGTCCTGAGCGTGTGTGGCGAAGTATTTGATAAATGTGTAAAATAATGAATAATACCCAGAATGGTCCATTGACAAATCCCCACATTCTTACTCGTCTCTGCACGAGGTTTAAGGGAGGAAAATCATTAATAATAAGGGCTTTGCCAAGTCCATTGACAATTCTGGGTATCATGCATATAAGATACATGATACAAAGGGGTGTACCGTATGAAAATACCGTATATAAAAATAAAATAAGTAAACATAGAGGTTCCTTTATGGAACTGCAAAAATAAGAGGTACAGGTAGCATGCTAATACCTTGTTGGATCAAAGAAGGCTTATAATACTTATTACTACAAGAATAAATGGGTACATATATTTTTGGCATGTCGTGAATACTGTTTTTGTACCTGAGCTTGTCGTGAGCTATATAGTGATACATTGGAGTATAAAAATACATTCTTTCTAAGCTGAGGTATCTGGAGTATAAATTACAAATATAATGTACGGAAAAAAAAATTATGTTTACACAGTTTGTGGAGTTGGCACAAGGAAGTTGAACCAAGGTTGGGAGTTTCCCAAGATAAATTCGGCTTCAAGCTGCCAAGGGCACATGTTCAGCCGGTTATTTTTGTATAAAAATTGACCAAGGTGGTATTCGATCCTGTCGAAAAAAATTTTGAAAATTGTATGTAGGGCAGGGTCAAGGTAGTATTCTATGTGACTGTTGGCCCTGCTATATAGTTTGTGCCAAACTTAAGAACTTAAGGATAAATATGAACTTAATTATACTACTGACTAAAGCTCATAAATACAATACATAGTTGAGCTTGAAAAAGGTGTACGAGTGGGGGGATCATCTTGTAGCACCTAAGGTGACATTATAAAAGGTTGTGTTATAAAAATCACCTATAAGATCATAAGAGTTTGCCAATCTATTGTAGGCATAAGAAAAGGTTGACCTTGTTTACAAAAATAAAAAGCCAGGTGGCAGTACCGAGCTGGCGCTGTACCATGATGGCGAGAACAAGGCTGGTAAGCTATGGGATTTAATATGGGTATGACCTGGTCTATTGTGTTAGTTGGGCCCATTTACTGCTATGACTTTATGTAGCCTAATAGGCCTAATGTCTAGCGGTGTATGGGTGTGCTTTTGGGCAATATCTTGAGGTGGGAGGTTCACGGTAGAGGGGGCGGGGCTTTGGTGGGGAAATGGGGTTGGGGGCGATCCCCAGATAAGCATCTTCATGGCGCTATCTGCCATCTTATCCGACGTTGTGTGTAAGGGGGTACCTGCCATCCCCACATAAGTGTGATGGTATCTTCCAAGCATTACTGACATTTGGGTGTAACCTTGGGACGGTCCTAAGTTATATGATAGTGGGGGTGGGTGGGGGGGGGGGTGTTTGCTTGGCTTTGTGTGAGGGAAAGGTGTGTAAGGTATAGTTGTTTGGTGAATTTGGGGTTGGGGAAAAAGAAAAATTCATACAATTATTTTATTTTTTTTTGGGGGGGGGTTGCTTGTCAATAGGACACAACAGGCATAATTCTCAAACAGACTAGGTTGCTAGGCTAATCTATGACTAGTAATTGATGTGTTTTACCCTGACTTTTTGTAAGAGGACTAGTGACTAGTGAGCTGAGATGGTTCAATTCAGTGCTGGGGGCGGCTGGCTTGATAATTGGAGCAAATTCAAACATTTAAAAGATTGATAGCTGTGCCTGAAGGTTGACATTGTCAACAAAATATCGTGTCTGCTGACACATGTGTAGTGACGTGGTAGTTCACGTAAAGGTTGCTCTGAGGCAATGTGACTGCAAGTTATATGCTGAGTCTGTCCCACAATGGGATGGTAGGGTAATCGCTACGAACGGCTCAAGTGATGCCTTTGATAGCTGAGGACACTGTGGGGTGCTGGAGTTCATCTCCTTGTGTGCTGTACTAGACAGGCAAAAATTTCAGGTCCTAGCAGCCTATGTCAATAAATAAATGTTAGTGCTTCATGATAGCCAGTCTGATCCCAAATAGATCCATGGCCTTGCTTTTATTGCCATGTGGGCTTGGAAGAGTATGGATGGTCCACCCTGAGTTGAGTCCATGTTTAATCTCTGGTGCCTTAAGGCTTATTAAACAGTATTAATTAAATAGTTTGTCTAAGGTAAGATAGGTTGTGTGTGGGGTGGGTGGGGTGGGTGGGGTGTTGCCAAAAGGTTGATAAGTAAGACCTAAAGTGGTCAGGCCATCGTAGAAAGGCATGAAGTGGACTGCAAATTCAACTATTGCATTTTACAAAGCACTCTGGGCGCACACTACCATTGGCATGTAATGGGTATCTGGGTAACATGATGGCATAATCCATCATTGTCATGCTAGAACGATTGATGACGCTACTAAATGGACACATAAGACAAGTCCTACCTTGGCTGGTTGCATGGCAGCCTCGGCATTTGGCCCTGTGGTCTCCGGATACTTGCTCCATGTGGTGACTGGGTTTGGTAAGTTTGGTGTATTGTTGAGAAATGGGTAAGATTGGGGTGGGAGGAGGCTTATATGCTGATTATGAGGTGGCTATTTCTCAATCACAGACATCCCTCAGAGGTATGTCCCTCCCTAAAATGGCACGGGGCCTTTCTATTGGGTGGATGCAAGTGGACTGGCTGGTCCTATGCAAATTATGATCCTCTAGCTATCAGGATGGAGTGGTCAGCTATGACACAATATTGTTGTGGGTAAGGGTGGGTGGTATGTGAAATACTGATGATGAAATCAGGTCTTGTGGGATCCCTATCCTGGCCACCTGTGGCGCGGGAATTAAGGATGTTAATGTAATTATGTGTCTCACCAAACATTCCAGTACTAATGGTAAACAGAGGTATAAACACGGATCAGGATGCAAGAGAGCTACTCTCCTACAGTAGGCCGTCATTTAGTAATACCTTAGGGTATTGAGAAGCCCTGAGCTTGTAACATACCGCCGCATGCATGTCCCAATTATATGGGATCACAAACCGAGCGTACTGTCACCGTGGGTAATTTATGTGGCGTGCCAACCAGATCATCCAGTTTACGGCTGCCTGAGCCTCTAGGAAATTGAATAAAATTTTGTGCAATGTCACTCGCTAAATTGTGGTAGTAGAGTTTAATGTATTAGGTATAATAATTGGAATTTATGGAAAAAAAAATTGTGAATTTGGGGGTTTTAAATGAGTACTCTCCATTGAGATAATACATGGGAAATGGAGAGAAAATATCTATCAAATGAAGAAAGGATGCCTATGGTGTCTGTGTATTATTTGTATGCGTGTTTTAAGGGTGGTAAAAAGGTTATCATGGGTGAGTTTGTTAGAAAATAATAGATTGGGGTGTGTGGTTGGGGTGGGGGTTGCTGGGGGGGGGGTCTATACTCTGAATATAGATGTTGTAAGATAATTTTGGAGGAAATGGATCCTTGTTTTCTTTTAGTGTTGGATGGTATGGAAATATTTTTCACAGCCCTGATGTGGTTGGGTGTTTTTGGTTTAGGACTAAAGGAGATTTTGCTCTGTGTTTAGTCATGAAATTTACACCTAAGATGGGCGGGTGATTTAAATCAGAAACCACATGGAATCTGGTTCTAAATTCATGGCAGTCGATGAGGGAGCTCATGGTCATTGAGTGACTTATCTGGACTGGGGTCTTATCAGCTAGTAACACTGTGAGTCTAGAGTGTCTACCATGTCTGAAGTTAGGTGTGTTTGATACCATTTTTGGCTAATAAAAGACAGAGAGGCGCCAGAATCAACAAGAGCTCCATACAAATGGTTATCTATGTCAACAGATACTGCACCATTAGTCAATTCTGTGTCAACAAAAATGGCCTTACCTTGCTGTCCATATTGATCAGACTTGCTTTTCAGCTTCAGAATTGACGTCCTCCGGCTGTAGTCCTCATATTCGTCCTCATCATCGTCAGTGCAAGAGTCCTGGTCCTCCTTATATTCCATATGTTCTGTGTAATAGTTACTGGAGGTGTGAGAGTCGGGTTTCACGAGTTCGTCCAAGGTTTTCCCGCTGAGAGCCATGTAAAGTCGGTGTCCATTTGACAAAGAGCTTAATCGCGCCAAACGATAAATTTATCCAGAAAGTCGAACGTTAGCTCTAACATTTTCAACTTGACGTACTGGTACACCATGAACCCTATTTGAAGAGGGAGGTTGTTCTTGACTGTTTTCGGTTGCAGTTCGATTTCAAAGAGATCTGGGGTCAACTCGGTACCCTTTTTGAATCGCCACGAATTGGTCAATAATTCGAAAATTCAACCGCTAGAGTATTTAACCCCTAGGTGCCCAAGCGCGCTTTAAAGCGCGGTTTTAGGCTTACATAAATGTATAATAAAGGAAACTATCATCCAGGTACTTCTACTGGTCCAATCAGCAAAGTTAGACCCTCTATAGAATGGCCATGACCTCCCCATCACAATACAACCATCAATTTTTCTCCATCACCATTATACCTAACACAGGGAGTCAAAATTTGAAAATGATTCATTAGAGGGCCACCCTCCAGGGGGCTAAGACCAGACATGACACAATTATTACGCTAGATCATATACATCCAATGTCCCATACTCCATTAGATTCTAAAAGAAATGTTCATATCCATAGAGATAATCCATGCATTGTTACTAGTACATTATGTCTCCTGAGTGGTAGTACACATATATATGCAGAATTGAATGAGGCCTCAGAATTACAGGTTTTATGGATAGGGGGGTCTATATAGTACACAAGAGAGACCAAATGCTACCAATGACAACAAATGGAATGTTTTGGTAACTATGGTTACCAAAGCTGACCAATAGATTTCATGTCCTTGACGGAAAGTCTTCACTGAGTTATGAGTATTCAGGAAATGCAATACAGAGCCAATATCAAAAGATAAGATCAAAATAACACATGGGCTTATCAACAAATTAATGTAATTGTGAAATAATGTAAAATCTTCAAATAATTCTGGGCACCAAAAGGTTAACTGTGGAGTGTTTTTGTTGCAAATTGTTTTACCCTAGGCACCGTTCCCCATTAACTTGTAGCAGTCTGAGAGAATTTGCTCCTCTGCGTTTACATCTCCATGTCTTCGCGCCGCGGTTACTTCGTCTGCGAAATCGGCAAAGGGTTGTCTCGGAAAGTATTCTATCAACATGTGCACTTTGGTGACTATCAAACCGTGATCCAGATAGGAGAGGTGTTCCCAAGATGTGAGTTCCTATGTCGGATTTCGAAATGGTCACGTTCTTGAATATAGAAGTCATTTCCTCGAAGTATTCACATAGGGGAGGCGGGGTGGTGATGTCCACCTGAATCAAACCGAACCTTTTTCCATTTTTCACAGAGGATATAATGTCACGCTCTGTCATGGGGTTTCGATGCACTTTCAAGTCGTAGATGCTCCAGTGTTGTTCGTAAGTCGTAATCTGCGGATCCTGACGTTTCCTTTTCCTCCATTTACACTCCCATATGACGATCAACTTGTGACCTATTGCTTTCAAGTAAGCGCTTACTCTAGCTGTTCTCTCACGTCTCTCGTTCCTGTCTGAAGCACACAAATATCTGCGCGGTGGTATGCACTCGTGAGCGTGGTACCAACATCCATGAAATTGGAATATGGTATAAGAGGGTGGGTGAAACCCGTCTATGGGAATTTTTCGGCAACCTAGAGACACCTCCCCTCCGTTGAAAGCATGGCAAAGTTTCATGCGGCGTAGCCACTCTAAAGCACTCTTAGACTGTCTTTGTCTGATTTTTCGGTCTGAACTTGGTCTCGGGTTGTCTCACCACGTAATAACCTCTGCAGTGCGCTTCCCTCATGCACCGCAAGTACAGAGTTAGCGTCTACACCTAGTATGTGCTTGCACATTCTCGCTTTTTTGCCGTACTTGTGTTCCTTTATCAGCGTCGTACTCTTTTCGTGAAATTTATGGAAAATTATGGAAGGTCCCCGACCAGAATTTTTTTTTTTATCAGAGAGTGGAGGTCAGAGTCAAACTGGTGAAAGGTTACAAATGGAGTTTCTGTGCTTTTGAAAAAGGAACTGTAAAGTCAAACCCGGAAGGGAGATGCCGTCTTTGAACATGTCGATGTTGCGATCCTTGAAAAATTTAGCGTGATTATTCAGTGCCTCTATGAAGAGTTTCACGTCTTTGTTGTTGTAGTAGATCAAGTCATCTCTGAAAGTTTGCATCTTTTCGTCGGACCAAACTTTTTCACATTTGGCGTAGTCAGATTCAGACAACTTAGTGCTGGTCAGATTGCTGATCTCTGGTGAAAGCTAGCAAATAATTCACATAGTTATAACCAGGTGTCGAATAGTTTACTACGTCCAAGAAAACAGTGTGCTGAGTGTAAATCGCCAAGTATTGGTTACTTCTCTTTATGACGCTGAATGCTTCGTTCTTTCGGTATTTGGAGGAGAAGAACGAGTGAAGCTGTACTTTGATCACATTTAAGTCGTAACGCCCCGAGTTGAAACCTATGACCGGATCTTGCCGGAGATATCTCAAAAGTCTCTTCTTCAGTTGGACTAAAGGGGGCTTTTCCCGAGTGTGAGCGAAAGAAAAGCTGCCAGATGGACTCGACAACGCCTCCTCTAGGCAAAGAGCTTCGTCTATCCTCTCGTCTAACTTCGCTAACGTCGGTCGGTTAAGTTTCAGCGTTTCTTCCCCGATGACCTTGGCGGTGTCGTTGTGTAATTCAAGACTCTGTTCAACAAGGGGTCGGAATTTGCGTCAGACTCTCTCACGAAGCACACCGGACCTTCGTGTCGGATGCGAAGCTAGCCGACAGGGGTGCGTGTTCCAGCAGGACTCACGTGTTTGGTCGACGGTTGTTGGGTCGGTCTGAAGAAAGCTTCCAAATTGAAGGCAATTTTGTATGGGTACATTCTTGAACAACCGTCGGGAGGAAAAATGGAAAAATCTGCTAGCGCTTCCAAAATCGTTTTCCAATTCTGGTAGATTCCACCTACGTACTTCAAGGTCACTTGTCTGCAATCGGAAAGCTGGTTCTTGTGTCTTTTCAGTAAGAACTTAGTCGTGAAGGCCGACTTACACTGGGGACATTCGTAGATGCCGACGTATTCATTGAAATCCGTCACGAGGGACACATGTAGACCTATTTCGCGGACAGGTGAAGGTTTACTTTACCTCAGGTGGTCAAAGTTTCTTCAGGTTCTGACCTCTCATTTTACGGGTGGTGTAAACCGCTATTTGTATGTCGAACAAACTCTCTAATGTCGGTAAGTCACTCATCGTCACACCTGGAAAGGTTTCGGGTTTCGCAGTGGAATCTAACTGATGTAACAATTTCGAAGCATGTTTGCCAGCCTTCTATAAGTGAAAGGATATGCAGCGAAAGACGCATAACTTGTCCCTGTCGGGAAAATCTAACACACCCCCTCTTTTTTTCAGCCGACCCAATTGGGTAACCCTCCCCCCTATGGGAAACTCTCTGGGCCCCATGTAAATGCAAATGTTCATATTGGTAGGAAAAAGAACTTTCCAGGTGAAGGTTTACTTTACCTTGGGTGGAGTCGCAAAGTTTCTGTACTTCTTTGGAAGTGATAGTGTTTTTCATGAGAGAGAGGAAGTCTTCCAGAGTTTCTGAATTTGTTATGGTGGGGAGGGGTTATAAAAGAGTCGAGTTGTTTTGGGAGGCGTGAAAGTAGCGTAGTTTGTCTCTGTTTTCCCTGTGTTGTAATATTACTGACAAGCCCACTTTGTGTCTGAATCTTTGCGCGATGTGAATCTGACGCATGGTATCTACAGCGTCACTCAACTCATCGGTCGGTAGTCTTAATTTTGGTTAGCTCACGCGAGCCCCGTGCACCCTGACTCGTGTTTGTATAGCGGGCCAATTTTGGGTGAACATTTCCTCACCCTGCGGTATAGCACGTATTATGGGAGGAATAGTCACGCTGTCCAGAGATTCCCGTCGACACCTTTTCCCTTGTTCAATGAGATTTTAAAAGTGATCCAACTAAATACACTTGTGACAGTGTCTTACTGTTTGATGTCAACAGATCCAAAAGACGGTGGGAGTATCCCACTGTAAATAGGATTAAATCACCATATATAAAGAAGCTCAATTTCTCTTGAAAGACCATATCACTGCTGACCACTTTGACTACCACACCTACCACCCGCCACTGTCTGCCTACCTGCGTACCGACCCCTTTCGACAATTTTGCAGACAAGATGAGTCTTGAAACTCAACCACCCACCCCATCGGCTCCCTCTCTTGATGTATGTGAAATGTGTCTATGGGATGACCACTGTATCATGGGACCGTACCAGAACAATTTGGGATATGACAACGATTTTCTTCATGAAATAGGAAGGCAGTTAGTTGGATCTTGGAGAAAATTGGGAATCTATTTGGAGCTTCCCTCTGAAGTTTTGGAGTTGATGGTCATTATCAAGATGTCGGAGGACATGTGTAATGCGAATTTCAAAGCTTGGTGGTCTAATGCCAGATGGGGTCAACTTCACCATGCCTACGTCAGTGTTCGTTGACTAGACCTGTTGTATGGGATGCAGAACTTTTTCAAGGAGCACAACCTGGATTACAACAACCCCGACCCGCTTTTAATAGAGAGGTACTTCATGTCCATGTCTGAAGTTCTATCCAGGGAGTGGCGAGATATGGGTATGTATTTAGAAGTGGATTCTGATAAGCTAAGTATCATCGCTCAACAACCGGAACAAGATCTATCTCTCCACACCTTCAAAGTATTGAAAAAGTGGGCAGCTAAACCCACCAGTACACATCATGAACTCATTTGAGTACTGATGGATGACATGAGGAGGGGTGATGTGGTCAGATATATATTGCGTTACTTTGAAAACCGAGACAGTTGGAAATGGAGGCAAGGTGGAGAAAGCTCTTTGTAGTTTGAGGTAAGCTTACATGAAGGAGGTGTGCACCACGGGGGTCTAAATCTTAAGTCGCTAAAAAAAAAAAAAGGGAGTAAACAGCTGGAAAGCGAATTAAACACCACCTTCCTACCTACCTACCTACCTACAGTCTACTACCTACGTACCGCGTGTGTCAAGAAAATGGTGCCTAAGTTCACCGATTTATCCAAGAGACTCAGCACTTTCAATGATTTCATGTGGCCTAAGAACCGACCTTTGGCAGAGAAACTCGCTACCCACAGATTTTTTTACATCGGAAGTAAGGACGCTGTTCAATGCTACCAATGTGGAGTCACCATACACATGTGGTTAGAAGATGATCACATCGCCGTGGAACATTTCAGATTTTCTTTTAACTGTCCGTTGGCCATGGAGGCTATGAACCTAACTCTGACGGTTGGAAAATTGCTGACGGAAATCTTGAAGAAAATAAAGCTCATAGAGCATGAGTTGAAGTTCATCAAATCGGTGCACAGCAGATCGATGGAAAGCAATGTCAGACTCTTTTCTTATCCCACCACCTCCAGTTGCGGATCTCTTTTTGAACACGTAGAGTCGGATGGAGGAAGAGAGGACACAGTAGATAAAAACTAAGGGACAACATATATATTGGTATATCGCAACGTATCATGAAAAATTGTATGTAAGTTTGTGTTTACCATCTATTTAATAACATGTAGAGAGTGTCAACTTGAATTCCCCGACTAGTCATCATAATCGAACGAAATGAAAACTATGAAAAGAAAGTGAAATGTGTACATAAAAATATGACATTTATAAGAAATAAATGAAAAGTGAAAATGTGTAATGCGGTTTCTGTTGTATTCCTTACCTTATCATCTAAGTTTTTTTTTAATTTTTTTTTTTTCAATAGACCCGCCCCTGTTTCAAGGGGCGGGTCTTTTGGTTAAATTTCTTTTTTTTTTTTTAAAAAAAGGGCCCCCCTCCCCGTTCCTCCCAAAGGGCCCCCACCCCTTCCCTCCCAAAGGACCCCCCCCCACCCAAAGGGCCGCCCAATATTTTTTTTTTTTTCGGGAAGCTTTCAGCTTGCCTTTTTTCATCTATGAAAAAAATATCACACTCTCATCTACTTCATAAACCAACCACCACACCTCTTTATGCTAATGAGGTCATGTGACCAAATTTCAAATTTCCAACCAAAATGCTAACATCTGATTGGGCCAAATCCTTATCCATTACACCTGGTATATTTCCCCCAGGGTAGAGACTTTTTTAGTAACAGTTGGAGATCCATGGATAATCTTTTGTGGTGAATGGGTGCATAAAACATTTTGTGTAATTGATGAGTGGTCACATCTATGACCTTTTTCAGGTTCCCTTACACTAGGAAAGACACAGTATATAGAATAATAAAATATACCATGCAGAGCCCATACATGTACCTATGTAGCACACACACAAAATTGGACCTAGCTGTAGAACTATATGGCCCAGAGGCTACAATCTCATTTTGGGGTAGTTTACCCGCGGTCACGTCTACGACCATACATGCAGCCATGCTGCTACATGTTTCATATTTAACTATCCTTACTATGTGTCCCTTATACCTCTATATGACAGCAATATGCCTTGTAAGTTTGGTTATTATATTGCGCATACTACCAGAGATATCATAAGAAAAGTATATGTGTGGTCACATCTACGACCGTGGTCACATCTACGACCTTGGACATGCCTTCAGTTTTCTTGCAAGGTACTTGATACTTGGGTATCAGTATTATGTGTTAATTATACCTTATTATGAAAGCAACAATGAGGGTTAATGAGATTATTTTATCTTATTGCAACTCTGAGCTATGACATTGAATACAAATGTGTGGTCACATCTATGACCGTGGTCACGTCTACGACCTTATATGCAGTCATACTGCAAAGGTGCTTGATATTTAAGTATAACCAATATATGTTAGATGTTCCTTGATATGAAAGGAACATTGCATATTAGTTAGGATATTCTGCCTGACTGCAACTCTGAGCTCTGGCTTTGAATAGAAAGTATGTGGTCACATCTACAACCATGTAATAAGGCATTGTACTGTAGTCATCCTAATATGTATATTTAACCTTCCCCCATATATGGGCACCATAGCCCAATATATGTACCTTATGCACACAAAAGGATTCAACCATCCTGCAAAATTTATTTTGGACTCCTCTGACCAGCTACTTGACGATGATCCATGGCTATTGGTCATTTACATAATAGAGGTCACGTGACCTAAACAGCCAGCCAGCCAATCAGAGGGCACCATTTTTTGGCGGGAAACCACAGGGGGTAAAGGTCACATGACCATTTTTGAATTTCCTGCCAAAAGGAAGGGCTCTGATTGCGCCATTTTGGCGCCACACCACGGGGGTCTAGGTCACATGACCCTACATTTGAATTTCCTGCCAAAAGGGAGCCCTCTCATTGGCTGCAGGTCAGGTCACATGACCTGTGATGTCACAGGTCATGTGACCCCTATTTGAATTTCCCGCCAAAAGGGAGGCCTCTGATTGGCTGATTTGAATTTCCCACCAAAAGGGAGACCTCTGATTGGCTGCAGGTTGAGTGAATAATAAACAGTACTTAACATTAGTCCCGTTTTGATATATGTGGGCAGATGAGGGGAAAGGCCCCTCCCTGCGGGATTTTTATTACTGTTTTTGGCCATTAGGGGAGCTACAGAAGCTAAAAACATGACAAAAAGACCAAAAACTGCTATTATATAATTTCTTATACAGAAAAAGATGGTTTTCTCAAAAATGTTTTTTGTTCTGGCACTTCCTGTGTATTTGGAGTGTAAATAGAACACTTTGAATCCCAAACAAGGCTTAAATAAGCATTCTCAGATACATGGGTTGCCATTGTAACCAGAATTATATTCCAAATTGAAAAAATATTAATGTCAATCGATAGAATGATTCATGTAGATTCATATGCAGAAAAAAGTATTAAGAAACCACATCTAGATACAAAGTTATGCCCAAAATGTATGGAAAGGGTTCGCAATTTTTTAATTGATCGTTTAAATCAATATGCTAATTAGATGCCTGATTTGATTAAAACAATGAATAATAGAGCTTATTGGTTGTATTGGTATAGTTATGTTATTCCATTTTCATGAAGCAATATCTCTGAGACCATAGGAGCTATCTGCAAGTGTTATCCCTCATTTTAAAGCCGATGACTTCAGTTTTGAATATCCCATTTTACCTCGGAGGACCCTTTCCCCTCATCTGTCCACATATACTATACTACTCTTAGAGCACAAGTATATTTTTCACGTTTGTATGGCTGTGGTGCACCATGCATACAGTGTGAAAACTAACTATTAGATTTTTATAATAGCCTTACCATAACCATAGCGTGCAGCACGGAGCTGACGATGTAAAGTTGGCCCTCACCATAGAGTTAACGTAGGGGCAAAATATGCCTTAACATTACAAAGAGGTTGTGGTGAAAAAATGTTATGATTGAGTAGGACTAAGGTAAGCTGAGTGTTAAATCCGACAACTGGCTTTTATATTGGAACACAGGTACCATTGGGTGTGGTGCTGTTCCCTTTTGATCCTTTTGGAGCGTGTAGCACAGCTGGTCATGAACAGTTTTGTAACATGTAAAAACAATGTGTAAACCGCTAATTTGCACATGAGGATATACAAAATGCAAGGGTTTATTCTTTTTTTAACGGTAGGGTAAAGAGGGTCAATCCAACTGAACGCCATTAACTGAACGCCAAGGAGGGTACCAGAAAGACAAATCTACAACGGACTCTATAAGCTTCTTTGTAAATGATGTACTAAGAAATCGAAATATAGGATATATTACTTTGGCTGCATTTATTGACATCAAAAAGGCTTTTGACTCGGTTAATTATTTGATATTATTAGAAAAACTTGAACGTTATGGTATAAGGAGAAAAAACTTGGAATTAATTAGAAATTATTTAACTAATAGAAAACAATGTACCATGGCTAATAATATTAAATCAGCAGAGTTACCCTTGACCTGTGGAGTACCCCAAGGATCAATCTTGGGTCCTTTATTTTTCTTACTATATATTAATGACTGCATACATAGGGATGATATACACAAAACTATGTTATATGCTGATGATAGTGTATTATATGTGTCTGGACCTAGTATTGATATACTAGAAACAACTCTACAGCATGCTTTAAACAAATTCATAACCTGGTCAAACAAAAACAAATTAACCATAAATGAGAGCAAAACAAAAATTATGACTTTTTCTTCAGCTCAAACTCTCAAAAATCTACGAAAACCTAACATAGAAATAAATGGAAAGAAACTACTGAATGTCAACTTGTATAAATATTTGGGAGTATTGATTGACCAGGAAATGAATTTTAATCTACATGTGAAGACATTAATGAAAAATGTTCGCTACAAATCATTTTTATTGTATAAAATACGACATATGCTATCACATACATTACTCCTACGTGTATATAAAACCTATGTATTACCAATTATTGATTATGCTGATATCTTCTATGATAGTGCCAATGGAACTCTACTCGAAGAACTCCAACGACTGCAAAACAAATGTATTAAAACATGCCTTGGTCTGAACATTTTAACACCAACAGACAGAGTTCATCAAGTATCATATCTTCCTAAACTTATTTATAGAAGACAATACCATTGCAAGATGTTTGCACACAAAATGGTTAGACTAGGAATTAATGTTAGAGTTGCTAATAGACAGACTCGCTTACATGATGCACCTGTACTTTTCTATAGCAATATTAACTGCAAAGCCTATGAAAAAGGTCCAGAAGTAAAATGCGCACAATTGTGGAATACCCTACCCGCAAACACTCGAAATATAAAAGAATTAGGTACTTTCAAAAAACCTGATGAAAAAGGATTTAATGGACACTATCCCATAAATAATAAAATGTAATTAAGTCTCATTGATAATGATCAATAATAATAGATGCAACATTGTGATTGAGATTAGAAATAATAATTTCTTTTTTAAATACACCCATTTATTGTTTAAATACGTTTATATATACCGCCATGTACCAAAACTCAATGTTGAACTTTTTTTAGGAATCTAAATATGTAACGTTACATATTATGGGGAGAGGCATAATAATATCTCTTGATACGCCTCGACCCATGAACACATTGGTCTTCATATATGAATTATTGTGTAAAATCATTTAAATCATTTACTGTATAGTCTGTTCGTTGACTCATATGTCTATGACCAATAAAGTTCAAAGTTGTTCAAAAAAAATCCAGCACATTCTGTGTCATGTCTGGTCAGGCGCATGCCTGCTTCGATCACCCTTCATCTTCATGTTAGTTCAAACATAAAATCGTTTATTATACAAGCACGGACCAGTGTGCAGCGGTTTGTCATTGTTATTGTTGTTGTTATGGGGTGGGGGAAGGGGGAGGTTTGTGGTGGGAAAATGTTATAAATGAGTGTGACTGGAGGCTGAAATCCACACTTGTCTTTTGATTCTGGAGGACAGATGCCAATGGCAGTGATGCAACATGCTTCCAGGGTGGGATGTAAACTACTAGCTTTCAACATGTTGTGTGGGAACATTTTATTAGTTGTGTGCCATGTAAAATGACGAGTGAAAAAAATGTAAAAGATGTTACCTATGGAAAAGTACTTTACAGTGAAGCATATAGTGCCACGTCTCAAAATGTGCACTACAACATTGTGAGTAAGCTCAATCCCTGCTACCTGCCAATTTTTTAAAACTTTTTTTGTGGTCAATTTTTTTTATGGATGGATAAACAAAAGGAGTGTTTGTCTCATTCTTTTTGAAGGTGCTGTGATGTTTTTGAAAGAAACACTCTCTAAAATTTAGATTGGGAGGAACAAACACGTCTAAGGGATGCTGTTCAGGGCAATACTACCACAGTTGAAAAAGCTTACCGTGTTCTACACCACCCCTTATGTCTGGAATAAAAACTTCCGTTTCTCTTTTGTGAGAAGTGGATAAGCTCAGAGGTAGTGAAGCAGGAGTCTTGCACTGCCAATGCTCACATTGGCAACTCAGTGGTCAGTTCAAGTGGGAGCTGGGGGAAAAAGGGGGAGGGGGTAATACATACTGAAGGTGGGAGCTGCTCAACGCATTGCACAAGATGCCAACTTGGCGGGCGGTCTAACCTACACAAAACAGGGTTGCACATACAGGCTCATTAGGCTGCTACTTGAGGGATGGGGGAAAGCAAGATTTATAAGGAGTGGTGAGCGGCCCACCGATCGTCACATGAGCGCTTTTACTGCTACTGCTGTTGCTGCAACCCCTCCTATCACAGCTTCACTATGCCGCCACCACCATTTCCACAGTCATCATGCCAAGCAGACTGAAAACGAGAGCTAAGAAGCTACCACCCCTTAAACTGCAGTGCTCTTCTACAGACGGTTCTCCCTCTGCACCTTGTTATAATGTATTAGTGGACAATTGCTGTGCCAAGGAAGCACCACCACCACCACCACCACCACCACCACCACCACCACTACCACCACCACCACCCACCACTGTTTTATTCACCACTGACCCTGGATAAAACTCCATCAACAGGTCATGTAAGTACTTTCTTTCACCTCGACAGCTTAATTATACACTGTATTCTGTTCCACTTTCTCTCTCTCTAGTTATATGTAAACATGATGTATAGAATAGTCAAGTATTACTTAAAGTAATCAAATTATTGCCAACCTAGGGTTGACCATTACACAACAGCCAGGCACAAGAAACTGCAGACCTCAGACATGCTCTTTGTTGCTGGCCACTCTCTCCCTGCCTCCACCTTGGATGGATAAGTGACCTCACCCCCATCTCTAACTGTGTGCCCAAGGAACATCACTCTTCACAATTAGGTGGTTTCACCTTTAGCCCTGCTGTAATTAGTTGACATAGGACCTTAGCAAATGGATTTAGCCATGCCGGGCAGATAAATTATAAGAATGCCTGTTGCTAAGCAAATAATGACCATAGTGTGAGGGGAATAACAGAAATGAATTTCCCAGACTTGAGTTTGTGGGAGTAGTAGGAGGGCAGCAGAAGCTGCCTCAGAAGTGATTTAATACAGGGTCATTACTGATGGCTACAACTTGCTTTTCCATATTTATACATATCTTAGGATTCAGGAAAGTGCTGTTGTACTAATGAAATCATGTCCATATAATATGAAACTTGCACTTTTTGAAACCCAATTATAGAGATGAGAGATGTGGTTGGACAGGGATGTTTCCTTGCCGTGTATATATTGGGTTATATAGGCATGTCAGTCCAATGGATGCACAGCTCCTCTAATAGGTCTGCCGTACAATTATTTTGGTAGCCATGACCATGGGTTATGACTGTTTAAGTGCTGCACCTGTGCCCTAGAGCAGAACATACTATCATTTCAGAGTTGTCTATTCAAGATTATAACATATGGTGACTTTTTTAACTGGAGAACCCAGTACACATAGCTAAATAGCAGCCAATATTAGTGGTTACTTTTTACTTTTTACATATTAGGGGCTGATTGCACTGACAAGTAAAAGGTCACTCTTGACGATTATCCTAGTCATAGGGGTCGTGAGCTACAGTAGAATGTTGTGCAGTGCCCCCCGGATGTTAGCCTTATGAGGTACTCACAGTTACACAGTGTGTCCTTATACGGTACACACACAGTTACATTGTGTCTCTATGAGGTACACACACCCACACACACAATTACCAAGTGAGTCCTTATGGGGTAGTCTGATGTTAGCCTTGTCAGGTACATAGACACAGTTACACAGTGTGCCCTTATGAGGTACTATGATCTTAGCCGTGTGAGGTACACAGACACAGTTACACTGTATCTCTCTATTAGGTACACACACACAGTTATACACAGAGTTGTTATGAGGTACACACACACGGATTCACAGTGTATCCTTATGAGGTACTCTGAAAGTACCTTATGAGGTACCTGAAAAGTAGCTCATAAAGTGCTTGTCTCCCCATAATTGGAGGTACCTCATAAGGGTATTTTACAAGGAATTTACCTCACAAGGACCAATTGCTGGGATGTGTGTGTGTGTGTATGTGTGTGAGTTTTATATGCACCCGCATTTACAGTCAAGCGCAACATATATTAAACCTTCTGTAATTACTCCAGGTAATGATGTATCTAGTGTGTTACGCGAATGTCTAGAAAACCTTTTTTTCTGGACAACATTCAATATTTTAGAGGAGCTGAAGCAGACACTGTTGACCACTGTTTAACTAGCCTTAATATGTACAAGTCCTTTCCTGTGGCTTTTTGGGATTTTTTTGTCATTTGCATTGATTTCTGTAAACATGAAAACGTTACATTACAGGTAAAAGATTGGTGTGTTGGCGTGCAAAAATTTGCAGCATACATACAGGAACTGAAAATTTACCCCAAAGTGGGTGTGTTCTGACATCATAAAAGTAATCTAAACAATAAAAAAAAATGGGTATGTTGTAAAACCATATGTTTCATCTGTCTACAATGCACCTTGGAACTTTCAGCTTTAAATTTGGTTTGGGTAAAAAGTCATTTTTCATTCAAGCTAAATTACAAGGAAGGATACCTTTTGGGAATTTTAGCTTAAGTGAAAAAGAATTCCGCCTACTTTCTGACTCAGACATTGATCAAAACCTGCTATTGCAAACATAGCTAAAATCAGTGGCACGTGTTATTTTAAAACCTGTAATAAAATCTTAAAGTCGATGCATTGGACAAGAGTTTGAGTTTAACAAGCTTATTGGCCAAATAACATCATACAACATGAAGCTTTTCAAGATCAGCCAAGAAATGATAATATAACCATACACAAGGGAAAAATTATTTAACAGTGCATTACATATGGGAATACAATAGGCGCTTACTAGGTGATTGCAGATTATGCCAGCAATTAGTCTTCATAATAAAATACATTGATAACGATGTGGGCTCCCAACAGACACATTATTATATTCAATGACATACTAACACTCAATTACTAACTAATTTTCAACATAAATTGCTTTTTGGATTCCAATTTCTGAACATCAGCGTCCAGTTTATCAGGTGTGGGCATATCGCAAGGTGCTGGAGCAAACATACAAATCATTGTAGAAATTGGTTCTAATGCGATTGGTGGGCAAATCTCTAGAAAGTTATCAGCTTCTGGTTGTCAAAATTAGTGTATTTTAGGGGTTTGGGGAGGCAAAATCCTCAGCACCCCGCCTCTCCCCTAAAAATGTTTCATCTAAAGGTTGTGCTCTAGAGGAGTCAAGGGACAAATACTTTGAGGAAATTTCAGATTCAGCCTCAAAAGATTAGTGAGGTTTTTGGGATTTAGGTGGCAAATTGCTGCAAGAAAGTTTTCCAATTTAACCTTTAAAATAGGTGTGTTATGGCCTTAAAGGGCAAATTGCCCCCGGAAAATTTTCAGATTCTCTGTTCTAAATCGGAAAATCGTAGGGGATGTGAAAAAGGCATAACACCAAATCGCTTCAGGTTTTACCTCTATATAGGTTATCCTTTAGAAGATTTAGGGGGATATGGTTGGAGTCAACAGTGAAATTCCGCGACAATGAATCCTGTTACAACAATTTTTTGTTTATAACAAGCAAATTGCATTGTCCCAATTCAACTCCATACATTTTTATAGTGAATAAATTCCTTTATAATGAATTATACATGATCTGAATTTGTTTACAACGAATTTATTTTGGCTGTAGAGTGGTTTCAATACATCTCTACCTGCCCCAATATCACCTGTGCAGCATTATGGGAGATGAAACAGGTGTTAGACCCTGTTTTAGGACATCTATCCCCACCCCTATTCACATGTTTGGCGGTATCGGGGAAGGAGGGCAAGGTCAAAGAGGTGTTGGGCCCTGTCATAGGACATCTATTCACGCCCCATGTCACATGTGTGGCAGTTTTGGGGGAGGAGGGTGCTTATATAGAGAAGATGTAGCACTCTTTCCTCCACTCACTTCCTATATCAAATGTGTCTACTGTATATGTTTGGTTCTCTCACTGCATTCATATGGGTACCATTTAGCTTAGAAATCTAACTCTCATCTCTGTACCACCATCAAAACAGCCAAATCACCTCAGCTTAGTTTAGCAGGCTGTGCTAGGTACTATTGTGTTAAGAGACCTATCTCCACCTCTCAATCTATCTGACCCAAATTACTCAGTTTGGATACAACAAAATTCGTTTACAACGAATTTTTCTGCTGGTCCCTAGCACTTTGTTGTAATGGCATTTTACTGTATGTTGGATTTTCGAGGCATATTGCTCAAAGAAAATCTTCAGATTCTGCCTTTAAAAATATATTTGATTTTGATTTTTGGAGGCATATTGCTCCAAGAAACTTTTCAGGTATGGTTATATTGCTGCGAGGTAACAATCATTAGAAATCTAGACCTCAAAATGAAATCACAGTCAGAAATATTAAGATTCAAAGTAGACTGCTATATTTGTGTTTTAAAGGGATGTGGCATACTTTGCCTCAAGAAAAGGGAGGAATTCCATCTTTAATTTTATTGAAGTGTTCTTGAGCATATTTCTCCAAAATCTCTCTTTAAAATTGCGTATATAGGGCCTACTATGAGGAAGAATAGATAGTCTAGGTTACCTTTAAATTGTTTTGGTCTGTATTCTATATTTTAGGGGATATTGAGATATATTGGAAAGCTAATAACTTTGGTTCTAGTTGGAATATTTACAAAATTCTTTCAGCTTTAGAAAGCCCATATCGGCCCTAATGTCACTGTCGCTCTGCAGCTCTCTGTCGCACATTTTTTTGTGACATAGCGACAGCTGCCCACCCCTGTTTATCCCAAAGCACCTTGCCTCTGAAAAAGTGGACTCTTAGCATATACAAGGCATGTAGATCGGCTAACATTTAGTTGCACTTTAACATTGCTGCAGAGTGCACATAGTGGAACATATACATTATCTGAGTCCTTAGAGGCATCAAACATAATGCCAAGGATTCTTTTATTCCTTTTTACCTGTAGTAGCTTACATCTCTACCTTACATGTAATTCATGTACCGTTATATCAAGAGGGTCCCTAATCTGATAACATAATCGCAGGCAATGATTCTGCACAGTCTGCAGTTTACTCACCACAGGGTTAGGATTACATTTGTGTATAAAATTGGCAGGTTCAATAGCAGTTAGCACCATCTGTTTATATAATTTTACAGCAAGGTCAGTGTCAATATATTGGCGGATCCGTATCAATTGGTACATTTTTGATTGAAAAATATTTTTCAACTTATCCAAATGTTCCTTGAAATTCAGTTCTTTATCTATAAGGACCCCTAGATAATCGAAGGAGTCGACCACTTCCAAAAATACACCACCTATGCCCACCCCTGAAAGTTGACTTTTCATACAAGGCTGATTTATGTTGCTTGAATTTGAACTTGATCCTGGTTTCAGAGCGAGTTGTTCTTCTCCTGGGAACTGTGTCTACCCATGGATCGAGTGCATAAAATGCACCTTTTCAAAGAACAAGACGAAAAGACATCAATAAAGATCGTTATTTTGAATAGAGCCTACCAGTTGCTGATTTCAGATGTGTCTGATAAAGCATGATGTAAACCGATGTCACAAACAGATGTTTTACGTCATCAGATTAAAGACCTATGTCAGCACGAATTTGATCTTTTAAAAGATATAGTGCAACATAAACATGATTGATTATTGAATTTCTGTAATAGTAAATGGGATACTACAGAAGAAAACGTGTCTTAAGGTTTGTTCTTTATTATTTTGATCTGGCTCGCAACTCATGAAAATCAGGTACCTAAACATTCATGCACGGATGACATTTTAAAGGACAGCAATATATTTCATAACGAAGGGCGTTTCACCCTGATATTATCATGTATCATGCCGTCCCTCGAGGAATGCATCAACCCTGTAGGGTCTGCATGATGCATAAATGCACCAATGGACAGTGACTCACCAGGTCTGCAACCATGCATAATTCGAAAAGAAATAGTGCATGCAAAAGGGTATACATACGTCATATATCATATACCTTGTGTCATTTCCCTCGGTTATCAATATCAGTCAGCTGGGCCTAAGACTAACGCCCCGGTACCGATTTTGAGGGAGGGGCAAGGGGACAGACAGGGCCGTGCACAGGACCGTGCTGCAGCTGGTGTATGCCACTTATCAGTGTTATCAGTGTTATCACCTCCAGGGTCATCCTGGCACAGGGTCACCCTGAACACAACCATCCAAAACATGGAGCTGTCATCTCTTATACAGCAATTATGCTATATTGACACTGTCTGCATTTCATATCAGCCATTAGATATTAGTCTATACATTTAGATGGGTGAAAATGGCAATTTTTTCTTTATTCTATAAGTACAGTGACGAATCCAGGGCCTAGCCCCCCCCCCACACTACCAAAAGAAAGGAGAGGGAAAAAGGAGAAAGGGCGGAAAAAAGAGGGAAAAGAAAAGTGCCTAGAGGCCCAAAACCGGGACTTACGGTGCTCGGGCCAAATATGGTACCTCACCAAGTTTTGGGCCCCCCTCCTTCTAGACAATCCTGGATCCGCCACTGAAGTAGAAATATGGAAGTTTTTAGCCACCCCTCTTCTTAACCTGGAAACCTTAGTCGTCTCGCAGAGCGTGTACTCCCTCAGGTATCAGCCAATGCTGATATGACCTTCACACTACAGAATGTCAATGTATATTCAGGCTAACTACTTAATTAATTTATTGCCCCTTTGATCTAGATAAGAATCTGACTGATCTTGGGTGTGTATTGGGACTACCACAGGTATTATGTAACCTCACTCCTCCACCCTTAGTACATGTATAATACTCATATCACGGAGGTGCTCCTGAGCCACACTCCTCCCTCCTTTGACCAATGCCTCCATTGACCAATGAGCATAAGGTCCGGTCATTCAACTAAGGACCCGGTCATTATTATATGGCCGACTGTGCAGAAGCTGAGATCTGTCTGTAGAACACGGGCAGCCAGTCAGCCTGTAGTGTGGGTACGAACACGGGCAGCTAGTCAGCCTATAGTATGGGTACGAACACAGGCAGCTAGTCAGCCTATAGTGTAGGTACGAACACGGGCAGCTAGTCAGCCTATAGTGTGGGTACGAACATGGGCAGCTAGTCAGCCTATAGTGTGGGTACGAACACGGGCAGCTAGTCAGCCTATAGTGTGGGTACGAACATGGGCAGCTAGTCAGCCTATAGTATGGGTACGAACACAGGCAGCTAGTCAGGCTATAGTGTGGGTACGAACACGGGCAGCTAGTCAGCCTATAGTATGGGTACGAACACGGGCAGCTAGTCAGCCTATAGTATGGGTACGAACACGGGCAGCTAGTCAGCCTATAGTGTGGGTACGAACACGGGCAGCTAGTCAGCCTATAGTGTGGGTACGAACATGGGCAGCTAGTCAGCCTATCCTCCTCTGCCTCATGTCCACATGGGCATGTGTACATTTACACACAGGAGGGTGTTCACTGGTATATCCTTAGGGCCTTCCACCTATCATTTGTACCTTATAGCTTATGTGTAATCAATTGAATTACATAGATCCTGTTTCTATAGTAGGCTGTGCATGGCACCATTTGCATTAGTGTTTCTTAAGTTGCTCTCTCCGAAATAGATTAGTTTGAGTTCTATCTGAGCTCATTTTAGCCAACTGCCTAAACCCAAATAAATAAAACAAGAAGGGCCACTGTTTCTAAACCTTAGGATGTAGCTCAAACTGAGTCCCATCTGCTCCATTGATGAAGGCAAAATTGTTGCTTTTCAAACAATTCTTCCGCTAACCCTTATAGGTGGTCGGCACAACTTTAAATAAGTGAAATACACATGAAAACTCAGATGATTCATTTTATGATAGATGAGCTGAAATTCAAGGATTTGGATGGCACCATTGCATGAGTGTTTCTGAAGTTGTCCTATCCAGCTCTAGCCAATAGAGCATTAGAACAAAACTCAAGTTTAGAAACAGAAGCATGTTTTTGCAGGGTCTGCACTATTAGCTTTGCATTAGTAAACATGGATGGTGCCATTCAGCTACACAGTCAGGGCCATAATAGCAGCAAAGTTGGTTAGAAAACAAAAAAAATTACTTCCACCAATAGAACAGATGGAACTCAGTTTGAGTTCTATCCAAAAGTTTAGAAACAGTGGCACCTCTTGCTCATTTCATTTGAATCTAGGCCCTTGGCTAACACAGACTCAGATAGAACTCGAACTGAGCTATTTTGGATAGAGCAACTTAAGAAACACTAATGCAAATGGTGCCATCCAAACCAACTATTGAAACAGGGCCCTGGGTTCTGACAGCCAGGCAGGCCGGTCTCTACTCCAGCCCCACCCTACACCCTCGTATAACACACCAAGCAGCCGTTTCTGACGGGGGCATGGTAACTCAGCAGGGTGTTGCTCCTATAGTAAAAGGAAGAGCTGGCTAAAAATGCCCTTGTTTCCAGTCCTTTCTTTTCATGTAGCTATAACTTGTCCCTTTTGTTGCTCACAAGTGGTCATTCAAGTACAGTGTTAAAAAAGGGGGATTTGAGTAGGTACCTAGTTGGGAGAAGTCAGTCAGTATAATAAACTATAGAGCGTGTGACATGAGTAGGTACCTGGTAGTGCAGCTCTCTCTACTATAAACAAGGCAGGTGACTTTTCAGACTAATGTGGTGAGTGCAAGTACTTAGGTGAAGCAGTGCACGACTTGTTTAGAAAAGAGGGCACATACTCACAGCTCTTTTTACAATAGGAGCAACACCCTCCAGATCTCGTGTATCGAGGGAGGATATCTCCAAAGTGATTCCCTTGCTCAAGATATTTGAATATAATTTTTCGTCATCAGGTCGCTTTTACGTCATTTAATATCTGGATATTGCAATAACTAGATATATGTTCCAAACGAAACTGAAGCTAAGCCCATTGGTATTTCCATGCCTGGAAATCTCCCAGGTACCATGTAATACCGTGAGGTCATACACACCGTATACAACATTCCTCGTTCCATTGATGCCACTATCAACCCTTTAGAAAGTCCATGATACATTGGTTCTTCATCTGAATCTCTTTCCCTGATGTACAAAAAGAGTACTCGTGAGTAACTCACCATTGGCGAGTAACTCACCAAGCCTCTTTTCATGCATCATATCGCCCACCTGTGCTGATACATCACTAACTGTTCCGCATGATGCACCAATGCAGTGCTGTTGAGCAGGCTTTTGGTTAATAAGTCCACCCTAAAGGGTTAAGAACTTCCCCCTCCAGCATGCCCACATGATAATGCCCACATGACAATAGCACTTTGCCATAGTAAATACCTTTCTTGGTATCCTTGTCTGTAAGGAGCCTCCCACTACACACTGACACTCATGTCAACCAAAGAGCTCTCCCACATCCACCTTTCATGTTAATACCTAAGATATTGCTTCAAGGCGGGTACAGTTGGTTGGGTGGTTGGTTGGGAGGTGGCTTAAGCTTACCCCCCCCCATAAAGAAAGCACCACAGTGATAAGATATAATTATAAATATGTTTAAGGTATATCATTCTGGAGGTGCTTAGAAGGCACTTAGGGTGTAATCTCTGTTTAAATTCGTTTTATATCAAAATAAATGTGAAAGTTTTGTAATGATTATGGAAAGTTTCTGTCCACTTAAAGGTGTGCAAGAAGACCACCATTTAAAGTGGAGAAAATTCATCTAATATTACTACACAAGGACCAGGGTCATTTTGGTAGTTATTGTGGGTGGTATGAAACAAACAAACTGTATTTGAGGACTTATTGGATGGTGAAGTGACTGTTATATTTATAAGTAGGAGGGGTGTGGGCGTGTGTGGGATTTCTGAGCTTAACTATTTGAGTACTACAGATGTGATATCCATATAGTGCATGAACACTGTTATGGGCTACACCTCACATGTCATTTTTAAGGGGCAGTATATTTATGGTATTAATTTTTCATTTCTATGATGGAGCATCGTACTAAGATGCATGAATGTAGTGCTATCGATAACTCTGCAACGCTATGCATCACAATTACAAAATACCAGAATGAATTTGAAAAATCATGCAGTACCTGAAGGGTTAACATGTATTAATAAGAGTTCCTCCGGGTGTGCCGTGGAGACATCTCCAGGGGAATTGTGTGTGTTTGTGTTCGACTATTGTGGTTGGACAAGGGCCTTGGGATCAGCAAAAGCAGGAAAAAAGACCAAATCATGTTTTCCGCTTCACTGCATTGCTTGGGAACACCTATAGAACATATACAGGTCGAAGATCAAGGATATTCTATGATCTGTGATATGTGACTTGTAGGCTCACTGTAAAAACAAATATCATCGAAATAACGAAGGAATCCTCGTCCCAAAGTTCTAGATCTATTGTTATATTCACTTGTATATTTGTGTACCACCATACTCCTACCTGGGGCTTCTTCTCAAAACTACACTGGTTCCCTGTCATACAATTATGGTGGTTTTTCAGTTTTACGCGGATCCCTGGTAGATTCAACAGTTGTTTTTTTTTTACAGTGTTGTTCATAGGTGAGGGGCTCCAGAGGAAAAAAGGCCCCGTGAAGGAGTGGGTGGATCATCCTATTTGTTTAAATGATATGAGTTTACAAGCAGTTCAACCATAAAGAGTAGACAAATAAAAAGTGTCATCCATCAAATTCACATAGGGCATCATTTCTGCTTTGCCGATTGGAGATAAACTTCCTCATTGCATTCAAATGGGGGTATTGTGTTTCTTTGCTAGGCCTTTGATGTGACTGTAATGATGAGTTATAGTAGACAGAACCTAGAGATGTCTTATCAATAGTTTGACAACACGATTTATATAAAAGTAGAGCAGAGACAGTGAAAGTGAAAATAATGCTCAGATCTTGACAGCAAAGCTTACAAAATTATATAGGTATAGATGATAACCAGGTCGTATCACATGGTTTAAAATCAGGCTATCAAAAAGGCGTTATGCAGAGCACGCTTCTGCAAGATAGTTTGATACCCTTATTTTAGTCATCGATGCAAATCAAATGTCAGCACTCTATCTGTACCCCCCCCCCCATTCACATTCAAACCTTTTAAGGACGGAGGAGTGGTTAAGCCTTATTTGCCTTTAATGACTTTTCAAATATAGCCCCGGACAGTATTTCTCAATAGCATTTTTGAGAAATGCACTCCTGGCGATGTACCTTTCAATGCTGTATGCTTCCAAGCACCAGAACAACGCTACCTTCATAATACACTCCCTCAGCATATATCCCCGATATGCATCATAAACGTGTTCATGATGCATTTTAAGGTACTTTGCTATCATTGACAGGCGAGGCGATCCCATCACTGCCAGCCAATTTGTCAATATCCACACACAAATATCTCTGTGACAAAATCTCATCATAAAAACAGAGGCTACACCTTACCACAGGCACGTGTAGACAGACTAAGCCTCTTCTAACCATGTCTCAACATAGAACACAGTACTTAAGGACCAGCTATCAATATCATAAGGTATACAAACTAGCTTTAAGCTGCTACCTCAGCACTAAAGCCTCCATGTATGTCCATACATGCCTTTTTAGTATAGACACACGGTATGAGGGACATCAGTGGTGTCACCTAACGGGAGGTTGGGGAACCATTTCTGTGGATGTACAGCGCTGCTGGGGAAGGGGGGGGGGGGTCAGCTGTGTCCAAATTCCGGGTGAAATCTCAGGTGGCTTGGGATGTGGATGTGAATATAACCCAAAGTTATAGAAGTCTGGAGATAATTTCTAAACACAATACAACTGTATACCTGATGTCGCATCTGAATTTCCCCTGGGAAGAGCAGAGGAATTTGCAGCCATAGGGTTGTGCGCGATTACAGTCCTTTGAGAAATAGCCTCTGGACAGAGGATGGTTCTTTTTCAGGAAGGGATTTAAGGACCATTGTCTAGACACTTTGTACACAGTATCCAGTCTCTTCTAAGCCCTGGGAATGGTACATAAACCGGTATCAATATCATAGCCATAGAAGCTTTATGTCCAGACAAAGTGGTATGCAGGGACATGCATTGAAGACGGTTTCTGCATTGAAAGAACCCGGTCGTGGTACACTGCCAATCAGCGAGGGGACAATATGTTGATAGAAAAATAGAAATAAATTTATAAGGTAATGTTATCTGCCAGAATCTTTAAACCAAGTGATCGGTTTTGTACTGACTTCCGATTCTTCTGGAAGTCAAATAAGTATCAGTTGTAAAATCAGTTTGGAACTTAGATTGGCAAGGAATGAAAATCGTGATCGATTTGATGGTAATCGCAACATGAAGTTTAGCATTTACTATAAAATAAATACTAGTGGTTACCATGAAAGATTTTCCCTTTCCATGAGATAATTATTTTGAGACACATGAAATGACCATATCAGCCTAATCGTTTCAATATGAGAACTTTCTTTAAATATGATAAATTACCTCCTACATGCATGCCATGTTCTGCTTACCCATGAGCTTCTAAGAAGAGTGATACAAGACAGTTCTTTAATGGGCTTGATATCGGACCATGAGAATGTAAAAATCAATGAATCATACCTTGTAGCGTATCCCCAATCAGCAACGGAGCATTGGGCCATGCTTGTCCATGCATGGCCCATTATAAGCCGACATTGGCCCAATATAAGCCGACATTGGCCCAATATAAGCCGACATTGGCCCAATATGAGCCGACATTGGATCCATGTATCCTTGCTATCTGGGTCATGCATATATATGCTGCCATCCTTTACTGTAACTGTTTGTTTAAGGCCAAATGCATTTATAAAGTTTACCTACTTTGTGGTAATGTACGACCTGCCCTCATTTGAAGTCTTTTTCAAGACGAATTTAGTTTTCAGAGGGGAGGTGGTCCGACCCCTGTGCTAAAACAAGACCAAGGTTATCAGAATTGCACACATGTGTACCATACAGTTATTTCAGTTGAAGTAAATATTCTCTATCTTCAGAAAGGGGCCAATGGTCTCAATATTAATGCTGTTTGAAACAATACACTGTGCGAAAAATAAGCTTGGGGCCCTCTAAAACTGATGAGGTAGTGATAAAAATCTGTAAATCTCGGCCCATTTTTCGACTTTGAGTGTCCATACATTAGAAAGTGCTTGATGTAAAACCACAAAATATAGGCATTTTTCTCTTAAACATGAAGTAAACAGGCATAGGATGAGACTGAACAAAGGCAAGATTGATAGACGATTTCTTTTTAGAGACACTGCAAGGTCTATAAAGACACTAAAACATAGAAACTAGCATAGAGAAATTAGGGAAGGCAGAGTATGTCCAGACTGACCATTGCAGACCGGAGCACCTGAGTTGGCTGTCTTCCATTTGTCTGTCTGACCTCACACCCAGTTCACCTGACCATGCCAATGGACCCCCCCCCCCCAACCAAACCACATCACGTTAAGGGTCTAATCATACCTACAGGTGAAATGTGAGGTATGATGCACCAATGCAGTGCTGGCAAGTCTACACACCAGCACTGTATTAATGTATTATGTCAACCCTTCTGTACCAATTAACCCTGTGGGGTGAGCACGATGCATGAATAGGGCCATATTATAAGATTTAGCCTACAAATGGACATGATGCATTAAACCACTCTTCACCCCTTAAAGGTTTAATTTCTAATACCATCCCAGCAGGTCCCAGTCAATGGGTATAACGTACAGGGATGTCACTCAGCCAAAGTGGACACTGTCAGTTCCAGCTAGAGACAGCCTTCTGGGGGAAGCCTGGCAGCCAAAGGTATCAGGAAGCCTCAGGTTTGGCTGAGGTCTTCCAAAGTGTCAATAGGAGATAGGCCTTAATCAGGGGCTAAACCTTTATGGTTTGATATAGATGATGTTAATGGTAAGTAGGCAAGCAAAAAGGATGAACAGTGTGCTCTCTCATGGGGTATTCTTTTTGTGATTGGCTGCTTTTACTGGTGAATAACTCCTCAGCGCCCACTTTATGCATCATCTATTCTTGCCAATTCATGGTGTATCCCCCCAGATGCAGCGATGGTGAGTTACTCACCATTGGTGCATCCATGCATCAGGACCTTACAGTGATTAGTCCTGGCTGTCCTTAAAGGGTTAATACCTGTATACCTATATAGCTATGTCCTAGTCAATGTCCCCTCAGTATGGTCAGTTCATAAGGCCCTCAGGCCACATCCCAACCAGGGCCAAGGGCAGGTAGGTATAGGTAGTTGGGTCAGTGGCTATGCCATAGAGACTACCAGATGCCAGGGGGCAGGTATAGTCATTTCTTTTCATACCACTGACCACCATGATCATGGCCTACAGATTGTATTTATACATATATACTTATTAGCATACACCAGGGTCCCCTCACACTCCAGAGTCCATTCATTCAGTGCCCAGCCAGGTATGTCTGCAGCATGTATGTATATGTCTCCCCTGTGGGTAGTAACGTGTGTCTTTTTGTACACCATACATGTCACTGACTGAGAGTATGACGGCTCCTCCTCTCTCTATGTCAGCCTATACACTACATGCACCGTATACCCCCCAGCCACTCTCCACCAACGCCATCTAGCGCCATCCATGCAGCCGCCCAGGGGCAGCTCTGCGCATGTGCGCGTGCTGTGCTGACTTCCGGTGAGGGCCGACGCGCGGTGCAGCTTGGGAGCTGAGTAATGGAGGAGGTGGGGATTGAGTGAGGAGGGGAGAAGCAGGAGGAGAAGTAGAGAGGAGAGGCACTGGAGAAGGTAAGGTGACAATAAGTTAAGTAGGAAAACTCTTACAGTGAACATTAATAAGGACCAGGGATCATTCACTGGAGGAGGACGCCCAGACCCTCAGCATTCAGACCAGGTAGGCATATCACTCTATATAGATATAAGCAATAACATACACTCCAGGGTATTGTTCACTGTATATGACCTCTATGGTCACTCCCAGACTATCAGTCACTGCCAGGCACGGCGCAGTGCACCGTGTGTACACATAGGTTTATTACTTCAGGTACACCTTACAGGTGAAGTTTATGATTCATATCTCCATTGTGTAAAAACAGAATTTTGATATTTCTACCATATCCCTAGCTTCTTGTGGTTTTTACCTAGGGTGAGTATATATAACCATAACTGAGAGTGAAGGGAAAAACCCTTTATTCTCGAGGGGAATCAAATGCCATGTGTGAGATTATCAGTTTTTGTTTGAAATTATGAAATGTACAGCTTTATAATAATGTTCCTAGGAAGAAAAGACACCACTTTTTAAACACTTCAAATTTTATTCATTAGTGAAATAGGTATGGAAAAGGCAAAAAAACAGTATAAACTGACTTGCAATTGAAAGAGAGGGTGAAGGGTAATGATGTTGGTTGTAGGACCATGTGGGTATGGTGGAAGGTCAATGTGTTCTTATACTATATATCATAAACACTTTCATTAAACCAAAGGTAAAATATGTGGGCCAAGATAAGGGCTTGTGGCATTGAGAAGTCCTAGAGATATGATAAAATGCTATATCTCCAGATCTATGAGTAGTATTATATCACAGTTCCACCATATATAACATACCTCTCTTCTTATCTAAGCAGGAGTATAATAATTTAATAAAACGATATCACTTAAACTCTTATAGTTCAGACATCTCTACTCATAGGTTTGAGGAGTGAGCTCCTTAGTTAGTTATTGTGAATGTTGTAATATTAGGACTGGACTATTTGACATTAAATTTGATATCAAAAGAGTGTAATAAGTAGGTATATCAATGGCACTTGAGTAAGTAACATGATGGCAAAACTGAAATGTATAATACTTGAGACAGCTGGCAAATATACACTCCAGAAATTATAAGACATTTCGATATACTCTGCGAAAGCCGGGGACTTCCACTATTGTTCTTAGGCAAATACTTAACTTCAGAAAAGTATAATACTTGAGACAGCTGGCAAATATACACTCCAGAAATTGTAAGACATTTCGATATACTCTGCGAATGCCGGGGATTTCCACTTTTGTTCTTAGGCAAATACTTAACTTCAGATGTATGCCGTATCTAAAGGTGTGGCTCAAGGAATAACAAAGGGGTCTAGTTTCTCAGTATGGTCCTTCGGGAAGTATTGACCTTCTACTTCAAATGAGAAAATTAACACCACTAATCCTCATTTAATTAAGATTGATAGAATATACAGATAAAATATGGTGTACTGGTTGGATATTGCAAGGTGACAATTCTTTTTGAATCGTATACAATACACACCACGTTAATTAGAGCATGAAAGGATGATGAATATAATTACTTTGAGTTAAAGCCATATATTTCATGGTCACATCATGAAATAAAAACCGAAAAATGTTATTTATGGTATAGCAGTACTTTGTAATACATGCGCACACAGTACAATATCCATTGCTACTAGAGCCCTGTATAAAAAAAGATGTCATCAAAATAACAACAGAATCCTTGTCCCAAAGTTATCAGAGATCCACCGATATTGACATTTTCACATATATATTCCTTGTAATACCATACTGCCACCTGGGGCTTCTAGTCAAAACTACACTGGGGCGTAATTCATAACTTCGAAAGAAGATTCTTTCATTGAAATGATCAGATAACCATGATCATTTCATAATAATATTTTCACTGAAACGAAAATTTTTCATGGAAAACGTTTACAATTTTCATGGTAAAAATCAACACAGCATGTTGTAAATTGTATCAAAATCATCAATAGTCTGTTTTCTCTCTCACAAACCTAATCATTTTCAAACAAAATCTTTACTTTATACTTCTTTAACATATGAATCGCCATCCGGGCCCACTGCAAATCAATTGCAGTGGTTCACTCTTAAGTTTTATGAGGATTCCTGGAAGGTTCAACATGTGTGACAGGATCTGCGAAAAAGGCCCTTAGCGCAGGGTGCATTAGGGTCCCTATTCCCAGTACATGTCACATGTATATCTATAGTTATTTCTTAGCGTGGAGATAGAATGACAAACTGAATTTAATCCATGAAAATCTGACCTTTGATCTAGGTCCAAGTACTTTAAAATTACTCCCTTTAAATACAGGTGGTAAAGTTTATGTACCGTGAAAACCTAATTCATGCTGCAACGATTTATAGCTTACATGCCCATGACATTTAAAGTTGGCCAAAACATAATGGTCATATGACTCTAGATGCGCTATAGAATGTTCATAGACTCAGTGTGCGTCTTATATGCACGATCTTATACGTGGGATTTATTTTGATATCCCTGCCGATAACATATATGGCCATTTTGAGTCTATAAGACCTATAATGTCGTCAGGAATGTTGAAATAATCTCCTGGGGATGAAGATCCGCATACATCCAGGGATGGACGGGAAAGCAGTGTCAGAAGGCACGTGTAATGCTAATGCTCACTGTGTAATCCCTTAAGAGCTGCATATTACATTAATAAATTGTGTCTACTGGTGCTTATGAATGGAGCCCTGGGGCTTATTCCTAAACCCTGACGATCTGCAACTGAGGCCTAAAAAAGGAATTTGTTTCCAGCTTGTTTTTTTGTTGAGATATTTTAAGAGGAGAATTTCCATGATTTCCATTTTTCATAAATGTTTATCTATTTTTTTACGGGTCTTGAGTCAATAGTTTCATAAGGCATGTCTTTTCCATATTTTTCACTTTTTTCATATACTTTTATTATTTCTACAGTAAAGTCAAAGAACCTGGCATATCTGACCGTACATTGGTATGCAAACTCAAAAAGAATTAAAAAAAAGGAAGTCCGACCTACCTACCCTAGCTGTTGAGCTATGTAACTGGAAACACACATTTTTCTTTTTGCCTGAATGCCAGGCGATCGTCAGCCTCCATCATCCAGTCCCTAGAGTGGGACTGGACCAATCCTTAAATGAATGCAACACTCTCTTCAAAAATGATCCAGGATGCTGGATCATTTTCTCATAAGGCAGTGACCTCACTTATTGGTGCATTCCTCTACATGTGCCAATGAATAGTCACGAAAGGCGCTTGTTCCACTGTTATTTATCAATGCTTCAATTCTTCTGATTCAAACATCCTGCTAGTTAGGACTAATCCTTTTTTGATAGATTCAGGTGCAGGTATCCCTTGGTCTGTGTATACAGATACATAGGTTCAAGTGTTGTTGATGGATTTATTCCATTCCGTACCTACAACTGTGTTCTCAATGTCCAATGAAAGGACGATGTCACATGCTACGGTGCAATACCTAAAACATCTTATCATCAGTGGTACGACCCTAAGGATATTTTTTACAAAACATCCTATGTTCACCAAATAGCTCTACGTTTACCAGAATACCACTACGATCCCACAATCTGACTTATTTAAATACATATACAGCATTGAACAGGGCCAACTAAACCTAACAACACTGCACCGACTCGAGCATTATCTTTTCTTTTTCCTCAATTTTGAAGATTAGGGAGTGGCAATTTTTAATAACAATGGGATGGTGGGTTTTGGGGATCAATTATTTCTGGTGAGAGGGTTAAAAAAGACCCCTTTTCAGCAAAAAAACGGGGGTGGGGTCCAAGAAACCTTTGGTACACACATAGAAAAATCACTACCAAACCTCTTTTCTCAAATGTAAGAGGGCCCTCAAAAGAGAGGCCTGTTATATGACTCCTTCAGATTAGGAGGCTTGAGAAACTTAGTAAGAACTATGATTTACTGAGGCTACTAGTTATTTCAGACATGTTTATGAATCCTTTTCTTACGAGTAAACCCTGAGTCTGGGCTACATTTTATTACACTATATACTACGCTCCTATATATATATACTCAGTGGAATCCCTTGCAAAGCTTTCCACACAAAATCAAAGGTCTTCCTAGCAAATCCCATTTGATATATTCCACTTAAACTCTCTTTGCATCAGCTAAGTCTAAAGGAAGGAAGTCCAGATATCTTAACAAGAAAATGGTGTCCTTAAGAAGTTGGAAAATTTTCATGGGAAAAAGGCACGTATTATTATGCAAGCATGACTGAGTTGGACGACTGTTCTTGTCTTCTTAGGTCACAGGAAATAGCTCTGGTTCTTGTCACTGGCCAAACCTAAAGGTCATGGCACTGCATTGCCACCTATGACTGACTGATATAGACTGACAAGAAATGTCGTCTAAATAACGGCGAAATCCTTGTCCCAAACTTGCCAGAGATCCATCATAATTTTGAAAGAGGTTCCTTGGAACATCATACTGCCACCTGGGGCCTCTTGTAAAAACTACACTGGTTCACTGCAATACAATTACAGTGGTTCACCCTTCAGTTTTATGAGGATCACTGTTACATTCAACAGTAATATTGCCACTAAACTCCTTAAGGGTCATCTTAAATGTTAAACATCACGACGGTCTTTGAACTCCACATTATGTTAAATGCGGTTTAATTGTTGCCATTCGGGTTAATTGCTATTACTTCAGTAAGGTGGGGCCAATGTAATCATCTCTTCCATTATTCAGTATAAATTTATTAACATTATATTCAGGTTATCTAAACATGACCTTTGTATTTGTAATCATCTACTACTTTCAGATTATGGGTAGGATTAGGGAGCAAAATTTGAATGATATTACTTGTTATTTCTTTCAGAAAGTACTGATGCGCATAAGTTGACTCTGCGCACGAGGCCCACCTGGGGTTTGCATATTATTTTTTTGTCAATGGAAAGACAAAACTTTGGTGAAAAATAATCTGCTTTCGGAAGAGTTTTAGTCAAAATAAACCCTTGGTTTTGGAGATTTCCCTAAAGAAACCAAGGATGAAGTACTGCTCTTGCCAAGAACACATGTGTATGCTAAAGATATAATATGAAGGGGGGGGGAGGTTGGTCTGCAAATGCGACCTCTGCTTTTGACAACTTTTGACATCTTATGAGCTCTTTGGTGGGTATATATAACGACTCATTGGACATCCATAGTTAGTTCCCATGTTTATATCAATTGTTGGACAGATTTGATTATTTCCGAAATAATTTGCCACCATAGGACCTTCACAATTATATAGTGCTGTTGAGAAGACCCTTTATAATTGTAATAATTCAATGGATCTCTAACCCCCCCCCCCCGACTAAGAACATGGGTTTTACATGGACAATGCTATAATCTATAGTGTAATAAATAAATATAATTATAATGGCCCTCATAAACAAGTATTGATTTAAGAGACCAGAGTACAGAACACTTAAACCAAAATCTAGGGATTGGAGGGGAAAATTAAAGTTCTTAGTTCAAATCCCGATGTAGCACTGAGTAATCGGTCTTGATGAGAAACAATTTGTTCTTCTGTTGGCCTCATGTATAAGACTTACATGGGAGTGAGCTGTGGTTTCTTAAGAAGGACCCTGCAAAGTTATTTAGAGGAATACAGGGGCTGTATCTAAGCCTTTTGAACAACAGTGTGGAATTCCCAACACAAACAATAGGTGTCACTCATAATGCCTATTGCCCATGGTGTGCATGGCTGCCGTTTTCTGTTCTATAGAATCAGACGAGGAAGCTTAATCTCTCCAAAGACACTATACGGCATCTGCCTGTATAAGCACCGGGTCTTAAATAAGCGCTGGTCTTGAATTAGCATGGGGGTATACAGGGGTTTTGAAATTGCAAAATGCACTATAATCTCAGTCTTGAATAAGTGCTTGGCTTGGTTAGGCGCCATGATATAGCCTGGCTGAAATAAATGAGCACCCGTGCGCTTACACATGCTAATGGTAGATTGTGTTTCGATTCCTCATGTTCTAGTCGGGCCATTCTAAACATGCTACGGGTGTTTTTTTTTCTCATGCCGTTTGTATCAGAGACATCCTGTATCACTAGATCATATTCTTGTAAAACAATTGTCTGGCCTCAAGTAGTACCCAGAAAACCCTAAAGTGGCAATTTTTGTAATAGAGAGCTTAAAATTGCTAAGTAGACTAACATATGACCAAATATGCCCTGTACAAAATTTTGGACCTTTACCTGCACCGTGTCCAGAGATATGAGGGATTGCTTACCTTCCTACATGTAGGACAGTAGGACTTAGGACTGCTGTCCTTTGAAATTTGAGTTCTTTTGGTTGCCATGGAAACCACAATTCCTGTATGAGAGTGCCAGAAACTGACAAATAGGGTTATATATATGGCCATTTATGTCATACAAGAAATTCCAAAGCTTTAGCTATAGCGGATCTAGAGATTAGCACCATCTTACATGTAGGACAGTAGGACTTTAGGTGTCTGTCTCCTCTGAAAAGGTCCAAATCTTTACCGGAAGGTAATTTCCTAAGTAGTAGTTGTTTTGGGACATGTGTGTAATGTCCTAAAATTACCTAAGAATACCCGTATGGAGCATTTTTGGAAGCCTTGGGCCTAGAACTATAGGATGTAACATTTTACTTCCATATCTGTTAAGTTTACTTGTGGATATAGACCTCTTCCCATGATGTAACATAGGTGTCCTATATATGTACGACAGTAGGGCTACCTGGGCCAAGCCCACTGAAGTAAACACTTTATGCTCCTATTGCACAAATAAAGGTAGGGCCATGAAATTCAGTGAATAGAATAATTGAGATAATCATTAGATTTGACACAACATTTATTTGTAGCATATCACAAGGACACCAATCTAGATGCAGTTACTAGATACTTATGAGTTCTCTGACATGAACCAACGGATACCATATCTGACCTTAAAAAGTGCCCAGGGGGTTAATTCATAACTGTGAAAAAAATATTCTTTCATTGAAATGATCAGATTGACATAGTCATTTCATGCTGAGAAGAATACTTTCATTGAAACGACAATCTTGAAATCACGAACATTGTGTTGACCAATTTGACCTTTTTTCTTTTACCATATTTGACCCTATTTGTCCTATTTTAACCATATATTTGACTTAAATTGTCCTTTCCTAACCCATTTTAACCTATGACCAATTTGAACTATTCTAACCTACTTTGACTTAATTGATCTATCTTTGACCAATTTTACTTATTTTAACGACATTATTTGACTTAAATTGACCTATCCTGACCTACTTTGACCTGATTTGACCTACTTTTGACCAATTTAACCTACTTTAAAACTATTTCACCTAATCTGACCAATAATAACTTATTTTGACCTAATTTGAGCCATTTAACCTACTTTTGACCTTTTTCACCATATTTGACCTACTTTGACCTAACTGACCTACTTTAAAATAATTTGACCTATTTTTACCAAATACTATCCTAACCTACTATGACCCACTTTGACCTAATTTGACTTAGTTGACCTACTTTTGATCATTTTTTTCTTATTTGAACCCACTTTCACCTAATTTCCCTACCTTTGACCAATTTGACCTATTCTAACCTACCTTGACTTAATTGACCTATCTTTGACCAATTTTACTTATTCTAACCATATTTGACCTACATTGACCTAACCTAACCTACTTTGACCTTATTTGACCTACTTTTGACCAATTTTACCTATTTTAAAACTATTTCACCTAATCTGACCTACCTTAACTTATTTTGACCTAATTTGAGCCATTTAATCTACTTTTGACCTTTTTCACCATATTTGACCTCTTTTGACCTAACTGACCTACTTTTGAATAATTTGACCTATTGTAACCATATACTATCCTAACCTACTATGACCCACTTTGACCTAATTTGACTTAATTGACCTACTTTTGATCATTTTTTCTTATTTAAACCCATTTTCACCTTATTTTTCCTATTTTTGACCAATTTGATCTATTTTAACCCACTTTCACCAAATTTGACCTGATTGACATATTTTCAACCAATTTGACCTCATATAGTGGAATTGACCTATATTTGTTTTTTTCTGACCTATTTTGATCCCATTTGACTCCTTATGACCTAGTTTCACCCAACTTTCTCAAGTTTGACAGCAGCTACTTGGTGTGGAACCATCCATCAGTTATTGTGTGAGGGAACCAATAGCTACCCCATAGTTGCTAGTATAGACTTTGTTCATTTAGAAAGACATAGAGTGCACCATGTAATGCTAAAAGATACCTGTCACAAGTTGGTTTGCATGAGTTGACACCTTGACAATTTGACAGCAATGAAATAAAATTAACTTTGAACATTGATTTTGGTTTTGGACTCTAATTTTTTTTATGAAAGTCAACTCTTTGCTGCAACTTCAACTTGACCCTTGTGGGCCACTGTAGATAACAACTTTAATGGTATAAATCAGTAAAGAACGATTAAGAGTTCTTTTTCTCACAAACCTGATCGCCTTCAAACATAATCATAATTCTTTAACATATGAATCGTCATCAACATCTAGAAAATTAGTCTTATAAGAGGGTAGTACTTAAGAGTTTAATACTAATAATAGGCTCACCAACGCGAAAGAGACCGGTCATTTCTAGTTTAGAAAACAGCTGAGTAAGGGGAAAGGAGTGGTGGCAGGTAGGGTGAAGACACTTATATAAACATGTACATGTGTATGTAGTATTTAAAGTTGGTAATCCGAAAATACTATTTTTATATTTATGCCTAAATTTGTTCCAAATACCGTAGAAAGCAGAAAATGAGCACAATGAAATTTGACACAATGTTTATTCATAGGAGATCACATGGACAGCAGTCTAAATGCATCTACTAGATACTTATAAGTTTCCCCATAAACATCCATCATATGATTTATGTATACACTAACATTTACCGCATTCAACCTAACAAGTGCCTAGACTGCTTATAAAGTTATTCTTATCATACTTTTGTACTTATTAGTTTTGTAAGATTGTGTTAAAAAAAGGTCATTTATAGTCTAGAAAACAGCCAAAAATGGGGGGAGGGTTACAGGATAAGGAGGATACTGCACACGATACTGTAACTGACACACCTTATATCATAGCGAGAGTCATTATTATGCTTATGCCCTTGTTTCCAGTACTTTGTTTTCATGTAGCTATGACTTGTCCCTTTTGTTGCTCACAAGTGGTCATTCAAGTACCGTGCTAAAAAGGGGGATTTGAGTAGGTACCTAGTTGGGAGCAGTCAGTCAGTATAATAAACTATAGAGCATGTGACATGAGTAGGTACCTGGTAGTGCAGCTCTCTCTATTGTATACAAGGCAGGTGACTTTTCAGACTAATGTGGTGAGGGCAAGTACTTAGGTGAAGCAGTGCACGACTTGTTTAGAAAAGAGGGCACATACTCAGAGCTCAGAGCAACACCCTCCTGATACAGCAGTGTGTTCCGTCTCTCTGCTATGGTCAGCCCTGCCAAACACATTTTTTTGTGAGAGGTGGAGAATTCCTTGATTTGTAAAAGTATTGCTAAGTGTACATCATGCAGAAAATCACTGACAGCTAGATATGATATCAGGAGATAAGCTGCTGATTGTTCACAAAGAGAAGAAATGGAGTCGCAATGACTCCAAAATGGGAGTCCAGCTCCTATCACTGAGGTGACCCCCTTTGGGACTCTCGAGTGACTCCGAAAGATTAAGGAGTCCTCCAGCCTTGACTCCCTTCATAGGGAGAGTCGAATGGCCCTGATGCCATATAAATAGAGTGTCAATCAGATGGGACTCTATCACGGAATAGAGTCATATCTAGCAGACTCCATACAGAGAATAGATATGGAGTCACTGTAACTCTGAAATGGTTGTCTTGAAATAGGGAGTCAAAATGTTTAGTCCCTAGGAATACAGTTAAACTTATTGGGCTTTATACCATAGTAGGAATTTGTCTTGTCCATCTTTTGTTTGTACTTCACCTTAGTTATCCACTTAGTTATCCAAGTTAAATTTATTATGACCATGGAGACACTGTAAACACTTTGAGTTGAGATTGTATCCACAAAAATGGTGTATTCGCAGTATTCCAGCCTTTGTTTACTTATCTCAAAAACTTGAGCATATCCCCTTCTATTTAATGTGTGAAAAATTGCTAAATGAGTGATAACCTGAAGCCAACTCCTACCACTCCTCCAGATGACTAGCTATGCTCATCATCAAACCAAATGAATCACCATATGATGAGCAAAATTGCACAAACAGCATTGTGGGGCCCTCTAGTAGAAGCACTGAGAAGCACTGGCTGGCTGAAGCTCCATTTCAAAGCTAAGTTAGAGAGTCATGTATTGAGTCTCTTTCAATTAGTTTGGCTCCATTCCCTCCCTCTGTATTGTGATAAGTAGGTCAAACATTGCAGGGAGTCAATTAGGAGTCAGCTGAGTTAGACTCCACTTTGAGCTCTGTCCCCTGTGACTACCTCTCCTGGAGTCCACCAGGCTGTGACTCTCATTCTATGGGAGTCAATTCAGTAGGATGCCATACTGCAAACATGGTGTTCAGCAGTTAGGAGTCTATCAGCCATGACTCCTTTAAAAGGGGAGTCAATATAGAGTCCTGCTCAGCTGACCCCCAGTTTGACTCCATTCCAAATGATATGACTCCATTTCTTCTCTCTGTGTTGGGACCTGTATTTCATGACACAGATGATTACTACCAGGTTAAAGAGCATAGAAGCTGACCCCATCAGCATCCGTGAAATGGTAAAACAGTCGCGGGATTAGTGACATTCTGAATGTATGGTATCTAGTAAAGTGTGGACTATGTGATTTAAATTGCTACCCTTAAAATGGTTCAATCTCAGAGTCCTAACTTATATACGACAATATGAATGTCTTGAATTTCATTGTGATTCCCCTTGTAACCCTCCTGGGGCTTTTCCAACTGTCCAGTCTGGCAAAGATTATGATTATGTCTTGACCTGTAGATGGAATGATTTCTTCTATCAAATGTTGTTGGAAGTGTTTTTTTTGTTTGTTATTTTTTTCATGAATCAGTACTCACTGATGTGTTGATTTGCACGTTTGTACATCCATAGATTGTCCCAGTGTCTATGATTGTCCTGAACTTTACACTTGGATCTGCACTTGCTCCTTTGGTGTGACTCCGGCTTGCATGAGCTCCTCTCTACAGATTGCAGTTGCTGCTATAAGTAAATAGCAACGGACTGAATTTTAATTCCATGTTATATGATACTATCTTGTGTACCACAATGGTACGTTTGAGTTCCCTGGCAAGTATAACATTTTGATATCCCAATACTATGGTCCTTTAATGAGACCAGTGCCTCAGTGAGATGCATTGGTTAATGCTCAAGATTGATTTAAACACCTCCATTCAGTCAGTGCTTATTTGAGAATGGTGCCTATTTGGAATTATTCACTGATGACAGTGTACTGACCTTATTGCTTCTTTACCTTCACTTTATAAAGATAAGCTCCCTTAGGGCTTATCTCCCCCCTAACCTAACAGCTATTCCTTTATTTTGGGACTCTTACCCCTGTGCCCAGTCAGTACTTCTTGGAATGGTGTAGGAGGGCTGAGGCTAAGATCGATGCAATCTTAGTGCTGGCTAGGAAATGTGAACGCAGTCTAATCTTAAGATCACTTAATAGGATAAGGTAGAATAATTCCTAAGATCGCTGAGGTTGCGATTTCTATAATACATTGTTTTGCATATAATGCATAGATTGCAGTTTACCACTGATTGGCGAATAAGCTCTAAATGCATTACATCTTATCAGAAATATCTATAATGCAAAAAAAAAACAAAAAAAAACACACACACAAAAAAAACAGTTTTGTAAAAAAAGAACCAAAGAAATGTGATGTCCTTATTGTAAAATTGGTTCTAGAGGGAATCTTTGAGCTCTTTCTTCATTTCTGAGTTCCTGAAGGAATTTCCTAAAAGGGAACGTGGCAAAAATTCACATTTTGAATAATGGCGTGGTTTTCATGGCAACCATAAATTGGCATATATGCCAATTTTCTATGTTGCCATGGCAATGAACATTCCTAGTGCATTCCAAAAATAGGATTCCCCATCAGAAATTGGTATATAGCATTTTTTGACATATCAATTTTGTCAGTGTTTGACCCATATACTACCCCCTAGTGGCCAAAGCCAGCACTAAAAATCCCCCCTGGGGGTGCGTTTTCGCCGTTTGCGCGTTTCCCCATTGGCCAACACTGGATTGCTTAAATTAAGGTAGCCTTCATCTGGAGGCCTTTATCCCAATGGGTTGACCTGTTTATTGGTCTACGCATAGCTATAATCTCATTCTTGTGGTGTATAGGCTTTTGTGGCATAAAGCCATTTTCAATAGAGAATTATACTATCTTATGGTGCAAAGGCAATTTTACACATACCAGGCACAGCTTACCGTAATGCCTTGTATAAGCGCTTGGATTTTAAACAAGCAACGGTCTCAGATAAATCTACGGGGGTACAGTATTGAAAACAATCATAAGCTCTAAAAACAGTATTTAAATCAGGCTTGGTACATTACACTCATAACACCATGCAGTCATCTACACACCTAAACACTTACTGATCCAAGTGTTTAGGCTTTTAGGTTTAAACACATCTACATTGTATGTGTTTAGCTTTAAACATATGCTCAAAAGATAAACATCTTAGGTGTTTAACAGTCAGCTGGCGATGATAAATGAAGGTATGGAAATGGTAAAGAGAGGATAGCACAACATTTCTAATTTCATAAAAAAGACTTTATTTATTTGTCTTTTTGTTTGTTTTATTTCTTAAGTGTGTATTCTGATGTTTCAAAGATTTTAAATTGATTATAACAAAAGCTATAGTAATTTCGGATATAACAGATATGAAATCTACTCTATAGAAGTTGAAAAAAAAGTTAAAAAGAAACATAGACCTCTGTGTGGTTGACCCCACCCCTACTATTGAGCCTGTGATTTTTGGCTATGAGACCTTCCACTTACAACCTGACCTTCCACTTACCAACAGACGCCATATACACGACACACACCCCTCAAAGTGGTACTTTTTGGCTATGGCACCTTCCACTCACTAGTTAACGGACACTCTGTACACGCCCTACACCCCTCAAAGTGTTAGGTTTTCTCCCTGACACCTCCTACTCACTAACAGATGCCTCTATAAGGGTTCCCAAGGTTGCCAACGTTTGAGAATTGAAATGTGAGGAATATTGGTGAATATATCATAAATGAGCCTAGAAGTGTAACAAAAAAGAAATAAGGCCCAAAAAACGTTGTGTTCATGCATGTTAGGAAGGTAGTGATTTTGTTTGAGAATTGAAAGTCTGGCTGTAAACTTTCGCACCTTTATAAATTTGAGTTACGGGATTGTATAAAAACTCCAAAATTTTATAATTGCCAAAAAATCAGCCTCAGAGGCATGATGCAAGGGAGGAGGGGGTATAGGGAGATAGGGGTGCCCTAAGAGGCATGATGCATGGGAGGAGTGGGGTATTGGGGGTATGGGTGGCTTAAGTAAGGCACTAAACTATTTTTCGAAACTTTATTCTTTTGATTTTATCTATTTAGAGATGAAAAGAGCTAATAAAAAGAAGTGGATTGCCTTTTAAATGAAGTCTTTATGCCAATTTAAAGAGAAATTATGACTGGTTAAAAATGTCAAGTTGAACTCATAATTCTACGATAGTTAAAAGTTTAAGTAGGATCCAAATTTGTGATCAAGCAAGTTGAATACAAGAGAATGTAGTTCAGTTATATCACTATTTTTGATGATTTTCTTTTTTGAGATGCAAGATTATGCCTAATATTATGGATATTGATGCATATTATCTCTGTAAAATAATTCAAAATTGTTTATTTAAGATTCAAATCCCCCCCATTTTAGCGGTCATCAAGAATCACCGCAGAATTGTAGGGTCCTCTCTGAGAGCTTTCATAATTTCCCTTTGAAATGACATAAAGACTTCATTCAAAAAGCAAATCCTCTTCTTTTTATCATACCTATTCATTGCACAATAGATAGAATGCATGGGCCACTTGAGCAAGTCTCTGAGTGAACCACACATCAAAATTTTGTGGCTGTCTCTCAAACATCCGGGGGCACTTTAGAAAAATTAAATCTAAACACTTTCTGGACCATTTTTAACCAGAGAATGCATGCAAACCATTATTTTTTTTATGTGCCATGCCATCTTCATATCATGAAATGCTTTTGCAATTTTGGTTCAATTTAAGAGTGGAGAATGGTTTTGTTCTCTGTACCTGATCTTAAATTAAAAATGTACATCCAATAGATCTCTTCAACCCCTTAAAAAATGGTACCTTGGTTGACCTGATACTCCTATGAATATCTTCAAAATCAATTTGGAAAGACAAGTGAGGTTACAGCAGTGCATGATCACAGTTTTCACACCTGCACTGGCAGACCTGCACACAGCAGATAGGTCAGTGCCTACTTAAGGGGCATGCTGCATCGGAGGAGGTGCAGGAGGAGTAGGTAGGAAGTTAGGGGTGGCCCCTTGTCATTTCTAAACAGGAAATTCCCAAATTTACCCTAAGTACATACTTTGAACTATTTTATCTTAAATTATGGATGACCAAGGAGAGCAGGTACCACCTTCTTAAATATATTAAATCATCAATCATCTATTATAGGTCCATCCCTTCCCTAGATACACTATACCACATATTTTCATGAATACAAATGTATCTACCTGATGGTACCACCAGTGCTACATGCACCACTGGTCATTTATAACTGACACCTATTGTCCTTGACTACCAAGGTGTGACAAGGTAAAATGGCTCTGCTCTGGTTGACCCATATACTAACCTCACTCTATGTTATGTAAGGTGTCATACACCACCACACCTTGACCCACATAGCCACAAACCTGTGACCTATATAGATTAGCCACTAGGAGTAGAGCATAGGTGGCAGTTAGCTATTTGAAACAGTTAGAACCTGGAGGCACAGGGTAAGTGTATGTTGCTATATGTTTGTTTTAATTCATCATATGTACAGTTTCATGTTTAGTAATTATATGTGTGTAATGGTTCGTCTCGTTAAGTTAGATTAAATCATAACGAAGAGAGAGAAAAGTTTCCTGGTAGGCAACCGAGCTTTTATTTCATAGCTTATGTTACATACGATCACAGCCTCAGAGGACTACATGCTACTAGGGCATTCGGTTACCCTTTCGGGTAACAACCTGGTTGAGCAGTGGGTAAACCACTACTGAAGAACATGGGCTAGGACCAGCCTTATATAGGGGAAAAGCCCGCGAAACTCAGACCGGCCACGTGACGTGTGGCGGACGAGTGGTAGGCCCCCTGGTGTAGTGGATACGAACCCAGAGGCAGGTGCTGCCACCTGCCATCCGGATTCCCCCACTACACCCGAAGGACCTAGGTCTGAGTCTCATGGGTACATGAACGTAAAGTGTAAATACCATACCCCTACACTGCCCCCCTTAGACAATAACTTGGGGGTAATTAAACCGCAGTGTATTAATAACCTAGTAAGTGATTGTTTACAATACTAAAAAGGGGTATTAATTACACTTGCTCGATGTGAAATAGGCTATAGTATAAGACTATCCTATTTCTGAAAAATTATACAATAATAGCATCGAGTGTCGTTCATTTCATTTCCACCAGTAGCTTATAACAACCACAAATGATAAATATATAATTATCACAGATTTATAGTAACGTTTTGACAACAGTAGGGTCCTGAAAAGGACCGGTGGTTGTAAATAACGATCGTATTACAGTTATTGAACCCGGAAAAAGAAATTTTCGACTTTTTAAATTAACAACTCTGTCCACTTTACAAAGTGAATTGAATATTAATGATCAGATATGAACAATTAATCTGATACTATATGAACACAATTAGGTATTAACCTGAGTAATACAATACTAAGTTTTAGAGAAATCCGTTGGACCTTCTCTTATTTTATAGAAAAATATTTATACTTTTGAGACGCAGCTCAGTTTATACCTTAGTGTTTTATATTTACAAGTTACAGAAGAAGTATAGTCTCTTAATATATTGAGACCAGGAATGACCTATATAGACAGTTATAGGTCTAGGATTACCTTAAACAACTTTTAGGATTCGCAGATCCAGTATATTTATAGGTACCCTTATATAATAATATATCTTTATAAAAGATATTTTATAGTTATAAATACAATTTTACACACAATATAATATTATCAACAAAGTTACTTGTTTTCATGATTGGAGGATGTAACAGGAGTCGGATGCTGCTGATGTCTTGGTATGGGCGAGCTGAACCCTGATGCCTGAAGTGCTATAGTAAACTTGTTGGTGGGTGTAGCTAAACCCTGATGCCTGAAGTGCTAGCTCACTGGAGATAATAAGAGGTCCATTCGTAGATTATTGAAGAACTTTATGGGCGTAGCTAAACCCTGATGCCTGTAGTGCTAGCTCACAAATAGTAGTGGTGTAGTAGTAAATCCGGTTTGTAGTTCAAAAGTCCATATTAGTGTAAATTGTCCATGATTTTATAATAGGCATAGTCATTATATTATAGCACAGTACAATTATGGTGTTTACAGCATTCGTACTCCTCCTCCAGAGTGACTTGTTTGTTTCTCCTTCTGTTTTCAGTTTCCGGATTAGGGTACAGTTTGGTACCCGAATCAATACGGGTTGGATAAAAAAATGGTTTCCTATCCAACAATACATAGGTAATAGCACCCCGGGACACACAATCATGCCCAATCTTCATGCAACAGTTTTCACTGTTCCATGTTCTCCTCGGGTGGCTGGTTTGGACCCGGTTGTTGAGCCTGTGGCTGAACGGGGGGGTCCACACCGGTTCCATCCGTAGATGCCAATGCGGGGACAGCAGGTGTTAGTTTCACCTTTTGGCGTGCCTCGAACAGGTTCAAAGCATGCTCAGGTGTGCCGTCCCAGTTATCCATGATAACTCCAAAAACCTTGAAGAACTTTTGCTGGTTCTTCATGTTCGTTGCTCGTTCTAGGTCGAGCATCTGAGAAGCTGTTTCCTTCTCGGATAGGGCCTCCTGCCGCAGATTAGCAGCTTCCTGCTTATCTTTGGCAACATCCGCCTTTATCTGAGTCGAGATCCGGTTGATCTCTGACTTCTGGATCGCGTCAATGCACTGGAGAGTGCTCGACATGGTCCGACGATACATGTCCAGGTGGAGGTTTTCCAGATGGTGCTGTAACTTTTCAAATTGCTTGCTCTGAATATTGCAAGACAATTTGTCCTCCTTCTTGAAGAAGGTCTCCACTGTCTGGATCAGCTTAGGCCGATGAACCACAGCACCAGGTGGGGGTACCTGACCCTGAGGCTTCGGCTGTGCTCCAGACCCACTCGCAGTGACAGCTACACGCGTGTGCGAAGAAGCAACTGCAGTAGTAGCCGCACTAACAGTGGTCAAAGAAGGGCCATGATTTGGTAATCCCTGAGCTAGGGGCAACCGCGACAATTCCCTTCTAAGGTCTTTGGCTGTCAACAATGGCGCGGGTGGATGTTGTCTCACCACAGCACTCATTGTTGGTCGGGGAGCTTGACCTCCTACTGTCGGCAGTTCCTGCTTGACCCTCCCGTACTGATCAAAGATTTGCATCTCTGGTCCAGGTGGGCCCATAGCAGGATACTGCTTCGGGTCTTTGACATTCAAAGGCGCGTGTTTCCGGGAGGACTGGCCACCCGGTCCACTGACACCAAAGAATGTCGGATTCTGTGCACCTAGTGGAGTTGGTGCTCGTCCATAATGGGAAGGAGTTCCAGTAGGAGATGGAAGATGTGGCTTCTTCCTTCCCCCATTCGTCTGTCTCTCCAATGCCTCCAGTGGTGACCTGGCTCGGCTTGGAGATTCAGACGCCTGTCTCTTCCTATCTGCCGCAGAGGGTCCCTGGCGGTAATCCCTGCGGCTTCGGACCTGTTCTCCGGATGGAGTTACATAAGCCCCACCACGGCGGCGGGCCTTGTTGCTCCTCCATTCGTTCAACAGATCATACTCCTCCTAAGCGTACTCTAGTTTGCCGGACCCAGGAGTCTGGGCAAACCGAGCCTTTAGTTTCTGGTTAGTACCAGGAACGGTAGGCGCAAACTGCTTCGTACTCGGTGTGAGGGAAGCCAACTTCTCTGCATTGAGGCCCTTAAGGTTACCGTAGAGTTCAGAGTGAATTTTCATCACCCGATCTATGGCTGCCTCCAGGCCCTCTCCATGCGAAGTCACACAGTGCTGGACCATGTCTCCGCGTCGGGGGGTGACACATCCTGTGCATTTAGCACATTTCTTGCCAACCTCCCGGTCGCAGACATATTCCGGCCTCTGGTGCATATGAACCTCCACGAGATGACGAAGGAACTTGCTTTCTCGATGAAGAATTCAACCTCACCCTCACTTTGAGTACAACGTTGAAAGGGACAATCCTTACGATCCTCCCCGTAGTACTCATCTAGAGCAAACTTGAGCTTGCCCTTCTGGTCGTAATTGTACAGACCATTGGGCGAATTCTTAACGAATTCCCAATAGATCCAGTACATATTGGCCAGCTTTCTATCGGAGAGCTTCTTGCGAAGCCACTCCTCCATATCCTCACGCTTCTCACAGGTGATCCGAGGGGGCAGTCTCCATACGGATTTACTCCCCTTCAGGTGTCCCCTGTGTAGAGGAATGAAGTCAGCAAAGTTGCTATTGGCGTTAGCCCAGATAGCAGCCTCTTGCTCGTCAGTCGGAGTGGCATCCACAACTGGGTCAACCGGCTCCTCTCCCTCCGGGTTGGATGGTACATCCACAGGTTGCACAACTGGTTGTTGACCCGCGAGAACCTGGGCTGCGGCATCTTGAGCGTCTCCACTCAAATCGGCCATTACGTCGTGTAGCTTGACGATTGGCACACCAAGCTCAACTTTTACGGTTGGGACAGCCGGTTCAGCTTCTGTATTATCGGCTTGAACGTCTACCTCGATAGGTTCAGGTTTGCGCTGGCCAACCTTCTTCTTATTCCGCCTGCAGGATCTGCCGTTAGTAGAAGTGCCAGGCTCGGATGCGTCCGTCTCATTGCCAGAGACATCCGAAGCCTTAGCACCCTTCTTATTGGCCGAGCGTGGAGACACCCGACGGGTTCGGGTACTGTCGGCCACACTCGTGCTGGTAGAGGGTTCGGTTCCTGACCGCTTCCCTTTACCCTTACCTTTGGTGGGGGTTGCTTTACCCTTTCCACCAGCTGCTTTCTCCTTTACTTGCTCAGTCTTCGTAGGGGTAGACTGAGCAGTTTTAAGGGAACAATCTGCATCAGGTAGGGCCTTCTCAGGTACAACTGCTGCGTCTCCCAAGGTAGGAGCTTCAGCAAGAGACATGAGACGGTCCATCCGATCGGCCATCTTGGCTGTTACGTGCACGGGTGCGGGTCCGGGTACTAACTCCGGATGCGCCAGTGCATATTGCCTCTCCAATAGACGTACTTTGAGGTCCTGTATTAACCCGAGTCTGTCTAGTGGAGATACACCAATACGGGCCTCTTCCGCCTCAATGGTTTGAGACGTAATGGGGACCCCTGGACAGTAATCCACAACAGCGTTACCTGCTGCTTCATACTCATCCGCTGTGCCTAACATTAGGATCTGGTCTCTATCTATGTATCTAGAGACCTCATCTGCCTTGACACCGGTATAACCCGTTTTGTCAGACACGTAGGAAGGCCTATAAGAGGTATTCCTTCGGAAAGCCATTTCTGCGTCCCAGACGGCTTTACGAAACCATAAGTGGACTACCAATCCTTTGGCCATCTGATGGTAATCCATCAACCAGGACTCCGGAAAGGTATTAGCCCATTGCGGATGAGCACATTCCCAGATTGCGTTGACAACACGTTCGTCAACCTCTCTGGGCGTCCCATAACAGGTGGGTATCAGCATTTCCTCAGAAATTGCTAACATCCGTCCGTCATAGGGACCGGCTACATCGTGCCATTCTGGACTGTCTGGGAGGGGCAGCTCTAGGTACATTGGCCTGTCAACCGGAGAAGCAGGTCCCAAAGCACCGAATGAGGTACTCCCACCAAGACGGGGCGGCAATTGAGGGGGAGGTGGCATCAGAGCCCTGTCATGAGACTGGACTCCTGCCGGCTCTCCACTCAAACCTTCGGATGGAGGGGCTACGTAAGGCTCACCTACATCAGTTTATTGTTGAACACCTCGGCGTTCAGGACTAACTTGTCTGGAGTTGTCGGATGCGTCATAGAACGATTCTACGTCGCTATCGTCTACTCCAGAGAAGTAATGATCAACATTCATTTGTTGATCCATCTGATCACAATCAGCATCGTATTGCTGATCGTCGAATGTATAAGTGGGACTCTGGGGAGAACCACTTCCATACTCCGGCGGGGTGCTGGCACCGGCACCACCGCCAAGGCGGACGGCCTCTTCTGCCATCGACAGAAGTGGCTGTTCGGGGATAAAATATCCCAATCCACCGGATAAGCAGTAAGTACTGCTTACCCAGTGAAAGGCGGGTGCCTTTTAACGAGGGCACACCTCGGAATATGGCTGTCACGGGCTATCAGACTCCAACAAGAGTAAGACCACCCTCGGCCACGTCTTCTTCCTTCGCAGGAATAAGACAATATGGCGGGATACTCGAACTTGAATCGCTGCGCATGATCAAACCGGCGCCTCACGTGACCATTCGAAAATGGGTCAACAACTTTCCCGCCTGCCCTTAATTAGGTCACGCGCCCTTACATAAAAACAATACAATACCCGATCGGTCGTCCGTCCGTACTCAGGGTTCAACCATGACAACTCGCTAGGTATTATGGAGTTTATGGATAGCATAAGCATATCCACCGGATTATCCGTCCAAAACCATGGGTACGTTGTCATAGGGCCTTTTCCAGAAACTCATGACCGGCTCAAATATACATTGAACTAGGTTACAACATATAACAGTACACAGTACAGGACAACACACTCGTTGTGTTAACAGGCTAGGTTACGGCAGTCTTTAGCAACCTTGGACTGCGTCTAAGAGGTTTTGAGGCCTCTTTTATTGACCTGGTATCCATAAGAGCCTTTTCCAAGGTCTTCTTAGCCTTAGAAGGACCTTTCCTCTTATTTTTACCTGCGCCTGCCGAGACTTTTTGTATCTTCCCCTGTTTTCCGGATGTTACGACAGGGGGCACCACCCTCTTCGGGTCTGCAACCTTCCGTGGCTGCCCGGGTCCTCGCTTTCGGGTCGGTACCACTCCGAGTTGCTTAACATGACTCTGTTCCATTACTTTCAATAGACCATCACCATACATTTCGGTGGAGGTATCCCTCCCTCTCCATGGGCGTAGTCTCGCTACATTTGACTTGTAACATTTACCAAGCTGTGATTTAATAATCACTGTGCAATCACTAATAACCTGAGTTATAGTGAAAGGTCCATCCCAATTGCTGGCTAATTTCAGGTTGGCTAGAGGTTGGTGTAGACGCAGTACTCTATCCCCTAGATTAAAAAATCTAGCTTTTAGACCTGTGTCATAGCCAACTTTCTGCCAACGCGCAGTTTTCTGCAACTCGTCTCTAACCCTTTCATAGGCTTGTTTGAAATTATCCCGTAGGGATTCTACAAACATCACCTGGCAAGGGGTTTCCGGATTCATTCTTATTACGCCAAACACCAAATCGGCTGGCATAATCAAATCCTCTCCAAAAACGAGGAGATTAGGAGAACAGTTTGTGCTCGAATGTACAGTGCCATTATAGGCATGTACCACGAATTCACATTGTTCATCCCAATCATCCATCTGCTCATTTACCAGAGACTTCAATACTTGGATCAAAGTCCTATTGAATCTCTCTACCTGTCCATTGCTCTGTGGTCTATAGGGATTAGTTCTTGTCTTGCAGATCGCCAGACAATTACACATCTCTTGCCACAGACTAGACTCAAATTCTCTGCCTTGGTCACTATGTAACATGAGTGGGACACCTAGGTGCAGCACCCACCCTTTTACAAAGGCCATAGCACAAGTAACAGCCTTATGATCCGGTAGAGGAAACACTCGGGTGTACTTGGTATAATAATCAGACACGACCATCATACACGTGTTGCCACTGGGAGTGGGGGGAATCCCACTAATAATGTCAACAGCTATTCTAGCAAACCTTACACCAAACAGTTCTTGGGATAATGGCAGTTTGCCTAATCGGGTCCTGGTTTGTTCTTACAGCACTCGGGACAGGTCTCCACCCATCGGGTGAGATCTGTACTCATGCCGGGCCAAAAGTATCGTCTGGTTAGACGTTCTAGAGACCGTTTCTTTCCAAAGTGTCCACTAGTTCTATGTCCATGACAGAAATACATAATATCTCGTCGCATAGCACTAGGTATGACAACTTGCAAGGTTTTCTTCCTATTAGAATGGTTCTTCCATCGGAACAGAATACCATCCCGGACTTCTAGCTCGGCCCATTGAGCTAAGAATCGTCTCATCTCTCTGTTTTCCAATGACACTTCAGGTCTTGGAGGACAGATACCCTGATTAAGGAACTTAATCAAACGTGATGTGACTGCATCAGACTCCTGGAACTGCTGGATGGTCTCCAAGGACCAATTCAAGACATGTTCCGGATGGGTTTCGAATGGAACTCGAACCCCTGCCAACACAGCATTGTGTGCTCCACAATCAGTGCACTCAGCATTTGCACATTTCCTCACTGGGATTCTAGACAAAGCATCTGCATTCAAATGCTTTGCCCCGGCTCGGTGTTCAATCTGAATTCGGATAGGTGCGCTAACCAGCGACCTATCATCCCCTCTGCATCTTTGAAGTTCAATAACCATCTGAGGGAAGAGTGGTCAGTCCGTAGAGTGAAATCACTCCCCCACAAAAAGTGCTTGAACTTCTTCGTATAGACCACCACAGCCAACAACTCACGTTTAGTGGTACAATAATTTCTTTGAGATTTACTCAACGTGTTACTAGCGAAGGCTATAGGAACTTCAACCCCATCCTGGCTTTCATTACTAGCATCCGTATCTAGAATGAAATGATCATTCTCCGTAGGGTACTTCAACACAGGTGTACTTGCAAACAAATCCTTTATTTTCATAAAGGACTCGTCTTGCTCGGATCCCCAAGGGAATAGTTCCTTTCTTATCCCGGGTGTCCAGTGGGACAAACTCTGGATAGGAAAGGCAACCCTTGAATATCGTGGGATAAAGTCCCGGTAGTAGGAACAGAATCCGAGGAAGGATCTGACTTCTTTCGCATTGTGGGTGCCTGCCAATTTGACACGGCATCCAGTTTCTCCGGATCGGCTTTAATCCCTTCATTCGAGATTATTCGCCCCAAGTAATTAATAGATCTTTTTAAAAGATCGCATTTCTTGGGCTTCAGCTTCAAACCATTAGTTATGATCCTTTCCAGGACCATACCTAAATTTTCCAAGCATTCTTCGTATGTCTTCCAAAAGACAATCACATCATCTAGATAGACGAGACATTTCTTCCATAATAGGTCACTTAATAAAGTTTCCATCATGGCTTCAAATGTCGCCGGTGCATTGCACAATCCAAACGGCATCACATTATATTGGAATAACCCAACATGACTGGAAAAGGCCGTCTTCTCCATGTCTTTAGGATGCATACCCACTTGCCAGTACCCGGATTGTAAGTCTAGAGATCAATACCATTGCTTACCTCCAAGGGAGTCTATAGTCTCATCAATCCGTGGTAAGGGATATGAATTCTTCTTGGTCATACCATTCAATTTCCGGTAATCTATGCAGAAACGGATGGTACCATCTTTCTTAGTCACCATGCACACAGGGCTAGACCAAGGACTGGTTGATGGAATTATTACATCCTGTTCAAGCATTTTAGCTATCTCCTCCTCAGCTACCCTTTTTTTGGCTAGTGGGAGTCTTCTATAAGGAATCTTAAAAGGTTCATTCTCACCAGTGTCAATCGTATGCAGTACCTTATCGGTACACCCCAATTTTTCACTTGGTGCTGCAAAAGCTTTACGGTACTTGTATAACAAGTCAGTTAGAGCTTCACATTGTTCATCACTTTCTACATGGCTTTCGGCTACTAGAGTGTCTAGTTCCGGGCTCCTTTCGGGTGAGGAAGGGGCTCCGGGTGCCGAAACATGTTTACAGCCTTCTACCAATTCAGACAGGACAACCGACCCGAGGATCGTATCCTTCTGTACGTAGACAGTCTTATTACCGGTATTGGATATAGGAACCACCGTCCAAGCAGCGTTAGCTACTAGAACGTTGGCGGATTCCAATCCGATACTTGACAACATGGCCATGTCTGGCTCTACAACTCACAGGCTGTGCCCGGTGGTATCTTAACAGTCTGGGCTACACTGGCTACACTGCTTACTTGCCTAAGTACACATTGTACTTCGAGATTATACGGGTCTCTCACTTCCAATATTCCCCTCTGGGAATCTAACCTTGCTCCATATAATGCAGCAAAATCCAGACCAAGTATACCATCATCCGCGATGTTCGCCACAGTAGGAGTAAGGATGAAGTCCTTATCTTCCTGTAGACTGAACCTCATACATGTTCTACCGAACGTTTGTATCATGCTACCGTCGGCCGTACGAGCATTTCCTTCCGTTGTGAAAGTTTCATGATTCGTAGGCAAAAGATCGTAGAATCTCTTAGCAATACAGGAGTGGCTAGCACCCGTATCGACAAGAAACTCAGCGGATCTACCACTCACAGATACAACTGCGTACCACCTCCTACCTTTCAAGTAGGTAGGACTACTTGCGTACTTAGCAAGTTCCGTCTTAGCGCCGAGGTCAAATCCACATCCCTCCAAAAACTCGAGACAAGGATGACCCGGGGGGAACTGGGCACACCCCACCCTGGCCAACTCGACTGATATCGGGTTTCCCCTCTGTGTTCTTCTGCCGGTTCTTGACACCTGGTGTACTATCAGTCTCCCCAGCCTCATGAGTAAGGAACTGATCAGGCTCCTTAGCTTCACTGCTGGGCGAAATCGCTAGAGGATTCTCACCAGTACCGCAAGCGGCGATAGGCTGGCAGTCATGGCAATCACTCATTCGGGGGGTAATCCAGTTGCCTTCATGGACACCCCCTCTCAGTTTTCCTTCTTCACTGAGTCCTCCTTACCCGGATTGTTCCGGTAACGAGTGTTTCTATAAACTGGCTTATCTGCCTCGCACTCGGAAGCATAATGCCCAGTTTCCTGACATCGGAAGCATGTCACAACGCTCCTATCAGGCTTAGGCCTCCTAAGATTTTCAGTAATCTTCTTTACCAAATTGTTAACCAGGTCCTCTGATAAAGACGGACCCGTAGTAAGTTTGGTATCGGGTTGAGTCACAGGAGGTTTAGAAGTAATCACTTTCTCCTTGACGTAACCCGGTTTCTTTCCCCAGTTCCGGTTATACCGGGGGTTCCCTTGGCCAATGGCCCCAACGTTTTCATCTTCGTCAGGTTCCCCTGATTCGGATGAATCGGTTTCGGGTATTCCCTCCGGGATTATCATTGCTGACATCCGTTGAGGTACCTTCCCGGCAAAGATACGGGCCTTTCGATCATAATGATCTAGGGACTGGAACAAATCTGTCAGAGAGGCATCATTCTTCCAAGCTTCACAGGCTACTGTCCTGTGTTCCTGATTCCGCAATCCTTCAATGAATTGTTTAAAGATTTCATCTAGGAAGCATTCATCATCTAGTCTCCATTGAGGTCTGGCTTTATGCAACAGTCGTTGACATTCCAAGCCGAACACTTTGGCAGATTCCTTAGGCTTCTGCGTTCTTTTAGTGAACGTCAGCCAAGGATCTTCTCCAACTATATTCCCATATAGATATGAAGCAATCTCTATGAGTTCATCATATTTCATATGGGCTGAGAGTCCTACTATTTGAGAATCTCTCCATTGTTCCACGGCTCCTTTTCCGTCGCCTTCCTTTAACCAGCATACTAAATAAGGGAGAGCTTCCGCTTTACCCCATCCATTGCAGTTAAAGACATCCGCGCAGCCTTGATACTCCTCCTTCCAAGGGTTCTTGGCATTAAAGGGGGTAGGTATCTTAGCTACTCTACGAGCCGGATTCGTGGATCCAGTAAGGGATAAACCCTTACTCCATTCCATGATCTCTGTATCGTCCAGACCTTGATTGTAGCAATCAACACCTAAGTTAGCAATCGCTGCATTAGAGTCATGCAGCGCTTGTAACCCTGGAGAAAGAGATACTCGGCGACTGAGTCTCTTTTTCCTTGGAGGATTCGTACCATAAGTACTTCCAAAGCCTCCGGGCGGTGTTCCTCCTCAACCCCCTGATCCCCCTGCTCCGTATGGAGGCACCTGTGAGAAGGTGTATCCGCTGGTTTGAGGAGTTGGCCCAGGATTATTGGTGGGTTGTGTATTTCCACCAAAGCTAAAGAAACCACTATTGGGATTAGTGTTTCCTCCTGTTCCATTCGACTGATTTCCATTATTGGAACCAGTCCCACCAGCAGAGGATCTGCTTCTGGAACGATCTCCTGAAGGTCCGGATCCTTGGTCACATCCGGATTGCCCTCCAGCTGGACTGGAATTCCCGGATGATTGTCCGGTTGTTCCTCCGGACATGTTCCGGGTGTTACCTTTGGACAGATTCGCTCCTGTTTGGGATTGACTCCATCCATACTGGGCATACGGGCCATTTGGTCCCCCTAAAGGTGACTGTTGTGGCCATCCGCCGTCAAAGGTGGAGGTTTTTGCCGAGTGGCTTTGTTTAGTTCCACTCGCAGAGGCACCCCCACTATTTCCCGTACCTAAACCAAGAGGTTTGAAGGTATTGTCCGTAAATCTAACCTGATGACTCTTTATTCCTTCATAACGAGGTAAAGTTGTCTCTGTTACCCCGTCATCGCCCCTCAAAGAGTTCATCTGTTTACTCATCGTGTTTAGGGCAATTCCTGAAACAGTGAAGTCTGATTCAAGAGTGCCTACTGCACGACCAGTATCTTCTAGATACTTTGACATCTGGATAGCTTTAGCTTCCAGTTCGGAATAATCATCCATCATCTTTGTCTGTTTGGCAGCCAAATCTGTGGATTCACGTATCCATTGACCTTTGAGTTTTTCATGCTCATCGGTTTGTTTTTGATACGTTTTCCGAGCATCCTTGAAGGCTGATTCAATTTTCGTCAGCTCTTCTTGGTACTTACCATAGGCCGTTTAAGTTGAATTTAACTCTTGTTTAGTTCTATTCAACTCATCACACGAGGCTCTGTATTCTAGATCCGCCGTGTATAGTGCATCACGATACTGTTCGTGCTGGAGTTGAAAATCTTGTTTTTCTTTCTCCATCTGATCCACTAACAATTGTTGTTGCCGTCTACAACTTTGATCGTAATCAAGACGTTCTGATATCAACTGTTTGTTTTCAGTTAGAATCTTGTCTCGGGTTCCGGTCAGTGTAATAAGATCCTTCTGGATCTTCTCGTATTCAGCTCTCATGTCTTCAAGCTCGTCCATTTTGTTCCTTTCGAATCCACATTTCTGGTGTTTAATTCGAGAACTATATGGAGTTTCAAACATACCTGCACTAGGCTTTGGTACCTCAAATGGTAGTTTACCAAATTGAGCAGTACTTTTATGCATTGGTGCAGGTTTCGAAGTACCTCCTGGCATGAATAAGGAGTCTCCAAATTCATCCAGTTCATCATGTAAGTTTTTTCTTACATCCTCTAACCCATCAGGGTAGTGTTCCAGTGGATTTCTCCACTCTGTACCTTGGGGTGGTGATTTGATTTCACCATCCTCCATCGGTGAGTTTAGCTCATGATTTGGGCCATTTCCCCTGACTGGGCTCAGCTCAGTCATTTCTGACTGCGCTTACCCGAAGACCAACTGGTCACGGCACCAGTGTAATGGTTCATCTCGTTAAGTTAGATTAAATCATAACGAAGAGAGAGAAAAGTTTCCGGGTAGGCAACCGAGCTTTTATTTCATAGCTTATGTTACATACGATCACAGCCTCAGAGGACTACATGCTACTAGGGCATTCGGTTACCCTTTCGGGTTACAACCTGGTTGAGCAGTGGGTAAACCACTACTGAATAACATGGGCTAGGACCAGCCTTATATAGGGGAAAAGCCTGCGAAACTCAGACCGGCCACGTGACGTGTGGCGGACGAGTAGTAGGCCCCCTGGTGTAGTGGATACGAAACCCAGAGGCAGGTGCTGCCACCTGCCATCCGGATTCCCCCACTACATCCGAAGGACCTAGGTCTGAGTCTCACGGGTACATGAACGTAAAGTGTAAATACCATACCCCTACATGTGTATTAGTTTATAGATATAGGGCCAAAGGTATGTTATATCATATAATCCGTAGGCCTATATCTTAGTCATTTTAAACATTGACCACCTCATTGTAAACTTATGTATTTTCCTCTGTTATTTGCATCTAACAACCTGCAGCTGGCTGAGGAAGAAATCAAAAGTCACAAAGGAGACCATGGTCCATTTCTCCTGTTTCTCCTCCTGAGTACAAGGCTAATAGGGCTGCTTCTACCTCCCTATCCACTCCTCCTACTCCTCCTCACGTGTCCATACCTCAAGGTACCACCCCTACCACCTTATCCGCTCCTCCTACCTCTCCTCCCATTGCCAAGCCTCCAGGGACCCTCCCTACCTCCCTACCCACTCCTCCTACCTCCTCCCATTTCCATGCCTCCAGGGACCCTCCCTACCTCCGTACCAACTCCTCCTACCTCTCCTCCCGGGTCCAAGCCTCCAGGGAACCCATCCTACCTCCCTAGCAACTCCTCCTACCTCTCCTCCCGTCTCCTATCCTCCAGGGAACCTCCCTACCTCTGTACCAAATCCTCCTACCCCTCCTCCCGTGTCCATGCCCCCAGTAATGCTGCAGCTGGGCAGACTATAATAGGTGACCACCCATCACTAAAATATACTAAAACACACCATATACCATTGGAAAGCTCCTGTTTCAGGGATTTCAGATATGCCGGGTGTAAAGAGAAATCAATAGGGTTGTTGGCAAGGTCAAGGTCAAAAGGTCAAGGTCACAGAAAGGAAAACATCAAACTGAATAACACTAGATTGCAGATTTATCATGAAATAATATAGCTATTGTTCTGATCTTTGGGGCCAGTATAGGTCTCATACAGCCCGTTCAGAAAATATTTTTGTGTTTGACCTTTCAAATTGATTAATTTTGGTGACTTTTGGAGAAAACAACTTTCTCTCAGCTGTCGTAAGGTGCCAGCTTACTGGTCCAGAACATCAATATTTGATGATTAGGAAGCAGAAAAACCTCGGGATTGAACACTCCAGATTTGATAAAGATATTCACTAAATATTTAGAGTTGTACTGGAAATAACACCAAGCCATAAGGAAGTCAATGAGATCTATGCTGGGTAGCAAACAAGCATTTTTTTTTTGCGTGTGTGTGCTATGGATATGCTTTCATCATGTTTGTACTGAAATATAGAAGCATCTCATTTTTATGACAAATGTGTATTTTTTCTTCGATAATTCTAAGATCTAACGGCCGCTTTAACTATATAAGAGCCAAAGCTAATGTTGAATGAAGGTTTTAGGACAAGGATAGTCAGATTTAAAGTTTATTCTTTTGTCAAGTCAATTGTCAATTTGACATTGAAAAACAGCAAATGTTTTAGTTGGTCAGGGCTGCTGTCTTTTCATACATGAATCCCTTAAGTGTCATTCAATCATTTTAGACACTCAACTTCAGGAACATCAAGGGCAAATGCATATAATTTCAATGAAACACCATAATTATCTTCAATTGCTCATTATCTTTATGCAGAACAAACACATTTAGGACACAGTGTAGTGTGTGTTAGTTCAAGATATTCATATTAGCTGTTCAACTTGCTGAGTGTTGGATCAATGTATCAATAAGTGATGTTTGATCATATTGAGCAGTTTAGAATGTTTGCATATTCAACATATTTACATACTTTTTCGTAGGTTGGAATTATCAATGGATTATGGATTACCAGTACTAGATCATCTCACTCAGAAGTCTAGAATATATTTGTACGTTCAATACTTACAAATAAGGTTATCATAGTACAGACATCTCAATGTCAAGGCTTTACATCGGCATGGTACTAATAATTTACATCAAGCATCCCGGTCTCAAATACAATGAGACCGTTGTATTGAGTAGTATTATAGTATTTGTATATTACAAAGTAATCATTCATCATCAGAATCCAATGTGACTGGAAGCAATGAGTATTAGTTCTTGCATGTGTCATGTACATCAGTTGAAACACTGGCACATCCACATGCAGGCACACAAGGTTGTTTGTGCTTTGCACATACATATGGTGTGCTGCATGCATCATTGCAGTCACAGATGAGGTCATTGAGTAGCTCTGGAGCACTACAGCCTTGCTTCATGAGTACTGGTTCAATAATGACCGCCCCTACCTCCCTACCAACTCCTCCTATACCTCTTTTACACTTTTACTCCCATCTGTATTGTGTGTACCATTTCTATCTTGCAGTTTTACCATGGAAAATGAATATCGCGGTATCAATCTACAGTAATCAAGACTAAAATGATGAAAAGATGATGAAAAATAAATGATGGTAATGATAAAAATGATTGTGTAGCCCCCCTCCCACCCTGGTGAACAACCCTATGGCCCAAAGCTAGTGTCTCCCTAAGCTAAACATGATGTATTTAAACGCTGCCCAGAGCTAAACACCATGTATCTAAATGCCTCCCACTGCTAAACACAACATATCTAAATGCCACCTTAAGCTAAACACCATGTATCTAAACACCTCCTAAAGCTAAACACTACCAATCTAAACACATACTCATGTTGCACACCTTAAAGCTAAACACTTATCAAAACTAAACACTTTTTAAATCAAACACTTGATAGCTAAACATGTTTAAAGTGTTCACCTTTAGCTGAAAAATGTGTTAAGAAAGTGGGACAAGAATGTGTTTAGCTATGTGTTTAGATCCTAAACACTGGTATTTGGTTGCTAAACACCAAATTAACAGTATACTGTGCACAGCTTACCGTAATGCCTTATTTAAGCTCTTTGGTCTTGAATAAGCACCGGTCTCAGACAAGTCCAGGGGGTTACAGAGGTATTGGAAACTCTCATAAGCAATAAAAACAGTATTCAAGTAGGTGCCTGCCTCGAATAAGTAACGGGGGTAAAGAGGTATCGAAACAATCAGCTCCTCGGCACATAAATGGGACACTATGGTATTTACAAATATATTGCGCCCTAGTGTGCCGATTCGCAAAAATTGGAGTTGCACCTCCTGTATCGTATGATCCTATCATACGATACAGGACTGTAAACCCCTCAAACCCAAAACCTAGTATGCCAGGTATTAGGGTAAATACTAATTATCATGTCTTACTTTATATGAGTCACATTCACTTAACCAAACCTCATATTTCTTTACAGAGCTCTCCACTCTCAGCTAAACGCACTATTGGTCATAACTAAAAGGGATAACTTCAAACAAGCCAGGAAGAGGTCCCTGTAGTTGGAACAAACAAACACCACCAAAAGGTGTTGGATTCCAAGGAGCATATAAGACCGGTACCAGTGACAACATCACCTCCATGCTGGAAACAAGCTACAGCAGCAGTAGTTCCAGTGATTGCTGCTAGGAGTGCATGTGTGCGGCAAGAAGGGGCTGGGGACAGTGTACAGAGATGGGGTCGTTTTGGCAGCAGCAAACCCTTGCCCTCTGGGCCTTCCTAGTCTTTGCCCTATTGCAGAAAGAAGGTAAACTCACTACGTTTTATCTGTTTCAACTATCTCATTAATGCATGGTTTTGATTAGCCATTTTATTTCTACTCTCGTGGTGCATACACTTCCACATTATATACAAGATTTCTATCAGTACTCACGGCTGAAAATTATGTTCCGTATTCAAAAACAGAAAATAAAAAAGGCTAAATGCCCTCACATGGCAGAGGGCCACACCTGTTTCAATAAAAAAACGAAAGTCATTTGCTATGTTTGTGTTCTAGAATGTCTTTTTTACGGCTCTGTTATGATTATCACCAACGATTCACCTACTACATACTTAATTGTGTATGACATTACATACAGTTGGCAAGACGACAAGAACTAAATACCGTTATACAGGGATAGCGCCCAACACTGGCCTGGTGCCTAATGACTAGCAGTTATTTTTTTCTGTGGGCTGGTTATTTCTCAATAGATTTCCTTAGAAATTAACTTTTTGGCCAGTAGAATATTAGACTGAATATTGATATAATTATACTCAACTGCCGGCCCACTTGGCCCAATGCCTCAAACGTTAGTATGTGCCCGAACATTGGTATTTTAAGAGAGGAAAAGGTGTTTCCATGCAAGTGATATTTTAACTCTTTACCACTGTTTACCCTATCAGCTAACCTTGCAGGCATTTCTCAAGATGGTACGACTGAACACAGCCACTACGATTTGAAAAGCTTAAAATTATATTTGGTGATCGTAGGTCATGCACTACGACTGCTCTGTACGATCAGGACTTAATGCAGCGATCACATAGGGTTTGGTAGGGCAGTCGTACCAGTGCAATCATTAGTGACCACTTTATGCAGACCTGTGATGGCATCCGCGTGAGGGATCCCACTATGACTTGGAAGAGGTCTAGTCGTACCATCTTGAGAAATGCCTTCCTGGTGTCCTCTGTCATCTACTAGATCTTAATTCATGCATCATGCCGATCTTAGGCGGGCCTGATACAGTCCCAGAAGCTCGGCATGATGCTCCAATGAAGTGCCCTGAAAGGGTTGACACTCTGCTATATTTCTTTCAGCATCTGGATACACGAGACAGCGGTTTGATGGCTGGTACAACAACCTCGCCAACCCTAAGTGGGGGTCTGCAGGTATGTCAATATTACATACAAAATTATACTCTCGCTCCATTTTGTGTGTGAGGATATCTGGAAGGCACTTGTGACAATGTGACTGCACACAATCACTACGACCATAACTCAAAATTAGAGTGGGTGATTACATTTAGTACCCTTCCACTGTCCTGTAAGATCAGCACTAAATGTAGTGATTGCATAAAGTTTGTTAGGCCAATTGTATCAGTGCAATCATTAGTGACCACTAGATGTATTATTGCAATGGCCTTAGAGTGAGGGACACCACTATGGTTTGAAGGGGTCTGGTCGTACCATCTTGAGAAATGCTTTCCTGTAAAGAAGAGCCTATAGCGAGGTTTCTTGTTCACCATGTGTGCGCAGCCATGATAGTTCTGATCTCAGAATCTCTTGCAAGATTGCTTGAAACCAGCAAAAGCACCAGATCAGAACCGGAAGTCGCCGATGACAGCATGCACGTGGTGGTGTCAGGAACCAGTCCGGTCCCAATAAGGTCGCTATGGTAAAATTGTGCAGTATGACTGGAGGTCCTCAGGAGGGTATCTCAAAAAGATTTGGAATTGATCCTGTCGGAGGTGATAATTCCAAAATTGAACTCACTGACCTTCTGGAGTGGATTCCCTCTTGTATTGTAAAGAGGGAGTCAGTTATAGGAGTGGTATAGGAGGGGTCCAGTCTCTTATTTTGCAACTCGACCTGTTTCCATGCAGTTCACTTGTAGCAGAAGTCAAGCAGGGAAGTCTGTTCTTAGGGTGAGAAATGTAGGAGAACTGCAGGATCAAATAGTTACGGTGAGAACTGGTTTCCCAATCCTTTTGAGATACTCTCCTGAATCGTACTGGATGTATGTATTTGTACAATGTTGATAAATGCCTGCCAGGCATACAAAATGGCATGAGTGAAGAAACCATCACTTTGGTTGTATCAAGTAGAATTTATGTTTTATTCTGTGCGATATCTGATTCATTCAATAAAAATTTAAAAAAATGTGATAACACAGTTGAAATATATCAGGCGACAGACACTGAAGTAGCGCCCTTGGTCTTTAGAATAATGGCACTTTCTTGACACACTTTAGGATTATTTTATCTCACCCCTTCATCACAGGCCAAAAATAGTGGCAGGGGTAAAGGTAGCTGTTCCACCTTCTTATAAACTCAGATTTACCATAATTATGTTTCTACATACCTTGAGTGCAACACGTGTTCATCTCGCAGTAGACTTCCATTAATCTAATTATCTAACTCTCCTGTAAAGGATACAGGTTAAATATGGCCCAACAATTACCTCCCAATGTCAATATCTAGTCCGATACTTACAAAGTAGTCACTACTTTCTGATTCTCTTAATTACGTTCGGTAACCCAACCCATTTGAATTGCCATTGATGCCTACATAGTGTTTGTCCGATTTTTTTCATCTTGGTTCTAAAAACTTTCACATCTATTACTGTTTTGCTGTGGCGTGTACTCATCCTGCAGGAAAGCATTTCTCAAGATGTTATAACTAGACCCCTTCAAATCGCAGTGGGATGCCCTATTACCGCCCTATATAGTTGTCACTAACGATTGCACTGGTACAACTCTTCTATAATCACCCACTCTAATTTTAAGGGTTTCAAATCATAGTGTCTTTTTTCAGTCGTACCATGTTGAGAAATGCCTTCCTGGTGAGGATATCCGTTTCGAGTGAGAAAAGTAACTCCCTCTACCTTGATATTCAGAGCAACTCACTTTACCTATATCCTCCAGGTGAGGACATCATATACCGTGTCCCCCCTGCCTACAGTGACATGACGTACCAGCCGGCAGGAGACAGACGTCCTAATCCACGTCTTATCAGTAACCAGGTGTTCCAGGGTCCCAGTGGCTTCCCCTCATACAGAAATATGACCACCATGTTTGTATTCTTTGGTAAGTTCAGTTTTTTTTTTACTTAAGAGTTTAATTACATATGTTGGACACCAAAATTTGCTCAAAACTAGGGGGAGCACCCCCTCCTTTTCGGCCGTGCCCCCTTTTTTCCAAATCCTGGATCCGCCACTGATCTATGTCTAGTGCTTGCCATTTAGAGGATGTAGATGTTGTCATTCTAATTTCACCTAATCACATTGTCATATTCACATAACAATGTTGACATAGAGACGGGTTTGTTTCCATTCTTTTGCTTGATAATTAAATCTCAAGGGATTTTGGTCTATTCCAGTCCATGTTGCTAAATGGTATAGGATCAGAGTAATTCATCGAAGTCCAACGAGTAAAATAGAGCAGTAGAGCGGGTGGGGGGGGGGAGGGGCAAACCGAAAACTCGAATGGTAACTTGCATTGGCATGTAAATGGGATGTCATTGAGTAGGCATTCAGAGAGGAATGCCTGCAGAACATTTCACGTGATATTTGTTATATCTACTTGTTCACAATTCTCACTTGAATTCTAATATTCTCTGGTTTCTCTTCATACAGGTCAGTTGGTTGCCTATGAGTTGGTGCATGCCTCAGACACCTCGTGTCCTGTGGAGCTGTTAAAGGTGGACGTACCTGAGGGTGACCCAGACTTTGGTAACGACTCAGGTCCCTCCATGCCTTTCATGCGTTCCGGGTATAATAAGAAGACTGGTCAGTCTCCAAACAACCCGCGTAAACCGGTCAGTATTTCTATCATCATTATTGTAACGCGTGAGTATGTTTATTTGAGTGTCAAAACAAACCTAGATTACCCATTTGGAAACTAGACAATCCACGTCCTCCTGGTAAAACTCTCATGTCAAACCAGAATGTTCATACATTTGACATGGCTGTGACCATTGTCAACTCACAAATAAAATGACATTTTAAGGCATGTCAAATGATATGAAGTTTGAAGTGTGCTACATGTACCATGGTGACATGGTGCCGCACTCATGTACATGGCCCAATGATGTGCCTGTGCGTGTCAAACCTACGTTGATGTGGATAGACATGTCATTTAGCCAGGACTGATTTTGAAAAATGGGGATATGACATCAAAGCCCCTTGAACAACTAGCATCATTAAAGCCTTTGCCTTGCAAATATTGGCCTTCTTTTTTAAATTCATGAGAATTTCATGGTCTTATGCGTGAAGCCAAAAACTCTGTAAGGTTGCATTAAGCACAGCAAAGACCTTTTTTGATTGACTTCCATAATTTGTTGCAGATAAATGAGGTGACAACTTGGATTGACGGTAACTTCATTTACGGCCATGGCGATGTGTGGGCCAATTGTCTCCGGGCGTTTACTGGTGGACAACTCCTGACGCTTAATTCAACCCGAGACTTTCCAGCCCTCAACTCCATAGGACTTCCACTGGACAACTTCCCCAGTCCTACTAAGCACACTCTGGCCGATCCAGCCAAATTATGGAGTAAGATTTTTTTTTCCTCATTGATTTAATCAGGGTAATAGTATGTATGCTCGATACTCCAAGGTTCATCTCACTGTTCCATGCTCACCCTCTCAGACTCCTTGCATCCAGGGCCCTGTTCATACCACTGTGACAGATTAAGCATCCTAAAGGGGTGGGGTGGGGGCCGTAATGAACACCTCCCCCCACACCCCACTGGCCATTCCAATGGCAAAAGAACATATTTTGGTACAGGGATTCTATAGGGGGAGAAACAACATTGAAATCTTTTGATCAACATTCTGTGCCCACTGGTGGGTTAAATTAAACTTGATTTCCTTCTTTTAAGTCCTAGATTTAAGGGCCATGCATATATGCCGTCATCAATTTTTCAAGACTTCCGCCCCCCTTGTCATCATTTTGTCATCAATTCCATTATACCCCCATACATATTATATCATTCACCTCTTGCCCCCCCCCCACCCCCAAACCTAATAAACCATCAAACTGGGGGGTTCAAAACTGAATATGGGCAATTCAAATACTCATAGCGACGTATCATTCTACATGCATATCTGATTTTTTATTTCCTTTTATTTATTTCTTTTGAGGTGTGTTATTTTGCAAAATCAGTTCTTAATGGAGGGGGGGGGGGGGGTCATTGTTATATATTGAAACCTCTATGTATACGTTAATCAATTTCACTAGTATATATATATATATATATATATATATATATATATATATATATATATATATATATATATAGCCTTTATATAGGCTGCACCCTAGTTACTTTTACTGATAGCAGGGGGCCTACCCTACACTCCCTACATATACAAGCTGTGTCCTACCTATGTGGGGACCTGCATATGCCACACTAATAATATCATCTACATTTTAAGACTGTACAATATGCTGGAATAAATGTCTATATCACTGATAATCATAGATGATTTTTATCGTACTGGTGGGGATTTGAAAAATGTATGCCAATCTGCCAAAATCCATCAACACCCCCCCCCCCCCCAAGCTGGCAATAAATGACTCGGCCCTAAATTGCATTGATAGGTGCTACTGGTATTTTGATCAGAGGGGATACAAGCAGGAGGGTGTCCCCCTGGATACTAATGATGCAGGTTGGGAGGGGGGGGGGGGCGGCTGGGTAGGAGGCCCCCTCATATAATGATAGGATGCCAGATAAGCCTTAATTTGCTCCCTGCAAACTGGCACACTTGTCCTCCCCCCCCCCCCAAAAAAAAAAAAAAAAAAAATGGAAAAGAAATTTGCTTCCCTAACCCTTTGTTATACGGGGGATTAAGCTACTGGTTTCCCAGTACTTGAAATCGTTGAAATCAGAGCCAGCAAATTAGTTCAATACATGGGACTTTCAAGTCAAAAAAGAAATGTCATCAACCCTCAGACACCCCCCACTTCTATTTATTTAATCTGTTATCAAAAGCTAAACGCCCCCACACACCCCTAGCGATAACGTCATATGTGCATGGCCCCTTAGCTAACAAAAAGAACAAGGGCTCAAAAATTGGGGTTGTGGCCCTTTCATTTCTGGAATTCTAGATCAAGCAGTTGGTGGAATATCAATTTATAAGATGTATGATTTATTTCATGCAAAAGAAAAGACAATATCATCGAAAACCTACCCAGTTATTTCAAAAAGAATCTACACTGCAAAAATGGTGTTTAGATTTTAAACATGTTTAGGTCTAAACATGTTTAAAACCTAAACATATAGGTCAGTTAGGTGTCTCATCAACTACACATTTAGGAAATGAACACTTTTATTCTAACTACATAAACATTTATGCTAAACATGTTTAGATGTTTAGAGTTGAGACAGTTGAATAATAGGTGTTTAGATTTAAACATCAATATGTTTAAATACTTGGATGTTGAATCCACACCAGGTAGCAGCACTACCTTTGACTGGACTATCTGCACACAGTTATAATCAATTGTTGTGACAAATGTCCCCAAATCCCATGTTTATTATTGTTTCAGTTCATAGAATGTTATGTGAATAGAAAGGGCAATAGAAAATTGACTAGATTCACCTCATGCCACCATCATTACCATAAAATAATCAATAAACTCCATGACTGACACCTATTTGATGTTATTCTGGAATAGATAAGGCAATGTCCTTCCTGGCAAGCTGTTGTACTTTCTCAAGTCTCTCATTCTGATGCAGTGTGTAATATATATGTACACATATAGGTGTGGCTGACATCTTTGGAGACTTTGACAAGTAAATACCTGCTGATGCCCCCCCCCCCCAAGTAAATGAGAAAAAAAAATATATCTCTGTTTTTTAATGTATATATGTCTGCAAACCTTAACTCTCCATCAAATCATTCAAACATCTAAACACAAAAATTCTTAAACACCTAAACACAAAAATTCATATATCTAAACACAAAAGTTTTAAGCTTGAGCTAAGCACATTGTTTGGCTAAACATGTTTAGGAAATTAATGTGATTACAAAAACGTTGCAAGAATATGTTTAGAATTGTGTTTAGGATCTAAACACCATTTTTGCAGTGTACTGTTCGTGAGATAGATGTGACAGAAAATAACGAAAAGGCTTTTCTTTTTATGCGAGGATAAAATATGTGACCAGGCAAGCAAAAACACCCCTCTGCAGGGAATTTCATTATCAAAGCTCATCTCAAGCTCTTTAAAATTAGACATCATTGGCATAAATATTCCTAGTACTTATGTAAGAACCCCTCCTTGAACATAGGTCCTTAAGCTTATTCATATCTGAAATCGATGATTAAATGGTGCATTTTAAATGAGACCATTGAATTCTGCACAAAAATTAAGGTAATGTATCTTTATAATGATTTTAGAGTAATATTGCCCCTCTCATGCCCCCTGGTGGCCAAATGGGGAATTAAAATTCCCCCGCGGAGGGGTGTTTTCCCTCGATGGGTCACATATATTCAGTTATCTATACCACTGTTATCTACCCATACAGTGTTTGGAGATAAGCACTCCCATCAGACCCCAGGACTGACAGCATTGGCCATTGTATGGTTCAGGTACCATAATTACGTAGCTCGCGAAATACAGAAAAGGAACCCCGACTGGAGAGACGAGAAAATCTACCGCAAAGCGAGACGACTCGTGATAGCCACATTACAGGTAAAAGAACTGGTCAACTTAATTCTTGCTAAAAGCTAAATGGTAAATGACGGGGGACCAACCCCGAAAGTAGGTCATGAGGGGTGCGTTAGGTTACTAACTTTTATCTCTTACTACGTCTGCCCACATGCCAGATTCTTTGAAGATTCAGAGAAAAGGTGACTAAAAATTACAAATTTAGGGGGAATATTTAAAGGTTTATTTTGGGTGGGTTCAGATGCAAAAATTTAAGTGGGGGTTCGGGGGCAGAGCCCCCGAAAAAGGTTATTTCTTAACTTTATGTCTGTTTTTCAGCGGTACCGAACGCACCGCTCATGACCTGCTTTTGGGACTGGTCCCCCATCATTTACCTTAAAAGCGCGGCCTAATTCTTGCTTATTGCTGGGTTTCTTGAGGGCATTTCTGAACAATGCTTATTAACACTATCAGGAAATGCCCTCCTGGTGATTATGAGTACTTCGTGGTTAACGTTTATGAGAGTGGCATTATTCACGTACAGCTTTCACTGGCTTCTATAGAGGTTGTTTCGCAAAATTGCATATCAGTACAAAATATATATGATATGATCGTAGGGATAACTTCTCTTATGCAGACTGCTGTGAGGGTAGGTTATGGGATAGGTACTTCTGACATAGCATTGAAGGGATTACTATTGCTTAAGAAAAGATCTCACACAGGGGGGTAATATTGAACACCTGCTGCAGTTTGAGGAGATCCTCTGGTAGATTGTTATGAAATCACTCCTGAACTGCTTTGCTTCCATTGCAGAACATCATTTACTATGAGTGGCTCCCTGGGCTGCTCAAGGAGAGTCTACCCGAGTATAAAGGTGGGTTTATGTTTCACTTATCAGAGATGTAGGGCGTGTGGATTCTGAGAATGTGGAGAAATAAGCCACAGGGGTATCAAAGTAGCAAGCAGATACATCTTATGTAAATCAGCAGAGTCCCTAGGAGCTAAAGTTAGTTGTTAAATGAAATGTCATTTGATTAAAAGAAAAAGAGCTAAAAAGCTGCCACTGGAAGTAGTGCACCTGCTGATATATTGTTTTTGCTGCATAATAGTTGATAGCAATTTGCATAAAATTTGTAATATTGCAAAAGTATAAAAATTGGTCGGATTAGCAAAAATTCGAACGCAGTGGAGCCATTGCTTAAAATACAATGATAAAACTGTACCGGCCTATTGTAGTGCCGAATCCATTCATCCGTGATGATGTGGTTATTTAGGCTGCATAGGTTGGTCTGGTCAGTAGCACTCCAACATCTTTGTACCGGTCTAGATATGTATTTATAACTTTCTAAATCTCTGCATTCATTCCTCATGGCAACTGGAGTGTATCGTGTACATTTGAATATCAATTTTCAGGATACCAGCCCCATATTCATCCTGGAATCAGCGCTTTATTTGAAGCTGCGGCCTTTAGGTTCGGTCACAGCATGGTCCCACCAGGCCTCTACCTAAGGTATAGTTAGATATTCTCATCTCTATGAGTTAAAGTTTTTCTTGTTCACTTTTTCAATGTAGTTAGCAAAAATGAGGCAAAGTCAGCAAATTAAAAATGTGCAGAGCAGGATAAACCAATTCTTTTGTTTGCATTTACAAATCTTATTTTCTCATTGTTACAGGGATGCTACGTGTCGCTACCGAAGGTTCGGGGATAAGCGCGGTTTGCGACTGTGTAACGCATACTGGCGGTCTCAGGTATTATCACACTTATATTTCTGATGTTTGGAATGGTTGGAATAACCCATCAGTTAAATGCCAGAAACCGACCTGCTTTATTGTATCTTTTTGGCGAAATTTCAACTGGTTGGCCTAACAAAAGTAGGTATTATAATCATTTGGTTATTGAGGCCATAAATACAAAGAATGAGTGACTTACTTAAGTTTTCCAATGGACTGGCCTCGTCTGCCAGTCCCTTTGATGGCATCCAAAACGTAGCTGCTGTAATACTATATTTTTCAAGTCATTGTAACAAATAGACATTCTGCCTCTAGCATCAGCCCATCCACAAGAGGTTCTTTAGGGCCAAAACCCATTACCCGATTTAGCCCCAATCCGTACATTTATCGGCTGGAAATTGCACAAAACACATAGATATTTCACAGTTTGAGGTGAGAGGATGCTAAAATCTAGGAGAAATTCCCCGATTTTGTGGCTGATTGTGCAGGATTCTTTTTTCTATTCCTGATTTTACACATCAAACGTGTTAGAAAATACTGGCAGGTGATACATTGGATTGTACCATTATCGTGTTAGGAATAATTTTGTTGCAGCATTGATTCCCAGCTGATTTGTATCATGTGGCACATTTTCCAGTACAATTCTAGAGCAAAACACATTGAAAGCCATACAATAGCCGATTCTGAAACCGATTTAGGTCTGTACACTTATAATCTGCTAGTTTAACAATCGTCTAATGGGTTTAGGCCCTAACCTGATTCACCCACTGCTTATCTTCTGACCCTCAGGAGATACTGCAGCAGTACAGTCTTGAAGAAATCCTTATGGGAATGACGTCACAGATAGCAGAGAGGGAAGACAACATCCTAGTCAGTGATTTGAGAGGTGATAATACCACTTTCAATATGAAATATTTGTTATCTACTCATATCATATCTTTGCAAATGATGCAATTATTTTACTCTGTGCCTTGTACACTGTAAAAAGTGTCATTGAAATAGCGGTGAGATCCTTGTTTCAATGTTGCCAGAGATCCATTGTTATTTTCATGGAGGTCCCCTGTACCAGGTGCTGCCATCTTGGGCTTCATTGTATAAACTACACTAGATCATTGCAATCAAATAACATTGGTTCCCTGTTTAGTCTTATGAGGATATCTTGTAGATTCGATAGTTTATACTCTCTAGATCATGTTCTATCAGAGTCCATTAAGCACAGCTGCGAACCCATCCATATGATTATGCAGAAGTTGATTTGTATATTTGTAGCTGTACAACATTATCTGCAAAGTATGATATCTTTGATTGGTCAGGCAAATCGTTCGGCCCACTACACTACTCGCGACATGATCTGGCTGTCATGTCGCTGATGCGGGGTCGTGATCATGGGCTGCCTGACTACAACTCTGCCAGGATCTGGTTAGGACTTCCTCCTATAAAAAAGTGGAAAGAGATCAACCCATGGCTGTATCATAAGGAGAAAGAGGTAAGGGGTTTCTAATGAGATTAGTTTCTTTTTATGGCTTGAATTTGTGATAAGGCTAAGGCGCTGGTCCCACTGCTGACAGTCGGTTGAATATTTGCTAATCCGACCACTTTTTCGTCACTTTCGCAATATTATAGATCAGTGGATTAGCAAAAATTTGCCAGACCGGTGCCACTGGAACCAACTCAAATTTAAATATTTGCTTTCTGTTTTGTCTCGAAATACACTCTTCAACGACCGCATATGTGTTACAGATGGATATTGACAACAGTACATCGGTAAGATCATAAAACTACAGAATAGCACTACCTTAATTTACCCCTGTTCACTCCTGTGGCCATAGCATTGCTGATACTTGCTGTTTGACTTCTAAATCATGAACACAATCCAGGCATTATTTACACGCTTTAGTTACATATAAATCACTGTGCCAGTTATCATCCAACATTCACTCAATCGCTATCTTTAAAGCAAAGAGTCTACTAGCCTTATTGCTGATTGGCTGATAATATTCCATTGATTTTCCTCAATATATTTGTACCAAAAATTATTGGATAATTGTCAATCTGACAGTCAGCCAAACAGAATTAACATTATTAAATACACCTTCATTCACATGCACTATAATACCTCCTTCTCACATACCAAAATTCTCCATAACTATGTCTCAACTCTCATCTTGATAGGTGCACATTTTCAAACTCTAGGCGCAAACATGAATTAATGCGTAGGCAAATGATATACTGCTTATATGAGTTAGTTTCTAATGGACATTACAGTGTATGGGCTGTGCATTCAGTGGACCCAGGTTAAATAAAAAGATCAAGTTTCTTTACTTGACACATATATCAAGCTAGTTGACATTGAAACCATGTTAGTGCCTCATGTAAGTGAGGTTTATTTGATCTTTACACAATTATGACCTATATCTAACCTTGACCTTCATTTAACCTTGGGTTGACCTTCAGGAGTTCTACAAGTTGATGAAGACGTATAGGACGGTGGAGGATGTGGATGTCTTCCCTGCAGGCCTCATGGAGTTCACGCCTTCCGGTCCAGGACCACTCTTCAGGAACGTCATCAAGGATCAGTTTGAACGTATCAGAAATGGTGACCGCTACTGGTTCGAGAATAAGCTAAATGGGTATGTATGTCTGCTTTCTCAGTTACAAATAGCAAAGGTCATTGTCAACCAACAGCATATATCTGAGAATTGATCAAATGCCTAAAGAAAATGCCCTATTTTCTCAATCATAGAAAGTTTGAAGGAAATGATCAATTCCAAATTTTAATAATATGCTAAAATCAATCTCAATGATTTTATAATTGTTACTTTTGCAGAGACCTTTGTCAAATGCCCCTACCAGAGCCAACAGTGTCCATGTATCCTGTATCAAGATGTTGGATTTAATCTTCTTCCACCATTTTTCCTCTTTTTTTTTCAGAATGTACACAGAGCGAGAGGTTCAACAAATAAGGGACACAAAGTTCGCAGATGTTTTGAAGGCAGTCACCAAGATAGGAGACATAGACATACAACCTGATGTCTTCCAGTGGATAGATGGTAAGGAAATTCAGTCAGCAAAATTGGGCATATCTAGATAGCATTGATGTTTACATCAAATTTAATATGGTAATAACTTCTGCATGATATATAAAGTTTTGGTTCCACAGTCATACAATCCGTCGGAATAAGGCTAATCCAAAAATAAATGATATATCATAAGTATAGGTAAAATCAGTCGGTTTAGTGCTGATCTGACCGATTTCAACCTGTGGAATGGCACTTGAAGCAGGCATTCCACTGCAATCGGTCAGCCAAGAGTTTGCTAATCCAATTATCTTTAAAAATGCAAAAGACTTAGTATAAAAAAATCGGCCAGATTAGCAAAAAAATTCGGCCACCGGACAGCAGTAGAAGACCCGCTTAATCAGATTTATCCTGATACATCATGCTTCCCCTTGAATACTGATGCTCCTGAGGCGTTGACTTGATTAAAGAATGTTCTCCTTGTAAGTACATTAGGGAGGGTGCATCCATACATCACAACGACAAATTGAAATGATGCACAAATGTAATATTTTGCTTTATCACTTTAAGGGCCGCTAATGCTGGAGTGCATCATGGCCGGTATGATGCAACAATAAAGTGCTGGCGAGCAGTCTCGCCAGCACTTCATCAGGAATGTGTCAACACTGTAAGGTGCATGGATCTTGCCCTGGTGAGTTACTTGCCAGGGCTGCACTCATGGGTGCATCATGACAACCAATGGGCATAAATCCATCAGCGGCCCTTTATGTTTCAAAGGGGTAGTTTGCAGTCAAGTATTAATGTATTTGACATGTTACATTACAGGAGACCCGTGTGGCCAGCCGTCCCAGATGGTGGAGGAGGATCTGGAGGAGTGCACCCCACACATGGGATATGATTACTTCTCAGGTAGTGAGATCCCATACATCACCGCCTTCACATCACTCGGTGTCTTCCCCTTTGGTGAGTAGCAATCTTGTATTTTCATGATTTTCGCAGGTATTCCACCGAAGCCCATTGACAAACATCAACCTGATATTGACCCAACTTTAATCATATTTGAGAGAATTGATGGATACAATTTCTTTTTTTTTTTGAGGGGGGGGATTCTCCATTAATTTCCCCACAATTTCAGCACAGCTTACTTTTAGGAACCTGGCCAGAAGTGACCGGGAATTCATTAGGGAAAATGACCAATTCAAAATCGGGAAAAATTCGGCTTTGGTAGGATACTAGCTATTTATGTTCATCGAAATAGCAAAAGAGATATTTTGAAGTTTTAGGTGACTGTCCGTCAATGTAACTTATTTTCTGGTATGTTAAATATATCTCCTTCTCCAATTGGTAGATATTCTCCTTCATACTTAATAGATACAAAATGTCAAAGCAGGGTGGTATTTCTAGATAATCCTGGAAAATACTTGGAAAAGTACCCTTCTTGGGAATAGCTGAGCTGTTGTAAAGAGTGACTGGACGGATTCGTCGTACATTTTCATACTTAATGGTTGTAACATGTGTAGCTAAAATTCACTAGCTATTGTTGCAAATAAACACCTTAGATAAAGACTTAGGCTAAATATCTCCTTGTGCAGTTTTAGCTGCACATCAAAGCATTCAGTTAGGTTAGTGGTTCAATCTAAACTGAACCTGCTTTCTGGTGAGCTCACTAATGACTCTACTATTTTGACAACATTTTAGTCTACTGTTTTCCATTACAGTGTGTATCCTGGGTGCTTACCTGCTGTACAAGGCTAAACAAGCTGTCTACAATTACCGTAAACGAACGACTCGGAGCGACTCGGTCGTCATAGGTCTGCATAATGAGTCAATCGCCAGCCGCAGTCGGATGTCGTTCAGTGTGGATGTTAACTCTGTTCATAGTAACGCTGAAGTGGGACCCCTTATAGGTAAAAACACTTAGCATTGTGTGACTAACAATAGTACTGAGGTAGGACTTATAGGTAGATAGATTGACAGTAAATAGCTAACGGTAATGCTGAAGTAGGACCTCTTATAGGCAAGTAGACTTAAGCATTAGTTCCACTACTGTCGGTTTGGCAAATTTGCTAATCCAACATATTGTTTTATATTTTGCAATACTAAAAATCATCAGATTAATAAAAACCCGCACGACAGATGACAGTGAAACCAATGCTCATAAAACTAACCATTATATAAGTAACAGTAACACTGTAGTAGGACAACTCTTTTCTATACATTTGCTATTTAAAAGTCATCTGATGAGCACCAAATTGCCCGACCAATGGCAATCATTTTACCGATTTCTGGTTTTGGTATTAAGTATGCTTATGGTCATCTTACTTGCTATCATTACATTTGGTAACATAATGCATTAAACTATCATGTTGTCCTTAAATGCCAAAAGGTGATAGCTTTTACAGGTGCTCTTTTTCATTGTCTAGTCAGTATAGTACTATATCTCACCACAGATAAACAAAAAAAGAGAAAAGAAGACCTTGGCTAAATACATGTTTTGGCACTATAAATCATCTGTCTTGCCAAATTCCCTGTATTCTCATGTCTGACATGGAAATGATGCGGATTGGCAAGGGTGAATGCAGAAAAAGTGCAATCTTTTGTCTGGTCGGGAGGGAGTAAGCCAAAATCAGTGAATGCTGCGGTTATATAACCCAAGTCTAGACTACCACCAGGGACGAAGAAATTCAGGTTGACTTGTGAATCACCTTAACAAAAAAAAATGATATCATCTCTTTAACTGGAATTAACTGGCTGAGTGTGCTTTAATAACCTAGACAGAGTGAAAAGGGAAAGAATATAAGATGTGTCTGGTAAATTGAAAATTCTTAAAGATATGTTTGCAATGACGCATGCAATAGCTTGGCATTATATCCACTTCCACTGTAACATTTTCATCATTGTTTGTTGAAGAAAATGACATAAGCATATATGAGTGCAGGTCAGGAGACCATTTCTTAAGGTACTACGACTGCACAATCAACTCCCCACACTGTAAAAAAAAAATGTCTTCAAAATAATGGCAAAATCCTTATTATCAATTTGTCAGAGATCCGTCGTTTGCTTTATGAAGATTCCTTGCAACACTGTATTGCCATCTGGGGCTTTATTGTAGAAACTACACTGCTTCATGGCAATATAATTATGGTGGTTCACTGCTCAGCGTTTTTAACTATCCCTGGTACACTGAAAACTTATAGCTGTATAAACTAATCAGTGTAGATCACTTTAGGGTGCTCAGTTTGATGCCGTCTGGGGGGAGCACCTTGTCATCATTTGGGTAATCATATGTGATTACAAAGGGTAATCATATTGATTACCTTTTACAATATAGCTTACATGCTCAGATTGATAGGTGTACAGCCCAATTGGGCATTTTGTCAGGTTTCAAATATGTTTATAATTACCTCCCCCCTCCTGGTACTGGTAGGTCTTTATCCTTGACCCTCCTAAGCTTCATGATTGGTCACATAATATATATCAATATGTATAACAAGCAAGAATTTATTCCCCCAGTTGTTACTATCATTTCAGAGACAGGAGAGGTGTCTATGTGTAAACAATTGCTAAATCATTTAATGTCATTGGAATTTTTGCCATTTTTTTTCTTTCTTGAATCAATTGAGTCCCTATGAGATGGTTTTATGATAACCTTTCATTTCACAGACATTTATTGTCTGGATTAATGCAACTATTGATTCATAGATTACCTTTAGATAGTTCCTATTCTGTATTTTTGTATAGTGGAGGCCCCTAGTGGCAGAAGTATGTCATCAAAATGATGACTCTGTGCCATCACTTTGATGAGATAGGGTCATCATTTTCAAATGATGAACAAAAGTCATCTTCAATGATTACTTTTATATATGTATAAGTTTTCAGTGTAGGTTCAACAGTTATTTTTGAAGAATACAGAGTGATAGCTTCCTTGATCATAGGGACCAGTGTGCCTGGAGCTAATAACAGTCAGTTTGGATGGATTCCTACTAATTTCTGTCCATCTCTCACAGCTTGGGAGTGGTCAGGTCGTACCGCACCCCAACGTCAAGTGGAGTTAGAGTTAGATGAAGAGCCAGAGACCACTCTCCGGTTGCTTAATGAGCAGGGTCGAACAATCCGGAGAATTGGTTTCACCCGGATGGACCGAGTCACCTGGTACATTAACAATGACAACCGGAGGAACCTGGTTCTATTACACATTCCTAAGGAGTATGATCTGGTAAGTTCAAGAATTGGTTTCATTGAGTAAAGCTATGGTATATTGTATGAAAATGATACACATGGATTCATTAAGCAGGTTATGGTTTATCCAAATTAAATTATAAACCAAATAGATTACAAGTGCAATTAAAATGGTGAATTGATATAAGAAAATTAATACTGGTTTAGGTGGCTTATGTTATTGCAATGTTCAAAGAATATCTGAATGCATTGTAGGTTTTAAGGTTCCGGACTGAGATGGATAGAACGCGATTCCAGACTGGCCTACAGCGGACTCTAGAGGCAGCTCACTTTCAGGTACTAGGATGCCATTTCTGTCTCTTTAGATATTATCATTTCTAAACTTTTGACCATTATATACATACGTGCTTTTTTTCCCCAACAGTGGTTTTATCATATTTATTTTTCTAATAAGAAGGCAGTAGATTAAAACTAGTTTTGTCTTATCATCAGGTAGCCCGTCATGAGTGTCGTGAGAGGTACATCATTGACAAGGCGATAACCAAAACAAAGCGTCAAGAGCTGCTGTCAAACTTCTTCAGAGGTGTTTTTGCTGAGGTGAGTAAATAGATGACCATGTACAAGAGGGAATTGGTTGATCTATATAGCATGTAGTCTCTGCAGATACTATGGGGAATTGGTTGGTCTATATAGCATATAGTCTCTGCAGATACTATGGGGAATTGGTTGGTCTATATAGCATATAGTCTCTGCAGATACTATGGGGAATTGGTTGGTCTATATAGCATATAGTCTCTGCAGATACCATGGGGAATTGATTGGTCTATATAGCATGTAGTCTCTGCAGATACTATGGGGTATTGGTTGGTCTATATAGCATGTAGTCTCTGCAGATACTATGGGGTATTGGTTGGTCCATATAGCATATAGTCTCTGCAGATACTATGGGGAATTGATTGGTCTATATAGCATGTAGTCTCTGCAGATACTATGGGGTATTGGTTGGTCTATATAGCATGTAGTCTCTGCAGATACTATGGGGTATTGGTTGGTCCATATAGCATGTAGTCTCTGCAGATACTATGGGGTATTGGTTGGTCCATATAGCATGTAGTCTCTGCAGATACTATGGGGTATTGGTTGGTCCATATAGCATGTAGTCTCTACTATTGTACAGTGCTTTCTCATGGGGATGATTGCCTTAAATCTGGATTGCTGTCTCTGAGGGTTTCTTAGGATGTGATAAGTGGTTGAGGGCAATTCCTGATAATGCGCATGAGAATTATTGAAAAAATGCCCTCCAGACACTTGTTCCTGCATTCAGGCAAATTGGTTCGGCAAATTTTCCCGGATTCTGGCGATCGATGATATTGCAAAAGTATATACAGGGAAATTGGTCTGACTAGCAAAAGATCACCCAACTGATGGCAGTGGAACCAGCACTTAATGTAGTTAAATTGGTTTTATTTTCGATATTTCTTTACTTGGACATGAAACCGACAAGAAAAATTCCTTTCGAATCAGTTCTGACGGCTTACTACAGGAATTTGTCTTATGGCTTTAATATGGAAGAAACGTGGTACAGGTGGCCCTGGTGGCAAGGATACCAAAAGCTTCTTGTTGGTGGGCAAAGAAATCTTGTCAACATTGAGTCAACATTGCCGAGTGTTTGGCTAACCTGCTCCCAATGTTGATTCAATGCTGTGGTTCATAATAACTGTCATTCAATATAATGCCGTCCATTTTCAAAAGATGTTGCTGCATATTAAAACAGGGGAATTTACGAGGTGGTGGCCAGAGTATGGAAATGGTATGTATGTAAGGGTTATGGTTTGCTGAATACTTTTCTGTTTTTCTTTTACTAGATATAACATTCAGCTTGATTATTATCAGGTTGAATTTGATTTGATTTTGATTTCAATTTGCTCACAATTATTGCTTATGCCCAACAGGAAATGCACCCACTGGAAATCTTCGATATCCCTTGTTTGGTGTGTGTTTATGTTCCTATCACATCATAAATACCATTTACCCTACACTAGATTTTTATTTAGCTTTATGATATTTGATATACTTACTTGCACCTGTACATATAATGTCATCACATCTCACACCCTTATACGGTTTTAACACCATTAATCCTATAGTCGCTTAGCCTAAATGTAATTTAACCTAAGTACAATCTATGATAGAGAGTTATCTTAACTTCTTTTTGTAAATTTTGTAAATTTTGTAAAGTAATTGGGTGTTATAACTTTATACATTCAAACAACTGATTTCTGAATAAAGCACTAGGCTAATCTAAATTTCACAATGCATGCATAGGTCCAATCCTATCTTTTATGCAGTGATTATATCAATCAATGTTGCCTTTTTAGATAAAATTTGCCAGTGGATGTTAATATCGAAAGTTGGCATGACTACATTGAATGACCTTTATGGCATGTGTATTGCTGATTATTGACCCACAAAAAACTATAGCCTTAATAATCAAAGGTCTCCTTTGAGTGAATTTGGAATACAGCCCACATCAATTGCTATAGTCGAGACAAAAATATGTGGTCTGACCATTGATGTTTGACAGTGAGTTAGAAAAGAAAACATACTTCATACATGTATAGATCATTCTTAAAAAGTATTGAACTTTATACCATTGTTTCTCCAATATATAAGAACCAACATGACTGTTTTTGTTTTTTACAACCTGTTCAAAGTCCATATTTCCTTAGGTAAAGACCCACATTCTTTGGAGAAAACAGGATCATGATTATCGATGCCTGATTCTACTGCTCTACACACATATTTTATATACCTGGGTTGTCCCAAAAAGATATGCATGTCTTTTGAAGTATTGGTAAGATGCATGGGATGCCAACGTCTCAACATTGTTAATTTTCTGTTTGACAGTCAACCAACATGAAACAGCTGGGGCCGATGGACGAGATAGGCGTCGGTCAGGCACGCGATATCAAGGAATGCGAGCTGTCAAGGGTAAAGAAACTCAAAAAAACCTGTCATTTCTCAATTTGATTTTCTCTTTTTCCAGAATTACCTTTTTTTTTGACCAGCCCAATTTTTAATTGCAAATAGATAATTCACTGATATGTATCTGTGGATCGACCATGGTTCATGACATACCTAATTTCCAACAGTCATGCACAGTAAAAAATAACTGTTGAATCTACCAGGGATCCTCATAAAACTGAAGAGTGAACCACCATAATTGTATTGCAATAAATCAGTATAGTTTTTACAAGAAGCCCCAGATTAAAGTACAGTGTTACACAAATGTAGAAGGAATCACTGTGAAGGTAATGACGGATATCTGGGAAACAAGGATACAGTGGCCTAGGAGGGCCAAAATTGAGAAATGAAGAATGAAATGAAAATGAAATGAAAATAGAAAAAAAAATCAAACAGAATAAAATAAAATGTCAATAAAAAAATCTTAAAAGCAAAGAGAAATGAAAAAAAAATCAAACTTTATTCATAAAGTCAATGAAGAATGAAAAGTCAATGTCCATCTGCGTGTTCTCAAACACAAACTCAACGAAAAAAATGAAAACTCAATCAACATAGATCTGTGACAGGATCTTTGAAAAGGGACCTTAATGCAGGGTGCAGTAAGGCCTCTATTCCCAGTACATGTCATTCTGTTTGTTGTCAACTGTCAACTATCAATCCTCATGGCCCACGTTTTGATTTTTCATATACGTTAATTATTTCAAATAATAAATTATTTTTTTTCATTTTTATTTTGGTTTGGTTTCTAGATTTTGACCCTTCTGGGCCACTGTGCTATGATTCTGTCATTATTTCGAAAACATTTGTGTAAACAGTATGCCTAATTTGCTCTCTTGCAGGAGGAATTTGCAGAGGCCCTGGCCTTGGCGCCAGACTCCATGTTCGTGAACCAGATGTTCTCAGTGATAGACAGGGAACAAAAGGGGTTCATCTCATTCAGAGACATGATCTACGCAGTCGTTGTCTTCTCAAAAGGTAAATTTTATATGGCCTTAATCCCTTCCACTAAAAGTCCCTCTTTCTGAAATATGAATAAACCTCGCAATGACTCTGTGAATTGAATCTCTATAGATAAGTTGGGCCTTGATGGAAAGGATGGATATCTTCCATAGAATACCAAATAAAGTAGTACATTCAGACTTCACTGTATTGTTAACTACTGCAGTTAAGGCCAATATCAATTCTGCTCCAGGAGCCCATTTCTTAATGCCCTACAAGCAAACATAGACCTACGACTTGAAATCTTAATGTTTTTCCACAGCGTACCCTCAATGTCTATGTAAACTCTTATAATATATTATGCTTTAAAGGTGTCTTTTTTTCAAAACCTGTCAAATTTAAAAAAAAAAAAAAAAAAAAAAATTGTTTACCTCCAGAAAACACCAAACGGGAGGATTTAGTTCCCAGCAGTTCAGTTTTTGTTAATAGCAGACATGTATAATTTCTAGAAAAAAAACGTTCATAATTTAAATGGCTTATTCCAAAAGATACTTCACATGGGGGGCCTGGATTATGAATTGACAAACTCAGCATTTCTTAAAAACATTACATTTTATTGATAGCCCTATATCTTATTAGATATTAAAAAGGTTCATTCAAGGATCCAACTCCTAATCCCACGGTACCTCTTGATTGCATACAAATAGAAGACTGGTGATATTCCCTAACCAGGTTAGATGGACTCTATCAGTAACATTCCACTCTTGAAAATTCATAATTAAATACATATAAAAAATAAATTATGCCCCAAGACTCACCCAAACCATATGAAAATCTTAGCTATGACCCCTCACCAAGGAATAAAAATAATATTGTTGGTGTTGAAGTCTTTCCCTTGCCCATTATTTGCCCAAGGAACCACATGTGCAGTAAATCTTGGAATGACCCAAATTCATTTCTCATGTTCAAACACTTTACATATTATTACAACCTGCTGACAATGGTTTCTTTTGGTTCATTTTACAGTATATAGGTGTGATAATTGTTTTATTAGCTTTTAACCTTGTAGTCAGATTTGTGTGAAAATAGCACTCCTCCCAAAACAGAGTAGTTTCACTAGAAAAGGTAAATGTCCATGTCATACCAAGTATGCTTCATGAAAGTTGATGCTATTTTTACAAGAGGCAGTCCTTTTTATATCTGTTTGAGGTAATGAAACCTCACATTATTATTTGTCAAGGGAACCTAAAATCAGGGTGACAGGTCACAATTTGATCACTACCACACACTCTCAAAGTTGGGTTAATTAATATTACGGATGTTTTTAATTGGGTTCTCTTACCACTTACCAACCTGAAGTCTCACTGAAATCTTCACTCTAACTTTTCTGATCTAGTGTACTGTAATAAATATAATGGATGTTTCTCATCTTTTTCATTTCTTTAAAGAAAGATGAGAAACATCACTATGCTATGATTCACAATGGTTAGTAGTCATCAATTTCATAAAGAAAGCTTCTTGGGTCTTGTGTACTGTTCTCTCTGGCTGCTCCTGTATCTGCTTACTGAACACTTAAATCTACAAGAGCAACTGTGTTAATCAATTGTAGCCTTTCCTTATTTTGAGTGTTTGATCTATGATTTTAAATGATTAATCTTTAGCCAAAAATCAAAAATCAAACACTTCATAAGAAAAGACTGGTAAATGAATTTGTCTGGCCTGATCCTTATGTGTAGACTGTCCTTGTACTCCCCTCTGACATTTTCTGTGAAAAAAAGAGAGAAAGTCTGAGAACAAACGCCTGCAAACATCCGTAATTTTAATTAGAAAATAAAGTGGCAATGGGATTCTGCTTAATAGCCTGTCTGAAAGGTTCAACATAGGTCCATATTCACCCCTGATATCAAGTGCCTAGTGTAATTTTTACCCCTCTGAACAGATGATTAAACATTAAAAAACGTCCATAATGTTAATTAAACGGCTCTTGTTTAAAGACAAAAAAAGGGAAGAGGGATAACATTTTGGGGGTACATAAACTATATAGGTAGAGCTATCTTTGGACATATGTAACAGGTGGGCAGGAGGGGGGGAGTTCATACTGAGACAGTATTTTATGTCTGGGAGAAACGCCCACAAACGCCCGTAATATAAACAAGAAGCTTCAATAGATAGGAGGTGAAACTCAGAGCTTTACCTATGGACACAGTGTAACAGGCCCCCCCTCTACCTCCCCTTAAAAGTAGGCTCCCTTTTGTGTTCAGTATTGAGTCCTATTTAGGATAAGGGGGTTTATAGAGATGTCAGGAATCTTTATCAGAGTGATATCAAATGGAAACAAGGGGCCACATATACCAAAAAAAAATCCTGCTGAATCCAAGAATTGTGATCTTGATTCTCAAGATTTGACCAAAAGTACCTAAAAAGGAAGTTTGATGATGAGAATATTTTAAAGAATCTACAAAAATTATATTGAAAATGATTGGAACTTTTTATAGATGCAAGATGCTATTCAAAGTCAATACCTCAATCTACATATCCTAACCTGACAAGTACTCTACCTGTGTATGGCTCTGCCTCTCCCACATACTGCCTATCCCTTAGTCTACCTATCACTCATACTACCTATCCCTTGAAACATCTAGAGTTTAATTAGGTTTTCTCTCAAATGGCTTAAAGGATTAAAGTTTACCCCTCACCTTTGTACCTAATTTTCTCTGTACATTCTTACCATTAGTCTACCTATCCCCCAACTCTTCACATCCCTCATGTTTGACTGGCACATCTGTAATATTACCTAGCACCAATGTATCTTTTGAATATGCTCACTTCACAAGGTACTCTCTATGCCTATCTCTTAAACTGCTACCTATCCTCCTTGCTACCCATCCTCTTCAATACATATCCCTCATGCTCACTTTATAGCTTTTCTACCTATCACAGCCTGTTCAGCTGGGATAGCTTACAACCAACCTTCATTTTGATCTGTTGGTCAACCTATCCCATAAGGAACAAATTTAACAGTCTACCTTATGCATACATCTACCTATCACTCATGCTATATATCCTTGAGGTTACCTATCCTTCAGGCTGCCTATCCTTCATGGTTTATAGCCCTCACTTTTTTAACTTGTCAAGTGGGATAGCATGAATGATATGCAGCATGAAGGATAGGAAGAGGGGAATAAACAACATACATCTAGGATAGGAAGTTAGCTAGTCTAATGATAGCCATGGTGAGGCGTTTTAGAAAAGCATGATAATTCAATGGGCTGAGAGATATGTAAGGTAAACATGAGTGATATGCAGACTTGAGGATAGGTACAATTAGCGATATGTATATTTCACAAGGCATAGACTATAAGAGCTACTATACAGGTAGAAAGAATAGGTGAGAAATACATAGATAGCTGGTTAGGTAGGCTGAGGGCTATATACCATGAAGGATAGGCAGCCTAAAGGATAGGTAATCTCAAGGATATATAGCATGAGTGATCAGTAGAAGTATGCTTGAGGTAGACTGTTGGATTTGTTCTTTAGGGGACAGGTTGACTAAAAGATCACAATAAAGGTTGGATGTGAGCTATCTGAGCTGATCAAGCTGTGATAGGTAGGAAAGCTATAATATGAGCTTGAGGGATAGGTATTGAAGAGGATGGGTAGCAAGGAGGATAGGTAATAAACAGTTTAAGAGATAGACACAGAGGGTACCTTGTACGGTAAGCATATTCAAAAGATACATTGGTGCTAGGTAATATCACAGATGTGCCAGTCAAATATGAGGGATGAGAAGAGTTGGGGGATAGCCACCATGAGGGATAGGTAAAGTGAATGATAGGCAGATTGAGGATAAGTAGACTAATGGTAAGAATGTACAGAGAAAATTAGGTACAAAGGTGAGGGGTAAACTTTAATCCTTTAAGCCATTTGAGGGAAAATCTAATTAAACTCTAGATGTTTCAAGGGATAGGTGGTATATGAGTGATAGGCAAACTAAGGGATAGGCAGTATGTGGGAGAGGCAGAGCCATACGCAGGCAGTGTACTTGTCAGGTTGGGATAGGCAAACATTAGGGTATGTAGATTGAGGTACTGACTTTGATTAGCATGTTGCATCTATAAAAAGTTCCAATCATTTTCAATATAACTTTTTTACATTTTTAAAATATTCTCATCATCAAAACTCATTTTTAGGTACCTTTGGCCGAATTTTGAGAATCAAGACCACCAACAAGCAGGATTTTTTTGGTATAGGTGGCCCCTTGTGTCCATTTGATATCACTCTGATAAAGATTCCTGACATCTCCATAAACCCCCTCATCTTACATAGGACTCAGTTCTGAACACAAAAGGTAGTCTACTGTTAAGGGGGGGTAGAGGGGGGTGGCTTGCACTATAGGACTCTATGGAGTAACATATCCTAGGGAACCTATACTATTCTTGATATAAATTCTAATAAATTTTGAGAGGGTCACACAAGTGGGTTAAAGCAGTATATAAATAACAATTTCACATCTAGGTAACAGCAGGGGGTCAGGGAAAGCACAGGGGCGCCTGTTTCATTTAATTTATTTAACATGGTGGTTTCCATGGCAACTGGTGCAAAAACGGATGGTTGACCATGCTAAAAAAATTAAGAATGACTTCAGCTTTAATTTAACCCTTTGTTTATGAATGCCATCAAATTAGAACCCGATTGATGTCAGTTTTATGGTGGAAGATAGGGGGAAATCAGAATATCCTTGCCCTATTAGTACCTAACACAAGGAGAGTGAAAACAGGACAGACAAAAGCACAGGAGAGGCATAGAACATGAATGTCAACAACGCCCCAAACATTCTGGGCTTTTGTGAATAACCACAATATAAAAAACAGACATTAGAAAACGCCCATAATTATTATGTCACATTCTAGAATATTGTGGAAAGCATCTTTGCAGACATGCAGCTACATCCCTAACACTTTTAAGATGTTCCTACATACTTAATTCATCAATTTAACACACAATCTTTACAGTAAAGTACATCTAGGGTCCTGAAAGGATACCCATAACATAGAGAAAGAGAGGAATTCTTACCCTTTGTGCAGTTTTTCGTTCATTTTTCTGGTCAGCCTTAATCCTTCTTGATCAAAACTTCTCCAATATGGCATCTGGACAACCAGCTACAATCCGTCAGGAACCAGCTCAGCTAGTACCGAAAGCTGGCTGTAGGGGTTGCCGAGAATTCCCGCCACTATAAAAATGACGGACATTGTGTATAGCAAACAACCATGAGAAGACTTCATCTATTTTGGGTCATACAGGAGACCCAGAAGTAAGGATGGTTTCAGTAGAAGAATTTACCACATTTTTAATTTTCTTTTTGCAAACGCCTGTAATGAATATTATTTTATGAAACTCTTCCAACACACATTTACATGGGAAAAAGCGGCGATGGAGGTCTGTTTATGAGTTAAATGAGCAGCAAAGGAAGTGAACTACTTCCCCAAAGATGAAAAATGGAGGTAGGGGTATTTGTCTCTGAGCATCCCAGTGGGCACAGAACGTTGCATCAACGTTGACAACCTGCTGATATTATGTTGATGATGTTGATCAACCTGTCTTCAACACCTTTTCAATGATTCTATTTCAATGTTGTCAACCAACACCATTTCAACATCCAATCAACAGTTGACATATCAATGTTGAAATATTGTTTTCAATTCAATGTTGACTCAACATTGATTTGTCAATGTTGAATCAACAATATTGATTTCAATGTTGATTCAATGTTGATTCAACATTGACATGTCAACAAAGAATGCCCTAACAAATATCAACGTTGTTTCAACATCATATCAATGTTGTGTCAATGTTGAATCAACATAGAAATGCAAACATTGAATCAGCGCTGATGGTTAGATGTTGAATCACAGTTGATTTTGATTATGTTGTGTCAACTTTCAAATTCAACTATATTTCAAGCCTTTATCAACTGTTGATATGCAAACATGCAAACGTTGTTTCAACGCTGAATCAATGTTGATGTGCCCAGTGGGAGGAGTACATGGGAGGGTCAAGTTTTACCTCCCTGGCACAAGGGGTATGTAAGAGTATGTGAAGCCCATTTGGTAGATAGTATAGGTGGAGGGTCAGAAATGGCACAAGTTAGGCCCAAGACTTTCAGCTATAGGCTAAAAAAGACAAAAAAAAAGACAAAAAAGACATGTGGCTGTCCATTTCACTTTGATTCGGGCAAGTTCCCTGTATTTAGAGTGTAACAAGAGGAAAAATCACCTTCTCACCCACTTTGAAGCTGATTTGTGTACCCTTATAAGATAAAAATTAGGTAAAACTATACATTTTTATGAACTCCCATATGTTTAGAGTACATCAGGGATAAAAAAACAATATATTGAACTCATTGGTACTACCCCAGACCTGTTTGAATGGAACAAGTACCCAAACGCCCGTAATATAAATCAAGATGGACGTTCGGCGGATATTTACATATGGAGGGTCAAATACGAGACCTGTGTGGGGAAAATATTTGAAATGGAAAAAAATGTTTTTATAAGGGCTCTGTGTAGGGAGCTACAAAACTTTAACAGCAATAACAGACCGTGGGAAAGTTCTCAGCAGGATTTAGCAATTAATCTATCTATATACCTTGCATATAAGGTGTCCCCTCATCTCAGCCTATCCTATAAACCACATAATATGGAGGCAAATGGGCCGTGTGTAGGATACCACCTACACTAGAGCAGGTGGCATTCAGAGCCCCATATATGGACATGAAGCGGGATTTTCACCCTTAAAACATTAAAAATGTTATCACCTACACATTATAAGATTTCTGTATAATTAAATAGTTTCTGCCTAATAGATTCTATTTTGCAAAAGTGGAAAGAACGTGGATTTCGTAAGTAGAAATGAATCGGCGATTATTCTGAAAGGCGGTCTCCACGGCGTTGGCTAGGTCAAATTTCTGCTAATCGGACAAATTTTAGGGAGCAAATTATGGAAAATTCATCTGATAAGCAGGAAATGGACATGGCCGATGCAGTGGTACCAGCCGTTAAGTAAGTCAGAAAGTGTAATGGTGGTACTACTCACAAATTAAATCCTAAAACCAGAGCTCCACTGAGCGATATTGATGTTTGCAAAATACCAGGACTTTTGAATCCTTTGTTCTGTGTGTTTTTATTTACACTTTTATAATGCATTGAAGTATCTTTTCTACTTGCCTGCTCAATTTCAAAATGTAAGGGAAAATACACCAAAGGGTTTAAAAGTTCGGAGCATTTTATCGATACCAGTGGCATTATATATATATTTTAAGATCAACTAATGAGTATCATTTGGTTGAAATTCTAGCTGGTGGAACACTGACTTAATGGGGTTTTCACTATCAATAAAGACTTCTAATGATGCACTTTAAATTTTACTTATCTAACTCAAGTTCGATTTATGACCTTTCGAGTCAATATCAAATATATTACAGTGGAAATGCCGTAATGTAGAGTATATCATAAAAAGAGAGATGATAATATAACTTCAGTTATTTCTTAACACAATGATTCGCACTTTAACATGAGATACATGCACTACATATATATTTGCTCTAATTAGAACGTAGCATAACAGTCCATCGTAATCAAATAAAACATTGTAATTTACAATAATAATGTTAATATTAATCAAAGCTAACCGTAAGGCACCATTCTAATCACATCAATGTTTAAGAGAGCATTAACATTCTCCTACCACAATGTCAGACTTACCGATCCGATGAATATCTCTCCTAGACATTTACTGCATTAAATGTCATCACATTTTGAGGGCTTTTCTCAAGATTGTACGACTGCATTAAGTACTGTATTATTTGAAACCCTCTAAATTAGAGTGGGTTATCATAGGACCTGTACGATTAGTACTTACTGTAGTAAAGTACAGGCATACAATGTTGAGAAATGCCCTCCTGAGCTTTTGTCCCTTTTGGTACTGGCGCGATTTGGGGCAGAATCATGTATGAGGGCTCTGTCCCACTGAGCTAGATCTCGTGAATTACTCAGAAGTTTCTCGAGTCCCAACTTGTTAATACAACTAGAATAGAGAATGTGGTTTTCCCTGGAAATTTGGAAATGCCATAAGAAAGAAAAGTTCTCTAGTCTAGATCTTGAATGGCTCGGGAATTTCTTGGGAAAGACTCAGGATATTCCCAGGAAAGACTTGGGATATTCCCAGGAACTGGACATGTTTTTTTTCTCTCGAGTATAAGATGCTCTGGCATGTCCAAATTTCCAGGGAAAATTACGTTCTCCTTGCCCAAGTTGTGAACGTTACCAATCGAGTCCTGTTCAGTGGGGCCTGACACAAGTTGCCACTACCAAAACAGGCTAGATCTAATCGTAGCTAAAATATGTTAATGCCTTTACCCTTAGCAAACTTTGGTAGATGCCACATCAAAATGTGATAAAAATACAATATGAAAAAAGTGACTACTTTTATCGCTATCAGACTGGCTATTGCTTGATGGAAAATTGTCTTGATAAAGATGAACTATTATGATTATGCGATTATGTAGACGCAGTGAATAGTCAGTGCTGCCACCCTTCTCCAGAAATTATGGTATGCCAAATGTGAAAATGAGCAAAGTCCTAAAACGCTTTTTTTCTTTTAGCCAACTTATACAAATCTATATATCTACTATTTCAAATGATTGTATATAACTTTTACATGTCGTGTATGTGTGACCTTCAGGAACATGTGAGGACAAGCTCCATCTTCTCTTCATGATGTATGACATAGACAGGAATGGTACACTCGACCGCGAAGAGATACGCAAGATGATCAAGTCAGTTATTATTCTCTATCATCATCTCATGTATTGGTAGATTTCTTTACATGATGCATAATTGTAGCCATATCTTAGCACGAGGGTCAGGGGAAAACCTTTGATGGCAATGATTATCTGCTAAGCAGATGGACCAAAAATCTAAACAGAAATACCAAATGTAGTTGTTGTTCTTTTTTAAATATCAAAGATATAACTCTGAGAATGTATTTCTAGCTTGCCTCATGTTAACTATGAATTACATTCCACCTTCATACAGGTCAATGGTGGAGATTGCTGGGACGGCACCAACTTCAGAGGAGATTGAAAAGCTGACATCGCGAATCTTTGCCTCCGCTGGAATAGAAGACAGCCCATCAATGAACTTTAATGACTTTAAGAAAGCATTCTCTGAACACAATGAGCTCATGCAAAGAGTATCCTTGGATCTCAAAGGTGGGCATTATTTCTCAAATTCTGTCTCAAATGATCTTTCCCTACTATCCCTTCTACCTAAAACTCAATACGTGTACTGTATAATCTATTTTTACAGTGATTATAGTTGATTACAAAGTCAGGGCAAAATTTTATATGCATGACCTATTTCACAAAGGCCTACGATTGGCGGCCTACGATTCCATTCAGTCCCCCATGCATAGTGGGCACAGTATCCTAAAATAAAGTGGTTGATCAACATTTGTCTACCCTGTGTCAACGTTGATTTACTGTGCTGTGCCCTATTGGCGATACCTAGCCCTGCTCTCTTTGTGTGGGGCCCATGATATATTTTCTTGAGAATTACTTAAATATCTCACATACCGTAAAACCTAGGTCATAAGCCAGGAGGTTAATTCAAAACGTCCTGGGATCACAACTCCAGCGATCTTAGGAATTATTCTACCTTATCCTATTAAGCGATCTTAAGATTAGACTGCCTTCACATTTCCTAGCCAGCACTAAGATCACATCGATCTTAGCCTCAGCCCTCCTACACTATTCCAAGAAGAACTGACTAGGCACAGGGGTAAGAGTCCCAAAATAAAGGAATAGCTGTGGAAACACTCTCCTTCACAACAGTGCTTATACCATAGTTCCCCGTCCCCATATGGGGTAACAAGAGAGAACAGGGTGCAGTTGACCCCGTACAGTATTCAAGAGTTGTTCCCATGAATCTATGATTTATGCTTGCCTATTAGAAGCATTGTGCCCCCCCCCCCTCAGGATAAAGAGAGAGAAGGGAAGAATAATTACCTTACAGTGAACTTAACGCATGAGTAGCCCTTAGAGCCCTCAAGGACACTCAGCAAACGTCCTCCCTCCACTCTATATGTATGCAGCAGGCTATTCACTCTTTCAATCAGGAGTGTTCCCTGTAAGTGCTCTTGTACTCAGGTTAAACCACTATTCAATTCTTTCACTAAGATCACAGTGATCTTAGCGCTGGAAATGGAATAGTGAAGTGATCCCAGGACTTGCTATTCTTGACAGGCCTGCAACCACTGCATTAGATAGGGTAGACCGGCCAGGTCTTATGATATGTGCCTACACTAAGATCGCTGGGGTTGGGATCCCAGGATGTTTTGAATTAAGCTCCAGATATCTTTTCTTATTTTTGACCCAAATGGGCTTCTAAATTTCTCCCAAAGTCTCCTCCCGACTTATGACTAAGGTTTTTTACTATAGATTATAGTGAAAACAGTGAAAATTTGCCCCGAAAATGCCTTATAGTATTTTCTCATAGTCTACCCCTGGCTTATGATGGAGGTCGGCTTATGAGCGGGGTTTTATGGTAATAAGGGACATGTCACATACCGGTGTAAGGTGCACCAAAAGTGTGATACAGTGCACCTGGTAGTTGTGTTCACTATTTTGAAGCCAATCACCCTTAAGGTGGGTTGCTACCATTGAATCAAAGTACCTAGATTTTCGTAATTTTTCTCTCAAAGGTAGCTAAAATCATCTAGAATCAGAATATGAAAAGAAAAGTAGAGGGTACCGTGCTACCTTTATTTATATTGATATATTTATTATATCATATGCTTCAGGTCCATCGTTCTTTGTCCTGGTGATCTAAATTATGGCTAAAAGCTTGGGGTACATAGGACAACAGCCAATTATCTTGGGTGACTGTTCATATTAGCTGCCTGCGAGTCATCTCAACAATTTGCAAGTCATTGAAGAATAAAACAAAATTTACAAAATAAAAGTAAAATGAGTAGATGTTCAGGCCTACATTCAATGGATCAGGAATCAAAGCTGGTGTGAAAGCTGATAAAGATTTCTCTGATATGTGTTTCAAAGGATTATTTACCCCTTCCCTACTCATAGGGTGTCATTTATTCTGGTAAGATGTGGTTCATTATGAGCACTTTATTGAACTTAGGTTTCAGCTGGTCTCTCCTCTTTGGTGTGAAGGGAAACCACTTCAAGGTTATTCATTTCTGGCCACAGGGGATTGTTGCCAATTCTGGCCATCAGAAGGGCACCACTATGGCCTAAAAGGGGGAAAAGACCAACAATTGTTTTACATTACTTTTTCATGGGGATTACTGTAGTCTGAAAGAAAATTCCGAATTTTGTATGCAAACGTTCCAAATTTGGAATGTGAATAGAACGTTTTTTGGACATTTTAGGGCAGAAATCTTTGCTTTTGTTGATGTCTGTTGTTTCAACCAAAAGAGAGGAATGGGAAATGTCTACTAATAACCTCGCTCGCAAGGATGAATGTGCTGAAAAATTGGTAGAAATTACATTTTAGATCAAATTATATGAGAAAAGGAATGTAAAGAATATGCTATTTGAGGGGGGGGGGTACTCAAACAGTATTCAGTTTGATTTCATGTCACTAAAGTCTATGTCACATGTCAAATTTGAGAAATACCATTTACATCATATGTCGCTAGTGCCGCCCATGTTGATTTTAAGCGAAGCCTATACATGTAAGAATGTTGAATTTAAGAAATGGCCATGTCACTGTGTCATGGCCATCAATGTTGGCTTGATTTATGAGTGTGTATTAATGGAGTGCTATTATAGAATAATGTTAACACAGTCCCTTATATCCAGTGGGCTCTGCTTTAATCTATGTTAACAAGGTCAGGGTTTTATTTCCAGGTGCCTGTGCACAACCTTCCAAAAACACCAAACGGTCATCAATGAACGAGAAAAGAAGCAGTACTGAGAAGCGACCTCTCAGCCCGGAAAATTCAACCTCAAGCACCAGGTTAGACAAAATGTTTCTAAAGACCAAGTGAAGGAAAGAAAGACATATCACAGCCGTTTCAGGAAATTGACCAATGATCAGTCATGAATGACTTCAAGAATCAAATGCAACTGATGCAATAACATACCTTTTGCTACTGATGTTTATCTAAACTGTCTATGTTAGTACAACATATCAAGAAGTTCTCAGAATTACCAATACATACACATGTATGTAGAGATATATGAAAAACAATAATTTTACAATTCTTTATCAAGTTGACATTGATAACAGATAAATCAGAAAGACACACAAGTCTAAGTTATATGCTTTTTATATCACACAGCTCTGTCCGTCAGCGTGGCGGTAAGTCAGGCGAGGCACTTAACATAACGGGTAGTGGCCGTATGAAGCTGACCGTTAAACCTGAGGCGTACAGTCGACTCGGGGCAGTCATCAAGGACTTCAGACATTATATAGAAAATCACCGGCAACATCTTGTCTACTCCTTCATTTTCTTTTTCCTGAATGGACTCGTCTTCGCTGAGAGATTCTATAGTGAGTTATTACTAGTATACAAAATACAATGCACATGATTGTACATGATTCAAGCTCATAGGATTTGGCTGACTTTATTCAGGGCGCATACTCCCCATCTAATCAATATCACATTGTCAGAAACCCTTAATTAAAACAAACAGATCCCTTAACAGCTAAGCCCAAGCTTATCACCTCATTTCTTTCTTTTTTCAAGATGATTGAACAAGTACCATATTTGAATTAGACAGCTACAAATATCTGTGAAAAATCAGAGGAATCTGGGGAAAATCTGCCTTCCATCTGACCCTTTCTGCTTATATGGCCTATTTTTGCAGAATAGATGTCCATTAGCGCATGTATGCTTTGCTAGCCTCAATTCTTGCATGATATGCCCAATATGTGAAAAACTATTGTTTTGAATGGCTTACAAACACATTTACATTTATTTCTACTCTTTCGTAAAGAAACATGCCGATGTCTTAAATTACTTTCAACATTTAGATATCTGCTTCAGGTTTCCATAGCTCGACCGAAATGGTTCTTTGTTGCCTCTGGCCCGTTTCTTCCTTTTTATTCTTATTTAGTTCATATGGGCATGTGTATAGATATCTTTCTATGAAGTTTATCAATATCTAATGCCACTTTCGCACTATACGCTATGCCACAGGCTGAAACAAGATAGAATACTGGGCGCTAGACAGTGGGGCCACATTACTAAATCTTATGTAATTACAACATAAGTGCTAGTTATACAGAGCAGTGATAGGACACTACCTATGATCACTGATGCTAACCTTCGTTTGGGGCTTTCAAATCATAGTTGCTAAGTGTGGTCGTAGTACCTTAAGAAATAGCCTCCATAGGCTTCACTAATACAGATGTTTAACTAATACAGCTTCTTAATAATTCAGCTTACGCTGTTGACCTTGAACACAAGGGGTTCCGGAGTTTGGCCGGTTACGGAGTGTCGCTAACAAGAGGCGCAGCCGCCTCCATTTCCTTCAGTACCTCCTTGCTGCTTCTCACCATGTGCCGTAACCTAATCACAACACTCAGGTAGGTGTACTACAGATATATTATAAATATTAGGTGGGTCATTGTGTATCCATGTGTGAAGGCTCAAAGCTATGAGTGCCTCTTAAGCTTGTTTATGTCCATTGGGTTGGGCAAAGACATCCGAAATTGACTTCCGTCAGATAAAGTGGAGAACAAGAATAACGCATGAAGACTGGATGGGGCCAAGTCCTCATCTGCTGATTGCTCGGTTTCTCAGTAGAAGCTGGGTGCAAAGCATAGTGTCACCCCTCAACACTCAAACAAGCTGCACAAAGATATATGTAAGGTGGTACTGGCCCCTACCTTATGTATTGTCAAAGGCAACTCGGGAAACTGATGCAGTTGCCAATCCAAGCTCAACAGTGCCCCCATGTGGAAGGTTGAGGAACTAATTTCTCATGCATTCACCTGGACGCACTATATTGTGGTAGAGGCACTAATTTCTCATGCATTCACCTGGACGCACTATATTGTGGTAGAGGCACTAATTTCTCATGCATTCACCTGGACGCACTATATTGTGGTAGAGGCACTAATTTCTCATGCATTCACCTGGACGCACTATGTTGTGGTAGAGGCACTAATTTCTCATGCATTCACCTGGACGCACTATATTGTGGTAGAGGCAAACTAGACGAAGCCTCTAGACTGCATCCAATACACATGAAAATGCCAAGGCTCCACTGGGGGCTCAGTCACGGCAGCATTATGCACGGCATACAGTTTCACGTGGCATACAGTTTCGTATGTTCTATATTATCATTGTTTAATGTAATGCTGCCGTGGAACTTGGGCAATAAATATTGGTTTCCTATGGACACATTGTAACTGATGACAGCACTGATGATTTCTTGACCTTAATGCTACGGGGATTTCTGTAAGTGTTTGAGCTTCAGAGCCGTGATTATCAGCAGTAAACAAGATGAACTGATGGCTGTCAGTCACTGATGGACAGCATAGGGACAGTATGCTTTAGGGTCCCTGGTTTTCTAGTTCTATTAGATCTTGAAGTTTGTTATCTTGGTTCACAATTAAACCCTATTTTTTTAGATGCCACTATCACCTCACAGCAGCGGCCGAAGACTGCCCAACGGCCTGCCATCACTGCATGTGAGCTCATGACCTCATGACCTAATTGGGCTCAAAACAAGGCTAGCCATCAGCAGCTGCCTGTAACAGTGCCCTAATGGCCAACACGGCCCTGAAGCTCAAACAGTGATGAAAATCCCTATACCGTTAAGGCCAAGAATTTGTCACATCGGCATGCTTCAGGGTCGTGATGTCTGCCCACTGGGCTGGATATTGCAACTTGATATCTCACTACTATCATAAAATATATATATATGTGGCCAAAATGTATTTTATAGACACTTTGTGGTGATAGTTTCAGGGGAGAGTGCTTTTGTGGATACATTGCTGATACTATATTTTGGACACCTTAAGCGCACCAAAAGCATTAATGTATCGTGCCAATCCCACATGGTTGATAGACTCCTGGAAACACGGCATCAATGCATTAGCAACAGCAACATTGAAGGGTTAATATATGACTCTAGTTCCCAGAGTACATCACCCATCCATCACAATGAAATTTTATTTACCATTGAAATACCAACATAAGCAATACAATATCATGTCGAAAATCAAGTATGATGAAATAATTTATAGAAGCATCTCACTATATACACAAAAACCTCATCTTATATTGCAACCAGCAATAATTCACAGAATAAACCATAACGATTAACCAAAATCCCTCCCGTCCTGTTTTTACCACAGGGAGACCATCATCAACCTCTACATACCCTTCGACTCCGCTGTCGCTTTCCACAAGATGGTGGCATGGACCGTGCTGTTCTCCATAGTGCTCCATGTGGTCGGCTACTGCTTCAACTTCTACCACCTCGCCACTCAACCTGTGCAGTTCCTATGTATCTTTGAAGAGATACACTTTAGGTATGGACATTTATTAGGGAAATATCCAAATCAGACAAAGCTTCATAGAAAAAAACAAGCATTTACTGTAAAGGTGTATATATATATATATATATATATATATATATATATATATATATATACACACATATATATATTCTTCTTAGGTCCACAGAAGAATTCAAGTGGAATCAAATCGAAAGTGATGCGAAAGAAAGGTTTTTTCCTTGCTAACTTGAAAGTATACTTATTGTTGACCCCAAATTGCAGGAGCCTCCAAATGCTCATCAAAAGATAAATGAGAATCAATACTCATGTTCTTCCCCAGAGTTAAGTAAATACATCTGTCGCTCTATTCCTTACAGGCCAGATGTACTACCAGGGTTCAGTTTCTGGCTCTTCATGAATCTCACAGGTGAGTAAGAAAACTAAATCTTTGTTGCGTGGAATTACATAATCAGGATAATAGACTGTTGACTGTATACTTGATTATTCAAGGGAATAGGAATGAAATGTGATATTGGTTGGACAGATGTTGAGGCATTTTGGAACGACAGAATCATTTAGTCCAAGGTACCCATGGATACGGATATAGCGCACCAGTTGATTGACTCTCTTGTATGAACAGCTTTTGTTAACATCAAAATGAATATACAATTAACAGAATCAATGCCCCCATATTAACAAGCCAATCATCATTTCAAATAATTATGAGTGTACAATTGTATGTTTTCTGGTATGTATTCCCCATGGCTTTAAGTAAGTTCTAAAGCAAATACTTATCTTATGTAAGTAGATGTGCCGTTGTGAAAATAGCCATAGGTCCTTCGCAATGAGAAAGCCAAAGCTTCCTATATATCTATAGGACTCATTCTGAACACTGGAGGTAATTTCTTAATCGCACTAGTATCGTACACAGACCTGTGACTGCAAAGTGATAATGCTACTTCAATGGGAATTTTGGTACTACTTGGAAGCTGTAGCTTGTTAGGAAATACCCTCCTGACCCCTCCACCCACTTGTTCCTCCAGGTGTGACAGGATACCTCCTGGTGCTAGTCACGTGCATCATGTACACCTTTGCAACACAGACCTCCAGGGCACACATCTTTAACGCCTTCTGGATCACTCACAAACTCTTCTATGTCTTCTACATACTGGCATTCCTTCATGGTGCCTCCAGGTAAGGTCAGCTCAAGGGTAACACTTTAAGGCTTGTTAATAGAATGATAGGTCGTCATGATACTTGAATGCAACCTGGGCTGCATTGATGCATCATGCCGATTTTACTGGGAGCAGACTCACCAGCACAGTATTGGTACATCATGCCGACCAATGGGTATAATGCACCTCTGCATCTGCGGCCCCTAAATGTTTTATCTCAATCTAAAAGGTTCCCCATACAACCATGCATACGTGCGCCCAAATGAGAAATTCATTTTCTATTTAAACGGGTTCTGAATAAGACAGCATACTGCAGAAAAGGTGTGTCCAAGAATGTCTCGATCCTTTAATACTGTTACACCAAAAACATAAAAATACTTAACCTTTTTTACTTTAGGGTGATCCAGGCCCCTATGTTCGGGTACTACTTTATAGTCCCTGCCTGCCTGTTCACCATCGACAAAACTGTATCCTTGAGCCGCAAGAAACGAGAGATTCACATCCAGGATGCTGAACTGCTGCCTTCTCGTAAGTATTTTTTTTTCTTTTCAATTTTTAATCAGTTTATTCTTTGATATAAAATGAAAGATGTGTCTACAAATTTCAAACCCTGTGAACAGAGATCACGTGCCTCTAGCTCACAGCACTGATTACAGACGGACCTTAATGCTATGGGAGATCAGTGTGAAGGCTAGGGGCAGGTGATTATAATCAGGCTGCGGCTAGTGGCACATGATTTCAGCGAGCCTCGCTTTCAGTTCCAACTAGGTCATGAGGTCATGACGTCACACACAATGATGGCAGCCAGAGTCGGTGTGCAGTGATAGTGGAATTAAAAAGATTAGGGATTAATAGTGAACCAGATAATCATATTCCAAGCTCTAATAGAACAAGAAACAATTAAAGGGATAAGGATACTGTCCCTACGCCGGCCGTCAGTGATGGCCCTCAGTTGGCCATGAATCGGCAGTTTTGTTGTGTTCACATCCCTGAAATCACTTGCCTCTAGCATCATGGACTGATTTCCTTGGGACCTTAATGCTATGGGATTCTGCAATCAGTGCTACGAGCTAGAGGCATGTGATCTCTGTTCACAGGGGACAATTTCAAGACAGTTGCCTAGAAGCCATGCAGTTACATGGTCGGGTTTTTCCAATGCATTCAGTCAATTACTCTGGGCTACCAGTCCTCTTACCAACATCAAATACTGACGGTGTTAACAAAATAAACTTTAGAAAGTGAATTTAATTGAACCAGTTTAAAAGAGTAGATAGCTCAGGAGAGAAAGAGAAGGTACCACTCACAGCAAGTGCACCATTCAAACAAACTACATTGCCATTTTCCCCATTGCTTTACCGATTCAATACTACAACTATCTTATTTTTCAGAGGTTACTAAGGTAGTGTTCAAACGGCCACCAAACTTTGAGTACAAGTCTGGGCAGTGGATGCGGCTGGCATGTGTGGAGCTGGGTAAAAATGAGTACCATCCCTTCACCCTCACCTCAGCCCCTCATGAAGACACCCTCTCTACACACATAAGGACGGCTGGACCCTGGACATCAGCACTCAGGAACTTACTTAGCAATGAGAACCTGAGGGATAAACCCTACCCTAGCGTGAGTATATAGTGTTGTTTCTTGTTTATCTGTATGCGTGGTCATGACAGTGCTCATCATGGAATATCTTGCGAGATTAAGTGTAGGTACATACTTCCAAACTGAATGACATGCTAGGAACAAGTCTGGTGCGAGATCAGAACCTATCTTGTCACTGATATCAGCATGCACCTAGAGTTCACAGGAACTAGTCTGATTCTGTTTGAGCACTATACACAGAGGTTCACGAGGATCAGTCCAAACCGAAAGTTATTGCAGAGGTACGTTCAGTACAATGAGACCAGTACAGAGTGCGCCTCTGTATTGATCTCATTGTATGGTTTGTAAAATGTTTAAAAGCCTTCAAAAACTCTGGGGTGCCTTATTCGTGAAGTTTGGGGAGTTCACCATATTAGCACCAGAGGGCTGTAGTATCTGTATCTAGACTTGATGTTAGCTCTACAAACCAGATGCAGAGATTAGTACCTCATGTAGGATCCCTTCCACTGTCATCTGTATTGGCTTAGTTACCTGGAGACTGGTGTTTTAGAAATGGCTGGAATTTCTTTGGGGGTCAACTGCTTTTAATTCCTCCCTGGAAGCAGTATTTTACGGTTTACCTTCATCTTTAATCAATCAATTTTAATGCATTAAACTCACCCGGCAGGCTGCTAGGAAGCATCGTGCTGACAAACAGGGTACTTTTTAAGACAAACAATAGGCCATTCTAAAAATATTAAGTTGATATTTTCTATATTTCTAGCTGTACCTTGACGGTCCATATGGTGCAGGGCAGCAGGACTGGTACAGGTTTGACGTGAGTGTACTGGTAGGTGGCGGTATCGGTGTCACTCCTTATGCCTCCATCCTTAAGGACTTTGTCTTCATGTCCTCTGTGAAGAACACCTTCAGGATGAAGTGCAGAAAGGTAAGTATGTTGTTTTAATGGAGAGAAGATACTGCACTAAATCTAGATGTACCCTGTTCTTATATTGGCCAATGGAAAGGCTGATGCATGGATGATGTGAGACTCCTAATTATTGGAGATATCCTAGAATTTAAAGTCAGAAGGTCCCGATGTGTCATATAGGGGCTTTTTGATTAAGACATAACAAATCATTAAAATTAGATTGTCGGCGCTGCATTGAAGCCCCTTATACTCTCCAAGCCTACGGGACTGATTCTGCAGGGTTGACCAGGAGGATATATATGTTTTATAAAAGTGATGAATCAACATTATTTTGAATTTGAAGTAACCTCCAGATACATGAAGTGACAGACAAGCTTGTTAAGGTAAACAGAAAAGAAATCAAACTTTATTCTCTTAAACCACTTTATAAGATTAATACCATGTGTCCTTGGCCTTCCCCTTTAACCTCAAGCATCTTATGTGTGTGTTTATAAATGAGTTTTTCCAATAAAACTATTCAAAATGTGATATAAGGGACTTTCTTCCGAAAGGAATCACCTACATACCTTGCCTCTGTGTAATATTAGTTTCTGTTTTGCCCACCAGTTGTACTTCATCTGGGTGACGGCCAGTCAGCGTCACTATGAGTGGTTTATCGACATTCTCCGCCAGGTGGAGGCAGTGGACCACTCAGACCTGGTAGAGACCCACATCTTCATCACCCAGTTCTTCCAGAAGTTTGATCTGAGGACAACCATGTTGGTAAGCACTAGTTAGGGAGGGGGGTTATATGCTCTTAACCCTTTAGGGGCCGCTGAAAAGGCCAGGTTTTTCATTCCTGGCATGTTCCTCCCAAATGCTATGTTGATGCATTTAAATTGAAAATCAATAACCTCGAATTTGATAGGTAAGCATTTCGTAACGCCTTTATATGCGTCTTGGAAATAGAGGTGATCATGTGCATTGCACACTAATCTCTGCACATAAACTCTGCCCACTTCATTCAGGAGTGGTTTCAGATATTAGCAATAACAGTTATCTTGCATGAAATGACTCCATGCCTTATAGAATATACAGTTGTATTGGTTCTCTTGTGTTACAGTACATATGTGAGGAGCATTTCCAGCGGCTGGCCAACAAGTCCATCTTCACTGGACTAAAGGCACACACACACTTTGGTCGGCCCAGCTTTGAGGACATCCTGGTAGAAGTTCACCGTAAACATCCTAAAGTAGGTGATATTTTAATCTATTTGCAAAATATCCAAAGAGTTGCTCACTTGATATGATCACCTTTCTTGGTAAGAATACAATGGAGGGAAAGAAATACATTGATAGCCTTCAGCAGGTCATTCAAGCACACTTAACATTTTCTAATTTAGTTCTCTGAGAAATCATGTTGAACACTGTTCAATCCACGTCCACGTCATTTCATAGCCTTAACCTGATTCTACAGGGCTCCCTTTTGAATGAATAATGATTGAAATTAGCTTAAATGCTATCAGAGACCTCATAACAAAATACAGAGCAGGGGGATATAAATGTGGACATAACTGTTAGCATAACTGTTATATGACCGTTTTATCATTCCTAGCTGAAAACTTTTTGACTTGTAATCACATATATCCCGAATACGTATTTACCTATATTTGCTCATGCTTTTAAACGTCCAGGTGCGTAAGGTAGGAGTGTTCAGCTGCGGCCCTCCTGGGCTGACTAAGGGCGTGGAGAAGGCCTGCTACTCCTCCAGCGGACGTACCAAGGCCACCTTCCTTCACCACTTTGAGAACTTCTAATCTGTGAAATGGATGCTTACAAAGTGCTAGACAATCCCAAATGGCTTTCTGACTTTCCAGGAAGATCATTTTGTCATGAAAAGCCAATACAAAAACAATTTACCGCCAAGTGATACTACTTAGTCCCAGGTTAAATTATTGCATTACAAGCAAGCTCATTCTTTTTGGGTATCTCGGGAGCGTTAAATTAAATAAAAATGGTAAGATAGATAGAAGATTTGTCATGATAACAGGAGAAAATGTCCTAATGAAATGATCATTATTAGAGAATGTAAAGCAAAAGGGATATTATATGTTATAAACCATAAGGTAAAGGATTTAAAGATATTAAGGACCCTAGACTTTAATCTCAAAAGTCTAGGGTCCTATAGAATATAGATATCGTGTTTTTCAATATAAGAATCTCATTGTAGTGTAAGGCTGATAGAGTCACATTGCCTTTATGCATGGCCCATTAATATTTAGAATGTGATATTTTCACTAGGCTTTGGGTTCATTTGCTTTTTTGATGTTGCAACCTTGAATCAGTGCATTGTTGTATTATACTGTCCCTATGCAAATGAATCTACCTGCTTGGCAACAATGATACTTAACACAGGACTGGTGAGTTAGTTTTAGATGCTGCACGTAGTAGAGAGATAGAAAATCCATGGAAACATATTTGCCATCGATTAAATATGCTTTAAGAAATGAAACATACCTTTCCTAAGTTCTGCATTTCTAGATTCATCTATGTACTGGGGATATATGTGAGCCAGCAAGCAGAAAGGACAGTTACTGCGGGATTTAGTACCAGATTTAGCCACCAGGGGGCACCACTATGGACTAGAATAGGAAAAATATGACTAAAACTGCTAAAGGCTACTTTTTTATGGAGAATTCAACGGTTTTTGATAAAACGTTCCATTTTGGGTGGAAAGGTTCCAAATTTGGCATGTAAAAAGAATGTTTTTGGGCCAAAATAGGCATTTTTGTTTATTTCTGTTGCCATGGAAACATGATTTTCATTCTAAATAGGAAAATCAATGATCCCATTTGAAGGAACATCCCACAAGGTTTACTATGGTGAAAACAGAATGAAAATACCATTTCTAGATCAAAAGTTATGGGCAAAAGAATAAAAATTTATACGAATTTAGCTAATTAGCATAAATTATGCTAATTAGCTATATATCCCATGACCAATTAGACATAGAGCTTATTAACATATTTAAAATGGTCACACCTACCCATATCTATCAAGCCATTCCTCCAAAACTAACAGGAGTATCTTATCATGCTATGTATCACTGTAAAGCAAGTGATTTGAATTTTAAAGTTGACTTTTAGCACGGAGCACCCTTTCTCCTTGCCTCTACACATATCACCCCAGTCTACTTCTTTCAGCTTGATCAACGCTAATTTCAAGAAGGCATACATGCGAGTAATTGTGAATTGTTGAAAGCATGTTTGTCATGCTGGTATTTTCCTAATTACGCCGGTATGCCCGATAGCAACACCTGGAGGATATTTCAAAATAGTGATGAATTAACAATATTTTGAAATCACCTGCAGTAGGTCTGATTATGGTGCACAGGATAGTTTTTATCGGTGATATATAGCTTTGTTGTGACAGTCCGACAAGCAAATGATACAAATGAAACAAAAGCCTGGAGGTTAATTCAAAATAGTAGTGAATTAGCACTGTTTTTAATTAGACTCCAGGAGGACACTTCAAAACAGTGCTAATTTACCACTGTTTTGAATTAATCTCCAGGTCTCAACCTGGTGCAAAACATTACAAAATACCACTTTACACAATTTATCAATGTGATATCTTTCTACGCATTTCTACATCACTGCCGTGTGTCAATGAAGCAGAAACATTCTGTAATCGCTGCACATGTGAAACTCAGACCCCTCCTATTAGGAGACATTCATATAATGACAAATATCAGAGATCCTTTTAAAGAATATCCAAGTTACGTAAAGAACAATGATATAAATGTGTGGTTATGAGAAGCTTTAGGATGAAATGGATTTTTTTTATCAGAAGATTGGTATACATCATGAGAACAAAGAACTATTAGTTTAGATGCTATAATTTATCAAATCCTTAGACCTTAGGCCTATAGATTATTGGTCTATGAGGATAATGCAGAATAGATTGCATTTATAGCGGTGTTGGTTTTGATAGAATCTAGGTGCATGCAATGAGTTGGAATGCATTTTGTATATTTGGATGTGGACTTGTAATAATTCAATTCTACCAAAGTGGTTCAAATTAAGTGTATGGATCTTTGTTCTAAAACGATGAGAATAGAGTCAATTGAATATAGTTTACGCAAGTCTAGACGATATGTATATGTTTATTCCCATTTTTATCATGTGTGCAATAAATAGTTGTATGTAAAATGTAATGACTTTCTCGAGAAATGCCGTGCTCATGCCGGTTAAATACAATGTTGTAACTTTGTATATGAATGTTATACACCAGTGTACGCATCCAACTACATTGAATCGCTTAATTGTGTCCGTTGAAAATATGTTATCCCATTTTATATAAGAATGTAGTCTATAGATGTATTTGGCTGTGATTGCCGAATGCTACGATTCATTCGTTTTAATTTTGTTTTTAGAAAACCCAAACTGCCTTAAATATTGACATCTGATATCCGTGCAGGTGTTGTATGTTCACATTAACGACTTGAAATGGTACTTTTACTGTTTTTAAACTGATTTCTATGCTATACATGTTACCAAGAGGGGCGATCCTTCTATGAGCCCCAACATTCTCAGACTGCATTCACCAATGTAAATTGACAATTCTTCTTTTTTTTTAAACAGTCAAAATTCAATCAGTACCTCTTGACTTATCATTTGGATTTACAGAGCCTTTCCCATGGAGTAGCTATGCCTCCACAATATGATAAGTTGTAAAAGCAAATTGGTTTACAAAATGTGAAATCATGTTAAATTGAGCTCTCAATAATCAGAGAGCAAGAAACACTTACAGATATTTACGAATGCTTGAGATCTGAGTAATAAAGTTATTTTTCACTGTCTCTGCTGTATTGTTTATAGTGGTTGCAACATACACGCGGGGGCATTTCTCAAGATGGTACGACTAAACATTTAACCACTAGGTTTTGAAACCCTCAAAAATAGAGTGGGTGATCATGGGTAATGCACTACGACTGCTTTGTATGATTAGCACTTACTGTAAAAATTACATAGGATTCGATAGTTCGGACATACCAGTGCAGTCATTGGTGACCACTAGATGTATGTAATGCCATTATAGTGAGGGATCCCACTATGATTTGAAGGAGTCTATATAGTCGTTCTATATTCTGGGAAATGACACGGTTAGTGTTGACAAATAAATTCCTGGAAATAATTCCTGTTAAATTTATATAGAACCATTCCCGTCTAGAGCTAGCTACCACAGTGAATTACCCCTTTGCCTATCTCAGAGTGAGTTGAAACCATACATCTAGTAGGATTTAAGTTACCGCTGATTATACCACGATTTCTTGGTTACTGAGTGCTTTTTGGTGGATATTCCCAACCACATATGTGTCGATATTGCACAGCATTAATTAATGCTGTAGCATGACTTTTGGAAGGCGTGCGGTTATCCATGGATAACCCGCACCCCGTGCGGTTATCCATGGATAACCACATGCCTCTCATGTCCCTCCATGTCATATGTTACATGTTAAAGCCCACGAAATATTCCAGGCCAGGGTAGGGATCTGCAGTCTCACATCCCAAATCCAACTCCCTATGCACTGCGCCACAGGGACTGACGAGATACGCTCGGTTCAAACCACATCTGGATATGATACAAAGCCCTGGAAGGAGACGACTGCGGTCTAGCGGTTAGCGCTTTGCGCTCAGCCGCGTGAGGTACGCGGTTCGAGCCCCGGTCCGGGCACGTCTTGTGCCGTGTGCGCTGTCGCTGTCCGCTGCCGGGCGAGGAGGTGTATTATACACAAACATAACTGCGAAAAGCATCTTTTTTCGCCGTGTGCGCTGTCGCTGTCCGCTGCCGGGCAAGGAGGTGTATGTTACTATGTACACTATTTTTCACCGTGTGCCGCTGCCAAGGCTAGCCGAGACGGGCGCTGTCGCTGTCCGCTGCCAGGCTAGGAGGTGTATGTACCGATCGTGTACACACAATGGCTGGCATCGAGTCCCGGGGAAGGGGAATAATTTTTGTTTTCAAATTGAATTTATTGGTATTCTATTGATTATTTATTGGTTTCGTGGTATAAAATAAGTAGATAATGGATAAGTCATGACTCGTGTGTGTTAGCGAAGGCTAATAACACTCTGCCTACGGCCTCGTGTCATTATCCTTCACTAACACACACTCGTCATGACTTATCCATTGATTACTTGTTCATTATAACACGATTTCTGTAAATCTGAGTGCTTTTCCTGGATATTCCCATGCACATACCTGTCGATATTGCATGGCATGATGCATGCATCATGATTTTTGTAAGGTGTGCGGTTATCCAAGAATAACAGGCACCCAGTGTGGTTATCCATGGGTAACAGACACACCTTACATGTCATATGTCACATGTTAAAACCTATGAGAATACTATTGCCAAGGGCAGGGGTCGAACCCTTACCCTCCTGGTTGGAAGTCCAGCTCCCTATCCATTGTGCCACAGTGACTGCTGAGAAAGTGTGTGTGTTTGCCTGTATTTGTATAATGCCATAGCCCCTACCTGGATAGTAGTGATCCCAGCAAGTCTCATATGCGCAAGGTTAGAATAGCTTTATAATTATAGAGGATATACCATACTGCTGGATGCGGTCAAACCAAGCCAGCAGCTGCCGGGTGCCAAGGTGTGTGTACCGACAGTATATTGGCCAGCGAGTAGCACTCCAAACCCCAGGGATACGCGTTCAAGCCCCGGCCTGGTTCATCTTTTTCGCGGTCTGGCACAGGTGTTGGTGGGACGAGTCCTGGTCACGGTGTACGTTTCATTTATGGCTGGTTTGGGGAGGAGCAATTTTTTCAAATTATATTTATTGATATTCTATTGATTATCTATTGATTAATGGTGTAGTAAAATAAGTAGTTAATGGATATGTCATGACTTGTGACTGATATCCAACAATAACATGCAACTCAGGGGCTTCGCCCCCTTGTTGCATGTTATTGTTGGATATCAGTCACAAGTCATGACATATCCATTAATTACTTGTTCCATAGTTACACTGCATGATGAACAAAATGTGGTGCCAAACAAGTCCTTCCTGGGGCGGCGTCTCTCTAACACAGAAAGAGATTAACATGTTATTCTACAGAGGGTGTCTATAAATGCTTATTCCAAAAAGTTGCGAGAATATCGGTAAAACAACCACGAACACAACTTTATTAATGTGAAGTCACCCTTTCTTGCTGCATGGCTCTATAGAGTTCTTAACTTTTAAGCCTTTAAGGACGGCAATGCTCTTTGATACAATATACATACTGACAACATTAAGATGCTGTCTACTTGCAAATGTTGCAAGGTGGTAGCAAAATGGACATGAGACCCCGCGCTGTCTTTAAAAGCATAAATACCCATAGACCAGTAGGCCTCTATCACCAACTATTATATAGAATCCGTACGGCTTGTTCACACGATTGAGGCCACATGGACTATGGGTTTAACACACACTCCCCCTCATTTTCCCCTCACACAGGTCATGATATACATCAGAATGCCTACCTTTACACAGAGGCAGCCCCCTCAATCTTCACCCCATTAACTCCTACACAGGAGTCAATCATCCACCTTTGGTGTGCCCTTGGCTTTGTGATTAGCTAAAGGTGGACCTTTTCTCATTGCTTACATTTGCTAGGCCATCATTCAGGATAGAATTGCAGGCTGCACCTCTCCTTATTTCTGTTAGTAGAAACTGTAGGTTTTATATAGAATAATATTATGATGAGATAACTAACTGCACACAGAAAATCACAGGAGACACCGCTTTTGGCCAGTACCAAGTGTAAAACTACAAACCTTACACTTTGGTGTTGAATAACCAGGGCAAGTTACAACATAATATTGCATGTTTTAACTTTTTATTAACACAGTAACAACTACAATGTTCTTCAGCATGATCAACAACAAAGAAAGTCAAAAGCCAAATTATCACAGAATTAAGCAGAATAGTACAGGAGGACATTATATAGAAAGGCGTAATGGCTTGGACTGATTGCATATAATTTTTATCATACACTAGCGTTTGATTCTTGAGCAGAAAATAAAGTACTTTCAGGGCACTTGCATTTTGGACCAGTAATGCTGGTGATTGGTCCCACAGCCTTTTACCTCTCAGCAAACAGCCCTTGGGCCATTCCACGTCTGACTCTCAATTGGAGGGAGTGCTGTCCATCACGGTTCAGCTTCCCCTATGGGACACTATAAAGGCCCTAACGAGTGCAGCACTGATGAAATTCACGGGTTAACCGAGTTTATCATCAGTTGAGTTAAGCTTGAGTTTGAGTTAAATGGCCAACTGACAGCCATCAGTCATTGATGGACAGCTTAGGGACAGTATCCTTAGGGCCCCCTGCTTTCTAGTTCTATTAGAGCTTGGAGATGGTTATATTGGTTCCTAATTCTGCCCAAATCTGTTGAATTCCATCATCACTGCACACCGGCAACCAACGGGCGGCTGACAGGTGGCTGCCAACACTGTCTGTGATTTCATGACCTAATTGGACTCAAAACGAGGTTTTACGCCATCACTGACCTGGAGGTTACTTCAAAAGGCTCTGCCATCGCTACCTATGAGATGTTAGCGTAGGCACGTCTGTTACCATCTCATAAGACCTAGTGTTACTTCAATACAATAGCCAGTAGCTAATAGGAAGTACTATCCAGTCCTTCACTATTCCACTTCAGTACTAACACCACCCCTTATTTTATACTTAGAAACGATAGTGGTTTCCCCCGAGTACAAGTGCACCTGGGTGGGGGGACATTCCTTGTCACAAAAGTAAATGCACCTGCTGATAGTCCTTGGGTGCTCTTTAGGCTGCTCATGAGTTAAGGGTACTTGAATGCATTTTCTCAGACTGCTTGAGGGCTCTATAGTTTACTCATGCGTTAAGGGCATAGTAACATCATGCTTCCCTTCTCTCTGTTAGTTGGTGTAGGACATTTCAGGGTCAAGTGCACCCGACAGGGTATATATAATTAGCAGAACCCCAGTGTAGCCACTCTTGAGAGAAAGAGTTTTCCTCTGCTATTTTTTTACCTTCCACTGCTATTTTTTCTTTTGGGGACCTGTTACCACTCTGTACAGTTGTTAGCTGCTTGGAATAGTGAAAGGAGGGCTGAGGCTAACATCGCTCACTAAAAAGTAGCTGGCTATCAGAAAGGAAGGCAGGCCTACCTTACCATAGCAGTATAGAATATGGGAGGGAAATCACTAACATCTCATATATGTAGTGATGGCAGAGCCTTTTGAACTAGACTCCTGGAGTGTCTCAACAGATGGCAAACCCCATAGTGTAAAGCCCCAAATTTCGTCAGTGCTGCACACTTCTGGGCTGCTGCAACTGTCCCAAAGGCTTGTTCAGCAAACTCTTTGAGAATATATATGTCCTACGATCACATGCACCCACTCAGATTTTGATGGGTTTAAAGCACCAAGACACCTCCTCAAGCAAATATTTTATTTTGGCACCAGTTTCTTTTTGATCAAAAAAGATATAATATATCCCTGAAATTGAAGTACGGCACTATCATCTGCATAAAGAATTGTATGGCATTGGCAGTATCAATAAACCTCTTTAACTTTTTCAACTAGTCTCGCTTATAGTGGATTGACTGCTTCTTCTTAGCAAACAAGACACCAAAATCCAATGGTAGGTCCAGTTTGCTTATCATCTCCTATGTCCTTTGCTAAATATGGCATATTGACCACCTGCCTCTAGCTTAGCGTAAGCACATTATAAACCGCGGCTTATAGGCCTTTTCAGACCATTGTGGAGACTTGAAGGATCACCGTAAATTATGGGTGGGGCTCTTTTGGGGGCGCGTAACTTAGTGCCGCGTAACATAGCAACGATGCGATGCGTAACTAAGCAGCCCCAAACAATTTTATCCTCCCCAAGCATATTCTCTCGGAGGTTTAAGTGCTTAGTTTCTCTGGAACCATACATCAGATTTTGATGTATGACACATCAAATTGAAGCTCTTGATGCATAGAATGCAGATAAAATGAGTCTGAGACATTTCCTTTAAGACTCAAATTTAATCGAGATCCAAGATGGCGGAAATTGCAGCTTGACTGACGAATTTTGAGGCTATAATTTTTCCCCCTAAAATAATTAAAGAATATTCCCCTCTAGAAAGTAGTTTGATAGAAAGCCATGGAATTGAACATGACACTCTGAAAATATTACTATAAGTAAATTTGAAAAGAAAAATCAAGTTGAAAAAAATATATAGGTTAAAGGGGCCCTGGCATGGCAAATGCATGCCCGCATTAAAAGGTCACGTGACCACCCATTGACCAATCAGGGCGCTCCGCTGGTTCCTCCGATTTTACTAACGATTTTTGGGTCGGTACCCATATTGTAGTTTGCCATGCTAGCCCCCCTTAGTCTCTTTTGGTTTATCTGTTCCTGGCAAGCACTCAAGCTTATTTCAATAGGGTGGGGACCAGTGACCAACCAATGCCTTTTTATATATTGGGTAACTATATCTAGGAATAGCAACCATTTTAGGCAGCAGCTGCGGCTCATATCTTATTTTCATGACAGCCAGACCATTTGACCCAAGTAATATAGTAGGGCTCTAGCCTTATTAGAGACTATTCAGACTATAAATTTTGGTTCAAAGAACATTAGGGTGTCATGTAGAAAATAAATGCAACAGTCTCTGTAGTTATGCTATTCTTTATCTTATTTAAATAGGATGAAAGACATTTTAACAACATTTGAGAGTCATTTCCGAAGGCGCTATGATAGCTCACAGCACTACATATGACTGATTATGCCAATGTTATGAAGATTCGGTGCAACTGAAGGATGCATTCAGTTGCACGGAAGTGTCAAATAATAACCCAAGATGCATACTTCATGTGTCATGACTTGCGATAGCCCTAAGAACCCACCCGGTCTATGCCCGAGAATATTACTCAAGACATTTACATGTATCATAACTGATGAATGACACAGGTGGCCTGGAGGGCATTTTTCAAGATGGTACCACTACACACATCAACTACAATTTGAAACCCTCAGAATTAGAATGGGTGATTGAAGGCGATGTTCTACAACTTCTTTGTATGATCAGCACTTAAGGCAGTTACTATATAGGGTTTGTTAGAGCAGTCTTACCAGGGTAATCACTAGTGACCACACTGAAAACATGCCGCTATTGGAGAGTCGTCGTATATGACGAGTTTAGGGTAGTCAGAGGGTCGTCAGGTCATTATGACTACCCTAAGTCGTCATACTGAGCACCTTGGGTATACTGCTAGTCAGTGTGTAAGCCATGAGAGGTCCCCGCTATGCCCTCAGGTGATACATATGATAGACCCTGGGGTGTATACAGGCTCTTATCTATATATTGTACTTGTTGTATAGCCTGCTTTGCAAAGGGGAATCCAAGCATCAATTGATACAACATGTGTAGGTAGAAATGTAGAAAAGAACATAGGTTATTTCCCTACTCACACCTCTCTTGTGGATATGACTTGGGCATAACTACTCATTTGTCAAGTGTGCTCAGACATAAAAGATATGTGTACCCACACTGCAGTGCATTCAATTGAGCCCATGATTGTGGTTTTGGAATATATTTTGGTGTATATAAACACTGATCGTTGGATGAGGGGATGAGAGGGGATTTAAAAGAAAAGTAGATAAATTCAGGAAATTTGTAAAAGGCAATACTAGGATAAATGGAATGGCTTTACAGGCCACAAAGGGCAGCAATAGTGACAACTTTAGGTCATCACTGACGACATAGAGTCGTCTCCTATGAGGACCCCATGACGACCCAAAGCTGTAGATTTAGGTATTGTCAACCTGAGGACCTAAAGTCGTCAGTTTTGACGAGTTTTGGCTCTCATAGGTTTTCAGTGCACCAGATGCAGGGCTGTAACGGCATTGGAGGGAGGGATCACACTACACTTTGATGGGGTTCTAGTCATACCATCCTGAGAAATGCCTTCCTGCATTCATAAGATGCACAATGTGTCGTGTTATTCCTCTATCTGATGAATATGTAACATATTGGGTCTATGCACAATATGAATATTTTGATTCAGCATAGTAATGATGAAAAGCTGTATATGTCTGGAATAGTTCGCTACAGGTGAATATCAGAACTCAAAAACAAGTCATTTGATGAACGGCGTTCTAGACTGACTGCCATGGAACATTAAGTATATTGGAAATCCCGCTTAAAGTGTGTGTGAAAGGTAAGAATTTTACAGTTATACGAGACTTACCTCTCTCCTAAGATGAAATAGAATTTTAGTTAATCTGAGGGAACCCGTGGGGTTCAGGGGAAAAGAAGATCACAATTTTAGTTAATCTGAGGGAACCCGTGGGGTTCACGGGAATAGACGATCACATATCACGCTAAATGAATGAAGGGTCACTAGGGTCTTCTAATTAAGCAGCATAGATTACACAAGTAGTTAAAACCCTGTTGAATTCAGCTTCCCAATCACAGCTCAAGGTCCTCATATTGACAACTTTCAATGATTTTCTTCATTGTTTGACACTTAAGTGACAGGTCCTACAGTTGTCAAAGTGAGGTGTCAGATTAACACTTTGAATTTACCATGTTCTTGTTAATAATGCTGCTTATTTTGAGGACTTCCTTTTCTTTGTGGCCGTATCTTAAGTATACACATCACCTATGTCTGGCATCATAGCTAATCTGCAGAGAGTATGGCCATCATATACTACTCTACTACTATATCATAATACTACATAGTAAAGTACCTCCTCCACCAAAGCCGCTTGATTAAAAGCGACCCAATTGCGGCAGGATTTTAATCGGATTTGAGAGAAGTACACCTAGAAAATATTCTTACTCACTTGAGTCTGGATCCAGACTCAGGTTATGTCGCCAAAATAAGTATCATTTGAGACTCAGCCTGACCCTTGGTAATACTCAGGCAGAGCCAGAGTATCATCCAAGGATCAGCCTCAGGATCTACCAGAGTATTACCTCAGGATCAGGCTGAGTCTCAAACCTTTCTCATTTTGGCGACTTTGCCTGAGTCTGGATACAGACTCATGTGAGTAAGAATATTTTCTCAGTGTAATGGATTAGTGTTTACGATTTTTATGGGGGTTTCCGATGCATTCCCCTCCATTCCCAGCAAGATTTTAAAAACAAATTTGGAAGGGGCAGAAAACTACCAGGAAAATAGCCGATCTGCTCAAGATTCATAAGTGCGAACAAATTGGTTTCGGTGGGGCACCCGCTAAAAGCATTTGTTCCACTGCAATCTGTGGGGCGTATTTTAACCAATCTAATGATTCCTAAGTATAGAAAAACTGGTCTGATTAGCAGAAGTTCGCCTGACCGACGGCTGTGGAGCCAGCACCTAAGAGGTTTAATAGAGACCATGATCAGCTAGGGCTAAAGGTCAGGAGGGTAGGCCTATTCCTTAATAGTGTCAATTAGCATTGTTAAGAAATGCCCTGCTGGTTGTTATCTAACGTTGAGTTATTAATAAACAGCCCTTGCTCTTGGACACTGACGCATCCTCCTCATTAGATGCCTGTTGTCCAGCCTTTACCTGACCCTGGGTGGAAGCTCGATAAGAGGGCAGGGTGATGTTAGGAACAGATCCTGTCTGGATGGTCTATAATGTTGTACCTAGTCCTTTTGAAGATTACATTATGCCTCAAGAATCATGTGAGTCTGCTAGCCTAATGCACTAAAATATGTAGATAAATTTTGCGAATAACACACTTTATTTCATAGGAATGACATCCCATAGAGGTAACTTTACAGTGCCGATTGCTACCACCCCCATCCCCCCCTCGTGGAATGAGATGTCTTGATCGCCACTATTGGTTACAAATACTTTTAAAGTTATGGTGTGGGGTGTGACGTCACAAGCTGGGTGTTACATCATGAGGCTGTATGCTGGCCCCAAGTAGCACTTGGGCAGAGAGCTGTGTGAAGATTATGCTCTAGCTTAGAATTGACCATGTTTGGAATCAGGACACAGTTTTCCATCATATGTTATGGCAAGAAACATTGCCAAAATCTTTTCTTTTAAATTCGGCATGAAAAGGGCAAATAAATGCATATAAGGGATACAAAAACATTTAAAAACGTTCAGGACGTTCAGAATTTTTATTAGAAGTTTCAAATTGAAGATATTGGTGAATCACAATGACTTTCTTTACATTTTTCGGCCGAGTTTGTTGACGTTTGTTGGCCTTACTGGATTAGTTTGACAGTAAAAAAGATTCTGCATAGGCATAAGGTGAGGCTCCACTACGCGATTTCTGCAGAGAATCGCAGCTATTCTCATAACATGGGACACAAATACAGACTAAAGAGTGGTATACATTTGTTATCATTGCAAGGTAGAATTTGTATGTTTGTTTATCTATAGGGATGTCATTGTGTGCAATCTCAGGCATGCATGTGTTTTCAAACAGATGTTTTTGTTTATTAAATCGAGCCAATGTTATGTAAATATTGCAGACTTTCACATTGGAGAGCTTCTGCAATTCAATATCAGACAGGTTTGATTTTCACAGGGTAAGACCTTTTGATCTATGTGCCTGCTGTGTTGTTATTTATATTTTGCTGTGTTGATGTTCATAATGGTCCCACCCAATCATAGAGTCTATAAAGGTGCCGGTTAGTTTGTAAATATGGCACACAAGGAGAGAGATCACACATGAAATGACCCCTGAAATCTCATGTTTACATTTTTGAATCTCATGTTTACAATATAGGAATGTCAACACCCTATACATTAAGCACTATGGGGATAACATTCTGTGAGAATGTATGAAAAATCGCGTAGTGGAGCCTCCACTCTTGGCTCTTGACTTGACGTTTTCGGCCAAGTTTGTAAGATGGTTATTTTTTTTAATTTAACACTGGCACTGAGTCTGATGTGTAGCTGACAGTGCCAGTGACGATTGAATTGACATGGGGTGGTCATTTTTTAACAATGTCACTGAGTCTGTTTTGTAGATGCCAGTGTAAGTGATGATTGTATCGAAAGGCCTGAGGGAGTGGTCATTTATAAACAATGTTACTTGGTTTGATGCACACCATGGGTCTGAGTTCTACATGGTCCACACACCCTGCGTCTGAGTTCTACGTGCTCCAAGCACCTGCATCTGAGGTGGCCAAAGGTGTAGGAGTGAGATGCAGCGGGTTGTGGGTTTGGGGCTACGAAAGAATATTTTAGGGAGTGATTATTTTTCAACAATGTGTAACAACCCCCCTCCTGCCAGTCAAAATGCTTCTCACACCCACTTTCCATGTTCTTAAAAAATGATCACTCCCATTGGGGGCAAGGAAAACTTTACACCTTTTTGTGCATCAGTATAGATTAATAAGGCCAAAGGCCATGTGACTAATTTAGATGCCACATCAAGTAAATTTAAGCAGTAGAAAACGCATGAAATAAAGACAGAACTTGAAATCCTTGGGATACATTTTTCATCAATCCACCCTGAGGGCGCTGTCTCCGAACTAAAGGGGAGACAGGTAGATTGAGGAGAATATAATTATCATACGGTTGTTCAGATCTGTCCATGAGTCTCTGTTAGCATTGGGCAAGTTAACCTGGAGGCTATTTCTTAATGCATTACGACTGCACACAGCCACTACAATTTGAAACCCAAAACTTAGTGTCAGTAATCGCAGGTAGTGGCCTATGACTGCTCTGTACTTATGAAAGTAAAACATTGCATTTGGTAGGGCAGTCGTAGTACTGCAGCCACTACATGACCAATACTATTAGATTGAAATGTCACTAAATTAAGGGTCCCCACTATGACCTGAAGTTAAGCAGTTGTATTGTGTTAGGAAATGGCCTCCAGCAAGTACTAACCCCATAGTGCCAACATAAAAGACACATGTGGCACATCAAAATGGTAATTCAATGTTTTACAGAATTATGAACTTAACATATTATGATAAGTCTGTATGGGCCTTGTGTGGGTGGGATTAAGTCCATGATATTTGCACCAATAACGGATTTAAACCCCTTCTTTTTACCAGCCATTAAGAGATCATCCGCTGACCACAATTACCCCCTAAAAATAAGGAATCCCTCTCTTTTAAGTGGCACCCCCTCCTTTTCGATCTTCCAATACAACTCACCTCATTTCCTCATCGTGGATTCTTAGCGAACCTTGAAAAGACAGAAGTATTGATTTTTTTATAGTCTCACAAACTAATCTAGGCCTAAGTAGGATTTCTGTATCTGATGTTCGTTTTTATTGCCAGATTATATCTAGTGCTGACTTGCTAATCAAGACTCAAGTACCAATTATGTTTAAGAAATGGTCCCAGCAAAACAGGAAATACTGGTACATATCATGTCCGCTGGGGTATGTTTCATAACAGGCAGCGATTTGCTCCTCATTTTCTATCTCAAACGATCATCTATTGTACGATTTGCCCATCAGCATCATGTTACCAACTGCACTAAAATTAATTTCTAGGGTCTCAGGTAGGAATAGAAACCGTGTATACATAATGTACTAAAATATTGTACACTGCTATATACATTAGGGGATAGATCCTACGTTTTAGTCAGATTCTAGTCAGATTTTGTGATCACAGTGGAATTTTGGTGATCGTAGATATATTTTGTGATCGTATGTTGTTATGAAACATACCGCTGGTCATTCCCTTTACAGTCACCAGAAGCTGTGAAAGTCGATTTTACAGCAACTGATATTTAAAGCCCTTTTTTCATTCTTTTCACAGTGAAGTGATTTCCATTCTTCAACATTCCAAGACGACAGAGTATCTACCATTTAATTACCATTAATCACCATTAACACAAACATCGAATTGAAAACTCATGTATTCGTTGACTGCTGCAAACCGCCCCTGATAACAGTATTCCGCCATTTTGATTATCTTTTTCACATTCTTTAATCATTACTTACTGGCAAACATCTAAGAATCATTTTACGCACATGAACTCAGCTGGGCGAATACAGGACATTTCTGTGACGTCATGATATCAAGGTCGATTAGGGTCGTTATGGTGACATAACCGAGAGACTGCTTTCAATAGCCGTTTAGACGCTACTTCTGACTTCCACGTGGAAAAGACAAGCCCGTTGTGTGTGTGTGTGTGTGTGTGTGTGTGTGTGTGTGTGTGTGTGTTAGACAATATTGCTGCCCAAAAATGTCACGTTAAGCATTTTCGTACCCAAGTTAGGCCCGTCAGTGTGGGGGAAAGGCCATTTTTCTGGTGCCTTAGGTGCCCATGTGCGCTTAAATACGCGGTTTTGGGCTTAAATACATGTATATTGAAAGATATTATCATCAAGATACTTCTACTGGTCCAATTTTCAAAGTTAGACCCTCTATAGAACGGCCATGACCTCCCAATTACAATAAAACCATCCGTGTGCTGAGACAGATTTTGAAAAAGAAATCTGACCTTACTCATCGCTGGTTTCAAGATTCGCTTTGACAGAGGGCTTGCGTTATCCAATGAAATGTCACTAGAAAACAATAATGGGAAGATAATTTAAGCCAAAAAAGCTAAGTGGACTATTGCCTTTTTAGGTTATACCTGGATCCCAGTAACAAATCAAAGAAGGACTTGAGTGAATAAAAACTATCGATTCAATACATTTCATATTGAACGTACGTTTGTGCTATATGGACATCACACTTTTTGATTACTCTGCTTGACTTATGCCATCTTTGATCTTGTTCAGGATGTGTATAATACACGAAATAATAAAGATTTAGTATACATCTTGTTTGTGAATCTCCTCAAAGCTTTCAATACTGTAAATTCAGACCTTTTGTTAAGTGAGTTAGAAAACATAGGATGTAATAGAAGTGCAGTTAACTGGTTCTGTAGTTATCTCAGTAATAGATGCCAAGTAACACTGGCAAATGGGTCTTTATCAGATAGTGAAAGAGTCTCCCATGGAGTACCCCAGGGATCGGTGCTCGGAATGTTGTTTTTTGTAATATATATTAATTCCATATGTAATATTTTCAAACATACAAGGTACTACTTTTATGTGGATGACCTTGCACTCGTGATTAGTGGGAAAGATCAGAAAATAATGTCCCAGCTATTGCAATATGATATCAACAGTTTGTCAAATTGGTGTACTACCTATAAACGTACAGTCAATTGTAATAAAACCAAGCTACTTTGGTGTTACTCGGAACAGATAATCCTAGACTTATCTGAGTGTGATGTTGAAATGGGTAATAGTAATATGGAGGTTGTATCTGAGTTCAATTACCTGGGAGTCATAATAGATAAGTTTGACTCCCATTGTATTAAAGTAATATATAGAGTTAATCTCTGCTTATACCAACTTAGAAAGTTACGGAAATATAAGGATAAAGACTTATCGTTGTTACTGTACAAACAAATGATATTACCAGTGTTCGATTATGCCAATTTTATCATTGATGGTGCAGGGGACGTTTGGGTAGGGCAGTTGCAGACACTACAAAATTATTGTTTGAGGGCATGTGTGGGCATACAAGACCATGCCTGATCAGCATCCCAGATCTTCACACATTGTGCGACTGTAATAAATTACACTCTAGATGAGACAGGTCTCTTTTGTGTGTTATGTACAAATTCTCCCATAACCCAAACAATGTAGTGGAGGCCCCCAGACCCCTACAAAATGCCTCAAAAATTAGGCTAAGAGTTGCAAGACCTACTTGTCAATTATACCGGGTGAGTCCCTTATATAGGGGTCAAACACTGTGGAATTAGTTGGGGGCACATGTGCAACGAGTTGCATCAAAAGAGATATTTGTGAACCACCTATAGTTCCGCAAATAAGGTACTATTTATGGCTACTAACCATCATGTCAGTGATAAGCTGATACAAATATGATGTAACCCCGAAGTATGAAAGCCAGTAATATACATTAAAGTGTATACCTGTATCTACCTATTTTTGCCTACTTTACTGCCTATAATTGTAATGTCCTGTTACTGTGTAGGATAATTTGTGAAGTGTTGTCCTATCTTGTGTTATTAGCCAATAGTGAAGTTTGTTGGTTTTTGTGACACATGAAAAACGTATCTTATATATGAACTTATAGTTGTTGCAAATAAAATATTTCAAACTCAACTCAAACTATACAATAAATAGGCAAGCCCTCATTGCACTTGCAGTGATGTTGCCACATCAAGATTACATCCTTTCCTTCTTTTGAGATCAAACCAACCATCAAAGAAATTATTGTCGAGGGAAGTCTATCTGCATCTTAACTTATGGGCGCAGTTATTATTTCCATTTCAATAATACAAATAGTATCAGTAACTAAAGAGATGTAATGCTCGCACAATTCAAAGTTCTTTGTGGTAGCCCAATCCGCATTGGGGAAGTACAGTGCATGAACAAAATATTCGTGTGGTCTGAGGAGAGAAATGTTATAGAGAGTGATCCCCATGACAAAGGTAGGTACTGAAAATAGCATCAGTGGGCTCTGTGCATTGCAACACAGCTTAAGGAAGGCATATATTGTGTAAACTGTAAAAAATGTTGTTGAAACAATGGCGGATTCCTCAGTCCAAAGTTACCAGAGATCTGTTGTTATTCTCACAGAGATTCCTTATACATTTGTGTACCACCGTACTGACACCTGGGGCTTCTTGTAAAAACTACACTTGTTCAATAAAATACAACTATGGTGGGTTCACTGTTCAGTTTTATGAGAATCCCATGTACAATTGTGGCCACTAGCTGTTTTACAGCATAGGCTGCAACGTTATAATCATTTATCATGAAATATTAGATCAAGGATGCTTAGAAATTTCAGTTCATGTCCATAATCACTTTGTATTTCTGTAGCACGTCATTCTAGGAAAGTAGAATAGTAAGTGAAAAAGGTCTACATGTACATTTGATTATAATTATGATTCCTACAACTCTATATTTGGTAAGGTAATTCTTATAGAATGAACTATTATGGTATCAATTGTTTTGAAGAAGGTCAGACCACAATTTTCCTGTTTTTTCCCTGGCAGATATCTGTTTCACCACAGGATATTAATTCCTCATTAATAAATCATGCCAAATCTGAAGTACTTAGATACACTCATAACCCTTTGAACTGTCCAAGGCAGTAAATGAAGTAATGCATTTTGTCGCCACGGTGCATATATTATGCAGCCCTGGTCAGTCGACTCAGCAGTACTTTATTGGTGAATCATATTAACGTACTGACAAAATGACATGATGCGCAAATGCAGAAGTGGCCCTCAAAGCATGGCCTTTATACTGTATGAATTAAGAAACTGTGAGTCCTGTTCTGCCTATACTTCATTATGTAATTGCATCATATGACCATGATAACACTTGTAACATTTCATCCTTTTGGGATTAAACATATATATTTAGCAGGGGTAACAAATTGATATAGTGTTACGATAGGAACATCTGAAACTAGGATAAAGTTGCCATGAGTCGTTCACCTAGACCTCTGTGAAAGCTGAATCTATATTTGATACGGTAATGAGTTATTCATATGCAATTGTCTATCACAGTATTATGGGTTTTGAAGAAGGTCAAACCACAGATTTCCTGTTTTTTCCCCCTTGCAGATTACTGCTGACACCAGCACCATTGATTATACTATCATCCCCTTATGACCTCTTTACCACCACAGGATAGAAACACACTAGAAATGTATGATGCCAAATCTGAAGTAGATACACTCATAACCCTTTCAAGGCTGTAAAAGAAGTATTGTGCCATGCCCAAACATTTTATTGACATGATGCATATAGTTCATGCGGCCCTGGTCAGCGGACTCAGCAGCACTTCATTGGTGAATCATGAGTACTGACAAAAATGCACAATGCACCAATGTAAATCTAGTAGTGGCCCTCAAAGGAGGGCTCTTATACTGTCCGGAGTAAACACTGTGAGCTACTCGGGCTTCCCTAGCCCACTTAAAGGGGTCTACATCTCCTCTTTCCTATCCCCTCGGAAGTATGTGGTGCACATATGCGTGGGCACTGACACTTTCCTCTATGAAATTGTGTAATCTAGTTCTCGCCGTGAATATGACCTTAGCTGTCGAAATGGCGTTAAACATCTAATTTACTACTACTACTACTACTACTACTACTACTACTACTACTACTACTACTACTACTACTACTACTACTACTACCGTGAGCTACTCGCTAGTTCTCCGTGTTTCTGTATATAAATCATGCGTGAGCATCATATTGGCAATGAGTACCTTTGCAACGTGCCGTCCTTAAGGGATTAAACATTTTTTCACCAGGGTAACGAACTGATGTAATGTTTTGATAGGAACACCTGAATTTAGGCATTATCGATGTTGTTATCACGGTTTGTCATCATGAACTATTCAGCGATGACAACCAACACTAACAGCAAAAATACATTACCAAATTGACCTTGGTCTGGTAGTATTTACAAAATAAACACATAGCTTTTTTAAATAGTTCCATATACCAAGGCGAACGTTTCAAGCATTCGCTCGAAGAGAAAGCCATGCCAAATGCTTGATAAATGGCATTGCTACCATCAGGATAAAACAGGCAACATATTGGAATATAAAAGTTGAAATACTGTTGTACTATCAACATTACAATGAGGCTGATGTTTGGTTGGTAGATGACAAACTGATAAAATCTTCTTATATTTTTCAGCATTTCAGATAACAATGAAGCAAACTCTTTCACAAGGGATTCTATAGTCCAGGAGACCATTTCCAAAATCTATATAGGTAGACCCTTTGAAGTCATATTAAATGCTTCCGGTGCAACTAGATATTACCCTGGACTAGCCCATTCACTCAAACTATCACCAAAGGTACCATCAATGATCTATCGAATAATAAAATGTACCGCCACCCATCGTCCATTAGGCTACTTTCCAACTGGCCTGATTTTGTCCCTAATTAAATGTATTTATATGCGGTTTGGCAATCAAAGTAGGCAGGGAATCTTTTGGTAATGTTAATAAACGTGGGCGTTTTTCTATAATAATGCATGTATATGCATATATAATACACAGCATCACGATCTTAGTCACACAAAATCATATTAATAAGTAGCCAAATCAATTAATCAACAAAGGCATTGTTGGCAATGCTACCATTTGACATGTGATTGCAGAGTTGTCATTAAAATTGTGTAATGGTGTAAGGTAGGCGATATTCTGTGGAATACCCTTGATACATTACAACACATTATAAAACAGCTGGCAGTGCTCTGCTGCATGGTAGAAGTGACCTTGAGTGCATTATAGAAGTACAGTGCATGCCTGAGCAAGGTCACCATAGCTGTAAAACAGTCAAGTGCCATTAATTTTTAGGCATTTTCCCGTAATTTTCATAATTTTCATCAATTTTTCGTGAAGCTTATCAAGGTCCTCATCTCATCTATTGGTATAGTGTTCATAACAGTCATTCATATATTTTACATGTGCTTCACATTTCTTATGTTTTCATATTTCTACTGATAAATCATACAATTGAACGTGTTTACCCATACATTATAATATACAAAATAATAATAAAAAAAAAAAAATCCGACCTACCGACCCTAGAGTTTTTAGCCATGTCACTTGAAACACACACTATGTTTTTTTGGCCCTGTCATCCTATAAAGCACTCAGATGCATTTGTGCATGATAGGACAACAGACAGTCTCGATGTGAAGAAGATCGTTGTCTATTCTCTAATTATAACCATGTTATATAAGGCTATAGACAGTACAGTATAGTAGGTACCCCATTGTCCTGTGGACGCAGCCATTGCTGACGCTGGTACTGGCGAGAGAAGCAGTAATCTAATGATGATAGCCATCATGATTGGTATCAGTCACAGTTCAGTGGTCTAAGTCCAACCCCTCCTGATCCCTATAATAATAAGCACGAGGTCCTTGAATAATATATATATATTTTTAAGTGTAATACAGTTTTGTAAGCGCCATGGACTAGCAATATTTTTCTGAACATGATGGACAACTTGGTTACCGGTACCACCAATAGGAGGTCATTTCTTAGTGTACTAAGATTGCACACATCCCTACGACTTGAAATCTCAATGATATTCATTTGGTGATTTTGGTAGAACTTGGAGAGTGCAGTTGTAGTATGTTATAAAATAACCGCCTGATTATGTATATGTAAGGTATTTGGAAAAGGTGACATTTTTTTTATAGTGTATCCAATGTTCACACATGTGACACTGAGATCAATTAAATATTCAATTTGCTTGTTTTATAAAATTGGGAATATTTTGCAAGCCTATCTACACCTAGGGGGAAATGACCCAATTTAATATACTGACTGTGCGGGGACATTTTCATTCTGAATATAAACAAGACAAAGCCAAAGATAAAAGGGGATATGATGTCAGATGACTCAACCTTGATATTTCATATCTATGATACTTCAAAGGTAGTTAGAACTTATCTTCTTACCATTTTTTCCCACATATACATTAACTACCTTGAATAATGAAAACAATGGGTAAATATCTGCCTTCCCTACTGCAAATCGAGCATAATGTAACATAGTTCTGGAAGACATTTTTCAATAGTACCATTTAGCGTTATTGAGAAGTGCCCTGCTGTTGAAATGCCACTCATAGTCTTATTCTTTGGGAAAGGGGGTAGGTTTATGACAACATGGGAGTACAGGTAGGCCCACTGTTCAGATGTTAAGTGCAGCTTTGCTACAAATTCTCCAAAAAGGTTTCTTTGACACCAATGCACCTATAGACTTACACTGAGAAAATATTGTTACTCACATGAGTCTAGATCCAGACTCAGGCAATGTCGCCAAAATGAGTATGATTTGATACTCAGCCTGATCGTTGGATGATACTCTGAGTATCATCCAAGGATCAGGCTGAGTCTAAAATCTAAGATTACGTCTGACAGCCCTGTCTTCAGGATGTCTGAGAAAAATGGACTGATGGAAGATGAGGAAAATTACCAGCATCACCCAATGCACCTTAGATTATTGGGCTAAGCGGGCAAAATCTTGTAGTAGGAGCATTCTAAACATCACTCGGTGGAACTTGAGTAACAAAGTAATAATGCAATATGCATGAAATACGTGTTTCAAAGGCCTTATGAAATTCCATAATACAACTGATTTACTAGTGCACAATCTTTGTCATCATTGTTTATGCCCTAAAGGAGTTAAGCCATCATAACATCACAATACAGGTAGCATCTTAATGTGTAGACTTGCCAGGTACATGTCCCTCATCATGGGAGATAAGTATACCACCATCATCCTCTCTTTCTTTCCCTCTCTCCATTCTAACCGTGCAGATTGCACGTAACCACTACATCTTCATCCACCGTACATCGATCCTCGAACGCCGCCACGCCTTGCTTGGCTCTCGAACGCAGCACGTCCCTGGCCTGTGATTGGCTGACAAGCTACAAGAGTACTTCCGCCTATTGTCCCCTAGTGGAGATTCCTTTAATTAAAGACACACTTGTTGGTTGTGCGCATGTTCTAACAACCTACCTGTGAGCGCATGCGCTGTGGTTTTACATCAGGAGAGACATGTACATGCGCAGCCGGAAGGCAGCTGAAGAGGAGATGTGATATGATGAATAGGGGGGTTGTGTTTCCGGTCTATTTGTAATGACGACATGACAAGATAAACTCTGTCACGCAGTAATTAGCTCCATCCTTCTCATCATAAACTCTGAACCACTACTACTCACTCTCACTCACATAACTAACAGCACCCTACTCCTTATAAGAGCTTATTGGCTCTGTGGTCTTCTATTTTACTACCCTTAACTCTATCTGATAGCTAATGTGTTTCTTTTGATTCTCTCTTAATTAGTTCCTTCCTCATTCTGTCACATATTCTCTCTAAATAACTATCTATATCTCTTTTACTTTTATTCACTGCTTTCATCAGTGACCAAAATAGATGTTAATGAAGGAGAGAAACACTACTTTATCTCAACGTTTGTCCCAACAACGATGGTCATTGCATAACTCCTTAGGTGACATAGTCTAGAAAGAAATATTGAATTCATGTTGAAAATGATTAGACATCGTGGTTCACCTAATTTTCCTCATGGTTTTAACGTTTTCTCAGCACGGGGTTCAAACCCACCCTCGTTTTACACTTCCATCTTGACAAAAATGCAAAAATCCTCCATTCCACTCCACCTCAAAGTGACCTTACCTCTCTACTCATCACTACTTTTTCCTCCATATTTCCTTCAAGCCAGAACATTCTCTCTTTGACACCTCCTTTTCAAATATCCTCTTCCTCCTCAACGCCCTCTCTCTCTCTCTCTCTCTCTCTCTCTCTCTCTCTCTCTGTATGTGTGTGTGTGTCTCTCTCTCTCACTCTCTCTCTCTCTCTCTCTCTCTTTCTCTCTCTCTCTCTCCCTCAACCGACCAATAAAAAGATGGCGAATCGCTAGGGTCTTCAGATCAAGCAGCATAAAACTAAGAAGTTGGAGCCAGTCAATTTTAACATGTCATTCCTGGCATAGACTGTTCATCTTAAAAACATTAGACAAATGACCCTGAAATTGTAGACATAGGCATAGACATTCTCAATAAGGCCACTCCAAAGAAGAGTTGTTTCTCACCACTAAGTGATGAAAAGGGTGTTGAGAGAAGATTTAATTCATTTTCTTGAGGGCGGGGGATTAAATAAGCAGCTAATAAAGATCAAAATCTATGCATTGCAGGTAAGAGAAAAAAAGCCGTCTAAAAGGAAGGTTATCATTAAAATATAAAAGTAGCATTACCACACTCCCAACTCGTGTGCATTGGAACATATCCAGTGTACTATTGGTACTCCCACATGGGCCATTTCATCATCCTGACAGATATGCCCTTCAAATCCTTTCACCTGGGGTTTCTTTACGATGTCATAGGTTATCACAATCATTTTTGCCAATGAGATAAGGTCTCTGGCATCGTTTTAGTATACTTGCTTTTGAAAAGTATTTAACCAAAACTGAGCTACAAAATATAGTAAGCAGAGAGAGTCACATTTCTTTAAATTGCTCAGAAATTTGTGCTTGCACCCTCTTTTTGCAATATCCATATGCAAATATATATCATTGGCTTTCACTTTATATAAAAATTGTGTATGTGAGTTGCTATTAACCCTTCCGGCTTTCCATGTGTTTGTAGAAAATGTTTGCCCACAGATAACCACCCTGTGACATAGCTATATATGGTGCTCCACTGTCCAGGCCTACCACCCCACTGCAGGAGGGGGTCCATGTATGAGAGCCCTCATATGGAGCTTTAGCTCCAATACATGGCACATTCTCAGCGTCAATAAACACGGTAAATAATTTCAGTTCTAGTTAGGATAGAGACAAAATTCCAATATTGTTTTATGATCCCTGTAACATTGTGCATCAGCCCAAATAGGTATCGATAGCTTCCTACATTGCTAGGACCCTATGCTTCAATTTGATGCCAGAACTCAACTTTTCAGGTGATGAGAAAGTAGCTTTTTTAGGGAGTGGCCTAAGCCTTGTCTGGCTGACTTCATGCTGCTTACTTTGATGAGCCTACTTTTTCAGTGCTTTCCGCACCTCACCAGAGATGTTGCACCAATCACACTCACCCATCCTCCCTCCATTCACGGCTGCCCACTCCCTTCATTTTCCAAACCCTCATTCCTCTCATATATCCTATTCTCCCTTTATACATGATATACTCCTCCCCCCTACCAAATTATCATTTTCAATCCCAAATCCCCTCCCCCCCCCACTTATTACCCCCCTCCCCCCCGTTCCCTCATTTCCTCCCTCCCTCCACCAATACATGTACGTCTCTGTCCGCCTACGTGGCCCATTCATCCCATAGTCCCACCTGTAACACCTTCACCCACTGATCAATATTGGTAACCCCCACCCCCACTCCCCTCCCAAGCACCAACCCACCTACCCCCCATCCCCCAACCCCCACTACTCCTCCTCCAGTGTCAGTGCTCCTGTATTAGGGAGTATATAAAAGCATGGTGCGGAGTGTTACGGCCTCATAACACTTGGAGCAGTCATCTCGTGCACAACGCAGACACTCACCACCACAGGCCGCTACTGCTACTACCACTGTCTCCACCCTTACTCCTCTCTCCTTCTCACACCTAGCACACACGACACACACACACAAGGTAAGTTGTATCTCTTGGAATGATTAATCATGGAGTGGGCAGTCGTTTCAGTTGTTAGTTTTCATTACTATGTAAAAAAACTTAACAAAATGTGAGAGACTTTGACTTTGGAAACTGTATGAAGGGAGCGACTGCATTGTTATTGATTATATTATTGTGGCAAAACTTACCAAAAAATGTGAAAGATCGAGTTTTTGATTTTGGAAATTGTTTAAAGGGATTGACTGCACCTTCAGTGTATCTACTTTTCTATACCAGAGTACAATGCTAAGCCAGCTGGACTTTGGCTGACTCAACCTCTAACTGTCAATTCAGTAGCCGAAAGACGCACAGCTTATAACTTTTAGAAACTGTTTCTGAGGCTATTGCATTTATCTCCCATATTTCTTACCCTACCTTCTTAAGTTATACTGTTCTCAGAGCAGATAACATACAAACGGATTGGTTTTACTTACCCTTAGTCTGATAGTTGCCTGCTACGATGAGCCTATTTTTTTCTGTAGGTTCTCATTGCAAATGAAGAATTCCTTACATTTGCACAATGAGGAATCAGGGAGTGGCCAGTGGAATACCTGCTTGAGTAAGCAGGCCATTGGTCGGTGGCCTTGCTTTGAATCCTTAAAAAATACATTGCTACAACTGGAAGGCATTCCTCAAGATGGTACGACTCGTCTCCTTCAAATCATATATAGTTGGATCCCTCACCGTAATGCCATTACAGGCATACCCTATGATCACCTCCTCTAATTTTGAATCTTGAAAAGTGCCTTTCTGGACCTTGCAATCCCCATGCTGCAGAAAAAAACTGGATTTGATACTATATCTATACAGTGTAACATGTAAGAGATCCCGGTCACAGCTCTACCATTTTCCCATTTTATATCAAGTCTAATTAACATCTATCTACGCCAACAAATAGCTTACCTGCTTACTATTCGTATTTCATTACCCTAATCCACTTGGAGTATCCACCAAAGAGCCGAGGAACTAAGAAGCTGGAGGAAGCAAAATTAGCGTTTATTGTTTCAGGTGGGGCCATACATTTCCTCAGTTATACTAAAGCTAGCACTACGACACTACTGCTTCCCTGGAGAAACCAATGAGGATGTAGAAATACAAATTTGAATTTACATTGAGACTCTGTTGATTCCCACATAGATTTGTGTTTAAAGCTTTTCAGGATCTATAGGTTTTGTATTTTCCCCAGCAGATCAATATGATATCAAATGCCACGTCCTTTTCAATTATTGACACTTATTCCCAAGTGACTCCAAAGGCTGCAAACGGTCACGATGGCTCTAAGAGCTCAGTTCCCAAGCATCCGCCTTTTCTTCATGTAAATCGCTGAGGTTTATTAAAAGAACTGCAAACCCACATCTTCTGGGAATTTCAACAGACCAGATTGATGGCAGTATACCAGCAGTTGTTTGGCGTATTTTTAAAGTTAGGATCAGTTCAGCCCTTTCCCACACTCACGTGAAATGACAGGAGTTCAGGAGTTCAGCTCACTTCAAAACAAGCAAGCACTCCTTATGTGAAATAACGGGAGCTTTTGACATCTCCCATCATAAAAATCTATCCATAAAGGCTTTTTTCAAGTCATACCAAAATGACCATTGAAATAGCGCAGGCCTTTGCAGTTGTTGCACTGTGTGCGATCGGAGTGCCTTATGAAATGAGCCATATAATTATCTTCGAGCTTACACCAACATAAACCAGATATCATATTATCCAGGTGTCGAGGTTTTCACCCTGTATTTATGTGAAATTATCAGATATTATTTTCTTTCTCCCAAGTTTGGATTAGCTCTATGTAAAATCTTCGGGTTCTGCTGGTGGTGCCTCTAGTTTCGAGCGCCCAGTTTTAGAATGTCACACATGGTTTCTTCCATCCATTTCTAAATAGTCAAATGCATTTGCTTGTTGTCAGTTCTGAGACGGTGATTTACCCAACTACTTATTGTATGTGTATCTCATATTGATTCACATGGAACAGATTCGACAGATTGTGATCCGAAGTTCATTGGGGGGGGGGGGCAAGGAGAACACCCCCAGCCACTGCAAATAATCGGCATGAATATGCTAACCTTGATACATGGCCAAATAGGATGTATGTAAAATATTATTCCTTGATGGCTTATTTCAATTCCGACTTCAATTTTCCCTATGATTATGACAATCATATTACTCCAGTTTGACTGGTAAATTATAGGAATCTTGTACATTTTATAATGACGTCATGACAAATTTTTGGGGGCCCAGACATATATCAGGCCCCACCCCCCACCTCCCCCGTGATTGGGGGGAGGTGGGGCCCCCCTGCCCCCCCCCCCCGTTTTCCTACGCCCCCTGTACTACTTGGCTAAGTGTCCCGCACACGTTGAAACTTTCACTATACTACTAACTTGCGCCCAATCGCTGCCAATTCAGCGCGAATCTGATTAGAGGCCTTTCTCGCTGGGAAAATGTGCTGATCAGAGAATGTAGAAAAAAAATGATATAGCAAGTATAATGAAAACATGCAACTTCAGCAAAATCTTCTATTGGCAAAAATATTCTTTACTGGATAATTCTAGTGTGTCTTATATCCTCAAAAACATCTGAGGCTTTCACTTTACTCCTAGAATAACTGATTGCCCAGTAATAACAAATTTACTCTGCAATCTATATCAATAAGTACATTTGGAAAACAGACATTTGGGATTGATGAGAATTAAGCATCCATGGACTCACTGTACTTAAAAACAATTATACCTCAAAATGCCCCACAAAATAGGAAATAATTATATTTAACAATTGTGCAGTTGGTCATTGTTTAGAAAATACTAGCTTTTGCATACCAAGTAGCCTAACAACTGACACACAGATGCTCCAGAAATAAAAAAGATAATTTAAACCACCAGGTATTCTTGTGATGACATGTCTATTTACTAAAGATATCTATTGCTGGGCAGTAGATATCATGAGTTAATTGCTTGTAAACCAACCACATTCCAAGGATCATGTGATACATGTGTGTTTGTAGATCTAATGAGATGAGATTCAAATATTAATAAGCTATAATTATGTGACCAGGCAAGCAAAAACACGCCTCTGCAGGGAAATTTGTTATCAAAGTTCATCTGAAGATCTTTAAAATGAGACATCATTGGCTGGAAAAAATATTCACAGTAGTTATGTCAGAACCCCTCTTTGAACATATGTCATTATTCATGTTTGAAATCGAGGATTAAGCTCTAAATACATTATTAACCATTATAATGTCTAAAAACACAATAAATCAGCCTTCTTCAGAAATAATACATAACAATAATTATGGTGATTTTTATTATAGATTTTCCATTTCTGTTTTCAATTTTGGGTTTTTGGAGAATATCCCCAAAAGTTGGCATACAAATCTGCAAATTTAAATTTTTGGAATGGTTGCCACAGCAACCTGGAACAGGCATACAGTTTGATTTTTCATGAAAAATGTAACCATCCAAATATAGGCCATTTGTACTGTAAATGGTGCATTTTAAATGAGACCATTGAATTCTGCATAAAAAATTAGCTTAACATATTTTCATAATGATTGTAGAGTAATTTTGCCCCTCCAATGCCCCCTGGTGGCCAAATGGGGAATTAAAAATCCCCCGCGGAGGGGTGTTTTACTTTGATGGGTCACATATTTGCTTGAAATATATGATCCTATCATAAAATGTCCTTATAAAGAAAAGGAAATCACCCAGCAACTCATTTCCTTTTTCTATTTTGGAAAGTACTATAAACCATACATAGCGGCCTACAAATATTCAGATAACTTGTATCCTATAGTGTGGTACTCGCATTTATAAGCTGGGCCCTAAGTCAAAGTAATATACTTTGAGCTGCAGCCAAAGCCTGAAATGTATGGAAGCCGTGAAGGGCCACACCACAAAAAACATGCACTTCAGAATCAGCATGATTTTCTTACAACCACTAAGATGAAGTTCAAAATTATGTCAAACATGATAATTTCCCGTCAAGTGGCAACTTGAAAAATAAAATTGCTGTCAACATGATATTTTCCCCTGTCAACTGTCAAGTTAGAAAAAATCTGCCGTCAACTCTCAACTTGACAGTTGACAGCGAAAAAAACATGTTGACACCAGATAAAAATCATGATTTTTCCACTGTCAACTGTCAAGTTGGAAAAAAACCTGCTATCAACTGTCAACTTGACAGTTGACAGGGGATAAATATTGACAGCAGATTTTTTTGAGAGTTGACAGGTGAATTTTCAGGTTTGACAGTAGTTTTTTTATGTTCCATTTTATTTTGTTTCCATATTGGCAATAAAAAAGTTCAAGTTGATATTTTTTAAGGTGTGGCCCTCCACGGATTCCATAGAAATGACCTATAAGCCACACATTATACAGGGGCATCATACAAGTTCTGCAGACCTAAATAGAAAATCAACTGTCACTACTTTGGCTCAAAATAACATCAGCAAAGTATTATTGAAAGCAGCCTATGTATTAGGTTGAGGTGACAGGTCAGTCTGTGATTTATGTACATCTCATGTGAGTCTCAGAACACAGAGAATATCTTAATATTTCATTGGGTGCAAACACAACCTGCCATACCTTACTAATTGCTGTTATTGAATTGGATTTCCTGAAATCCAATTCATTTGCATGTGTGGGTCTGCACTAAATTTAGACCACTATAGCTCATCTACTGAAATCAGCAGACCATGACCTACGGTGCTTAGGCCTTGTCCAAGTCTCAAAAATATTTACACTTTGATCATAGCATTGGTTCAGTAATAAGACCCTTGCCAGATAATCATAGCAATAGGCCTATTCAAGCCTACTGCCAGTATATGACCATTAGATGACTATAAATAGAATATTATAATATACCAGCACATGCCTCTATTCCATAATCATGTTTTCATATCTGAGTAGAGCAGCTGTCAATTGGTGAGCCACTTGCTAAGCAAAAGCTAGCAAGACTTAATCAACTGCCAACTCTTTGAGTATTAGACAACTCTCTGACACATTTCTGATTACTTCAGGGATATTTCTAACAAGACTTACTCAGTTCTGAATAAATTGAGTCCAATGATAGTTAACTCTCTTCACAATCTATAAACAAGCTCCTCTGTATAAGTTGCTATGTAAATTTGTTGCTAAGGAATCACTGCCTACAAGTATAGTAAAATCTCAGATGTTTTCTCATTTCATCATTTTCAGAATATACGACACACAACAATTGTCCAGTAAAGAATATTTTGCCAATAGAGGATAATGCTAAAGTCACATGTTTTCATCATAATTGCTATATCTTTTTTTTTCTACATTCCTACATTCTCTGATCAGCACACTGTATTTTGTTACAATATTGCCTATTTAACAATTACATGGAGGTTCTAAATAGCAAAATGAGAAACAGTATTCCTGATCTCCATTCTGTAAGTCATTCCTAGGAAAGGTCTTTCTTAGTCTCGGAAAGGGTTTGTTGCTAACTAAAATAGGTTGTTGCTAAGGAACTGCTTGTCTTAGAAACAAATGGTTGGCTGCAATGTGATCGTTGGGTCCAATTTAGGGGGGGGTTAGGTACCATTGGAATTGTTGTAAGATGAATATTAGTGCCAGAAAAGGTAGATCAATATGTATTTAGCTCTAAAAAAAACGAGGCTAAAATTTCAAGAGATGGTTCTATAGAATTGCAGATTTCTCAGGGACTGCATGAGCTTACATTGGTCAAACATCACTTTTTCATACCCAGAGACATTGGACAATATAAAAAAACAAGTTATAGCTATCAGTAATCTTACGAATTAAACTCCTAAAATATGGCCCTTTTGAAGGACTTGCTGCTCTACTACAAAGAGTCTATATATAAACACCGATGCTATATTAACAAGTTACTGCCTTGGAGCTTATTTCAAATGACGCTATGGCAGCACCAGGAAGGTATTTCTTAACATGGTAAGATTGAACACAGCCACTACGATTTGAAACACTCAAAATTAGAGTGGGTGATCATAGGTGATGCCCAACGACTACTCTGCATTGTCAGAACTTAATGTTGTAAATAGTTCAGTTGAGTTTGATAAGGCAGTCACACCATTAAAGTCATTAGTGAAGACCAGATACAAGGCTCTAATGGCCAGTGAGGGACGCACTACGATTTGAATGAATCTAGTCGTACCATCTTGAGAAATACCTTCCAGGTCCTTACTACTTGGAAATTGCCAAGTCTTATCAAGTGATATGAGGAATACTGAGTAGTTTGTTTTCACAGTGATGTGTATAATGAGTCAGGAGTTGAAGAAAGATGGATCTTGTCTTTATTTTAGGTTTGTAGCCATAGCTATTGAGACAAGTATTGTATCTCTATTGTTTGAGAGGTTCCATATGTATACACAGTTAAAATCAGCCCCAGTGCTGCATTACGTACTGGGAATGACAGTTCCACTGAGACAGTCTACCATCCTTAATTTTCTTGATAATTAGAATCATTATATCTCTCCTCTTTTTCTTTCTTTATCTAGTCTGGGAAGTATTTGTAAAGGTTGATTTTAAATGTGACAGGACTTTATCCTTATACCATAATCATACTTTGGTCATAATAGATCCTGCCTTAATGAGTACTAGTCATTTTCTTTCCAACAGTGAAAGCTACAGCGTAGTAGACAAAAAAGGTTGGGAGTAGAGGAGAAATAATTCCGGATACTCTCAGTCTTGGTGGATGGCATCCTGCTTTTTACCTATTCATCATCTACGATATATAAGCAACTGTCCCAAGGGGAATGTATACAATGTAAAAATATTCCATGGAAGTGGACATTTGCATTTATGTCATGGCTACATAGGCTTGATAGCTTTTGAATAAAGAAAAAACGATCGTATTCACTCAGTTTGAACTTCGCTGTGTCATGTCAACATCCACAATCTTGAATTTTGTACAGAGCTAGCCATTGGTGCCAAGCATCCGTAGTTTCGGATTCTTTTTTTAAACATGGCGTTTCTCCTTAGATATGCATCAAATGATTGATGATACAATTCTTTTAACCATTTCAATTTTCTTTTTTTTTATTATAACTATTCTAATAAGACGAAAAAATGCCCCTGAATGTGAAAACAATAATGTTTAGCTCTGTTAAATTTTCGAAATGGCGAAATTGAATGCGCACATATTGTATTCCATCCCCCCATTGAATATGGTGTGAGTAGCGTTAGGTCATGCACGTTTCTATCAGTGTTGGATCACGAATATGTAAGAGGTTCTTCTTCAATAGCTTTTGGCAAGACCCTCCTGACCGAAATAAAGACCCTGTAAATAAAGTCTATAGCCTGTAGACCATTTCAGAGTCATACTAATCCTAAAAGCAGAGACAGAAACTCACAAGGCGATTTAGGTGCAGGGTTTAGGATATATATCTCAGTCCCAAAGTTCCACCAAAGAAAACAAGCTTAAGGTGTGGCTATATGCGCGGCTTTTATGGTAATCATAGTAGCACCCTGAAATGCTTATGGGTTTCTTTGTGAGACCGGCATTTATTTAAGACCATATTCTTTATCATATAAAATATCCCAAGATGCTTATACTACTCTGTGTGAGACCGATGTTTACTTGAAACCACAATATAATGTTGTATTCTCAGCAATAGACTAATATGATATTTCAATATAAGAAATGAAGTGGCCATACATCTAGGTAGGTGTTATTTTCTGTTTCAATTAACCTTTGAAGTTAAAGATTCATTGTAATAATCGTGTCCAAACCTAGATTATTCGATTCAGTTGCAACAGTGTTGGTTAAATTCGGAATTTCGCTATGAATATACACATTTCATACAGGAATGTTCGAGAAGAAAATAAAGAGAAAATAGCTATCCTTTCCTTCTATACAGCTTGGAACATGCGTCTTTGATTAGATGTTTCAACTCATCTTTCAATGAAATTACTCATAGACTAGCATAGATAAGAATTGTGCATATTATTCTGCCAGAATAATTTTGAAAGCCAGAATGGTGGTCAGAATAGAAATTGGAATTAGAATACAAGGTTACTATGATCCATTGCATCGATGTCGTATAGAGTTTGAGTTTGAAAAAGGTTTATTGGCCAACAATATCTTAACGTATTGAAGCTTTTACAATTATCAGCCGAAAAAGGTGGATACAATCAAACATTTGCAATGATACATTCAATTGTTGTTGAACAGGTGGTTTCCATGAGCAGTCACATATCTCACAATAGTCATATATATTATAATTCAAGATATTTCAAATATCAAATCAGAGTCATACTAATATATCACCTAAGTACTTCTTGAACTTTTGCAAGTTATCTGCAGACTGTATATGTACAGGTAAATTTTCCCAGATGATATTGCCTCTATATAATGGACTCGATCTGTATAATTCTATTCTAGGTCTATTTACTCTAATTTTTATTCTATCATTACCCCTGAGAGGTCTTACTGGGGTTATTCTATTCTCCTGTTCCTGTATATGCTTGTACATCATACATGCAAGTACTCCTTTCCTTCTTGTTGCAAGACTTTTCACATTACATGATAATAATAGGTCATAGAGAAGATTTACACTTCTTTCTCCTGATATACTGGGCCCAATCTTTGCTAATGTCCACTTTGGGCAGATGGAGAGCCATCAGATTGCCCACATGGTTCAAGTCAATGACCTTAGTGGGTTAGAAACCAGTTTGGCTAATTAACATAAGAAAGGGAAAATGAACTGAAAAAGAGAATGAATGAAAGAATTATAGTCTTCATTCACAAAGGAAATAAGGTTCTGACTCTCAATAGCCCTGAATGATTCAATAGTTCTGACCTAGTGGAATAGCTACCTAAGATTCTGTTTACTTTCAGTTCATGAGAATATAAACAGATCCTCGGAATGTCTGGAAACATAGTCAGTGTGCATATATCATTTTGCATTGAGGTAGGATGCATGTTTAATTGGAAAAGAAATGGGATCCAGTATGAAATATTCAAGACTTTATGCCCGGTTAGAGTAAAGCGTTGTTCGGTTGATAGGAACTTTAGTTATTAGGTTTATTGGGTGTGTGATTCATTATCATTGATCATGTCTCACGTTATATCTATTGAGAATGGGCAGAATATATTTCAAAAGACTTTATGATAGCCCCCTTTGAAATCGTAGTGTGTCTCACCGTGATGTCAATAGCTTCCTATGTTGACAAAGGAAATTAAAATTGGTCATAAACTAGTCTTATTTGCCAGCAGCCTTCATGCAGAGCAATCCTAAGTGATTCAGAATAATAGTCTAACTACTGAGTAGGAGGTCATCTCTTAAGGCACTACGATTGCTAATAGCATAGCGACTACAAAATACAGTGCTCTTTCTACTATGGCAATTTTGGTACAATTAGAAGGGAGCACCCGTAGAGAAAAATGTCCTCCTGGATTTCTTATAGGACGTGGTGCTATGTACGATTCTATCACCGTTTAAAATAATTCTAGAAAGTGCTTGATGTTATCATGATACTGTACCACCTATTTCCAACGAGAACAAGTTTAGGCAGACTCAATCTTATTCTGCTTCACTCCCAACTGTGCATTTAATTAGCTCCCGCTCTGTATAAAATTTTGTCTAGTAATTCTAGAGATTATTAAGATAGTTACTGACGCATTGCAGATCTCATGTTCAGCCTCTGGGAGTATAACTCTATGTGCGCATTGATTGGGGTTGGTACAGTCATATTCGATATCTATGATTACTGCTATGGCTTACTGAATATGGTCAGGATTATGTAATAATAATTATAAACTGGCAAGTGAAAAGTATACCCCATGGATTTAATATTACTTATTTGTCTAACGGCACCGCCATTATGTTCATACTACATTGCTTACAAGAGAACTTTGCTCTCAGAATATTACACTAGCCTTTGCAATTTAAGGGTGTGCCATAATGTCTACGATCACCTTTATTGTATGAGGTTGCTGAAAATTTTCTATTCTATCCATTAAATGAAAGTTGATATGATGCGAGAAAATAAAACTTCGAAGATAAGTAATTACATCTGTGAAATACTTGAATATACCTGAGCATAATCAGGGATCTCCTTAGATGTTGGTTCATTTATCGAAAACTCCTTTTATCCCAGCATGTTTGAGTCATCGACAGGTCTCTAACTCATTGAATCTATCTACCGATCATGGCCATTGATTGGCATTATGCATGAAAGTATAGGCCTCGTTAGGGCTGCACTTATGGGGTGTGACACATGCCCATTAGGAGCCTTTAGGTGGCTTTCTCCAGTTCTTATTTAAGACTTCAGTGAAACGCCCCACAAGACAAAGTGAAATCTTGAGTACACTGCCGATACCACTATGCCAGTGTTATATTCCTAGTGTAGGAACGACTTAGTGAGTAATGTCGCTGTTTAAAGTCAGGAAATTCTAGACAACATGTCAGGAAGTCATTTCTCAAACCCAACGATTAGGTCCCTGCTGGATTGTACCAACCTTGCCTCTCACGGAGGGCTATTTCTGTATATACATGGTCAATTACTACGATTGCTGCAGATATAGAAGGAAAATGTATGCCGCTGTATAGCCAACTGTAGGTATTGTAGGGTCACCCACTCCCCCTCACTACGATCGGACTGGATCGTAGGGGGTGTTCAATTCGTAGTGGGAAGTCTCAATTCGTATAGGGTTTGAGAAATACCTAGCAGAGAGGTCTTTAAATGCAATACATGCATACATGTACCCCTATCTGAATCAGGATCTATAGACATTTTCTCTCAATAACGTCCAGCAATATTAATGCTAGGGTAACACGGAGGAAAGATAAAAGTCACATAAGTATACATTAATTCAAACACGTTTCTCAATTCCAAATTGTTTTTCTTTCTTCATCTTTCAGAACATGGACACCAAACTAGTCGTCCTCGCCGCCATCCTGTGCGCAAGTCTGCTTATCCAAAACCTGGCTGCCGAGCCTTTGGAAGATGCACTACCCGACACAACAGGTCAGTTACAACAGATGATATTAAAATTCCTCATGATTTAATAGATTAATTAAGCGAAAGAATTATGTTATCCACACAAAACCAGACAAGTTATTTCAAGTTTTACACTGTAAACAAAGGTTTGCATAGGTTTTGACAAATTGGAAGATGTTGGCTATATACTGTATATATGCCAAGGTGGCAAGGTAAGATGGTTACACCACCTTCAAGGTAAGAACTACCCTGCTACAACAAAATACAAAATCGCCTCCTTTCGAAAAAGAAGTAATGGGATTTTAGTAGATCGCATCAAGTATGCAAGCAAGGTACCCACTGCTCATTGTGATCCTTGAGGCCCCTAGGGCATTTCATAATCATAATGATAGCAATTAATATCCTTTTGAAATGCCCTCCTAGAATCGGCGGTGGTAAACTTTAATTCAAAGTCCGTCATGGCAATACAGTCAGAGCAAATTAAAATGAAGATAGAGAGGTCTCGCAATGCTAAACATGATAAAAGTCCCCTATACCGTTCCAACAAACTCTGGGAACACCTACCGACACGGACTCAGCGTGCCATTAGCATGGATGTGTTCACTACACAATTACATTACGCACGTACTTAACTCTGATTAAAGGCACCATATGACCAGTGAGTAGGGCACTGAAACATTGAAATTATCTTATCGACCAGGGCTGACTAATTGTATATCTCATTGTTTGTAAGTGTATGTATCCCTACAGTTATTTTGATGTGAATTCTTATATTCTCTACTGTTTCATTTGATTGCTATTTATTGGTCATACTGAAGAACTTATTTTGATATGCAGGAAGGAGATAGAGCTCTTAGGTATTAAAATTAAATGTAAATATGTCTCTGCATTACATGAAGGAGTTACATAACCATGCTAAAATGACAAAGTGACTTTTATCATGGTACGGTATGCATGCCATCGCACAGCATGCATGTCAGTCATAGCAATACAGACAGTGCTTTCTAAGTGCAGGCATGTATGATATTTTGTAGGAAGGAGACGCACCTAAGGTATTAGATTTGAATTGCAATATGTGTCTGTATAACATGAAAGAGTAACACAACCAAGATAAAAATGGCATGGTGCTTTTTTATCATGTTGCGGTATGTATACCATTCCATGGTACATGCTGCATGCATATGTACATGTTCTGCAACTGGATGCTTCCGTTTTCCCGAATTCAGTGAAAACAAAATAATAATTATTGTAATTGATAAACAAACAAGCTCTTCATTCAAGTGTTAACACTCAAAATCTTTCTGTAATTGTTGGCCTTTACTATTGCCTCAAAAGAAACACAAATAATAATAGTTTGATACTTTGGCAATGGAATTTGCACAAATTCCCCTTCATAAGGCTTTTGAATCTTTGGTGTTAAGCCAGGCAGGAGGTAAAAGAGCACAATAACAATAAAATAATAAATGATTCATGTAATGAGATTTTGGAGATGGGTATACAGAATTCTTAGTTCTCAGGAAAACAACCTGTTCTTTGTCACTGATTATAGATGCTATTTTAGATGCCTTCCTTTAGTTCAATGTATTTCTATATGTCATTCACCGATGAACAAAATGTTTGACTTTAATTTTTTATAGTCAGTCATAGCAATACAGACAGTGCTTTCTAAGTGCAAGCATGTATGATATTTCTTAGGAAGGAGACGCACCTAAGGTATTAGATTTGAATTGCAACATGTGTCTGTAAAACTTGAAAGAGTAACGCAACCACAGATAAAAATGGCATGGTGCTTTTTTATCATGTTGCGGTATGTATACCATCCCATGGTACATGCTGCATGCATATGTACATGTTCTGCAACTGGATGCTTCCGTTTTCCCGAATTCAGTGAAAACAAAATAATAATTATTGTAATTGATAAACAAACAAGCTCTTCATTCAAGTGTTAACACTCAAAATCTTTCTGTAATTTTTCCCCTTTACTATTGCCTCAAAAGAAACACAAATAATAATAGTTTCATACTTTGGCAATGGAATTTGCACAAATTCCCCTTCATAAGGCTTTTGAATCTTTGGTTTTAAGCCAGGCAGGAGGTAAAAGAGCACAATAACAATAAAATAATAAATGATTCATGTAATGAGATTTTGGAGATGGGTATACAGAATTCTTAGTTCTCTGGAAAACAACCTGTTCTTTGTCACTGATTATAGATGCTATTTTAGATGCCTTCCTTTAGTTCAATGTATTTCTATATGTCATTCACCGATGAACAAAATGTTTGACTCAGTGGTGAACTTTAACTTTTTATAGTCAGTCATAGCAATACAGACAGTGCTTTCTAAGTGCAAGCATGTATGATATTTCGTAGGAAGGAGACGCACCTAAGGTATTAGATTTGAATTGCAATATGTGTCTGTATAACATGAAAGAGTAACGCAACCACAGATAAAAATGGCATGGTGCCTTTTTATCATGTTGCGGTATGTATACCATTCCATGGTACATGCTGCATGTGTATACTCATGTTTTCCTGCTGGATGTTTCTGTGTTCCCCAGTTCAGTGAAAACAAAAATACATTTGTAATTAATAAAGAAACAAGCTCTCCATTCAAGTGTTAACATCCAACATTTCTCTTAATTTTCCCCCTTTACTAACGCCTCAAAAGAGACACAAATAGTAGTGTGCGATGGCAATAGAATTTGCACTAATTCCCCTTCATAAAGCTTTTGAATCTTTGGTTTTAAGCCAGCCAGGAGGTAAAGAGCACAAACAATAAAAATGGAATAATCAATGATTCTCGTAATGAAATTTTGAAGAAGGATAAACAGAATTCCCTCAGTTCACTGGGGATACAATCCGATCTTTGTCACTTATCATAATGCTATTTTAGATGCCTTCCTTTAGGTGAAAGTGTGTCTAGCTGTAATTCACCTATGGCAAAAATGTCTGACTCAAATGGACAGAAATACCATACCCCTGCTTGTCATTTTAACCCATGACCTTTTCATTAAGGAAATCAGACCGATATCGAAAGCCGATGCATAAAAGGAAATACAATCTGTAATTGTACTCACCACCCAGATCTAGAGTTGCCATTTCCTCATCTAAGCCCTGCTGACTATAAAAGATTGCACTATCAGGGGAAATGACAGATGCAATCAATCAATCAATCATGATGAGACAGTTTTGATTTTTCAATAAATTTCTGATTTATTTGATCTAGGTAGTGAAATAATATCTAATCATGAGCCATCTCCTCAATCATTGACATTCAATCGTTCAAAAACCAATGCCTTGATTTGCTTGTAAGTTAGCATGCTCCCAAGGTCAAAAAAGAATAAAAAGAACTGCATTTTTGAACATCAGCAAAAGATTTAGACGCTATTAGAGTCAACCAGACCTATCTTATTTCCTTGGCCTTTTTTTTCTCTTGACCTATGATGTCCAAAATGCTACTGACAGTTGCCCAGGAGGGCCAAAATTTAGAAATGAAAAACAAAATGAAAATGCAATGAGAAAAGAGAAAATCAATTGCAAACTCAATAAAGAATGAAAAACAATTATTTAAAAATGAAATGAAAATCAAAAATCAAATACATGTACCATTCACAAAGTCAATGATGAATGAAAAACAAAAATTCAAAGTTGAAATGAAAATTAAAAATCAAATTCCATTCACAAAGTCAATGAAGAATGAAAAATCTGAAATGAAATGAAAATCAAAAATCATATTCCATTCACAAAGTTAATTCACATTGTCAAACGCAAAGTGAATGGTCAATGAAAAATGAAAACTCAATCACCATCTGGTTGCTGTCAACTGTCAATTCACATTGTCAAGCGCAAACTCAATAGTCAATGAAAAAAGAAAACTCAATCACCATCTGGTTGCTGTCAACTGTTAACCATCATGGTCCAACTAGTGACAGGTATCTTTTAACATTGAGGAGTGTGTGAGGAGGGATGGAGACTGTGAGTAGGGGAATAGGGGGAGTGGGTGAGTAAGGGAATTAAGGAGTGGGTCAGTAGGAGAATGAGAGAAGGGGAATGAGGGGAGTGGATGATAAGGGGACTAAGTAAATAGGGTGGGGGAGTGACGGAGTAGGAGAATGAGGGGAGGGGCGTGTAGGGAAATGGGGGGAGTGGGTGAATAGGGGAATGAGGGGAGTGTGTCAATTCCCTTCCCTCACCCCCTACTCACCAATCCTGCATTAGCTTACTCCCTCACACCCCTCATTCCCCTACTCACCCATTCCCCAATTCTCCTACTCACCCATTACCCTCCTCACACTACTTCCCCATCCCCCTACTGACCTGCCTCATTCCCTGACTTGCCCCTCCCTCATCCCCCAACTCTCCCATTCCCCCTACTCCCCTATCCCCCTACTCTCCCCATTCCCCTATTCTCCCTTCTTTACATTTTTTACCTTGACAATTCTCAATTGACTCTGTGAATGAAATTTGATTTTTTTTCTTATTTGATTTTCATTTTGTTTTCTGTTTTTAAATTTTGGTTTTCATTCTTCATTGTTAAATGAAATTTAATTTCCCTTTATTCTGTTTTTTTTTCATTTTTCATATACTTTACTTATTTCAAATAAGTTTTTTTTTCATTCTCATTTCATTTCCATTTTGTTTTTCATTTATAATTTTTTGCCCTCCTGGGCCACTGTAGCTATTGTCAATTTCTCATCATAAGCTATTCATTTCCCAATGTTACTCCTGTTATTAATTTGCTAGCACTGCATTTATGCATTTTTCCGATCAGTGCAAAATGTATCAGTAATTAAGAGTTACCCACCAGTGCTGCATTAACACAATAATGATTTAAGACCACAGTGCATTCAATACTATGCTGTTGTGACTAACAGTTGCAAATAAAACAAAAACATTAACAGGTATGGTGCTCCGATGGTCTGCAGGGTCATGAGCTGCCAAAGTTGTTGGCTTAATTCTGAGATTTTGATTGGTATTTAAAGGTTTTTCTGGCAAAAGGCCTATCCAGAATGAAGCTTAAATAATAAAGAAAGACAATTGGTCCACTCCGAGAATTCCTGCATCCCCGTATGAGGAAAGGCAATTCTACCAAAATAGTCTGTGTATGCTAAAAATATAATACAAGACTTCCCAACAGTTATGCATTAAAGACAAATATGAAAATACGCCCTCTCCAGATGCTAGGCTCTAAATATCTTATTTTTCACAACACCTTAACTATTAGCATAATTTTTATGGTCATGCTGGGAACTTTCCATATTTGAAATTCATATCATTCAGTTTAAGTGTCCTCCGTCACCAATATAAACTTTCCTATATGTCCCATTGGGTACAATTTCAGCCACTGCTAGTTATTGATACAACCTGGGACATGTAAAACTTCTATTGTTGCCTTGTGAGGAGGAATGGGTTACATTGCCTGGCAATAAGTATTTTAATCCTCCCTTGGCCTCAGCAGCTGGCTGGGTAGAATAACCAGCCGGCTGAAACTAAACTGCATTGGTTACAACACCTGACAGACAGATAACCGCCCTAATACAGCACTGAATAGAGACCACCTTGGAATGATTTAGAGCACAATGGAGACAAACCTGACCTAATATAGACCACAAAACAGGCCAGAAACACATTACAGCCCACCTGTGGCTCCCCCTATTCCCCGATACAACATTTCTGCATGCTGAACCTCGCAGTATCGCGCATGTGAATGAAAATGCCATGTCGGTGAAAGTGAATGGTCCTCATGTCTCATACTCAATGCTCACTCCCCTGTGGCAAAGAGGCTGCTGGTCCAAACTTTGTTAATTACTAATTAATTCCCCAAGTGTCCAAGGCAGCTTCCAGGCTTTAAAATAGTTGTCTGTGGGTGCTCAAAGTTTGAGTTTCCGGTAGAAACTAGGTGGGCAGGCGGGTGGGCGAATAGCAAATATGAAAGCGCACAATGTGATAAGGTCTCTGAGTACCACACTGAGAATTCCTAGAATGTCCTAGTGTATTCCAATGAAAAAAAAATCCGTGGATAAATAATTGAAATCATGCAGATTAAGTATGACTGTACAGAATACTGCAGTAACAAGGCTATATTTATTTTCATCACAGATTTGCTTGCATAGACTTATATAAAGAGACAATCCACTTTCACTGTAATCATACCTTAAGTGGGTATTCCACTATGCCAGTTTTGTGTATTACAATCAACCGATGTCATACTTTTGTAATATCAAAAATGGCCAATCGGCCGGTGGAATACCCGCTTTCCATGAGGTCCTTATGTTCAATCTTATTTTAGTTCTATTGAAACATTGTTTTTTTGTTTTCCTCCACAGGTTTATTCTTTGGCAAGCGCAGGTCCGGCCATTCCAGTCTTAACAGGATGAACAGGAGAAGTTATGCCAACTCTGATATTCGTAACGCTGCACTTGACTGGCGCCCAGAGGCAAGCCGATTCTGCGCAATGATCCACACCACATGCGTGCAATGGGGGGTCTACGATGACTAAAAAGTAAGTGTCAACTGTCACTATTATTATACATATAGGTGTCAACTGTCATTGTCATTGTCAATGATATCATAGCTGACAACTGTCAATGTCATTGTACGTAAGTATAGATGCCAACTGTCATTGTCATTGTACAAAAGTTTCTTAACTGTCATTGTCTTTGTATGTTGGTGTCACCTGTCATTTTCATTGTTTATATAGCTGTCAACTGGCATTGCACATATCTATACGTGTCACCTATTCACATAGGTGTCAATTATCATTCGATCAGTGCGCATTATAGATATAAGCAATCACTTAGAGTCCTTGCATCAGAATATAATATATAAGTTCGCCATGAATATAGAGTGAGGGATCCCACTGGGATTTGAAGGGGTCTAGTCCTACCATCTTGAGAAATGCCTTCCAGAGAAATTTGATGTGAAAATTGAGAGCAGAAGTAAGCTCTTTTACAGACAGGTTTATCATAATTCATTTGGCTCCCATGTTTTTTTGCTTATTCCTATAACTGTGCCTCACCTTTGAGACATCCTGGCCCTTCCCACGGTAGGAGTAGACCCTCAGCGATAGCCCTCAGTTGAAGAAGTAGTTGTGGAAGGGGTGTTGTTAGGGTAACTGAGGAGAGGTCCCTGCACCCAGAACATTAATGAGTCCATTATCTTAGAACGTATCATATCAGAGCACTAGTCTAGAAACCTACATGTATGAATACTGGGCGACAGAATATTCCATGAGTGCATGGTAATTTTGAAATTATTCGAGACTTACCTGTAATTTGAGGTATAATTAAGATTATACCGAGGGAACTGAGCGGTTCCTCCTTAATCATAGCATTGCTATAATCCCTCGGGCATCAGCTATGATTACTAGAAGAAAGAGTAGATTGACGCACCACGGTGTAGCTATTAAACCTTTGAAAGGGTCAATGCCTAACAGCACCAGTCCACTGTGAAACTAAACCTTGTTGTAATTAGAAATTACATTGCATCAGACCAACTCAATTATGATAATCAATAATGATTATTGATCATCATAAGTGATAGTAGGGTCTATTATGCCACAGACCACACAACTCCCTCCATGTGTATCTTTTTTCTATGCTTAAAACTAGCTCGAAATCGCACCCTATGTTGCATAGTGGACCCGCAGCGTAACGCATTTCTTCAGACACTGGTGGTCAGTGTTTTGAGATATATGCTGAACAACTAGCGCTTGATATTAAAATCTATAAGATTTATTCGATTGGCATCAATTAACTCACTGTTTTTTTTGTTGTTTTTTTTTGTCCTGCTCATGTTCCAGTGGTAAAAAGGGATCCCAATTCCATTCAAGTCCACTCATGTATTGAAAGAAACGATGATGGGGGAGTAAGCAAGCTAGTTCTCTTGGTATGACACATAATATTATCCCATGGCACATGCCTGAAATATAGAATTGATCTTTTCCACATTAAAAGCATTGAAATTAAGCAGAACTATTCCATGCAGACTCTGGTGTATTCAGTTTCCAGCATTAAACTAATGGTGGCATGTTGCTGCATACAGTTAGACAGTGACTGCTTGGTCAGCCACAGGCTGAGCTTTCATCTGGGTTTTAAGCAAAGTGGGATTTTAAAGCCATGCAAATATGAGTGGTGTTGGAAAGAAATTCAGTACTTTACCAGGAGAATTTGAGCATCCATGCGTAATCGTGTTTTTTAACGTTGGAAGAGTATCTGATATTTAACTTTTTACTTGATTATTCCATTAAAACACCTGTGCAACTAGTTCATCGAAACTGCATTAAATCTTGAAAATGCCCTATCTTTCCCCTTATTCAGTTAACCTTTCAATTTCATAATTGCAATATAGTGAGGAAAGACATAAGCAGAGCATTCAAACTGTGGTGCTATTAAAAGGAAATGAAAATATTCTGCTCTTGGAAAGTTCACCGTTCTTTTCCACATTGTTTACAATATTTGTAATTGACAAAATACTGTGTACAAATGCTACATTAAAACTTGGAGTGTATTGATAGTGCTAAATCGTTGACTTGGCATGAACTCAGTTGTCTTATTTCCCCCAACAACAGTGTCCTTAGTTTGTACAGACGCAGCAAGTTATTTTTATGATTTTGTAGGCATACGTCATGCAGGAGAATATAACTCATTTAGAACTTCTTTAAAGTTGGAAGCATATATCCCTTGCATTTGGAACCAATAAATTTGTGGATCTGATCAAATCAGTCCATCTTACGTTGGTTCAATAGTCCTTATTATTCTGAAATACAGTTGTTACTAAATTAAGTTGAAAATACGGGAGATATAGTTAATATGCTGATGATGCGGTCATCAAGACAGAGTGAAAAATAAGAGTAGGCCTTTGAAGGCTATCTCAGCCAGATCTGGATATTATCCTCGACTGGTATTCTCCCACATTGCAGTACAATCCTTATGCAAATTCTGGTTAGATTTGAAGGGTGCAGTTAGGGTATGTTAAGAAATGACTCCCTGATAGCCCCCCCCCGTCCCAACATCAGAGAATTTGCTGATGATACAACATCCCTTGGCGTTGGCCTACTTGGCATAGAAGAGGGTAGGGCTATATGGGAAGCTTGGACTGTCTTGATAGTGGACATGTAATATTTAGGAAGTGCTCAGTATGATATGATGGGCTGAGAGCATCAGCCATAGCGATAAATGTTTAACACAATTGCCATGAAACACAGAAATAGTACCATCAGAAGATTTCTCTCTGCCCAACAAAAATGACTATATTGTATTTCCACCACAAATGCCCACTGTGGTTGCGCCTTTCTCTGAATAGTTAATGGCATAATTCATACACCACGCGCCACAGCAGTGAATTTGCTTCAGACAATGGCCGAGGTGATATATCCCATACCTTAAGTATTTTCAATGGTAAATATGAGCATAAATTCATATACGAAGAAATACAACACGTCCATAGAAGCATTCACTCATTACACCTTCACTAAGTTCCTGAATCTGAGACAATAAAGTAGTGAAAACTTTAAAAAATTACATATCCTCCACTTGTGAATAATGCACAGGACCTTTGTAAGTAGAGCTTTACAAATCGCTAATCTTTTTTTTTTGCCACATATTTTGGCCTTTGAGGAGGTTTCTTTGAGGACTGCAGACATTCTATTTATACTATGCTGGCGATCTTTATGGCAATGCCCTTCCATAAAACAGATTAAATTGCACCTACTTGAGGCAATTAATGATTACACACAAGGAATTATGGTATTTAAATGTCATTAGCGGCCATATATTGACTCTTGTGGACATTAGTGGCATCTGCACGTCTGTGGGGCCCCACACATCAAAGATTAAATAGGCCATTTTTTCAATAAAGAAGATTAAGATTCACCCAATATGTTAAGCCAAACAGAGTAATGATGGTTAATTTAAAAGCTATTACTGTTTTGTCCAAATTCACTTTATCTTTCCATAAGTAGGGATTTAGAGGTTTTTGGGTAGGTTTTGCAACCTTCACTGGTTCCATTGCTGCCAGTCGGGCAAATTTTTGGACTTTCACAATATTATAAATCGTCGGATTAGCAACGCATCCCCGAACCGATGGAGGCGGAACCAATACATAAGCCAAGTTTTGAAAGTGTCCAAGTTATTGTCAGCTGCCATTCTTTTTAGATTAAATCTGTGAGTATATTCATAATAGATAATAGATGTGAGACAATAGATATAGATTCCATTGCTGAGAAATACATTATCATTAAGTCACGCCTGACCACTGAATGACTTCATGGTAATCGGTTTGGTAACCAAATGTTATTCTGAGTTGGGCACACACCATTTACTGTGACAAATATGTCGTCAAAATAACAGTGACCTCCCTGTCCTAAATGTGCCAGAGATTCCTCATTACTTTCATGGGAATTCCCTGTGCTACTGTATTGTCATCTGGGGGCTTCCTTGCAGGAACTACACTGAAATGCGTATATTTTTTAATTCAGTTTTTTAGCAATGGTCCAGTTGCCATTTCTACGCTGATGCCTGGTAGATTCAATAGTTATTTCTTAGAGCGTGGCTGAGAATCTTTTTCAGGTAGTAAGTACCTTGTACTCTCTTACCCCCCCCTCCCCTAACCACTCACACACACCAAATGCTGTATCTAAGACCCAACTCGAGAGCAGAGACAATGGTAGGGTGAGCTGCTCAAGTGAGTGTGTTTGAGCTACTCTTGCCATTAATTAACTCTGTACGTGGGTAGCTCATATAAGAACAGGGTCATGAGTATAAATGTCCCCTTGTAAGTGAACGTGATGTAATGCCATAAAGTGTAGGTTATACTTCAGGTTTAAGTGGGTGGAGATTAAAGGGATAGCGGCCATATGAGAGAAAGAATAACTAGGAGAAATAGTGCAAGGGAAAGATAGATAGACAGACAGACATGAGTGAGTGAAAGGGGGAGACAGAGAGAGAGAGAGAGAGAGAGAGAGAGAGAGAGAGAGGGAGAGAGAGAGATGATATAGAGAGACGGACACAGTAAGGCAGACAGACAGAGATGGATAAAGGTGAAGGTGAAATGAAATATTTATAGTTAAGAGTAGGCTAAGGGTTGGTTTCATGTTGTATTGATATAAAGATGCTTAAAATCGGTAGATCTAGCATGTAAAGAGGTCACACGACCAGGAGTGTGGATCGAGACATGTTACGTCACTGGGGGTGTGGCGTATGCCACTCTAGTACTAAGTCTATGGAGAATTGTTATTCACTTAAAACAAAGATATAAGAGGGACCAAGTAAGAGAAAAAGTGACATGAAGGGAGGCAGTGAAGATCAGAAGATCAGTGAAGGGAGGAGAAAAGCAGAACTGAATTGGGGTGAGCAATCAGAAAAGTAGCAAATTAAGGAAGGGTGTTAAGGAAGAGGGAAAGAAGAGCGCTGAAGGAGCAAGTGGGAGAAGGGATCGAGGAAGGGAGTAAGTAAGCAACATATTATATAGATGCAGCAGAGGGGAAATGCTTTGGAACCCTGAATAAGAGAGGAAGAGGTCGATGGTAAACCAAGTGCATGTAAACACTCAGTTTGTGTCATTTGAAAAAAAAACACTAGTCATTTTTAATAACCCTTTTAATCTATGTTATATCCCAAATGTGAATCCATTCCAAATATTGGTAATGGCAGATACATTTCTGATAAAAGTATCCTAGTCAACATCAGTCTGGCTGAGATCTAATCTATGTGGGAGTATATCAATGCTTATTGTCAAACTATTTGCATGATTTTAAATAAAACTTGACTAGCTGCTATGATTATAGGTATATAACATTTTCCTATTTGTGTAGACCATTTACATATTAATGCTAAAATTGGACAACAATTTACTGAGCTTGGAAATGGGTTCATTTGAGATAACAAATACTAGAAGTAGGCACATAATCTAACCTTGTTTAACAGAGAAAAAGAACTTACAAATTTAGATTCCCTAGTTACATGCCAACAGTAGATATTACTGCCCTGGAATGATACCTCGTGCAAATATACAACATTATCATTAGGATGCGATTCATGAGACACATGTATACATAATCAGGAGTGCTATCCAGCCAACTGAGGGGCCAGGGAAGCCTTACTTGTCCTCTAAGGATATTGTGGTCCATTTGTACACAATGCGTATTATACAAAGTGCTCAGGTCTCAGACACTAGACTAGCTCTTGTTGGAGTAGCTCTCTATGAGTACTGTTCCATTAGTGCCTTTTTTTCTCATCTATTGCCCAATTTTTTTTTAGATAATAATAACTGTCAGCCGAATTGTGAGCTAAAGGAATACTGCCCTAAAACTGAGTTTCTCGACAGTGTCTGCAGTAAGGATCTGAATCTATCCACCCAAAGTCATTAGGCCCTTTCAGATCCATTGTGCATCATGTCAACCATGTTCTGTGTTAATGTTACCCTGGTGAGTAGTGTTTACTTTCAGGATGATAACGATTAAGACAAGGCATGGGGGTGTGCGGCCCCTCCTTTTTTCTAGTACTTGAGAGTTTACTTGTGCAAGATAAACCTCGAAATAAGGGTTGTACCTCCTCCTCTTTGGCCATGCCCCCTCCTTTTCCAAATCCTGTATCTGCAGGTGCTAGGGAGTTAATCATGGAAGGTACACACTGGGCTAAAAGGGTTAACCCTCTGTAGGCTGACAATGCATGAATGCATCATGCCCACCCTACAGACTTACTGCACTCCTGAAGGGTTGGCATGATGCAGAAATGATGTGCTGGCAAGCTGACTGACGATATCAAGGCAATCAATGGGCAAGATGTCCTTTTGCATTACCTGCTTTAAAGTGCTGACTTCACTATTGTCGATCTGGCGAATTTTTGCTAATCCGATTTTTCTACACATTTGCAATATTATAAATCATCAGAGTAGCAAAAATCTGCCCGACCGATGGCAGTGGATCCTTTGCTTTAAAGTGCTGGTTCCATAGGAGTAAATCGGACGGATGTGCACTAATCCGACCGATTTTTTTCTATACTTTTGATATATTATAAATCGTCGGATTAGGACTATTCCGACCGATTTTATGCCTGTGGAACCAGCGCTTAAGCGTTGGTTCCACAGCCATACAATCGGTCGGAATAGCCCTAACCCGACGATTTATAATATATCAAAAGTCTAGAAAAAAATCGGTCAGAATAGTGCTAATCCGACCGATTCAGGTCTGTGGATCCTTTGCTTTAGTATGTTAAGTGGGCCGCTCTCTAACACAAGTATGAGCAGACCAGTGCTGTGTACTGAGCCCCTCACCTTAAGTATACCTGCATTAGTAGTCCCCATTCATCAAACTATGTTCATCAATCAGTACCCAGTGATTACTTCTACTCGGGCTACTCATAAAGGCCAGTTAGCCCTGAGTCTACATGTAGGGTTAGGGGGAGTGGCATGGTATGTTCAATCAGGCTGTAAGGGAGACATGCATCTTTGTAGCTATATGTAGACCTATGACTCACATCTCCTTCCACACAGTGATTGCTCAAGTTCTGAGTGACAGGAAAGCACTTCATTTGAGGACCTACAAATCTCACTAGTATATCAGAAGGGCATTTTTCAATACACTATAAATTTATAAGCATTGTTGAGAAATGTCCTCCTGCATATCAGGGCGGGCCTTTGTTTAATATGCTTGGAGCAGTGTGTCATAAAAGAAATGTATAGGGTGAAAATTGGAACCATCAGTATGCAATGATGATGTGAAGCCCAAATTATCACATATTATGTACATGTACTGTGCTATATGTTCAAAGGCAATGGAGAGTGCTATAGGACATTATTATTTTTAAATTACGTAACGCCATTCATCATCAAAATGAATAGTATGTCACAATTTTGTCAGAACAGAAAAGTGACTGTTTGTGGTTGGACAAAATTGGCCAGCATTTGTACTAGGCTCCTTTACAGATTTGTATAACTGCACTATACAGCTCTGAATAATGAAAATAATATTTCACTGGTTTATTGCTTTCCTGTAGGTAGCATGGTAGCTATAATCTAAACGGCAGACAGATCATTTTCTGTTGTGTCATTAACCTTTGATCTCTGGCCGCTAAAAGAGGAGACAATAATAGCAGCAGGATATGGCTCAGCTGCCATCAGGTGCTTTATGTTGTGCACAAAAGGTACATTACCCAGGGCTATTGGCTTCTTTGTTTTCCAAATCTACTCTCATTCCTCAGGGGAATATAGATAAAAGACTCCCCCCATCGGTTAGCCTCAGTACAATACTGTGCAGTGCTAGACATATGATCTAACATTGAAGGGCGAGAGGATGGGTTTGTTGTTATGCATTTCAGCCAGCCGTAAAGCATAAAGTGTCCACATTGAAAAAAAAAACCTCTATAAAACCCCCTTTCACAAAAATGACCACAGAAGGTGCTTCGAAATGTCCACTGAACACTCTTTACCCTCAAAAGCCTTCGTACATTGTCCATTTGGTCATTTTGTGCCCTGTGGGCTACAGCATACTGTTGGTACTTTAATGACACCTTTAGGACCTTTCTCCACTAGGTGAGAATTAACCAAAATGACAGTCCGTACCGTATGTGAGTATGTCAGTGGGGGTGGGGTACCTCTAGAGTACACCTCTCAGTACCATGATCGGTACCAAATCTTGTCAAAAAGTCAAACATGTCAGTCTTTCAGGTGGAATATCATGACAGATTTGCACATCAGTGGCGATAGTCGTGTAGTGGAGATAGGCCCTTACCTGTGTGAAGTCTTTATAACACTTTTTATACCACGATTTGGCCATTTTGAGTGCCTTTCTTTTGGATAATCTGAGTTCTTTTATCAGGGGATAGAGGCACTGAGTTGACACTGGAACTTACATGATGCTGACAGCTAGTACATTTCCTATATGTGACATCTCATTTAATCTCCTCTAAGCACTACATATATATTTAGTACTGCGTGACAGCAGCTCTAGTGAACCCTTACGATATGTACCTGTAAAAGCTCGCCAGTGGTGGGACCCGAACCTGTGAGTGCTGGGAGGGTCTGATTTGGAGTCCTGCCTGCTAACCATGCGGCCACAGGGACTGCTGGGTTGGGGTGGCTAAGCTTTTGACTTGAACACTACTGCATGAAAGCTGCTAATGCATTCTAATGCATTCTGATGCATTCTAAATGTGCTTATCATGGTATAAACATCATATTTGATGATTAGGGAGGCACTCGTTGAGGCACTCTGATAACTCATCTACGCTTCGTGCTTTATCAAACCATAAAACCAACTCGTGCCTCCCTAATCATATATATATATATATATATATATATATATATATATATATATATATATATATATATATATATATATATTTATTTATTTATTTATTTATAAGCTTTTGACTTGATATAACGATGATATATATATATATATATATATATATATATATATATATATATATATATATATATGCCCTTAATATCTGTGCTGTTATGGCGTGTCAAGGCAGGCCTGATCAGGCATTGCAGGTCTGGTAAGGTAATCTTAACAGATGGGAAAGCATCAAAACTGTTGAAGTGAGGACCTACTCAAAAGTCCCAGGGGCCTATCCTCTGTGTTTCTGCTTCACAAATACATCATAATCAACCACCTACACCTTTGATACTGTGAGGCACCTTACATTGTGACATCTGTGGATGATCAAAGGTTATTTCAGTTCATGATACCTCTACATCCATTAGCAGAGAAACAATTACACACACTATAGGATCCCCCTATCCCTTGTGCTTATAAATACAAACCACATGTTCTATCGAAACCTGCAGTTGGTAATGTCCATATTTGATGCAATTATCCAAACTGATGTTGGTCATACAGTTACAATACATGTGACACAGAAACGATAAAAACTGCATCAGTTTGTAATGCATGCTCTTCCAGTAGAGTAACAGTGTCTCAGAATTAACGATGATATTCATGTTTGCAATGAAATAACTAAAAGGGTGAATGCATTAGTTTTTTTTTCGGATTGTTTCAGTGAAACACTCACTGTTACCTTCATAATGAGCCAATTATCAGCATCAGTCTCCTGAGAGCCACTCCCTTCTACCCATCTGTCAAACTAGTGCATTGTGACGTCAGGGGGACGGAGGGAGGGAAGGGGGCTCTAACTTAGGGGGAGATAAAACTGGGTGGGAGGAAAGCAAGGAGTTGGGGGAGATGTGAAAGGAAGCTTGTTGTGTACGGTATTGAGTACACTTTTTACACAAATGAAAGATCATGAATGTAAAGTGGACACTCCAGTAAAGGGTATTTGTAACTAAAGCCGATTTTTTGGCAAAAATCAATTGATGGCCAAAGGCATTTCGTGACCAATGTATATGCGACCATGGTCCCTGTCTGGTCAGAATCAGTTTATGACCAGAATCAACAAGTGGACACTTCTCTTATTTGCTTTCAGACCAAGGCCACTGATTTGTGCCAAATTTGACAATGCCATTTTCAATCTAGAGGAGCTTACTCCATCACCCACCACAAGTGGTAGAAGGCATGCGCAGCATATTGAAATGACTCCCGGGTGGCATTTCTCAAGTGTTGTTTAGCATTGTTGAGAAATGCCCTGCAGAGCCAATATCTTGTAGGACCCATTGCATAAGTGGGATTTTGAAATGACAATTTGGTCTGAGGAATATACAAATTTAGATGCACTTACCTAGGGGATTATGTGAAGGACACCCTTTGACATATATATATATATATATATATATATATATATATATATATATATATATATATATATATATATATATACCCCATCTGCCTGGCACCGTGTCCAGCTGATCTGGGATAGTCTCTGCCAGTAGTAGGGTAACTTAGGAATATATTGTGGATAGTGAGAAGTATACACACTGCCAAAACTTCCACCGGCCAATACTACAATTGGCTTGTGACAAGTGAACCTTTCCACCTGTTGATGAGGAAGAGTTGCAGCTCAAGAGAAGCAGCGTTTGCTGTCCAACTGAATAATGGGAAATCTTTAAAATTAAATTCCAAGCAAGCAGAAAATTTGTGACAAAAACATAATCGAACACATGTAGGGCCTTTATGCAGAAAAGGTGGCGTTATGGCCGCTCAAAGGGATACGCTTTTGAGCCACCCCTAGAGCCTTTATGAAACACAATTGGCATTAACACCGATTAAAAGCTAAACAGTCTTTAAACAACACATGGTTCCCTACGGCAAATGGTTTTTAAGTAGCAACTGGCAAAGGGACGCAGAAGTAGACAGAATACACCGGCTCTGTATATCATTTGTGGTATAGACTTTCACCAAAATCTCTCTCTGCAATTACTTCAAATACAAAGAGAGGTCAATAAGTAAGACTATGAAAAATGCTAGCCCCTTAAACCAAGAAGCTTAGATCCTTGCTTAAGCCCTGTAATGAAAGTCCTTGCAGATGGTACTGTCACAAGGTGATATAATTTCCTCCTGCACTACCAATACGATGTAAGGGGTTGATAAATTTGGTTTCAGCTGAGAGGTGGGTAACCCACAGATGTGACCCACTCCACTACCTGATACCAGCCCCTCCTGCACGTTCTCACCTCACTGGAGGACAGGTAAAGCTTACCTGCAGCTACTTTAGACTCCTCCCTATCTCCTGCCCTCCTACTACATCATTGTGGACACACACCCAGAGGTGTGCGCAGCCCAGGCCATGACCTGGCTGGATCAACCTACATCTTCCAGATCACCACCACTACGATTTTGACTATACCATGCCTACTTGAGAACTCATACCTTTCATTTCTCCATTTCCTACCTCTGTCCCTGAATTAGAGCATACCTAAATAACAGCAGGTTGGTCCAATGACATGCATTTACATGTATTCATGTGACCTTTTTGGCTACAAGCGCATTCACAGTCACACTGTGGGCAAACGTGAGCTTGATTATTTGTGACTGGAAATACCGTTTTGGGAAATCTAACTGGCTTTTCACATATAGTTTGACTGGCACCCCCTTTGAAATCTAGCTATGGTAAAAATGCTATTGAAATCGCTGGTTCTCTTTCTTTATTTTCAGTGAAAGCTGTATGCTTCTCAGGTACACTTCCTTTCTTCCTCTAACCTTTACAATCTCCCTTTCTTCCCTTTTCCCCCTCCTTCTATTTGGCCTCTTCCTCGCTAAATCTCTATGCTTTCCATCTCATACCTTATTCCCTGTCTTACAACTCTATTCCTGCCTCCATTCTGCCTTCTTCAGTCCCCATATTTCAGCCATCCTCACTCCTTCAATCCCTCCCTTGATCGTTCTCCTCCTCATTACTTCCTTACTTTCACCCTCAATCCGTCTACCTCTTGCCTTCGTTGCTTTATTTGCTCATATTTGTTTACCTTCCCCTATATCAATTTTCACTGTCCTCATCTCTCTCCATCTGCCTCAATTCCTGCTTCTCATTTTTAGCTTTGCACTTTTTCTTTCTTTTTTTTCTTTCTATCTTCCTTGTTACTAAATGCTCTTTCTTTCTTTCTTTCTTTCTTTCTTTCTTTCTCTCTCTCACCCTCTCTCTGACTACTCTAGAAGTTCACTGATTGCCCGCTACTTTCTTCCTCTATTTCACCATGACCCCACTTCCTTTTCCTTATAAGTTCTTCTCTCTTTTTTGTTATTTCTGCTTTATATGGGTACCCTCCGAACTACTGCATCCTTACTACTGATGATTGTTGCATCCCAACTCACATTTCCTTTCAGCGCCTTTCTCCGTTACTCCCTATTACCCACTATATCATTCCTTCCTTCCCGCCATCTCTCATAATATTCAATTCCTCTTGTTTTCTATCCCTCCTACCTGACCCTATAGCAACCACACCCGCCTCCTACCAGCTCCCTGCAATCCCCTCCATCTCTCCCTTCTTAATACCACCCTGCATGACCTGGAGGACCTTATAAGAGCAAAACAAACATGGGGAGAGTTGAAGCTCCCAGCTCCATGTGTACCTTATGAGGTCCAGAGCCCATACAACCATCTGCAGCCTCCCTGCTACAAGCACGCCTCCAGTACATTGCTGTCCAATAATGACTCCACCAGAGCTCACCTGGCCTCACCATTCTCATTATTACCTGCCATAATTAAGTACTATGGGGACTGGTTTGTAGGTAGAGATTGGTTTTTCACATGAAACAATACTCAATCATGTAGTTGTAATATGGCATGGTAACTACTATAGTCCTATTGAGCCATTGTAAGAAAGGAGGTGTTATAAATATAGTATTTTGGATATGGAGGAATTAGGGTACATTGGGGTTTCTTGATTGTTTCCATTCATGAAGGTATGATACCCTAAGCGTACCAAATGGGTTGTATATATAGGGCGTAAACCGTTATCCTTTGTCAAGGTTGTGTAATCATAAGTGAACGTACATGCCACTCCAATCAACCCACCTTTATTGGTCCAAGTACTATAACAATAAATATGAATCTACTTCCTCACATTCCTTTTGATCTGTTCATATTGGTACTAAAGGTACCAATCATCCATTTATTGTGTCATTAACCACCCACTATTCACACTACAGTGTAAATAGATCCCCTATGGAGGACCCCTAGATGAGCACTAGCTGGGGTAGGCATTATACCTAGGATCACTAGATGGACCTAAACCGTGTTGATAAAGGGGCTGAAAGTGGGAATGAGGGTAGTGAAAGGTTGGCAATATGCACCTATCAATACAATATAACTACACCCTAAGAAATAACTGTTCAATCTACCAGGTATCCTTGTAGAATTGAACAATAAACTACCATAATTGTGAGGCAGTGAATCAGTGTAGTTTCTACAAAGGAGCCCAGATGGCAGTACAGTAAGGCACTGTGGTGAAAAGACTTTCACAGAAATAACAGTGAAATCCTAGTCCCAAAGTTGCCGGAGATCCATGTTATTTTGACAACATATTTTTACAGTATAGTTCATCTGTGCAAATAAGGCACTTTTTGTTACAATTCTGGAGGGTCTTCCCAAGAGAAAACGAGGAAGAACCTTTATAAAATTCTCAGAGATTACTGATGGAAACGAACATGGGCTTACTCGTTTTCACAGTATTTCCAAATACCTGCTCAGTAAAAGAATGTAAAGAAAATAAAGAATGGAAAAATTACACCTCTACCCCACGTTATATGCCTAATGATAATGATTAATTCAACTTAATTGTCAATTATAGATCATTTAGATACCTCTAGTTTTAACCATACGTGCAAGTTTTACTCTCCTGATATGACGAGAATACTTTTGACCGAGAATACATTTTTGGCAAGACCCTCCTGGTTACCTAGCTAGAAAGATAGAGATTTTGGGGGATCGATGCCTGATACTGTGACGCCTGTGAGTCCCCTTGTGAATTTACAATTACTGCGATCCACCACTTCGTCATTCCCATTCAGAGGGTAGGGGCTTCTGATTACATTTTCAACAACACATTAATACACCATAATAATATTATGCAAATATTGAGGTATGAGCCAGTGAAGATCTCCATTTCCATATACTACTTATGCTAAGTGAGACCATTGGATGTGGCTCTCAGTTAAGGACCATACCCAGGTTGCAGGTTCCTTATTAGGGGGGGGGGCATCATAGCTTGTTCTGTTACCCAGAGAGATAAGCACTGATAACAGCCAGCATGACGGGTACCAGGTGTTATGTAATGCACCTAAACAGTCTGCTCTGAAGGAAGGGAATCATCTCATTGGTCAATAATGTATTCCACTAGGTCGGTATGGTATCAATATGCCCATTCATTTTTTAATACACATCCTCGTTGTTACTACAGGTAATCAGATAGCTCTAGATAGTACAATAGACAATGTTCAGGCAGAAAAATCTACTACGATCCAGCGTGAACAGACAGGACAATGATAAAATGAGCTGAAGGATACATAATGGCTCTCCAATCTAAAATGCAATTAGACCGAACCTGTAGAACAGCTATATGGAGGACTTAGACTAATGGACTTATTGAAATCAACTACATGTCTAGTCCTAAAACTTCTGCATGTACATAAAAAAAGAATGTATTTTAATTTGTTGTCAATGTGATGCAGAAATGCAACAGAGACAAGCAACTGAGGCCAAAGGGGAAATGTGTTTAAAATGCCCCTAATGTAAATTGCTAAGTAGGGCCAACAAGAACCTTTCCTCTTCTTATTTGAAAAGGAATTTAAACACCACAAGGTCAGGCTGGATTTAGCCAAAATGTAAACATCTACCTGCACCACACCTTAGGAACATATATCCTGAAAAGTACCTTAATTTTGTCCTGGATACGAGACCAATGCACTGAAGGGTAGGAATGCCACAGTAGTGTAAACATATTGTTTTCTTCTTCATTGTGCTGTGGGTATAACTGTCGGGTTTACTGTTGTCCTAGCAGACTTTGACATACACATTGTCTATTGTGATATTTGTGAAATTCTGCATCTCCAGACCATATAGAATCTGCCTAGGTAGTAAAACTATAGATGTGTAGATAAATGGTATTTAAGAGCTCATGCTGCATGATGGTAGATCTGTAAAGTATTGGGATACTTTAGGCCTAATACAGAAAGTAAATAATCAAGAAACCGAGAAATACACCATGTATAAATACTTCAAATTTGTGTCTTTCAATTATGCTAAAGATAGCTGCAAGGAAAGAAGGTAATCGGGACAGATGCCATTGTGTTTGTAATGGTGAATTGTGTTGGACATGTTTGGATGATAACAGTGGCACGGATTCTGGAAAGTGGGGGAGGGCATCGGGCTGCACACTTTCTCACCGTTGCCAGAGTGTTTGCCTCCTTAAGTCTTCAAAATTAACTAAAAACAGGGGACAGGGGCTTCCTCCCTCTCTCAGTCACTGAGTTTGGATTTGGTACTGTAATCTAATACCGGTTTTCTTTGTTTTCCACTTGCAGGCTCGTACAACGACACTGGTGCACTGCACAGCGCGTCATATTTTTGGACAGATTTATTTTAAAAGACACCAAATTATGAACACCTAAGAATGAAATGATACTTGATAAAGTAGTTCTATGTTAGCTGCTGAAATAACACCAACAGCAGTAACCATGAAAAAAAAAAGATCAACAACACCATTCAGAAAAAAGAAGTCCTCTCCAAAGAAATTCACCTCTCCAGATGTCTCAAAAGAAAGAACAGTCCATCCCTATTTTTGTATTCAATAGTTGAGATTTCTTATCACGTGAACATCCCGAGAACACGGCAGGAACAAGCGCAGAATGTCTCCAACAACCAGCGCAGCAAGTGACGGGTACTGGCCAACATCCCGACGTGACGTCATCCCCTTGTTATGTTGTTGCTACGTCGCCATCTTTGTTTATTATGCACGTCATCACAAAAACAGAACGTGAACATCTGATTCTGGGCCTGTGTGTGAAAAGGAAACTGTGAAATGTTGTTAAATAAACACCCCTAAAATTTACTGCATCATTTCTTGAGTTTTTGTCAATTAAAGAGTCTCAGAACTCAGGTGCTTGAAATAGAGATTGAAATTCTGAAATAACGGTCAGACTTGAATAAGTGCCAAGGGCGCAAAAGTACTGAAATTAGTTAACAGAGACCTGTTTCATAAGCATTCTTTACTTAAGATCAATCTTTCCACTCTATGACTTTCCACTTCATTTGGGAACTAGTATTTCAGAACTAGTCCTTTAGAAGCAGCTGTCAATTGAACATAGGGGCAGTAATCAAGATCAGTTCTTTGGTCACTTGTAGGCTAGTAAGACCAATCACCCAGGTGCAGAACATGCCTCTACTTTGTTATTTCACAATAGAAAACGGTATTATAAAAGGGCATTTAATTTTGATATATTCCTGACATCATGGATTAAAATGATATGTGGCATTCCACTAATTGATATGATCTTTCCTATTAATGTGTACCCTTAACCTTCCACATAATTCAGCTACTTTCTGTTGGTTATATGTCACTCTTATATTGACTCTTTACTCATAAGCTTTACTCCCAATTTCCTTTTAAAACACCTCCTACTAAAAGTATGCTATGGAGATATGACCAATGTACCAATGATTGATCTTAACACCACCTTACAAGTATTTTGCTCGTAAGTCTATGTCACTCTTACATGGCCCATGTGAAACAGGTCTCTGGTGTAGCTCCGGTCTTGCAGGGTTGTCAGGAGGCCATTTCCTAAGGTACTACGACTACACACCACCACTACGATTTGAGAATCCCAGGAATAGGCCAGGCTATCGTAGGTACAGCACTATGACTGCTCTGTATGATTAGCACTTATGCAGTAATTACATGGGGCTTGATAGAGCAGTCGTACAAGTGCAGGCATTAGTACCCACTAAAGCATGATACTGTAATGGCCTTATTTTAAGGCCAGTCACTACGATTTGAAGTACAGCAGTCGTAGTGTGTTAAGAAATGGCCTCCTGGAGGGCATTTCAAAATGATAGCTATAGATGTCACTTTGAAATGCCCTGCAGAGCCAACATGTTTTTGGGGTACTGAATTGCCTGGAGCAGGGTGTGTTGCTGATTCTGATCCTCGCAAGTGAAGCACTTTGAACATTTTAAAGGTTTCAGGGCATGCCACTGAAGGGACATTGTATTATAGATGATCCCTTCTGCTATTTAAGGTCCATTTGTCAGTAAATAGCCAAGCTCAAGTAATTAGGTTTTCATTTCTTTCTTCTTTTTTTTTTTTTTGGGGGGGTAGGGGGGCATGGCTTGCTCCCCTACCCCTACCCCTCTTACATGTTATACTATTAAGGTATACGAACTCGGAGTGCTCAGGCATCATTATCGCTGCACACACAAGCATACTTTTGACACCGATAATTGAGGCCGATATAATAAGCCCTGTCAGGATTCCTTCTGGTATGCCATCCAAGAGAAAGGTCTAATTAAACCATCAGCACTGTGTTGGTCCATTGTACAGATTATGGAATGCAATGTCTTGACATGATGCATTTAAATGTACGCCTATAATCCTATATGGCTGAGAGATGTTTATGCATGATGGCAATCTAATGGCTTAACCAATCCACGGAAAGGTGAAGATGCAACAACTATTTCAACGTAAAAGGTATGAAAAGCACATTACCATCGCCCCCACAAACCACACCCTCGTACTTGAATGTTAATTAATGCATGGCAGAAACAAACTAATCACATTACAACAAACTGCTGATTAGATTAACACTTTAAGGCATAATAATGCAACATGTATCATGCATATCACCTCCAGGCGATTGATACAGTCCACGTTTAACTGTATGGGTCAATGAACCATGTCTGATGCACAAATAAAGTGCTAGAAAGTAGATTATTAATCCATGTATCATATCAACCGATGAGCATGAAACACTGAAACATCAGTGGTAATGGCAGTGGCGGATTTAGACGGGGCGCGGGGGTCGCCCCCCCCCCCTTTTCCCATTACTTAAGAGTTTAACTACATATTTTGGACCCAAAAAAAATGACCAAAAATAGGAGTTGCGCCCCCTCCTTTGGGGCCGCGCCCCCTCCTTTTCCAAATCCTGGATCCACCACTGATACCGTCAGCCAGCCAAGAATAATATCATAGAGTTGAAATTGCTGTTTATTGGCGTTGTACAATCAATCCTCTTTAAAAAAATCACCCAGGATGCTCACACAGATCAAACTTCCTTTGCTAGCTACTTGATTTTTTTTTTATCATTCACCTTGTATTTGAAGAAATCATCAGCTTCATACCCAATTTGCTATGTGCAGTTCGCTATAACTCCACCCATTGGATATGCAATGTAAAATACCTACGCCAGGACGTATCACATCTTTCCTGGCTGGTATGAACTACATAAAAGACATTTTTAAGGCCGAGTATCCCCTAAATACGACACAAATGGTACACAAACAATTTGGAACACAAATAAGCCGACCTTGAAATCTGAAAAAGATATGGACTATGATTAGGATCCAATCTGCATGAACGTGAAAAAAAAAAACTGCAAGACTTTCTTCACAGGCTAATGCTTGCAGGATTGCCTGGTAAATTATCCAACACCCTCTAGTGCAACACAGCCACCCACATCGGTATCAGATAACAGCACAGAGAATGGGTGATAGCCTGGGAGGATTCAGGAATATGCAAGAGTGAAATATGATACCCTTCACATTCTTATGGAAGACATCATGGTCATTTCGCATTACAGCAAGCCATTTTATTTTCAACTGATTCTGTGAAAGAAGCAGATGATTGGCAAAGGAGGGGTACGATGGTAAGGACAAGGGATATATAAGGGATGAGTTAGAAAGCATAGCCTCTTCAATATACCCATGTGAAATGAAGGTTGAATATCAAAACTTTTTCACAGTTCACATAATTATGAATGTAAAAGAGGACCTCGATTTTTATTGAAGATCTGTTCGTATGATTTACAACTACAGTGGAGTCACGATAATCCGGTTTGTGGTAATCCAGTCCCGCACTTTACAATCAGAATTGATTAGGAAAGTGTTTATACCATTGGAACTGCCTTTGATAACCCAGTTGTTTCAGCTTCCAGTCCCAGTCAGAAATGTAGGGAATTCAAATTGTATGTATATTTAGCATTAGAATATATGATATTCCTGTCATAAAGGATTTAGACTTGGTTGGTTGGGGCAGAGGAAAACCAGAGGGTATGGATGAATATTTTTAATGCCAGTTGACGCTTTGACCCTTGGGAGGGCCTTCCAAAAAGGGCTTTGTTTAAAACTATCACACAGGAAGTAATCAGCGGCAACTTGTTTATGTTTGTGCACCAATTATTTTATAGATATTAATTATGATCATTCCTTGGGACCTTTCATATAGGTTGAAACTAGCTCAGCACGAATGGTTACATACCCTTTCCCTCCCTGTGTTTAGCAAATACAGTTCTATAGTAAAGCATATATATGCAGTATAGGGAGTTAAAGGGTTAAACAAGAAATGTGCGTGATATCTAGAGTTAGAACTGGAGTGACTCATCTTAAGTGCATTCACCTTTAGCTTTAACCCTTTGAGAGCCACTTGATACCTCCAGAGCTGTGTTCCCTTGTCCTCATGATACACCGATATCTAGTATTAAAGTCGATCTGCACACTCTGCATTGGAGCATCATGGTGACTCCAAAGAGTTCATTAAAAACCCTTTGGTTTTATACTGCGTGCATGCAGCTTTTGCGAGTAACTCACCAGGGCTGAAGTCATGTGTCATCCTGATAAGAGATGGGCATTATGCAATATTAGGCAATATCATTGAAATATTTGGGGCACATGATATGCCAGAGGGACAGGTCACGATAGGCCGTTGGAGCAGGGGTTACAAAAAGGAATCGGTCATTTGAGAATCAGCATAATCTTAGAAATGTTATAGTTCATACCAAGACCCCAGAAATGACTCAAATTCTATTTATCAATGAGTGTTTACTGCTTAGTCACATCCTTTGTAATTTTGCGGTTAGCCAAACAGTCCTTAATACCATATGATATTTAGATTTACAGAATAGGGCTCCCTCCCACTTTTAATGGGGGGATAAATCTGTACATGTATGTTCACAACCTTCTGGAAGTAAAGTTGTTTTATTTTGTTTCTGGAAGAGAGTCCAGGAAAAAAGGAAGATCAACAACAAATGCAAGATGAGGAGGAGGAGTTAGAAGAAGAACACAAGGCAATTGCTAGATATTCCAGGTATATGTGATGGTCGTGTCATAATCAGTTATCAACCCTACCAGCCTGGTTAGTCAAGGGGGTTTGAACGGGAGATGTCCTAGGCTATAGGACTCAAAATGGAGGCCTAGTGCAGCCGCCATTTTGAATTTCGCTGGTTGAGGTAAAACCCAGTGATAACACATACCATGATGGGTACCTTGTCCCTGGTTAACAACCACTTCCAGGGACATGCTGGTCCCATCTTATCAGTGTGCGTCGCGAGGACGAGCTCCAGACCAGCTAGTGGCCAATAAAGCTTGACTGAACCTCTGAATCTCAGACAGCTAATTCAAGTTGAATAACCTGTACCTGATCATGACTAAACAAAGTTATGTCTCCAAATACTAAACCGTGTCCTTTACATAATATTTAAATGTCAGAAGCATGCTCTGCACTCCATATACCTATAGGCCAAACAAAAAAGCATCCTCAGCAAAGCGTGCTTAATTGCCAGCTAGTGACATGAGAGGCCGGATACAGTTAAACCGTAAATGATTTCTTCCTGTTTTTTTCACTATTTCCCATTTTCCCGCTACTTTTTTTTTGCACCAGCATATTATATAAAGTGTTAGCTTCCCCTTGCTTCTTCTTGCCTCCAGCATCATATTTTCAAAGCCAGTGTCATTAAAAGTGCAGCCTTTGTCCTTTTTTTCTAATAGTATCGCCCTCTGTGACTATCTGCATGTAATAAGTGGATGGCAATATGAATAGACCTATAAGGGGTGCGTCCACTGCCGACGGATGGACCATCCATCGGTTTCATCCTATCATTTATCATTGATTTCTATGGAGAAAATGACGGATGAAGGGAGACGGATGGTCCATCCGTCGCAGTGGATGCACCCCTATGAGTTGTGAAATGAGGTGCCTTGTGTGACCCTTGATCTGTCTTCATGATATACTGAAAGAAGAGTCTGGTTACATATTTCTATATTAATACATGTTATCCAATCTTGCAGGACCTGCAGATAATGTTCCTTGCAAAAGGCATGTAGGTGTAATTTTCTAGCGAGTAGATTCAAATAGATACCCTTGATTGAAATGATTCTCTCTTGTTTAGCTCTCCTATATGCGCTTCCCACGCACTTTATGGAATCAGATTCAGAAATTCTGAGGCCTGGGTCCTAAATTATGCTTAATTAACAAGATACAAATTACCATCATGATACATAAAAGATGAAAGTTGTCACGATTGGTATTTGTCTTTGGTCATCATCATTACTTGCTGCAATGGGCTTTGAGCAGATAGTGGTTATGCATACAATGGGTCTAGACCCCTAAATTCGACAGGGTGACATGGCCATTTCTTAAAATCGACATGTGACATGGAGCTTAGTGACAAGGACATAGAAAGGAAAAAGTTAGTGACATGAGACAAGGCCTTTCCTTAAAATCGACATGTGACATGAAGCCTAGTGACAAGGACATGGGAAAATAGAAATTTAGTGACAAGTGACATGACCTTTTCTTAAAATCGACATGTGACATGGGGACCCCCCATCTAGACCCCCCATACACCCTAAACACTACCTTTAATCTACAGCAATTTAGTCACAGGGCATGTGGAGGCTGTTACCTCCCTTTGTTTACACACTGGAGGTAAGACAATGGGTTGTCAAATGTGTGTTACCTAAGCATGCAATTAATGGACTATTCATCTTTCTTTAACACCCTATGATGATGTAGACCCAAGGTTTGTCAAACCTTACAATAGGAATACTGCATTAGGTTTTGAATGACAGCATCCGTCCATGTAATCTTTGTTTATCGGATTGTTGTCAACACAGCAACACCCACTCAAAGCATAAGTTATCTCAGCCATCATGTGAATCTCTGATCTGCCCAACGTATCTATGTTTAGAATATTATAAACATGGAATTCTGCCTTTTGCTTCTGGCTCACCAAACACTGTATAGTATAAGAGGTACACCATACTTGGGCTAAAATCCTCGTCCCAGCAAACCCAATTGAATGCCATCCTAAAGCTTGGTGAACATTATCAACAACCAAACTAAATCTACATTGGCTGTACTATTCACTACGCTCTGATGAGTTGATCCTTTGCTTTTCATGACACGTCTGACTCGGCCATTCTTGAAATGCATCTCTCTCGAATTCCCTTAATCAAAGTCTTAGATTGCACCAGAGACCACAGCAATGGAGGATGGAGAACGAGCGATAATTCAGGAATAAACGCAGCTTCCCTGACTGAAGCTCACAATGGATTGGAGTTATTGATGCCCAACTAAAGTCTAATTGGGAACAACAAGGCGGCTGTGTCTTCTTTTAATCTGAGCTGTGTTTAATGGACAAGGGACGTGTCTGGTCTTGGCTAGCAGAATGGCGTTAGATCTTTGCTTTCCGGGTGTGTGTAATAGGTGGATATATTTGGATGAGTGACAGGGTGAGAGGGTGAATGCTTGGCTCTTATGAGTTCGTCACTCTGAAACGTCAAATAAACACACCAACGTCCTTTTATAAATCTCCCCTTTGGCTGATTATTGATTAAATTGTTTGTAACTTATTTGCCTAAATTCGTGGCAGTTCATAGAAATACTGAATCCATGTGAGGGTAACTGTGCAAGTGAGTAAGTGAGTAAGTGAATAGGCGAGTAAGTGAATAAGTGAGTAAGAGAATAAGTGAGTAAGTGAACAAGTGAGTGGGTCAATAAGTGAGTTAGTGAACCAGTGAATAAGTGAGTGAGTCAATAAGTGAGTTAGTGAACCAGTGAATAAGTGAGTGAGTCAATAAGTGAGTTAGTGAACCAGTGAATAAGTGAGTGAGTCAATAAGTGAGTTAGTGAACCAGTGAGACATGAGAAGTGAGTAAGTGAATAAGTGAGTAAGTGAATAAGTGAGTAAGTGAATAAGTGAGTAAGTGAGTAAGTGAATAGGCGAGTAAGTGAATAAGTGAGTAAGCGAATAAGTGAGTAAGTGAATAAGTGAGTAAGTTAATAAGTGAGTAAGTGAATAGGCGAGTAAGTGAATAAGTGAGTAAGTGAATAAGTGAGTAAGTGAATAAGTGAGTAAGTGAGTAAGTGAATGGGCGAGTAAGTGAATAAGTGAGTAAGTGAACCAGTGAGACATGACCGGAAATTGGATTAGTGGATTGGTAGGTGGCAAGGCTGCCTTTCAATAGTGAATGGGTGAGTGGAGAGGAGCAAGCATGTGGTTGATGAGTGAGGGAACAGGTGAAGAGACGAAGAGTGAGGAGAGATAAGAAACGAGGTGGGTGACGAAGAGAAAAACGGAGTGAGATCGAGTGATAGATTTAAGTGTCAGACAGAGAGACAAAAAGAGAGAGATATAGAGAGAGATAGACAGAGACAGAGACAGGCAAACACAGATAGAGGAACAGCAATAGGCAGGTATGTAGCCCCAATGAGGAGCAGGTGACAGAGAATAAAAGATTTCATATTGGTATAGGGATCTCTGTCAAGGCTCTATTTCTCCATGTGTGACACCCCCCCCCCCCACACACACACACACACACTTCTCTCTCATCACTAAAACAGATTTTATCAGATACTAGACTAGAACGGATGTGCATGTGACACATAGCTACTAGAGCCACATAAAAAAGGGGATCTAAGAGCCCATGCACAAAACGCATCCTGATTACGTTGCTGCACATAATCCACGTTGATGAGTGAAATAATTGCCGCCATTTTTGTTCACATTCCCATAGTTTTATTGGCTAGGTAAGTGATATATCAGTACCATAAGCACGGTACTAGCTCTCTGCATAACTGGATTAATTAAGGGATTCAGGCATTTCCATTACCTAGTTACGAGAGTGTATGGAAAAAATGCTATAATATTATGAATAGAAGAACGCACCTTTGTGCAAATGTATCTGTAGTTAGATTTATCCTGTGAAGATAATCAGTGCATGGACATGGAATCTGTTTCAATGCTGTTTGGCAAAGGGTATAATAGAACTGATAACCCTTATAAAGGTTTTTGTGAGGAAATTATATGGGTACATGCATGCTGGACGTGAGTTTACTCAAGTGCTAACTGTATGTTTACCAAAAGATTTGTATTTCTGAAGACAGGATATTACAGGTTAATGAGTGATATAATTATAAGAATGTTGAATTCATATGAATCTATATCATTGTAGCATAAATTGGATATTTCGGAGGGCCTGCGTTAGGTTTCGTTAATTAGAGAATTACTGAAAGAGACCTTTTGTTAGATATACTACTAACTTCAATCTTGAAGAGACCAAAGAATCTGAGAGATTAGCTCGTGAGATCTAGGACCAATTCTAACCCTGAAGATTGGGTGAATAAAAAAGAAGAAAAAGAAAGTGAGAAAAACAGCCACATATGAATGCATGCCATGACCCTACATGTAGGGTCTCCCTACATGTAGGGTCTGCCCTGCAATGAACAAAAACGGAAAAATAAAAATTAGTACCAATAACTACAAAGAAACAAAACATAATATCGCATGTAACAGTTCCAATGTGATTGCATTGAATGCAAATGCTGCGGCAAAAGATATGTAGGTGAGACCTACAGAAAGGTAGGAATCCGAATTGAAGAGCACATAAAGGATGTGGAACACAAACGGTACGGAAAACGTGAAGTAGCCTACCATTTGAACATGCCTGGCCCCCAAAAATCAGGGGCGTGGAAAGCAGTTTCAAAGTGGGTGGGACCAGGGGGGTTTTCTGCAATTTTTGACCTCCCTTTGCTTGACCTTTTAGTTTTGACTTTTTGAGGAGTTGGCCAAAAGTGGGGGCGGGGACATGTCCCCCCTGTCCACCCTGCTTTCCACGCCCATGAAAAAGAAAAAGATAAGGAAATATACATACTAGATTGGGTATACGAACACCCTGAGTCTAAAGTGGGAACAAAAATGAGAAAATCGATTGAATTTTCATGGATACAACGGTTGAAGACCATTGTACAGATGGGTATGAATATATCCTGGAGAGTCGCTATGGATGATCATCCCCAATAAAATGCCACGTCATTGTTTTCCCACACTCACTCGAGTTTTGGATTTTTTTGAAAATAGTAAGGAGAATCCTACATCGAGTTTAGACTCACCAAAGATGGGTAGAAAAAAAAACAAATCGCAGAGTTGCTTTGATGTTCAACCTAAAACTGTGACTTGGGTTGACCCAGGTATATATTGTCTAAGCACTCATAAGACCACCCACACTGAGAATTTAATCCATGAACACAAATAGGTCAGACCACAATGTATCAGAAATACATTGGAGTATAAAAAATCATATATGAGGCCCCGCGAGTGCTGAAACACTCAGAAACACGCCATACCCAGGTAACAAGAAACGTTAAGTGAACATTGATTAACGTTCACTGATGGTTAGTTGGACTAAAGTTTGCTGAAAAATGTTGTTTCAACATTGATTTGGGGTTTGTAAGAAAACGTTTTTTTCATAGATGTTGGTGTAACATTTAAAGAATGTTCAGCAGCCAATGTTTTTCCAGATAACCTTTAATCAATGTTGATCAACACTCAGAATGTGGACTTAAAACAATGTTGATTTAACTGGTTTGAAAAACATTGATTAAACGTTATTCCAAAATGACTCACTAGATGGCAGGAAATGTAATGGTACCTAGGACTGGGCTGGATGATACATACAGGTATCTGTCTAATAGGAATAATAATGATGATAATATGATAGTAGTACACTGAAAACATGGAAGATCCGAAACTAGTCAGCGGTGACCACTTTAGGTCCTCAAGTTGACGATACCTAAAACTACAACTTTAGGTAGTCACAATGACGACTTAAGGGCGTCATCCTGACGACCTGAGTTGTCAGGATGACAATACTGACAGTACAGAGTCGTCATATTGTAGTTTTAGGTATCGTCAACTTGAGGACCTAAAGTGGTCACCGCTGACTAGTTTCGGATCTTCCATGTTTTCAGTGTATTAACCTTATTATGAGGATCTCATGCCTAGATATATCCATATATATATAGGTGAAGGAATATCCATTAATGAATAAAAGTTGTCCATGCATAATGGTCCATGGTATGATAGACACCTTTATTGAGACATTTGGAATTTGTATAACCCATTCCTGTTTTATCTTCCCTTATGAATAAATATACTGCTCCTCTAACGCAGGAGGAACATGGTCCCTTTGCAAAAGGGGATAAATGTACAATTGGAGCATAAATAGATGTGGGGAAATGAATCAAATACATCAGCAACTTAGAAATAAAGTAAATCTCCTATGGCAATATACTGGTTTGGTAGGGAGTAAGGGAAGGTTCTTTCAGAGTTGATTTAGCATCATTTTAATGCATATTTCTATGAAAACTATTGTGTTTAATCAACGTTTTTTTTTAACATTTATTCAATGTTGGTTTGAGTCCATGAAATGGAGTCAAGCTGAACCCTCTGTGAACGTTTTTTCAACTTGGAAATGATGTTGATTTAATGTTATATTAACCTCATTTTGTTACCTGGGTAAACTGTCTGAAAGCAAAACTCACCCTGACAGGGACGGCCATTTTGAACCAGCATGCACTGGACTCCCACTTTTTTCCTAAGCGTTTTCTAAAAATCACAAAAATCCCAGAGTGGACTTTTGTAACAATTAAAATTAAAAACATATCAGTTGGAATGAAATCGATGACCTATAAGCAAAAACCACTGACCTGTTTATTTGCTTTGGCCAATAAGATTGCTCATATCGTGTCATGTGACCTAGATTCCAGTGCAGAGCGGCAAAAACCGACATACCTGGGTCCAATCTGAGTGTAGTGTTGGGAGAAAACAGTTCTGTTTTCTCTCCTCTCTCTCAATCTTGAAGGCTTTTGGATAGGAATTGGTTACACTCTAAGAAATAACTGTTGGATCTACCAGGGATCCTCGTAAAACTGAAAAATGAACCATTTTAATTGTATTGCAGTGAACCAGTGTAGTTTCTACAATGCAGCAGTACAGTATACAGTGTGGTACAAGGAATCCCCGTAAAAATAACGATGGATGTCTGGCAACTTTGGGATAATGTTTCCACCATTGTTTTGACATTTCCTTTACAGTGATATCACCCATCGACATAAAATATTATTTATAATTCCAGCATGTGAATAGTTTTAATTTTTTATAATTTTAGTAAAAAATAAAACATTTGAAACAAGACATGTTGCCGTACTTATACATATTTACTGACTGTTACGGTAGAACGTATTACTTTTTTACATGAGTTTCGGTCAATAAACACTGTTAAAAAAAAAGGTAAAATATAGACCACCTTTCTTAATATCCCTATTTGGCCGATGTGTGCATCTACTCTGTACTGTCAGAATGGTGGATCGACGCATTATTGTTCAGTAGGCCCATACTGTTTGCATTTATACATCATTAATCAGGGGCGTAGGAACTCACAGAGGAGGTGGGGCCTGAATGTCTGCCCCCCCCCCCCCACAAAAAAAATTGTGTCAAGGCTCTTTATAAAATGTACAAGACTCCTGCAGCTCACCACTGAAATTTGACAAATATGTCATTAAGATGGGAAAATGGCAGGATTGGATAAAAATAAGTCATCAAGGAATAATCTTTTATATAAATTCCATACAACCATGTATTAACACCAGTGCGATCAATCCGATAATTCGTGGTGGCTGGGATGGGGGCCTCCCTGCCCCCCCCCCATGAAGATTTGCTTTCTACGCCTCTGATAAATCCCAATGAGCATGGAACACATAATTCACTACAGCCTTTCAAATGCTTAAATATTAGGTCAATGGGGCGGAAACCGGGGATCATGATCTGAAACCTACTAAAGTCAGAATGCATTAAAGGGGAGTGGGTGTGGTAAAATGAATCTGACACGATTCCTAAGAAGTACAGGACTTGGTATAATCAAACTTAATCAATCAGGTTTGAAGGCAACCGTTGTGAGAATAAGAATTACATAATACTGAAATTGAATTTCCAGGGAAGCCCAAGCAGAATTTACAATAAATCGTATGATCATAAATCGTGTGCCTGGGAAAATAATTAATTGTATATGACTGTACACTGAGTTTGATAACTTTAGTCACCATAATCACAAACTGTCAATTTGAAAATAGAATTGATTCCTCTTCAAGGCAGTGTGTCCTCTTCTCTTGTTCATAAAACTTATTGTTTACTAGGCCTCTTTGGCCAACTTTTGTGAAGCAAGCGTACAGCCAAAGTCAGACGAAGACGCCCAGTGACTGTTCGTCTTAGACCCATAGTCCACTGGGCCCCTTTTCGGCAAACTTTGGCCATACATTTCTCACTCAAAAGTCGGCCGAAGAGGCCCAGTGGACTATGGGTATAAGTGTAGATCACAGGAATAAGATTATCGTCCAATAAACATAAACACACACACACACACACACACACAAACTATTTTTCAACAAAAGTTGATTTAATTCGATAAATTCATATTTCCATTTATCAGAGTCGGTATAACTGAGCAATGCAGATTGTTAATCATGTTAACTGGGTGATGTTTCAAGTGTTGCAGTATAAAGTGTAGAACATGGAATAGCTTACAAATTACAACCTATGCATACAGCATTGCACACATGCATAGAAACCTATCGTATCTAGAATGGAAACAAGGAATGATACTCTCAGAGATTCCATTTGTGCGCTAAGGCCTTAACAACTTCACCGTTACAGATAAGTAGGTGATCAGGAGGCCATTTCTTAACACACTACGACAGCTGTACTTCAAATTGTACTGACTGGCCTTAAAATAGGGCCATTGCATTAACATACATTAGTGGGAATGAAGGCCTACACCAGTACACCTGCTCTAACAAACCTTATGTAATTACTGCATAGGTGCTGATCGTACCGAGCAATCGTAGGGCAGTACCTACGATCACCTGGCTTTTTTCTGGGAGTCTCTAATCGTACTGGTGGTATGTAGTCGTAGTACCTTAAGAAAATAATGACATCCTGGAAGACATTTTGTCAAAATGACACGATTACACCCCTTTAAACGCAGTGGGATCCCTCGCTCTACTGTCACTACAGTCCTGCATCTAGTTGTAGCCAATGATTGCACTGGTGCAACTGCCCTACCAAACCTTGTTCAATTAATGTGTTAAGTACTGGTTTTACAGAACATTTATACTGAATAATCTAAGATCACCCACTCTAATTCTAAGGTTTTCAAAAGTGGCTGGTGCAGTTACACCATGTTGACAAATGCCTCATTGCTGCGTCACGAGTTGCAGTCCACTCGAAATTTGCCAAAAAATGAATTAATATCGCCTACATCTTTTCTATATATAAAGTATTGTTCAAATAGAAAGAAATCAATGGTCAGCCATGTTTTTGCTATTGTGGATTTAATAATCTGTGACACTCCTCCCTTTTGGTTCCTCTAATGCTCGACTCAATCTCTTATTGTACTGTCACTAAATGTTTTGGTCATTTGACATTATCAATTGACCTTTGGTCTCACTTGCTCTCTTACAATTAATTTTTTCCCATACTAGACTTTATTACCAGCCGATCTCTTGTACATTTTTCCCTTGCTGCCTATCGTTTGTAAGGCCACTTCACAATAATGCCGTCTCCGGGTTTTAGTTTAAGTGACGTAAGTGATGTCATGTCGCCCACTTTCCCAGTGACGTCATCTGACGTAGCTAAAACAACTTCGGCTTCACCCGGGATGGTTGAGTTTGCGGCAGAGTAGTTCAATGTCTCTTCAACTGAGCCAAAATTCATTGCTATGAGGAAACTGAAAATATAAATGGAATTATTGTTATGTTTTTGGGTATACACAAGAAATAAATGAAATGATATAAATCATAGTCGTCAGAATTTCAATCGATATGGACCCTGAACTGTTGCACTATTTGATACCTTAGAGCCCTGTGAATGAGATGCAGCTGCATATAAGCCGCACCCTGAATTCATGTGCAATAAGGGGCACCTTTGACCTCAAAATGTCCCATTGCTTATCATAACCATAGGTACAAATACAGCCCCAAATATAAGCCGCACCCTGAGACCTGTTTCATAAGGGCCATATACGAGTGACATAGACTTATGAGCAAGATACTAGTAAGGTAGTGTTAAGATCAATCATTGGGTTCATTGGTCATTTCTCCATAGCTCACACTTAGTAGGAGGTGTTTCAAAAGGAAATGGGGAGTGAAGCTTATGAGTAAAGAGTCATTGTAACAGTGACATATGGCCAACATAAAGTAGCTGATTTATGTGGAAGGTTGAGGGTACACATAAATGGGAAAAATCATATCTATTAGTGGAATTCCACATATCTTTTAATCCATGATGTCAGGAATATATCAAAATGAAATACCCTTTTATAATACCTTTTTCTATTGTGAAATAACAAAGTAGAGACTTGTTCTGCACCTGGGTGATCAATCTTACTAGCTGAATGATTGGTCTATGAGTGGCCTAAGGACTGATCTTGATTACTGCCCCTATGTTCAATTGACAGCTGTTTCTAAAGGACCAGTCTTAAGTTCCAATACTAGTGACAGCTTGTTCTGAAACACTAGTAGTCATTCCCAAATATCTGATCTTAAGTGGTCACTCATAGAGTGGAAAGATCGATCTTAAATAAAGAATGCTTATGAAACAGGTCTCTGAGACCTGTTTCATAAGCATTCCTTATTTAAGATTGATCTTTCCACTCTACTAGTGACAACTTAAGATCAGTCATTTGGGAATGACTACTAGTGTTTCGGAACAAGCTGTCACTAGTATTGGAACTTAAGACTTGTCCTTTAGAAACAGCTGTCAATTGGACATAGGGGCAGTAATCAAGATCAGTCCTTAGGTCACTCGTAGACCAATCATTCAGCTAGTAAGATCAATCACCCAGGTGCAGAACGTGCCTCTACTTTGTTATTTCACAATATAAAAAGGTATTATAAAAGGGTTTTTCATTTTGATATATTCCTGACATCATGGATTAAAAAGATATGTGGGATTCCACTAATTGATATGATTTTTCTCATTTATGTGTACCCTCAACCTTCCACATAAATCAGCTACTTTCTGTTGGTCATATGTCACTCTTACATTGACTCTTTACTAGTAAGCTTCAATCCCAATTTCCTTTTGAAACACCTCCTACTAAGAGTGAGCTATGGAGATATGACCAATGAATCCAATGATTGATCTTAACACCACCTTATGAGTATCTTGCTCTTAAGTCTATGTCACTAGTATATGGCCCTTGTGAAACAGGTCTCTGGGCTGTGAAATGGCTTATAGAAGCCACGGCTTATATCCTTCGTTCTACCGTGCATCATGGCCGCTATATCATACCTATCAGTTGGCATAATGCACGAGTGCAGCCCGGGGCCATCGTGCAAAATTCGACCATTTTTGAGCCCCCCCCCCTCGTCATATTTTTTTGCCAATTTCTCAATTCTTAAGGTATATGGAAAATTAATTCTGTCATGCCGGGCCAGACCACCCCCCCTCCAGGATGACGTCATTTGTGGAATCCCCCCTGATTAGTCTACCTGCTATGGCTCTCATTCATGCACGATGCTGGCCCATCACTTATACTAACTATTGTCAATCGCAGATGATGAGCAGTCTGCTTTAATCTAGTAAACCTGCCAAATTAATGTCAAACTTCAGTGAAAAGGAATCACTTTGATTTTGTAATGAACAGTTTGTGAGAGAAGCTGGTAAACTTTAATTTAATGACACAAAAATGGCTGACTTGGTAAGAGAGAGTTTACTTAAACTGGTCTTATTCAATGTTGCATGTAATTCCTTCTCTAATTATGATAAAGTTAAATTACACCAGGACCCTGCTTGCTCGTATTACGTCTTCCCTTGCTATCTTCATGGATGTGTTGCAAAATTTACGTCTTTGATAAAGAGTATGATTCCTTTTCGTAGAAATTGCTATAGAAATATTGGATAACTAGGATATGCTTTCATGGAGGCACCAACAATCAATCGGGCAAATATTTATGATCACGGATATCCTGATTATGTAGGGATAGAGGTAATGTAAGGCACATGTCACGGTATTGGTAATTTATTCGGGAAAGATTGACATCTTGAAGGTGGATATATGTAAAGGTTCACGAGAATTGGTCTGCGTTAGGGTTATCTCACGAGGCGGAGCCAAGTGAGATAACCCTTACTTAGAACAATTCAAGTGAACCTTTACATATATATCATGTTGTTTTAGTGAGATATGTTCCAAATATTATTTATTAGTCCCGAAATAATGATTTAATCGTAATTATTTGCCATTTCAGGGTGGATCTGCTGGCCGTGAAATACGGGATAGGCTTATTTCATGGGGGTGTGCAATACGGGGTTCCTTGGTTAAACCAAAGGAGCCTCAGTATTTACCTTGTGATTAAAAAACCTCACCTATTCTGCCCATTGAACTGCCTGGTATAGGAGATAATGTTGTCTGTGTTCACAACATATGAAAAGTCGCCATACTGCAAGGTTCCTTCATCCTTCCGTAGCTTGGCCAAGGACTTGAACAGAGTCAGAGGGCTGTTTGATTGACCCTGCTGTTGCTGGAAATAGGACAATAGTATGACATTGTAGTAGAAGCGAATGTTATGCCATCTTTAGACATAAGTTCATGTTTGAAAATAAATAAATATAATGTGTCCTTGTAAATAGGTTTCCAGTTACACATTTGTAAGAAAGGTGAAGCACCTTCCACCATCTCTTGGAATTGTCAAATGTTTTTTTTGTCAACTACACTCTCAGTCCCGATTGTAAATAAAAAGTAGCTTGCAGACATTAGCTTACAGGGTAAGCTACTCCAGAGTCATTAGATTTGCACTAACAGCAACTCCCCGTAGACCCGAATAAAAGCAATCCACTGTAAAACTAGTGTGCTAGGCTGACAGTGTAGAGTGATACGATCTACTTACACACACACACACACACACACACACACACACACACACACACATATATATATATATATATATATATATATATATATATATATATATATATATATATATATATATATATATGTGGAATCCGAAGACATCTCAAATAAGGGTTTAGCATTGAAATGAATCTACTGTTTTCACACAATTCTAATTCATTGATTGGCAAGCTGACGAATTCCGTCAACTGACATACTAAGCAACACTTGATTGTATTTCTCGACAATGTTAATTAAGGCTATACTGCAGATGGCCAGGTTCAATTAGTATATGAGGAGAATCCTCCCGATCCAATCGGAAACTTCAAACATGTGTAGATTCTCCTGAATTTCAGGATCGGCTTATCAAGTCGGGCCCATCTGTAGACCCCTTTGGTAGCACTGAGGAAAAGACCTAAGGCAACCGGAGATGGGACTGACTGGGTCGGCCAATCCTGATGTTAGGGGCGTCTTGCAAGATTCCAATCCAGTCTGTCAATATCAAACATGCCTGATGCTTCTGATCCAATTAAAAGTGTATTCTTTGGATACTTATCGAATCTGGCCTGTCTGCAATCCCCTCTAAGGAATCAGGCCACTCCTTCTTTAACTTTATTCGGGATATCTGACAGCGTCCCCTTTGGTAGCACTGAGGAAAAGACCTAAGGGCCTAAACCCATTAGACGATTGTAAAAGTGGCCGATTCTGAGGGTACACACCAAAATCGGTTGAAGAATCGGCCATTGTAGGGCTTCCAAAGCTTGCAAATGTGCCAAATGATATAAATCGGATGGGAAGCAATGCTGCTATAGTGTAATACTTCAAGTTTCATGGTACAATCCAATACATTACCTACCAAGGTTTTCTAACATGTTTAATATGTTAAAATCGGGTATAAAAGTGAGATTGTTGTACAATCGGCCACAGAATCGATGGGTTTTTCATTGATTTTACCACCCTACCAGCTCAAACTGACCAATATCTATGTGTATTATGCAATATTTGGCCGACAAAAGTACCGATTATTGCAAAATCGGGTAATGGGTTTTGGGCCTATGGCAACCCCCCTGTATCCGCCACTGTGGGATCACCTCTATATTTTACTGGTAATGTATTCCCGTTTATTGTTTTTATTACCCCTTAGATCTAAATAAGGATCGGATTGAAGTGGGATGTGTATTCACTCCCCAAATGATGTTAGGTGACTACATAGGGTAACTGCCTGCGCTGGGAGAATGACCTTGTCGCTTCGGTGTCGATCTACTTAGATGAAGGTCTGGAGCCAGCCCAAGATGCGAGCCTGAATATGTAACAAAGACCATACCTCCACATTGACTTCAGTGACGTCATTGTTGAGTGGTAACCATGGTGATGTGGAGTTGGTGAAGCCGCCATTTTCAGCATTGCTCCACTGCATGGGTGACCGGTACGAATCCCGAGAGAAACTCTGAAATTGTAAAATAGTTTGAGGTTTCTTATTATCAATAACAAAGATGTACAATTTTAAGTTAAACCGCCTTAGCTACAATTAATGGCACCCGATTATTTCAGGTGGATGTTGATCTGAATTTATCTGGTACAGCGGGCATTCCATTGCGTCGGCTGGAAATTCCATAATCCGAATGATGCAATTCTATCAGCCGATTTTTTTTTCATCGGATTATAAAAATCTCACTATTCCGATCACTTTTAATTTTTTTAAAGTGATCGGATGAGAAAAGATTTCGGTCGATCACCGGCCAACCGACCCAATGGAATACCCGCTTACTAGAACAAATTGATGTTTTAATATACTAGTCATAAGATGTTTGTCAGATTTGCATAAATGGGTGAAAGTCATGAATGAGCAATAGGGCCAAAGGTTTCTGCCACGCAAAATTGGAGTTCAGTGACATTGTTCTTAAGAGAAACAGACATGTGATCAGAAAACTGACATCACTTCAGGACTCTGACCCGAAATAAGAGAAAAGAGCTTGATAGGTTGGTCGGAATCGGTTTGTTGTTCTCAACAGCTCAAGATGACTTGTGATGAAAACCATCCTCTGTAGCAAAACTTGTGAGGATCAGCTGGTAAAATGTGCTTTTCAAATTCTCCAAGCAAGGCCAATATTTCCAAAAGAGAGCTGCTGCAAATCATGACAGTGGATGCACTGCATGAACCTTCAGATTTAAGTAGTGTAAAGTTGCTAAAATCTGCACTCAAAGATCCTTAATGGAACTTTAATGGCCGTAATGCTTAAAGTTGCAAAACGCTCATTAAAGCTACACAACTATGACCATTAAGCGACTTTAAGCAACTTTGAGTGCAGATTTAAGCAACTTTAAGCAGCATTACACTGGTTAAATCTAAAGGTTCATGCAGTGATGCTTTCTGCACGCCTTTGCAAATATTTCAAGAGATCTACTCAAATGATAGCCTCTGTGTGCCTGCTGCGGCTCCTCTTTTTATTGTACTATTAAATAAGATCATCATTCACTGGCCAGGGTGCCATTTCAAAATGATAGCTATAGATATCATTATACCCTGCTGGGGGCATTTTATCAAGTAAAGTACGATAGCAGACAGGCTTTATTACACGGAGAATTGTGCTTGGTGTGATGAAAAGTCATTGCCTCACTGGAATGTTTGTGATCGTGGCATTATCATATACCATTTTATTATTCCATAAATTGTAACATATTATTGTATTAATCAAAGAATGTATAAGAAATTAATACATAGGTTGGTTCTAAGACCTATAAGAGCGCTCAAACTTTGTATAAGAGCGTTCATGCTCCACTGCACACCAGCCAGGTCAGTTATACATAGGTTACAACATCAAAGACAGCGACCTCATGGTCCACTGCACAATATAATGATTCTGAGGGTCTAAATCAGCGACCTCATGGTTCAGTGCACAAACTAATAACTTGTAAGTGAATGCAAATGGCCGTCACGGGTGCCTGGGCACCGCAGACGCCGTCATGAGTGTCTCAGCACCCAAAACACTGAACAATAGGTTACATAAGCACAACACCATAACCTTCCGGTCGCTCGCAAATATCGAAGCATTTATAAAAAGCCCATAATTAGACGGTCAGAATGAGCCCAAGAACAAGGCGGAACTCCTATTATTAAGGAAGTTACGCTATGTAGACTGATTCAACCTCCGAATGCGCTACAGACAAACCAGCGTGAGTTACGCACTCGGCAAGCAGGCATTAGTAACTTGGCATATTCAACTCCGCGCATCCCCAAAATGGCGGCTGTAACGGCGTAAACTTCTGAGATATGAGGGTTTGAAGTTGCAGAACCGACCAGGACAATGGGGGACATAGCGGCGTCCATGGGGGTCCTTTGTGCACCCTGTGACACATGAAAGACCCCCCTCAAACAATTGCAGAGTTAGGCAGATGCCACTGGCCCCAGTCAGTCTCAGGTGCAATGCCAAGATTTGGTTCAAATAGCCTGGCTGCACCTCCTAGAAAGCAGAATCTCCAGAACCGCTCCAGAGGTAACATCTCCAGTCATCTCCTGCTACCTGCTATACCTCTACACTATGGTGAAACTATGCTAGACAGGCATGGGATTCCATCATTTGTGGCCAGAGGGTATCTTCTACAAGACATCCACCAGAGGGTAAAGTTATTCATTATTACATTATTCCTCTAAGCAGCAGGTCAGGAGCTAGGTGTGGGAACCCACCTAGAACTATGCTGGACATTGTATTATTATTACCTCACAGGTGGAGTGGAACAGAACATTGTACTCTATAAACTATTGTATATTTACTGTATGTGGAAATTACCTGCATATTAACATCTGTGTGATTGATATTTCTTGCATGTTGCCTAAAGCTGAATAAACCAGTGATAACTGGAAATAACACTATTTATAAGAGCTTGTTGGATTTACACTATATACCACTAGTCATATGATATTTCTCATATGACAACTTGATCATGCACAATTACTAGTATGACAGCATATTATTGAATGATAAGAGGCAATAAATCTGGGTCCAGCTGCATACTAGTTGTAGTGGTCGACATCTGAATAAACTTCATGGATGTACAGTCTTTGGCCGAGCGCAATTTAGGGTTTCTTTGTAACTAGTGAATAGTAAATCTAGTCAATTTAAATAGCCAAATGATCCACTTAGAATTCATATGCGTACCATTCATTTGCATGCAATTTCAACCAGAGAAGACCTGTGTTAGGGGGGGTTCATTCCTTGTGACCTACCAAGTCTATGTGTCCAGCAGGGTCCTTTGGTGTCCCGCTGTAGTTACCATTACTCATACCCAGCTCTTCTCCATAGTAGTTGAAGGATGTCCCCGGAAGTGTCATCTTGAGCATGTGCAGGGCAGCAACAGGGAGCTGATCCTGGCGGCCGACCTCCGAACTCGACGACTAAGGAATGTATGAGACAATATAGTTAAGTCCATGACCTAAGGCGTGGGGCCTTAATCTTAGAGTACTATCTGATATGTTACAATTATTGCACAGCATCTTCCAAAGGAGATATGTTTGTGTGCTTTTTTTGACCTAGCAGATGAGGACGCTATTTCTTAATGCACTACGGTCGCCCACAGCTGTACGACTTGAAATCCCAATGCTATTCCTATGAGAAATTTGATACAACTTTGAGGGGGTAGTCGTAGTTTACATGTTAAGAAGTGGCCTCCTGCTTCACAGGAACGTATGCTTTGCATTAATTTGTATGTGGTGGGGGCGGGTGCGGGAGTTGAATTATTTGTCAATATGGACAGTTCTCCAAAAGTCATGCTACCTGTTAGTCATTTCTCAAACCCTACAAGTGAACTACCCCCGGTACGATTTGTTGTGGGCATAGATTTTAACTGTATGGAATTGTCACTATGAATTGGTGAGGGCCCACGTGTAGTGTCTTAGAAATTACATCCTGAGGCTTCATGGTGGTCATTTGTTGTCGAACGAGGGTGGTTTTGCCTAGTAATACTGCTTTGAGGAATGTAAACAATTGTGACACGTACTGGGAATAGGGACCTTCATGCACCCTGCACTAAGGGCCCTTTTTGCAGATTCTCTCACGGTCATGTTGAGGACTACTTTGTAGTCTTTAGTGTGGGGAGTGATAGGTCAGATTTAAGACCACATTGACACAAAAATTACAAAATGTCTTCCAGACTCCGGATGTAATAAACTTAAGTGGGCCCACGTTAGATCAAAGGACCAATCATAAATCTCAGTCGGCGTCCACTGCCCCCGACCACCAGATAGTGTCACATCCTACCTAATGTGCATGCGCACTACAAATTTCCTAGAGTTCTCTTCTTAGACTGCAGAGGGCTTTAAAACATGACTTTAGTATGTCACTGTACAGCTAGTGACATTTGCCTACAGTTGCTACAGTGGTATGTTGGGTTCTTGCATTCAGAAGCCTATATATATCATGCAACATATATACAACACACACTTCAAAATCTGAAAACTGCTGAAAATTTCTAACAAAATGCTCTTTGGAGAGTAGTATTGTTGGCTGAGATCATTGCATGAGCTTGACAATATATCAAATATTATAATACAAATTAGATCATAACAGAAATTATCACAGTCTCAATATTGAAAACGGAGGACATAAATACCAACATGCACATGCTGCGGAAAGGACTTACCGCCCAATCAGCAGTGCCTCCTGACGGAGTGGCCTGCAGCCAATCAGAGACCAGTTTACGGACGCTGTCAACATTGTCCTTTGCTCCAAGACCTACAAGCTGGACATTGATTGGTAGTTGGGCCCCATTTAATGCTGTCCCTCCATAGAAGTATGTTGTTAGGTTGACCCCATCAGCGCTCTCGACAACTAGGACTCTGTAATAAGCACATTTAAAGTCTAAATTTATAAATGCATTTTGCCTGCTGGGGTATGGCCGTATAGTATACCACTCTTTGATTCAACAGCTACTTTGTGATTAAACAGGTGCTTTGTTATTGACTAGCTTCTAACAACCTCATTTTGAATGAAATGACAAGTGCTATAGTATAAGATCACCCGCTAATACTTAAGGTAGACCACTGTAGGTGGCTATTGAATCTATTTCTCACATCTAAGGCAATGGAAGCTAGCATTTAATTACAACTGCAAGCTATGATGTCTAAGGCAATGGAAGACAGTTATTAGAACAACCTACCTTTCTCCTCCCATGTCATCAAGCACCTTACGCCACTGTTTGACGAGAACATAATTCTCCTCCTGTCCACGAGTCCGCGAATGTTCCAGGCAGTCGTACCTTGACATCTGTCAAACGAACACGCATTTTAGCATTAAGACTCCACTCAGACCTCCTACATGGTGCCTCATCCTATCCTAATCAAGGACTCATTCACTGTAGTTATCTTGATTTTGCACTAATTAGTTTGGTGGCAGAGGGGGTAGAATGGCTAATGAGTAGTGGCGTTATCTGAGGATAGAAGGACACAAATTTTGCAGTATTTGCATGGACTGACAAGACTAGAGATTTAGAGGGTTATTTTAGTGTCCTGTTTGTCTCTTGTTTCCATTCATTATTACCCCATGTTTGCCAAATAGTCCAATTGGGCCTTGCGCACTTCTTAATCAACTGGAATTATCCTCACACAGCACTGTAAAACATTTTGTCATGTTTTTGCTTGTTCTGTTTATTAGTTCCTAACCCAAATAGCACACATTCCCTTTATATGGGGCACCTAGGTTCGGTCTCATTCTCAATGAAAAGGAGGCCATTCATCATACTAAATTGCTACACTCTAAGAAATGACTGTTGAATCAACCAGGAGTTTAATTCAAAACATCCTGGGATCAGGACCCCAGCGATCTTAGGAATAAATCAGCCTATCCTATTAAGCGATCTTAAGAGTTGACTGGGTTCACATATCCTAGCCAGCACTATGACCACATTGATCTTAGCCTCAGCCCTCCTACACTATTCCAAGAAGAACTGACTAGGCACAGGGGTAAGAGTCCCAAAATAAAGGAATAGCTGTGGAGTCACTCTTCTTCACAAGAGTGCTTATACCATCGTTCCCCGTCCCCATATGGGCTAACAAAAGAGCACAGGGTGCAGTTGACCCCCGTACAGTATTCAAGAGTTGTTCCCATGAATGTATGATTTATGCTTGCCTATTAGAAGCATTGTGCCCTCCCCCCCCCCAGGACAAAGAGAGAGAAGGGAAGAATTACCTTACAGTGCACTTAACGCATGAGTAGCCCTAAGAGCCCTCAAGGACACTCAGCAAATGTCCTCCCTCCCCTCTTTATGTATGCAGCAGGCTATTCACTCTTTCGGTCAGGCGTGTTCCCTGTAAGTGCTCTTGTACTCAGGTGAAACCACTATGCATTTCTTTCACTAAGATCACAGTGATATTAGTGGTGGAAATGGAATAGTGAAGTGATCCCAGGACTAGCTATTCTGGACAGGCCTGCAACCACTGCATTACATAGGGTAGACCAGCCAGGTCTTATGATATGTGCCTACACTAAGATCGCTGGGGTTTGGATCCCAGGATGTTTTGAATTAAGCTCCTTGAATCCTGGTAAAACTGAACAATGAACCACCTTAATTACATTGTAGTGAAGCCGTGTACTTTCTACAATAATGTATGACAGTACACACTGTTTTACAAATGAATCTACATGAAAATAACAATGGATATCTGGCAACTTTGGCACAAGGATTTCACCATTATTTCGACGAGATTTTGACAGGTCCTTGATACCTCGTACCCAGGACGGTGTATGACATTTTTCAAAGTGGCTAAATCCATTACACGTGAGCCTGAAGAGATGTTCGAATTGGTACTTCCTAAATAGTAAGGACTTATAAAAGGTTCTGAAAATAAACACAAGATGTCATCACCAGTAAATCTCCTCTATCCCTGACTTGAATCAACATTTGTATAAATTCATATCCTCTTGCGTTACAATTGAACAGACATAACAGGTTCACGTCATGCAATTTGTACATATAGCCATACTTACGTCATTACATCCAGCTATGACGTCATCATCCCTCAGATCAGCGTCTTCCACCAGGAAAGAAGCGGAGCGCACCCGGAAACCGTCAACGTCCACTTCTTTTATCCAATATTGTAAAATCTCCTGGATTCAGTAAAATAAGAGAAATAGGTTCACACATTGAATGAATTAATTCTTTGTTTCTATGTTAAAATCATATAAATACCCCGCGTATAAGGTGCACCCCCACGTATAAGGCTTACACTGAGCTAGAAAAATATAAAATGCCACGTCTTTGGCTTCATTCTAAACAGAATTTAAAAATTTAAAAACTCATTGGTATCTAGGGCCTCCCCCTACTGCCAGGGGGTGTTACACAAACAACGATTATAGCATTACGATCACCATTACGATAAAAGTGCATCGCACAAAAAAGTCTTTCTGTTTTGATTTTAAAAAAAAAAGCTTCTTTATTATGTAACGACAATTACCCATTACACAAATAATTTGTCATTAATGAACTAGGTACCATTCTTGTTAATTTGAATATCATGCATATTGTTCAATGTACATTTTGATTTTATTAAAAAAGCACCAATTGGAAGATCAGGATCACTTGCTCAGAATTCAGACTAATGCACTCACGCCAATATATTTGAAAAATGACATATACTTAACAACAAGGTACAAAATTAACAAGAGTAACCTTTTTGAGATATGTAAAACTATACTTTATCCTGTTACAAAATGCGCCGAACACTTTATTTCAAGACAGTGGTAGATTAGCACTATTTAAAAAAAAAACACCTCCCGAGCTGGATGTAATTATATGCTTTTTTAAAAAAAAAAAATCAATGAGCAGAGAGTCTTGAAACAAAAAAAAAGTATGCCAGACAAAAGAAATTCTGGGCACCTACCATATATATCGTCGTGTTTGAGCGCCGTTATATGAATAACTACCTGTCTTGTATAACTTATAAGTGCTGGGGGTAGAGAGGTGCTGAAGTATGTCTTAATTAAGCACTAAAACTACATTTTGAATAACTGCCTGTCTTGTATAAGTGCCGCAGAATTGAGGCCGCCAAATCAAAGAGCTCTGGGGCACTTGAACACGATGATACAGTATTATATATGTGTAGGCGTGATAATAACTGAAAGGCATATGTGACACGATCTGCGAAAAGGGGGCTTAGTGCAGAGGGTGCTAAGACCCCTTTTCCAAATTCATGTCACATATAATGAACTCACGGTGAGTTGCTCCTGTAGTGCAGAACTGCGCAGGTTCAGCTCGGGCTCATCAGACAGGAAGTTGTGGAGGTAGCACTCTCCACGTGTTGGGCTATATTTCCATGCTGAATTACCGTACACTGACAACTGAAATAGAACAAGCAGATTTAATTACTATAGTTTATCTATTGCTGTAGAGATGTGACATGGTGTAATTTACCGGAATAATCAGTGCTATAATCATTCTCTTAAAAGGTCTAAAGTGTATACTGATCATACTGGGCTCAGTTGCAGTGCCTCAATTTCGAAATCATCATTATTTTATACACTACTATCATCAGTTAAGTTAAGCATAAAAAACGATTATGAGTGGGAATTCCAACAATGGACCAGGAGCTTAATTCAAAACATCCTGGGATCACGAACCCAGCGATCTTAGGAATAAATCAGCCTTATCCTATTAAGCGATCTTAAGAGTTGACTGGGTTCACATATCCTAGCCAGCACTAAGATCTCATCGATCTTAGCCTCAGCCCTTCTACACTATTCCAAGAAGAACTGACTAGGCACAGGGGTAAGAGTCCCAAAATAAAGGAATAGCTGTGGAGTCACTCTTCTTCACAAGAGTGCTTATACCATCGTTCCCCGTCCCCATATGGGCTAACAAAAGAGCACAGGGTGCAGTTGACCCCCGTACAGTAATCAAGACTTGTTCCCATGAATGTATGATTTATGCTTGCCTATTAGAAGCATTGTGCCCTCCCCCCAGGACAAAGAGAGAGAAGGGAAGAATTACCTTACAGTACACTTAACGCATGAGTAGCCCTAAGAGCCCTCAAGGACACTGAGCAAATGTCCTCCCTCCCCTCTTTATGTATGCAGCAGGCTATTCACTCTTTCGATCAGGAGTGTTCCCTGTAAGTGCTCTTGTACTCAGGTGAAACCACTATGCATTTCTTTCACTAAGATCGCAGTGATCTTAGTGGTGGAAATGGAATAGTGAAGTGATCCCAGGACTAGCTATTCTGGACAGGCCTGCAACCACTGCATTACATAGGGTAGACCAGCCAGGTCTTATGATATGTGCCTACACTAAGATCGGTGGGGTTGGGATCCCAGGATCTTTTGAATTAAGCTCCTGGGATCGAGCTGATAACAAAGGGCCGATAAAGCAATGTTTTTTTTTTGCAATTACATACCGGTAATATCCCATTACCTGTGAAACGTTTCGAATGTTGTTCAAAATCATATAGGGGGCAGGCAGAACAGGAGCTTAATTCAAAAGATCCTGGGATCACGACCCCAGCGATCTTAGGAATGAATCAGCCTTATCCTATTAAGCGATCTTAAGAGTTGACTGGGTTCACATATCCTAGCCAGCACTAAGATCGCATCGATCTTAGCCTCACCCCTCCTACACTATTCCAAGAAGAACTGACTAGGCACAGAGGTAAGAGTCCCAAAATAAAGGAATAGCTGTGGAGTCACTCTTCTTCACAAGAGTGCTTATACCATCGTTCCCTGTCCCCATATGGGCTAACAAAAGAGCACAGGGTGCAGTTGACCCCCATACAGTATTCAAGAGTTGTTCCCATGAATGTATGATTTATGCTTGCCTATTAGAAGCATTGTGCCCTCCCCCCAGGACAAAGAGAGAGAAGGGAAGAATTACCTTACAGTGCACTTAACGCATGAGTAGCCCTAAGAGCCCTCAAGAACACTCAGCAAACGTCCTCCCTCCCCTCTTTATGTATGCAGCAGGCTATTCACTCTTTCAACCAGGAGTGTTCCCTGTAAGTGCTCTTGTACCCTGGTGAAACCACTATGCATTTCTTTCACTAAGATCGCAGTGATCTTAGTGGTGGAAATGGAATAGTGAAGTGATCCCAGGACTAGCTATTCTGGACAGGCCTGCAACCACTGCATTACACAGGGTAGACCAGCCAGGTCTTATGATATGTGCCTACACTAAGATCGCTGGGGTTGGGATCCCAGGATCTTTTGAATTAAGCTCCAGATAATACACCTATCAGCAATGCACTGCAAACAATGATTTACCCAAGAAATTAAACTTGATTTAATGAATCTATTCTAGTATTATGAGAAAATTTCAGTTTATAGGAATTTTACGGTCATCCCGCCATTAAAGAAATGACAAGTTTAGAACAAATTTTGAGCTGCTTTCTATGAACTTTCTTCATTAAATTTTAAGTTTTTCGGATGAGTTCTCATATAGAAATTTCTTAAAACTGGTTCTTTTTGTGTACCATTCAAGACGAGTTATCTTACATCTTAAAATGAGATGGTCCAACCTCTTGATATGAAATTTGTTATATCAGCAATTGTTTCCTTCACCTAGAAAGATATTTTCTCAGGAATAACTGTTATCAAACATGCCAGGAAAGTATTATCCTTTTAGTATTAGAAAAGTAACATAGTCTGCTACCAGGTGTCAGCACTACTTCTTAAGGTAGATTATTCAAAACACAAAGAACAAAAATGGTGTTCAAACAAAAGATTGGGGTAAAATAAAGTGGAAACTGAAGGTTATTAATTTGAAATTCATTTAGTGTTATGACCATTGACATGTTAGTTGAATGGGGGGGATCTAAGGTACAGATAAAGATAACAGTTCCTGTGTAGATAAAAGGATTCAGACTGGAATGTCCAATAGTATTATAATCAAGTCAAAAGACTTTGAAAAAAGGTCTTATTCAGGAATGAAAATGTGGCTTCGAAAAGCTGCATGTAATCTGATATGCCTCTGTCCTGGAGGCACTGATAATGTTCTGAAGCTGAAGCATTTCCTTAGGCATATACGCTGAATAAAAGCATATCCCCTTCACAGACAAGAATATTAATGTTTTTGAAATACTGGAAATAACAAAGTGTAACTTATTTGGAAAAAAAATATTTGTAAGGTTACCTCGAAAGATCGTTTTGTAGGAATTATGTCCTTTTTTGAAGACACAATTAGGAAAAGGGAATCTCGATTCGATAATAGATCTCTTGATTAAAGAATATTTTTCTTAATATTCATTATTTCAAGTAAACCGGACATTTCAAGATTTCAAGAAAGCTTTTGTTACTTGGACTTTGATTCAAAAAGAGAAATGATATCTTAAAGTGAGAAATAATTTCTGTGGAATTCTAAGGTGGAAAATGGTACCCATCTAATAGTTCTTATCAATGATAACTCAATGATAACATTGGGCATCATGCAAACACAGTATTGACAAACATTCTCAGACATCGGTGCAAAGCATATGCATGAATATATATATATATATATATATATATATATATATATATATATATATATATATATATATATATATATATATATATATATAGGGGCAAAATAAATTCAACTCTAACCATTACTCTATAGTCAGGCACTTGGAAATATTTTTTCAAACGAAAAAAAAAATTGGAATTTTCCACTCCCATGTGATAGGCCACATTGAATCCTTTCCAAAACATATTTGATTATGTCTCTATCATAGGATGTACTGTGGATTCCCCATGGGCCCAACACCATAAATCCTAGTGTTTGTGTATGGAACCATTTCTTCTAAGGAAACGGTATCTGCAAAAGTGTGCATCCTAGAAAACCCTCTGCCTCCCCTTCAATCTGCATGTAATCTGGACCCAATGCTGCGAGAAATCCAAGTGCCTACTATAGTTATCACCCTTTATTATAATAGCACATGTATAAGGCGCACCCTACGTATATGAGGCTCAGCCCAAGTTTATGGGTCTGCTAGAAAAAATATCAAATGCATACCTTTTGTTCTACCGAATGATTTTTTAAAAACTCATTGGTATCTCGGAAATCTCCTTACTACCTGCCACTATATATACTTTAGAGATTTTGGGAAACCTCACCCCCACTTTCACCCAACCTATGAGTCACACCTGGAGGGCATTTCAAAACCATAGCTATAGATATCATTTTGAAATGCCCTGCAGGGGACATACTCATGTATAAGACGCACCTTATACACATAGTATTATGCTACTCTGTCAAAAGAAATGTTGCCAAAATAACCACAGAATCCTCATCCCAAAGTTGACTCCGTCGTTATTTTCACAGCAATTCCTTATACCACTCGGAGTTTCTTGTAATAACTACACTCGCTACTGCTATAATTATAATAAGGTGGAACACTGTTCAGTTTTACAAGGATTCTGTATACCAGTGTGTGCTTTACTTTTACACTTACCCAATTGTTAGGGGGAGACCCCCCATTACACTGTGCCCATACATAGTAGTTCCAGTAGGGGTTGGTGCTCTGGTTGTTGTTACTCTCACTCTGCTCGAACCAGCTGTGGTTCCTACTGGTGTGGTTAGGGATGAAGTCCAAGAGCACCTTCATATCTGAAAGGAGAACTATCGTAAATACACAACTCCTCATTGTCAGGACTCAATTATCTTACTCCATGTACATGGTACATATAGAATGGTTAGGTCAGAGGAAATTCCAAATCATATGAATATGTTCTGAAATCGGTTTGTGTCCGATTGTTATGTTGGATTGTTTCGGGAACTACCTATTATGTGACCTACATGTATATTAAAGTGTTTGGTCAATTGCTGGAGGCCATTTCTTAACACACTATGACTGCTGTCCTTTAAATCGTAGTTAGAACCTAATAATTTGACCTTAACAGTACCATGCACTAGTAGTCCCTAATGTCTGCACCAGTATGACTGCCCTACTGAACCTTATGTAATTACTGCATAGCTGCTAATCATATCCCTGCTAGCACAACTCATCCAAATGATGACTTTTTTATGTAAATCACATGAGTTTTCATGTAAGAATGATGTAAATTGCACGAGTTGTGCTAGCTGGGTTAGCAGTCGTAGGGCAGTTCCAACGATAGCCTGGCTTATTCTTGGCATTTTTAAATCTAAGTGGCTGTGTGCAGTCGTAGTACATTGAGAAATGGCCTCCTGGTCTATTTTGAATAAGTGACATTCTTTTTAATGAAAGGCTAAATCACCATGAATATATTATATGTATTTAGCACTACTTCCATACCCTACCTCTGTCATGGGCAGCCTTCACCAACGTCTTGAGGTCGTCAATGGTACCCAGCCGTGGGTGTACCGCTTTATGGTTTATGACGTCATCAAATACGTCATCAGTACTCATATAGATAGGACTCAAAGCTAGTGACGTCACTTCCAGACCCTGAATGTAGTCCAGCTTCTCCACTACTCCTGTTCAAGAAGAAATAATTTCTTTATATTACATTAACTAGTAGAATGCGTTCGAGTCTCCTCAGCATAGAAATGTACGTTCGTATTTCACTGGTTATACCTGTATTCGGATTTAGAGAATGCTTCACTAATTATATTACTGTTTTGGCACATATAAGCACCAGGGCACCCACTGATTTCTAGTAGTCGCCTGGCACTTATTCAAGATCAGCGCTTATTCAAGACTTAGATTATAGTGTGTTTCTAGAATTTCAATACCCTAGTATACATACTTCTTCAAGACAGGCGCTTTACAGATAGGAATTTTAAGAGAGCCGACAGGTTACAAAGAAAAAAAGAAGACTAAAGGGGCAAAAGTGTACCAGCAATAAGTTTAAATGGTAGTAAGCAATATGCATTGTAGGAATGGATGGAAGTAGCCTAAAGACAGAGTAGAAACTACAAAGTGAGCCGAAAGTAAACAACACAAATGGATACAGTAAGGAAGGAAGCTAGGACCCTGAAATAGAAGAAGGCAAAGATACCCAGATATCAATCTGAGACTTTCAAGATCCATGTTTTGCACGCAATGTTCCATTCAGGGTTATATTCCCGGTTATATCTGTCTCCGTCTCTCTGCCTCTTTAAAAACTGTGTCGTCTGCCCCTGCCTGTCTCACTCTGTCTCTACATATATCTCTCTCACTCTCTCCCTATACATGTAACTCTGTCTCTGTCTCTTTCCTTGTTTTTTTGTCTGTCTCCGTCTGTCTGTCTCTGTCTCTGAATCTCTCTCTGTTCTCTGTCTCTGTCTGTCTCTGTCTCTGTCTCTCGCTCTATCTCTCTGTCTGTCTCTGTCTTTGTCCCCTCTGTCTCTGTATCTCAACAAGTATAATATATATATATATATATATATATATATATATATATATATATATATATATATATATATATATATATACAGTCTGTGTAGGATGAGGAGTTTAAGTATGAGTGGGTAGACATCTGACACACTAATATATCTTACCTCTGATGTCGCCCAGACCATCGCTATCAGTATCATAAAAGCTGGGGACGTATACGTCATAGATGACGGCGTGTTGTGACCAGGTGTTGCTAGGGGGCGCTGCACATCGCGGCATGACGATGGTCAGAACTACGACAGCTACAAGCAGCCCGAGCCAGGCTAACCAAAAGGCGATGAGGCACCCCATTCTCAAGCGGTTCCAGAATGGAGTCTGGAAGGAAGGCCCATTATTAGTATCAATTTACATATTCTGTAACTTATTTCACGTTGTTCACTTAGAAATAAAAGACTAAAGCTGTGTAGTAAAATGAGGACATGAATATAATTTTGGCATTACGGTTCATCCCCAAAGTAGGTATTCCACTCCCGTTGGTCACCTGAATTTTTGCTAAACAGACCGATTTTTTCTATACTTTTGGCCGACCGGCAACTGTGGAATACCCACTTAAGCTATATTTCACCATTAGCAATAAGAGCTACCTGTAATGGAAACAGGAGACAGAGTATTGTTAAAGGGCTAATTCAATACCATTCTGCAAAGACCACTGACCACGGGGCATCACTTGTCGGAAGGACACTACTTGTGATTAGGCCTCGCTTCTAAATTCAAAGAAATTTGGCCAGAACCTAACAGGTTTTGAACATAATTTAGAAACCTCAAGGCAAACACATAGACAAATTTGGTTTAAAGAATCCTCCAATTGAAATATCTGTTTCTCTACCAAAAAAAAAAAAGGCTGCGAGTGCTGCTGCGTTAACATAATTTCATCGCTAACACCAAAATCTAGAACAGTGACGTATCAAGTGAGCGTGCCAAGCTTTCTTTAGAAGTCGTAAACATTATACACCTCATTTAAAGTGAGCATAAATCAATAATCAATGCTTTCATTTTTGGCTAAAATGATGAGAAATGGCCACCTGGGTCATTGACCGTCAGGTAACGTCTTAAATGAACCCTACGCCTAATAGCAGGACATACGGCAGCCCAAAGGGGCCACACTCCTTTTAGGTTCTTCTTATTGACCGTTATTGAACGATGTGACAAAGTCTAGATATCCTCTGTTGTTGCACTAATCATTTTTTATGTACCAGGTATAACTAGCTTTATTGATGAGCAGAGGCATCAAATTAAGAGAGTCATTGAGTGTATGGCTAAGGATAGACTTGTTGTGGTGACTCACTCATTTTAAGACAGAGATTTTGAGATAAGCCTTAAGCGTTGCATCCACTGTAATCGGCCAGACGAATTTTCACTAATCTATCAATTTATGATATTGCAAAAGTATACAAAAAATCAGTCGGATTAGCAAAATGTCGCCCAACTGCCAGTGGTGGAACCAGCACTTTAGGCGTAAGTACAGTGTATTGCATTTTTTATCTTTAAAAATTAATGCCCGGGAAAAGTATGGTAAATTCTGAATTGTAGAGTAGCTTTAAACGAAAAAAATTCTATTAACACCGGAATCAAAAGCTATAAGCCAACACTGATGGGATAATTCATAAAACATCCCATGCATAATTTGGGTCAGAAACAATAAATACATTTATCATCACATCCAGTTGGGTTCTGTTTTGATAAGCATTCATGATAATGCTGAATTTGTTGATATGACCTTTGTATTATTTTTTTTGTGTTTACCACTGGGCTAGTTTTTGACCCTCAAGGACAAAAAAGACGCAATGCCATTGTAAAATTCCAGGTTCACACTTGGGTAGTTCAATAATTGAAATATTCCCATTGTTTAACACGTAAGGCATGAGACAATGAGTGCTTTAACTTAATGAAGAATTACTTTAATTACCGTTAACTCAGCCAGGAAGCTTTGATGGAATCTGATGGTATTCTACTGATAGAAATGTATGCCTATCCTCAATTATCTCTATAAAGAACTAGATGCATAGGATCACCAAACCAATCAAGCCAACCTGGTTTATCATGATCAAACTTAGGCAATACGATCTCATCAAGATTCACATAATCTTTCCTTGCCTTCTAATAGGCAAGCATAAATCATACATTCATGGGAACAATTCTTGAATACTGTATGGGGGTCAACTGCACCCTGTGCTCTTTTGTTAGCCCATATGGGGACGGGGAACGATGGTATAAGCACTCTTGGGAAGAAGAGTGACTCCACAGCTATTCCTTTATTTTGGGACTCTTACCCCTGTGCCTAGTCAGTACTTCTTGGAATAGTGTAGGAGGGCTGAGGCTAAGATCGATGCGATCTTAGTGCTGGCTAGGATATGTGAACCCAGTCAACTCTTAAGATCGCTTAATAGGATAAGGCTGATTTATTCCTAAGATCGCTGGGGTCGTGATCCCAGGATCTTTTGAATTAAGCTCCTGACTAAATAATTATGGCGTCAAGAAATGAACAAACTTTAATCACCTGTGAAAAACGGAGAAGGTCATCTTTCCCCATGCCTGCATACGGCGCTGTGGCTAGCATCTTCTCTGACGAGGAGGTGGCGCCACCTACATCAACGTAAGCGTGGTTCGGCTGATTGCCACTAGGTGTGCCATCCTTCCCTGGGACTACATGGGGGTCTGTTGGGTCTGCAGTTACTGCCGGATTGTCCATGGCTGTAATGACAAATTGAGTATTAAGACATATCTGGATATTAAGCCATCAAAAAGGGGAGCCATTAGGGGGAAGGGGAATGAATGGAGGCCAAACCTTTTTACCCCCATATATGCTGATGATTCGGACAAATCCTGAGGACCATTGGATTTAGAATAATTGTATATGAAGAGGTCCGAAGGCACACAATTTCGAGTCCTTCTGAAGATGGAGGGAGTGGTCTTTTCATAAATCAAAGCGAAATAATACCAGCCACATATCTTCCTGTAAAAATACCACTCCTGTGAAATGAAATGAGTGAGATGAATAAAAGAAGTGGGCATTCAACACAGCTCTACTAATGTATATTCTGAATCAGTTCGATGGCTCTCGACGATAATTATACAACCAAGGAGCTAAAGATAGTGTATCTTTTATATCTCTGATATAAATGTCATGTTCAAGACGTCATTGATAAGAAATGGAGTACAGTCATTAGGTGCAGGAGGACAGTATCTAAAGCTATATCTTAATGGCAGTAAATATCTTCTAGTACTTGATTTATCTATATTTATTGGTCGATAACCACTTCTTGAAATATGTTATACAAAATGGCTACCATATTTAAGATGAACACCTTTGCACATTATAGCAATGTTCCGATATGATATAGTCACATTCGCTCTGTCTATCAAGATTTCAAGAAAACATCGTGAGACTTATCAGGGTAATGAGATTGTATTGTTTTAAGAAGGAACTTTGAGGCATATTATTATTATTATTATTATTATTATTATTATTATTATTATTATTATTATTATTATTATTATTATTATTATTATTATTATTATTATTATTATTAAATAATAGCCACAGCCAGGGCAACAGACATCAAATCAAGTCATTTTTATTACTGTAGTAGTATAGTTTACAAATTATCACAACGTTTCGAACTTCATCAGGTAATCAAATCCATATGTATATAATTGTTGGCCTTATGCCCCCTGACTAATGGTATCTCACAATTGTAATGCATGCTCTTGTGTTATCTGTTGATGACAAGGGCATAATGCAAAAGACTAACAAAGACAATGACATAGCAAAGACGGCTAATATAATGTAGATAATCTAATGCAGTTGAAGGGAATAATTGTATAGAATGGGGGACATAATATTGTCTGTGCTGCGATAGAATGAAGGTGCACCAATTAGCATTAAATGTATAGAAAGAGATAAATTTATATGACTGGTAGATGACAACTCTAATGTGAAGTAAGCTTATCTAGATTGCTCATAAAGCTACATTGATATAGGGCGAGTATTAATTGTGATCAGTGTGGACTGAAATTGGATGAAATATTGGATGATATATGAAGGAACCGTGATAAGAAGTGATACTATCACCAGGCATATTTACCAATCATGATCATCATTACTTCTTAGCTTTATAAAGGTATATTCTATCAATGGCTTTTGGCACCCTTACGGAACAACCTATTTCATCCTCATCGGAAGGATGTACGGATGCAAATCTGGGAACGAGAGTCACCATGGCTGCATTCATTTTAACAGTAGCGGTTCAAACACATAGACAGTCAGTGATGGATGTAAGGTGTCATTTACACAGACTAGACTGAGCATATACCTGTTGGCAGGGCAGTTTGACTACAGGTGCGACACTATTCTGACGCCTTGCAAAATCAGGATTTAGAACAAATTTGGGGTCAAAATTCAAAGTCGTAACTACATGCAAAATCAGTGGCCCTCAATGCCCAATGTATCTGAATCTTGAGCCTCACGGAGGCAGAATTTAATTGACGCGTTACTGCATCACGGCGACATATTGACATTGGATATGAGGGGACCATGCCATATAACTTGAGAGAGAAACCAATGGATAGAATAAACCTACCTGTTTTCTAGAGGTATGGATATGTCTGTTGTCCCAGCGTAGAGGTCCTATATATGTATGGTAGAGTTGTGCCTGGTCCACTGTCACCGTGGACCTTGGCCTCAGGTCTGATGATCATGTCTATGATAACCACTCTCCAGATATATATCACTGTGTTATCTTATCAGCTACAGAAGTACATGATATCAGTAAGGAATCTCAATGGTGCATTGTCCTGCTAATTAGTAGGACACTGATAGTTTTCTTTCCTGTCATACACAGTTGTTGTTTTTTTTCTCCATATTTATGATAGCTCTAGTCGTTGTACAGCTGTAATTGGCTGAAGGTGTAGTATCCTGCTTGTTTTTCTCTTCTTTTTCTTTTCTTTTCTCAAAAGAATGCTAGAAAAGCTACATCTGGACATCACTTACCTACTTATAACTCACCTATCAAACCTTCAATGATCCCTTGATGCATGTAGGCTCATGTCAACGATTGTACATCAGTCCCATATTATGGTCAACATGAAGCATAATGCAATGCATATAAAGGCTAAGCATCTGCAGACTTTGCATCTTTTCCTGTTACCAAGCCTTAACACATTTCAAGGGCCCCATTATGTAATTGAGTCAAACAAGCCAACCATTTTAAAACAATTTTATTGTCATGGTGCATGTTTTTGGGATCAATCACGTCACTAATGACTGGGTCTCTTTCCGGATCGTCCGGCCCCTTGTCACTATTTGTCTATGGTACTGAAAGACCATTTGTCACTCTTACACTTATGCAAATAATGAGATGGAATTTATAGCGGTTCTTCAGTATCTTTTGGACAAAATTGACAGCATTATCTTTTTATGGAAATTCATTGTAACAGTGTTTTACTGTGCTGCCATCTTGGGCTTCATCGGTGAAACTACACTGTTCCACTCTATTACAGTATGGCAGTTCTACAAGGCTGACCAGTCTGCCAGCTGTCATACTCTGCTGTTGTAGTTTCATCCAAAACCCACCTGAACTGTGAGGTTTCAAAAAACAAAGCTAATGTAACTAAATATTAAGTGGGTATACCACTGCTAATCTAACAAACTTTCTATACTTTTGCAATATCAAAAAGAATTGGATTAGCAAAAATTCGCCTGACCGACAGCAGTGGAATGCCCGCTTCAATGGCTGGTTCCACTGTGTCAGTCAGATTAATTTTGCTAATCCAATGATTTTATTAGATAAAAATTGGTCGGATTAGCAGAATGTGGCCCAACCGATGCAGTGGAAGAGCCCTTTAAGTTTTCCTTATGCGGGTATTCCACTGCCGTCGGTCGGCCGAAAGTTTGCTAATCCGATTATTTTTGATTATGTAAAATTATAGAAAAATTCAGTTGGATTAGTGAAAACTCAGCCAACCCACTTTAAGTGGCTATTCCACTGCCGTCAGTCGGCTGAAATTATGCTAGTTCGATCATTTTTAATAATACAAAAATAATTCATGTTTTATCTGAAATGATCGGATTAGCATAATTTCGGCCGACCAATGGCAGTGGAATACCCACTTTATTGACGCACATTTGCTCAGGGCAATGAATTTGATACCCCTGGACAGTTTGTGAAGCAAACAAACACTTGACCATTACGTTTTTTTGAGGTGTGTTTAGCTGAATACAGATTAGTGCAATATCTGTTAGGGGGATGTTATAGTTATATGTATTATACACCACAGTGAGTTTCAAAGTTACTTAAAGAAAAGTGAATTTTAGAGGTAAATGGTTGAAAACAGGGGAAATCGCAATTTTTCTTTAAAAGCTTTGCAATTTTGAAAGGTTCTCCTGGCCGTGATAATTGGAATATCGACACCACTAAGAAACACCTCCTCAGGAAATGACTTCAAGATAAATCTCCAATCATCAGAACTGATAATCATGCTGAATCTCAATCCCTTAATTACGTTCAGATAAAGAGAAGATAAATAAGAATGTTTTTGTTCTATTCTCATTCCATGCCGAGCCATGCCTTATAAAATGGATCTTATTTGTAGGAGGCATCAATTCCGGCCACAATGGTGTGTAATATATATGGTTTTAACAGCTGTAACAAATCATGTACTAAAAGGTATATTTAGCTCTTCAAAGCTGAAACGCTGCCTTAAGTTAAAACATTCAAAATGGTTCTGTGTCTGATTTTGTTGACTCATCTACCTGGAGGCCATTTATTAATGCACTACGATCACTCATAACCCTACGACTACAAATGCCAATGCTATTCCTATGGGGATTTTGGTACGACTGGGAGGGTGCAGTCGTAGGTTGTTAAGAAATGGCCCCTATCCCACACAATGTCAAAGACACCATTCCATCCAAAAGTAAGCATCATTATAAGGCATGGGATCAAAACAACATAATTTTATATACATACTCACTTATTAAGAAATGTTTCTATTTCGCTTTGTTGTTTCGTAGATTTTATGGTAGCTAAAAACCCTCCTTTTTGGTACTTGATACAATATTTATTGGCACGTGTCCAGCTCAGGGAGATTCCAGGAAATGTATAGCAGTTGTTACCAGGCTGTGTATATCTTTTTGGGCAGTCTGTAGATGAAAAGTGGTTTACTATTAACTCATTAGATATGCAATACACATGCCCTTTAGTTTGATCATGGAAGAAACCTATGGTCAATCATACAGAAACAAGGCAATTCGAATACCGCCTTTAAATACTGGTTTCACTGTGTCAGTTGGGTGAACCTTTCGGCCCCGACCACCAAGCGCAGTAGTCAGACTGCGGGTGGGAGCATGCCTCCAGTAAAATATTGAGGGTTTAAGGCATAAAATGGTGCATTCTGAGGCAATTTCAGCCAGATATCAAGACTACAACAAGAGATCTCTTTTTTTTGGGGGGGAGGGGGGGGGCTGGCCCTCTGAAGGCATTTCGCCAGATGGTACGACTAGACCCCTTAAAATCGTAGTGGGATCCCTCATTCTAAGGCCATTACACATTGAGGTCCAATTATTGCACTGGGGTGTATTTCAAAACAGACAACGATTTGGCCCTCTTTTTTATTCTCAAACGATCAGAAGTTGCACGATAGGTTAATAACACAATAGCGTTGATTCCACCGGAGCCGATTGTTGTCCGATCGGGTCATCGGGTTGCGTCGGGCATGCATCGGGGAGCATCGGGGAGGATCGGGCACCTGTCGGGAGCTGTCGGGCTCCTGTCGGCCAAAAATCGGGCTGAAATCGTCTTCAGTGAAAGAGGTAGAATTTTTCCAACGGGAACTGTCGGAGATGCATCTCCGATGATCTCCGACAGGAGTCGAGAGTAGCCGACAGGTACCCGATTTTTTCTAATCAGTTAGAAAAAATCTGGTACCTGTCGGCCTGGTCCTGCTGTCGGGCCGACAAAAATAGTTCATCTTTCTCTCGCTTGGGGTATCGCTACCAGGCGGCGTGTCACGTGGAAGTCATGTGACCTTCGCTTTGGTCGTAAACAAACAAAATGTTCGGCCGAGAAGGAAACAGACGCCGCGGGAGGGGATCTAAGGCCTTTAACCCCCCGAGAACAAAGAAACAGGCCGAAGAAGAGGTGATAGAGCAAGAGGAAGTCACCAAGGAACCTGTGAGACGCAAAACAGTGAGAGGAAAACCCCTATTACCCACTGTCACCGACGAAGAGATCGACGCTGCACGCCTGGCAATGGCCAAGAAAGGTAGTACCGGTACTAAAGGTAAAAAGAAGGGTGCCACTACTGAGGTAGTTGTAGTACAGGAGGACATAGACATTGACATTGTCGGCTCTGATAGCGGACAGGACCAGACACAAGATGAACTATCTACTCCTAAGTCAAACAATAATCTGGGGGGGGACAAAAGAGGGTCATCTGGCCCAATTCCCCGACTGCTGAAAAAAATGGGTACGAAGCGGAACCTCATGCCTGATTTGGATAAGGGGGAGGGTCAAGACAGTCCTGCACGATCACCTAGATCTCCCACCCCCCCTCTTCCTAAGAAATCTCGAAACGATAGAGAATCGTCTACTAGTTCATGTTCTGCTGGGCCCAAGGCATGGAAGACCGCTCCATACACCCTTTCTGTGAGGAGTGGGCAGCAGGTAGAGGACGACGATGACGAAGAAGAGGGAGAAGGGCAATAGGAAGAGGAAAATCAGGAATCTACCCTGTCCAAGATGGTCACCCCCCCAAAAAAAATTTAAAAAAAACTATCGGTCAGCTTAAAAAAAAACCTGCAGGAACAAATCCAGGAAGTGGGAGGCAGTACTTCAAAGATGTAAAAGTGCTTGAACGATTATGTGAGCTGTGGGAACAAAACACGCACCTATATGACAAGAGTCATTCCTTATATAAAGACCCTACAGCAAAGTGGACTACTTTAGGTGTCATCGGCGATGAACTGGACATCCCAGGTAAAAATCATTTTTCATGTCTTAATAACTTTTCTTAGTTTAAAAAATAAATTATTTCTCACAACAGTTTGTCAATTTATTAATTATTTCTAATAATTTTGTTAATTCTAAGAGAGGTCATGGTTTCTTTTGTCAAATAATATATCTGCCTTCTTTTTTTTCCAGCTTTCTTCATCAACATGTGGATGACTTCCTTACGTTCAGATTATCAGAAAATCGTGTTGGGGAAAGTTAAATCTGGGGCGTCTGGAGAGGAGGGTAAACTGCCGTATATGAAGGCTCTGATAAAGAGATTGTGTGGCTTCTTACATCCTTGGTGCAAGAAGATGGAGAGCGACACCAACTATCCAAATAAGATAAAGGTAAAAAATTAATTCTTCTCTTGTAATATGTCAGTATATTAATTATAAAAGCAGAGAAATATTGCCCTAAATCCTCTCTATATATTAAGAAGCCGCCTAGATACACATGTCACCTACATTTTCATCTACGATTTTTTATAAAGAGTCTCCATGGTAACAGGAACATGATTTCTTACTTAGGTGTCTTACACCTTGATATATATAGGTTTGTTTTACTTCTTCACTTGCAGAAGGAGAAGTCACCTGAACCCCAAGAGGAACTGGCCCAGGAAATGGAGGAAGATCAGGACGACAAGCAGGACGATGAACAGGGAGACAAGGACGAGGACAATGATCAGGACGATGTTCAAGACGACCCTAACTACAATCCAGATGGGGAGTCTTCTGACGACGAAGACAGTGCTATCGCCACTAGGACCCGTTTCTCTCCTCTCAGGAAAGGCACTTCTGACTCTGCAGGTTCAGCACGATCAGATAGAACCCCCGGCAAAAGGAAGTGGAAATCTGATCAGACTCCTGCCAGAGAACCCAAGGGGAGTGGGGCGGGGAAGTCTTCATCGGGTACTAAAAAGCCCCAGCCTTCTACCAGTGGAGAGAACAAAACCATCAACTATAACATTCAAAAAAAAAAGACTCTGGTAAGAAGAACGAGGCAGCAGATCTGGCAAAGGCAGAGTACCTAGCCAAATGGGAGCCCCAGCACCTCAAACCTGGCAGTAAGAAGGAAAAGAGTGTGGGAGAAATCTTACAGTCTAGAGAGAAATATTATAAATCTTATGGTGAATCCCTAAATAACCTGGTGCAGATAGTACAAAGCAGATCTAAGGCAACCGATCAGCCTCCTCCCCCTCCCCCCCCCCGGTGAAGGAGGTGTCGGCCGATACTCAGTGGTGTAAAATGCTAGAATTGGAGATGGGTAGGATGACCCAAAAGATCAAAGACAAGTTCAAGGTGCACGTTTATCAAACCGCCATGATGGCGGTGAATGGCGAATGGGACGGCATGTAGCTCTGCAGATAAGCCCCCATCATGTATACTTGCTCTAGCTTTAGCCTGAAGAAAGCACAATTTCTTGGTGCCCCTTGGTCAGAGACAAGAACTGTTGCCCACGTTGGCCGATGTGTTCATTATTTATCCTAGAATCTGTTTAGATTGTTGACAAGGTCGTCAAGGATGTTTTACTGTCTGTTTGTTATTAAAAGCCGTGATTTTAATTCCAGGTGACAGAAAAGAGACAGTGTGTTTGGATGCTACTGATAAAAGAATTATTTTTATTTACATGTTATATTTCAAAGTTGAGACATTTGTTCTCCTGTTGGACAACGATCTACCCCTGCCTTACTGACATGCTAGCATGTTAGGATCAAGAACTGTCTCTCAGGAATAAAAACTCATTATCCAGCACTATACAAGATATAACTTGTCAGATAAGGTTCACTAACTTGCTCTGTGCATGCAGGAAATTTTGTGGTATTTACATGGATGAGATACAAACAATCGCTCAGGATTTTCATTTCTTGTAGACATGCTGACATGATACATGTGAGGTGCTGTCGGTCACGATACACACTTGTGAGGATGAACATATCATAACTACATGTATTTGTTCCATTGACTCTGATCATATAAGATGTAGTCCTCAAATACGGGTCAATATACAAGCATTTCCACTGACATTTACAGAGGTCACATGTGACTGACTGTATCTTTGTTCCTGTGCATAATAAGTATATATATTAAGATCTCACCAGCCGACATGACACATGTCAGACCAAAACTGTCGCTCAGGATTCACTTCACATGATAGTTCATGTACGATAATGTTGCGCCTGATTCACACAGGTTATTCAATTTCTATGTACAAGCCGACTTCATGCATGTAACAGCATGACACCTCAGACAGTGCTATATACATATTGTATCAGACAAAAGGCATGTGAAGCTAACAGTTCAAGTTCAGATTTGTCAATAAAAAAAAATGATTTGTTATAACATCTTGTGGTTCTGGTACATAAAAATATTCAATAATATGTTCTCTTGGTCATAGTACGTCCGACATTTCCTTTCAGAAGACACATGCTGTACAGGCTTCACTCACTGTCCTCGTCCGGGACATCATCTGGACCAGCCTCCCTGGCAGCTTCTCTCTCAAACAGATACCCATACCTTTTCCGCAGGTATCGGTCCTGCCATGGGAGCCGGCCGGCTCTGGACGAAAACCATTCACACAGGCTATGGCGCATGGTATTGGCATCCTGAGGCATGTTCCTAGGTGCCGCCGCCCTGTCTAGACCTTCCAGGCCCCCTTCCTCTCTCCACTCTCCTGGGTGAAGGTCGTGTTCCCTGTCTTCATAATCTACAGCCCCATGAGGTATATACTTAGAGGGGGATCGGGTGCGTAGGAAATTATGAAGGGCAAGGGAGGCCATGACTAGCATCTTCACTCCTTTGGGTTCCATGTCCTGTTGCCTCAGGAAGAGGCGAAATCTGGTCACCCAGATGCCGAAGGAATTCTCAACACACCTACGACCCCTGGACATCCTGTAGTTGTATGCCACCTGTTTCATCCCTTGGTCCTTGACGGCGTAAGGCTTCATCAGATGGGTAGAAAGCCCGAAAGCATCGTCACCGATCATGAAATAGGGCAAAAGGTCCCTCATTCCTTTGATCCCAGAGGCTGGAGGAATCTGAAGGGGGTTAGTGGGGTCACTCATATCTCTGTGCATGGGACCTTCCTTCCAGATCCTGGAATCTCCAGCCTTCCCCTCAGAGCCCACGTCCATGTAAAGGAACCTGTACTGAGCGTCCACGACGGCCATCAGCACAATGCTGTAAAACTTCTTATAGTTGAAGTAAGTGGCCCCGCTCTTCTTTGGCTTCTTGATCCGTATGTGCTTACCATCTACAGATCCTATGCAGTGGGGCACCTGCCAGGAACTGGCGTAGCCGTCGGCTATCTCAAGCCATTCCACCGTCGTGCTAGGTACCTGCATGAAAAATATTTAAAAAAAATCTTAGATCTTTTCATCTTGGATGGGCAAGACAATATGTTTTTTTCTTTTTTATTGTAAAATGATAAGAACATGATAGAGACAAGCAGGAGCATAACCAAATAGTTTCCTCCACCTCTTTATATTATTACAAAGAAATAATTAATTTTTTTATTTACCTTCATGTACTCTTCTCTCAACACAGCCGTCAAAGCTATGCACGTGTCGAGGATAATAGGGTACACCGTAGACCCGCCCACCAGATGGCCATGGTGGAGTGTCTGGCTGCTGTCGCCTGCAAAAAAAAAAAAGAAATTAGTGTTTTTGAAGCACATATTGAATTGTATAAACATGACTTTTATTTTTTTTTCCGGCTTTAATAAAATTAAAAGGGAGAGGTTCATTTTAACCTTACCAACCTTGAATAAAACATGATCTGTCTCAGATAATACACATATATCAAGTTACCTAAGGCAAGGTATCGGAGGGTTATGTCCAACCTCTCGTCTGGCTTCACCGAGGGCCTGAAGTTGGTGTCGTTCCGATAAATCAGTGGGGTGACCTTGGCGAGCAGCCCGTGGTACAAGTCGGGCCCCATCCGCAAAGTATGCTTGAATTCAGCGTCCTCTCCCATCTGAAAAAAAGAGAAAAGGTAAATTAACAGAACAAGAGCCATTGTCCCCCCCCTGCCATGCAGGGGCTGTCCATAAAGAAAAGGATAATAACCCGTCTACTGGACAGTTTATCACCGATTTGTGCTCAAGATAAATAACCATCTGGACCCCCCCCCCCTCCTTCCCACTGTCTGCCTCCGACATGCCAGGTCCTGGACCCCACCCCTGCCATTTATGTAGGGCCTGTCCATCAATTGAGTAAGATGACCTGAACTGCTCTGTCATGTTGTAAGTCACAAATTACATACATACATACATGCTGAAGATAGATATATATATACAGAATTTATTTACCCCCCCTACCAATTACCTTGTATATGGATGGGCCCTTATTATACAAGATACTTACAGCTATCAGATCACGATGGAGCTTGGTGAAGGTGTTCCTTTGCCTCTCATCTGTCCTGTCCTTCAGGTAGGGTGCAGCATGGAACCTGTGCTTCCTTTTCACCCCTTGGATAACATCGATGTCTCCCTCCTCTAGAGCTAAAATACCGATAGTGGCGTTCGCGAGCAGCACGATCTCCTCGACCTCCATCTTGTTCTTGAAAGTAGGTCATCGCCGATCACGTGATCAGTGGAAGAGCTGGCCTAGATATCGGCGACGACTGTCGGACACCTGTCGGAGACTGTATCTGACAGTATGCCAGTTTGGTGGAAGAGCAGAAATCGGGTAGGGGTTGGGTAACCGATTGTGGAACTTTGGACTGTCGGCCAGTTATCGGGCCGACTTTTTTGTCGGACCGACAACAGGCTGACGAACTAAAAAGAGCCAATCGGGCCTCTGTCGGCCCGACAAAAACCAGGAAAATCATCGGCTTCAGTGGAATCCTGGTTAATGCTGCCTTTTGGACCACAATAAACCATCGAAATACCTGGAAAATTGCCTCTGACAATTCCGAACTATAGTGGAAATATCCCCACTGTAGAAATCTATGCTAGTGCTTGGTACACTTCTGTATATACTTCCATGTTAGTCCGACGATTTACCCAGATTCTGTGACCATTGTACGATTTTAGTGATAGTACAGTGAATTAGTGATCGTACAACATTCTGAAACAGACCCCTGGGGTATGTTTCAGAACGATTAACCATCACCAAATGACCCTATGATCACCACGTTCAGATTCTAGTAGGAGGTAAGACCTCTAGATGCTCACCAAATATCTATTACAAATCAAATTATACGTGTAGGTGATAGTACAAATAGTCTTACACAATGTACAATAGCACTACATGTGCTATAGTTATAAATAGTCTAGGGTCTTGTACAGGAATCTATGTGCTGTGCAATTAAAAGCTACAATTATAATTTTACAAATCTTACAATTGTGATCGTAAGCAATCCCAAAAAGGGCCAAATCGTTAATCCTTTTGAAATATACCCCTGGTATGACTGCCCTACCAAACTAAGTACATTTAGTGCATATCGTACATGATTTAGTCGCAGGGCACTATCTATATGATCACCCACACTTATTTATTTTGAGGGTTTCAAATCATAGTGGCTGTGTACAGTCGCACCATCTTGAGAAATGCTTTCCTGAGAGATATGTTTACATGAAGTAAAGTGTTATTTGTGTGGTAGGCAAACGGCATTACTTATCTTCATTGTTATCTTACTCTTCCACCATATATAAGGTTTTACCTAGAAATGTTAGATACTTGATATAACTGTAATAGTAAATACAACTAATCTGAAAATGTAACAGTAATAAAAGGTTTAGACCAAAGCATAATCATACTTAATCAGGCAAAAAAAAAGAGTTGAATTTCCGGTAACATGCTCAAAAATGTTGAGGTCCGTAGGTCGGATTTTTTTTTTAATACCTAAGGCCTCATATTGTCCAACTTTGCTAGGTTTTCACTGGTTATTATAACAAAGGATCGTTTCCTGTATGACATGAGGGAAAATGAAAGTAAAATAGGTATTATGTTTCAAATAACGACCCTGAGATGAAATTTTGAAAAAAATGCTGAATAAATCTTGAACAAAGTCGAAAAAATTCTGAGGTCGGCCCCTTTGAGCTGAGGTAGGCCGGGTGACCGGAACCATTTTCTTTTTGCCTTAATCAGGTTGTTGTGTAGCAAACATTTGTCCGTACTTTTACCATCCTGATATATTCATCAGGCTTTTAAGTTGATCTAATATTCAGAGGAAAATTGCTACATGTTTGGGGAACCCAAACGATTTTGATCACTTTCTTTAGCCTAGCATAACTAGGAGGACATCGCATTCCACTTGGTGGATATATATATATATATATATATATATATATATATATATATATATATATATATATATATATATATATATATATATATGATGTTTTCCAATCTCAAAATGTTTTTCCCCCCAATTTCTTTTTACTTCTCCATTAAGAACCATAATTGTAACGTTTCCAAACATTAAGAGAAAATTTTTTGTCAACAAGTAGAGCATCTGGAGCTCAACATATGGAAGGATTTACAGAGTGAGCTTGCCTTGGACATGGACTTGTTACAACATTGAGTCTGCGTATGTGTTATCCATAAGGTGAGACACTAAAGACCCTGTGCCGCCCTCTGCCAGATTCCCGTTGAAATAAATACACAGTTATTGAAAAGTCCCCCTTCATCAAAGCCCCCTCTGACTTCTGTAATCAGTGCCTATGCATAGCGAATTGAGCTGACAGAGGGTTGCATGGGGCCTTTAGTGTGCTTCCTTTCTTAGTATATGGATAACACATGATAAGCCAAATAAAAAAGGTTTGTTTCCAGTTACCCGACCAACCCTAGCAAAACAGGGCCAATTTAAAATAAATTGACATGGCAGACCACTTTTTGGAAAGATCTCTATCTGCTGATTAAGCCAATATGCCATTGATTATATAATACACTTTGTATTTATTTGGCCTGGCTATGTAATCATAATAACTTCGATTACAGACTTTTAAGCTCAGAATTTGGGTGGCCAGAGGCAAAAAAAAAAAGAAGAAGAATTACCATTCCCCCATAGAATATGATGTGCCTGTATTCCATGCCCTGGCCCCATGACCTGGTGTTGACCCCATAATTCAGTAGATACTGTTAGGTCATCATGTTTTAAGATTGTAAAACCATGAAGGCATTGGTTGTATCCCATGCCTTAGGGAGGTTAGGGAGTGCTCATTATTTATCAACATGAGGGGGGGGGGTGTATGCACCTGGAAGGCATTCCTCACCATGGTGCGACTAGACACAATGGCTACATGTAATTCAAAGTCCTCAAAATTAGGGTGGGTGATTGCCGGTGTTGTACGACTGCTCTGTACATTCAGTACTTAGTGTAGTGATTTCATATAGTTTGACAGGACAGTCATATCAGTACAACCACTACTGGTAGATAAAAGGCTGTGATGCCATTAGAACGATGGATCCCAGTGAACGGAATATTTTGTGGAGTGGGGTTCAACTGCGTTAATCCAAGAGGTTCAATCCATGAAGTGTGATGGTGTACAGACAATGCATCCATCTTCTTTCCTCTTGATTTAATTTCTCAAGCCCTTCCCGTGACTTGGGTGGGTATTCTATAAGGCTAAGGATTGTGTTCATGGGGCCGTCCTCCCAGCAAATTTCAGGTGGCCGGTCATTACGGGGGCAGGCTGTAAAGTGCCCTGCTACTGTTGTGTCATGTGATACATTCTTAACGTCTCCTATGTGGATCCCACTACCATTTGAAATGGTCTGGTCATACTATTTTTAGAAATGCCTTCCAGGAGCAGTTGCAAATAAGCACTATTTTGAAATAACCTGTTGCAACATCTACAGGATTAGAACCCACTAATGTCTAAGTTTGAAACGGCATAAACATCCTTAGGGTATACCTATCAGAGATGTGTTCGGTGTTTCTGGTGGTATTCTACACAATTCACAGTACCTGGTTTTGTCTCTTATAGAAAATATTGTATTTTATCCTAATGTTGGCCATGCGCAAATGTTATCCCTGAGCGTCACACTCTCAGGGTTTAGGATCCGTGGTAGTCATGGCTCACTGGTGCTCTCTGGTGTTTTACTCCCTCCCTAACATTCTGTATTGCATTTTGGCTCAGGAAGGCATTTGCCAAGATGGTACGACTAGCCCTTCACATGATAGTGGTACTCCTCCCTCTAATGTTTTACAACCCTGCATCTAGTTCTCACTATTATTATTTATGTTCTCACAGGTAATTTTCGGGTTGCAAGGTGTAAAGGCTATGTACAATCATACCATATTAAGAAATACCTCTCAGTACATGTGCCACTCAGGGTGGCGTTTGAACCATACACAGAAGTCGGGACCTTCAAAACTATGCCATCTGGTGGCATCAACATTCTTAATTCATAAGGTGCACGGTACAAATAGGAGAGGAAATGTCTAATTAATTCTGACCCCATTCTGTACCTTCAGATGGTCAAACTGATGACCTCTTATGAGTTTAAGGCCTCAATTGCCCCTTAAAGTACCATCATAGGACATAGTGTGTTCTTAGAGCTGAGATGGGAAATGGTGATTTAAATAACATATAAGACAATAAATTTCCACAAATTCTGATTTAATCACATAGTTTATTTCATTTTGATAATTGAGAGTTGAAACATGGGTTTAATTACAAAACACTGTCAGTTGAATTGGAAAACCTATTGTCAATTTGTAACAGCAATCGTGGCTTGATATATTACATTTGATAGTTGTGCTCTTTAGTGGTCTACAAATTTCAGTGTATTCATACAACTTTCATTGACTACTTCGGCTGAATCGAGATCTTAAGTATTTCATATGGACGGAAAATGATGAAAACAGATCTATAAGGAAACATTAGAACCACACACCAACAAAAGTGTATTCACATTACATGGTTATGAAATAATGGGTTTTGAGCAAGATAACCCACTTGACAATTGTAATGATCTTCTTCTGATATTTTGCAGATTTTCCATTGGTTTTTGTACAAAATCAATATCACAGATAGAGGTATGGTACCCTGAAGAGGGCTCATTGCAAGATTTAATTGAAAGATACCCATTCAGATAAACTAGCCCTAAAGTGATACATTTTATATAATATCATTATCATTACTATATATGGACATTTATTTACCTAATTTATTTAATAAATACTCAAGTGCGATCCACAAATCAGCAGTAAACATGTAGGCCTACTCTACTTTGTTATTTAAAGACGTCATTATGTGACGTCATCAAATGACGTCACCTTTAGCGTCCGTCTGAAGCGTCATAGTTTGTGAAGACACTATATTTTCTAAATGTTATGTATTTACAAAATTCCCAGAGGCTGAAATTCACTTAAGATCTATCAACAAATTGTGAAGTAGAGTTTATCTAATGTTATGTTCTCACAGGTATTAGCTACACAATGTTCCTATTCCTCTACCATAAATTGGTAGAGTTTCAGTACATGTCAGACATTGGAAACAAGAGGATATTGACCCAAAAGTGTATTTTCATATAATAATCTGTGTCTGTGCCTAGTATACTCTCCCCCCGTGAATATGGAGACAAATCCCCCAAAAAGACTGTGTCATACCCATTTCTACATAATTTTATTTATCATTTCCTCTCAATATCCATACCTTTCACAGTCTGGGATCTAGCCATCAAATTGGAATGTAACTATAGTATGTTTCAGACTGTAAGATTTCCCCTTTACTTACAGGGATCTGTCCCAACCATGTTTTGAACTTTCCCAAATCAAATTCTGTGAGTCCCAACCCATAACTTCAGACATTTCACCCAGGCTTTAGACCCACTAAAGTAACTAAGAAAAGGGTTTGACATTCTATGCAGGTACACCTAACTATAGTTCATGTTAGTGTACATATGTTGTTTATCACAGCAAGAAAATCTATCTCAATTACATTTGATCATCTTATGACCTATCAAACGCCAAAATATTATAGTCATTATGACTGCAATTTTGTAGATTATTTGCCGGGGCTGCAAACATGTACTATGCCAATTGTACAGACTCAGTTTATGCACAAAAGATCACCTTTTATCATCATGATGCAAAGAGAACAGTTCCGGAGGGCATTTCTCAATGATATGTATTAAACAATATTGAGAAATACCCTCCAGGTGAGCATCTTGCAGGCAATGTATTTTGTGCATCATAATGATAAAAGACGCCTTTGTGGCAAAGTACCGTCCTGTCAATTATAGCCGAACACGACATGTCTACCCACCTGCTAGAAAACCACATACCCTTCCCAATAATACCTATGATAGCCACATCCCCTTCTTTTCCCCAGTGGGTACAGAGCATTGAATCAACATTAACAACTGCTTGATCAACATCGATCAAAATTGATCAACATTGATCTACCACTTATCAAACTGATTCAATGCTTTACCTATTAGTGTCCACTGGGTGTATTTAACCCACCTACAAGTACTATAACATTTCTAAGACATCTTGCTCCAAGTGTTGATGAATTCTTCAGCACTGACTCTGGAATCATTTTGCTCATCAGATTTGTTGACCATGGCCTTGCAGTCGTCCTCGTCCATTTTTGTCTCATCCATCAGCAGCTGGATCACTTCAGACTCCTGCACCATACCATCAGAATCCTTGGGCAGGGCATCAAACTTCTTAAGCACTGCCTTCTTCCTGTGGTGGGCATAAAGGAGGGGTTAACTTTAGTTGTTGTTTTTCTCAATTGTAAGAAGACCAGGAGGGTATCTCAAAAAGATTGGGAAACCAGTTCTCACCGTAACTATTTGATCCTGCAGTTCTCCTACATTTCTCACCCTAGGAACAGACTTCCCTGCTTGACTTCTGCTACAAGTGAACTGCACGGAAATAGGTCGAGTTGCAAAATAAGAGACTGGACCCCTCCTATACCACTCCTATAACTGACTCCCTCTTTACAATACAAGAGGGAATCCACTCCAGAAGGTCAGTGAGTTCAATTTTGGAATTATCACCTCCGACAGGATCAATTCCAAATCTTTCTGAGATACCCTCCTGATTGTGTATCAAGCATCATTCCTACAAGCTCTATGTATCATGCATGAATGTAGTAATGGGGAGTAACTCGCCAGGGCTATGCATCATGCAAGCCCTACCGGTTTATATTTTTGAGCATTCATGGAGTGCTCATCACTTAGTAAGTAGGCACACCACCATTGCGTTAGTGAACCACACTGACAATAAAACTAATTCTAGGCATTGTGTGGGCCTTAACATCTATTTCAAAGATTAGAATTTTAAAAAAAGTACAGAAAGATCTTGTAGTCCAGGACAATAATTCTGTTCATTTCTAGGGTGAAATGCAGACAGCCCCTTGGTGGACGGTGTATTGTTTGTTTTTAAATCCAAAATCCAGGAATGCTAATTAATAAGGAATACTGTATATATGTATTTCTGCTTGTATGCTTCAATAGAATGTTAGGACTAATTTAAAAAGAGTACATATGTCTTCATTTTACTTACGACTTCTTCAGTTTGGCCATGGCGATGATGAACTGCTCATATTCGACCTTACCGTCCCGATCACCGCACTGGTAGAGGATCTTCTTCACTGACCGCTCATCCATGTTGGGGAACTTCTCACTTAGTTTGTCTGCGGCTTCTGACAGTGTCACTACCCCAGTGTTGTTCTCATCAGCCGCCATAAAGACTGGCCGGTATTGTTCACGCCTAAAATAAATGTGTCAATGGAAATATTTACTATTGACTAACAGCTATTTTTTTTATATGAAAGACATCTAAAGCCATATGACATTTCTATTCTTCTTGAGGATTAGGGTCCACTGGCTGTAAGACAAGTTAGCCCAGGAGGTTAATTCAAAACAATGCAAATTATCACTGTTTTGAATTAACCCCCGGGTTTAGCCCACATCTTTTTTATGAAAATTACATCCACAGTTATGGTCAGGTTATTAAACACCACTTTTGCCTCTTGCCCACAGGTGGGTCATGGATATGTTGAGGACTAATTCTGTAAATTCCAGTGCTATTCCTATGCCAATTCAGATACGACTTGGATGGAGCTGTCGCAGAATGTTAAGAAATATCCTACTGAGCTAACACAAATCGTCATGAGTTAAAAACTGATTGATACTTCTCCTGTGTGAACAACTACCTGTCAAGCACACATATGGTGTATCTCCTGTCTAACCTTATATACAACAGAATTCAATAAGGTCCTTTTTTATTTTAATTTCAGGGTAAGGCCAATTTTGAGAATGATTACTCACGCATTTTCTACCACGATGTAGAACAGAATGAATTCCCCTGGCTGGATGCATTTCTCCCCATCCTCGAAGGACTTGAACATCTTCCTCATACCGTCCTCGTTCATGTTGGGGAACTTGGGTGCCAGGGCTGTGCAGGCTTCATTTGTGGACACTTTACCTGTACCATTGGTGTCTGCTGACTTGAAGAGGGGCAACAACTCATCCCGACTGAAAATAGGTTATGGCAACTTTTAAAGTGGGTTCTCCACTATAACCGATAAAAGATCGGGAGAAAATTCTAGCACAATTTTCTGCAAAACAGGATTTTACAGTGATTAATATTTTTTACAATTTTAACAACTTCATGGCCCAAAGGCCTAAAACAAATCAGACCCAGCAATATCTAGCATTTCTTGGGAGAGAGCCCCAGTTTTGTCCATGGTTCTCTATTTAGAATTGGGCGACGAATGGGCTCCACCCACTTTAACTCTTCCATATTGTCTTTGAGGATGCACCTCATGTCCGACTACCTTATGGTTATCTTTCATGTTAATCCAACAACTCTCTGAATGCAGTACTCACCATTGATCCAGCTTTATCCTTATTTGTTTAGACTCCTCTTCCTGCAGGTTCTCATCCTCGCTGTCAAAGAAATTGGCCACAATCTTCTCAGCGTTATCCTGTTTGATTCCCAGATCGCTGACTAGGTAGGCTACTACGTCACTTTTTGTCTTGAATCCCTGACTGCAAGTGAAGAATATAACAGTGTGTGTTATACTATGCTATATGTATATATATATATATATATATATATATATATATATATATATATATATATATATATATATATATATATATATTGACCTGGAGGGCATTTTCAACATGGTTGGACACAGACCCTACGATTTTCACCCCCCCCCAAAAAAAAATAAATAAATAAATAAAAAATAAAAAATTAGAGTGGGTGAATGTCAGTAATGCGCTGCTACTGTTCTGTACAATCAGCACTTAATGTGGTATTAAATACAGTAGAATTCTGATGACAAGTTGAAGTCATGCAGGCAGTAGACCACTCATACTTAATCAACCGTGTTGACATATATACTTAAAGTGGATGAATTTTGACTAATGCAAAGATATAAAATATTGCAAAAGTATAGAAAAAAATGTCGATCTGATTAGCAAGAATTTGCCCGGCCGATGGCAGTGGAACCAGCAATGAGAAATTCCCTCATAAGAGAACCTTTAGGTTCTGCTTGAAAAAAAGTTTATTTAAAAAGGTTATTCAAAGGAGAATGTGTGCGGAAGCATAAGTATTGCACCACTAAAAGAATTCCTATTCTTTTCACACAAATAGTGTTTTTTTTCCTGATTCAGTCCATACCTAGACTCTTCTTGTTGGTCCTGTGCCTTTGTATCATTCTGTGTGTCCTTTGCTACTGGTTTTTCATCCTTCTTTGCTGGTTTGGGATCAGGCTTCTTGCTCTGGTCCTGGGTCTGAGCTTCTTTACTGTCGGAACAACCCATGGCTGTAATACATAAAAAATGCAAAGCACTTATGTTTAGGAGAAAATAGATTATGTTGGCTTAACCTGAAGATAACATGCACGTCCATTGGGGTTAAACCACCTTGTTCTGATCAAATCTGGCTGTTGTACCGAAACATTGGAAAAATGAAGGCATATATGCTTAGCCTTAAGGTTAGAGGGTACCATCTGGTAGTCAGCAATGGGCATTGGCCGCATCAAAAGGGTATTGTGTGATTTTCATTTGCCAATGAAATACCTTTATCTAAACTGAAATTGATAAGCAGGCAGGTTAGTATAGGCTTGTTTGGTGTATGTTGGTATGCTTTTGCTTTTTGATGAATAGGGTTTTCCACGAGTACCTCTTGGCATTGCCAACTAACCATTAAAAACAGAACCTATTGCATGCATGTAGACTAGTCCATTGGTTCCTCGTTCTGACCTGAAGTGCCATCCCAAAAGGGAATGAAACACAAGAGAATGATGTCTCTGATCCATACAAAGATAAGGAATACGCTCTTTTCTGAGGCACCTATCAGGTTAGACCATACAGCATTTCTATTAAAAAGCCACAAGCTAAACAATGGCGCTCAAGGTATGTAAGCCGGATATAGATCTACGAGCATTTGTGAGTTAGCTCTTGGCAATGTGTGTACCATGGGAACAACTGAGTTGGGCAATATGCCACAGAGTGAAAAGGAAAAGCAAATATATCGAATTTAAGCAGAGGGTATACACCAGATGGTCTCAGTTGGCAAAGCATCCATGAACACTTTAAATTGAATAATTGTATTCAACCGGATTACCCTGAAGATTACGTTATCTATTTAAACAGGTCTAAGCTAAAGTATAGAAATGACCCTGGGTGATTTTTGACCCGGAGTCATTTTTGATCCTGCCCCCCACCATCCCCCCACTTATCCTACTTGAAGAATTTTCACCCCAGAGTCATTTTTGACCCTGGGTCTTTTTTGACCCAGAGTCATTTATGACCCTGTCCCCCACCCCTCCCCTTCCCCATCTCTCTGCCTTATCAGTTGACCTAGATAAGTGGCCTCTCCCCTATACTGACTTTCAGTTATGAATGGGCAGCAGATTAAGTTTCAAATTGTGTTTTCTCAACTGCTTTAGTTCATATTCAAAAGTTATTTTAGATTTAACTAGGATACATATTGGTCTTTCCAGTGATGTATGATTGATCAATCTCAAATGTGATACAAACTTATCATTTGCATTATTGTGAGCCCAGAGAGCTATATTCCCTCATACCCGCTGCAATAACTAAAACAGAATGCAAAATAATATAGCTAAAAAGTAGTTTGGTATTCTAGACTACCATTATCAATCCTCCTCTTTTCATATATGATGGTTTTATGATGGATAGATAAAGAAAAATGGCCCCAAAAAACAAATTAAAATTGCCTTTTCCATAGCAGACAGAGCAGGGTCATTTTTCACCCTGGGTCATTTTTCACCCAGGATCATTTTTGGGGTTTTACAAAACCTGTTAAAAGAAAGGTACTTCAATCTTATTGACACAGCACGTGGACACAGATAGTAATATCGTTTGCTACCATTGGGCCTTGACATAGTTTTTATCAGGGTTATAGATTATCACTGATTATAGCTGTACAGATTTTGAAGAATCCATAAATAATCATATTTTCTTTACGGAACGTATAATTTTTGGTGCAGGAACATTTGTGAGCTGACCAGCGACCTTTGGGCTTAGCTCCTACTGTCTCCAATCTCAGAAAACAGGGTTTAAAGTTTTGCTACCTAAATCAGCGAATATGAAACCAACTCCCAAGCCTTTAAACTTTAATATCTCAGCAACCCCTGGACTGATTGACTTGATTTTAGGTGCATTTTGAAGGGCATGGACCTGGCTTTCATATGCTTAGTGTGTTACAAAATTGATATTTTGACCTCTAATCCCAAAATTCGCTGGGCAGTCCACACGACTTCGAAAATTGAAAGTATGGTGTCATTGCAGCCCTAAACTATGGTGTCCACACTGCTACCGCTACTCTACCAATCCTATGTGCATGATTACCTAGGAACAAAGCTTGTGGAGGAACATTTTTCTGACGAAAGTTTTGTTACAATAACAGTATTATATATATATCATATTGTACTGGTTCGCAGTGGCCACTTAAACCGCCAATATCATATTGGTTCACTGACCAAATCATACACATAAATCCCATACTAATGCACTTAGTTAGTAACCAAGCGTGTATGAAATCTGCTTTGGAAATTATATTCATCAGGCCAGGTCGTGGTGGTTGTCAGGCCCAATGTATGATTTTGATCAAGCCACAAGAGGCCCGTGTTTGCCAGGAGAGAAATATTCAAGCTAACATTAGGCTACAATGCTTAATACCTCCACGTACCGTTTGTATTCAGCTATTAATGGTCATCATTTTATAATATCTGTGTATGAATATTACCTTCTCAGTCTGGCAGTTTAGCTTTATAGAGTCCCTATACAAGCGTTCTTATAATTCCCAGAATACCAGTATTGTTATAAGTTAGGCAGTTGCCTCTAAGCTAAAGCATGTTGAACATTGGAGCAATATCTTAATGTAGTATTCAGTGTTTTGGTGCCCTAGCGGTTGTGCGGTTAACTGTAGGACTTCACTGGAATTGGGGCTTTTGTATTTAGTGCAAATTAATCTGTATTGCTTAATCTATTTAAAATGATGGGACAAATGTTGTAACTCAAAATATCCATCGGCACTCCTTAGTTTTGTTTGGTCTGATTTAATTCTGTCCTATTTAATGAAATTGAATGCTATCCAAAAAATCCCAAATATGCATTCCCAATGTCCCAGGCACCCCTTTCAGCATTCCCTTTTGCCAGATAATCAACAGGTTTTGGTACATTGTAGCAGGCAGCCTTCGTCAGCCTATAACGCAGAAGTATCTGTGACCCAGGAGGGTCTTGCCAAAAAGGAAACAAGAACAAAAGATTAAGATATGTACCTTTTGATTGTTGCTAAAAAATAAATTTCAAACTCGTTTAGTTGAAACGTACACGCTTCTTATACTCAAAAGGCGTGCTCCATACTGTAAAATTACATGTCAATACTATGAAAATGGGTGAGGCCATGGAAGTTTTCCTCAGCACTCTCTGAAAATATTTCTTCCTCATTATCTTTTGGCAAGACCCTCCAGGAGGCTCCCACGCACCATGTAGGTTACCAGGTGTTGTGACTACCCTCCAGGTGTGTTTTGGAGACCCTGTGTTGTGGCGACCCCTACCTCCCCCTGATTACAGTATCGACCCATCCCACACCCACCTCCCTCCTCTTGGTGCTGTAGCTCCCTATGCTGTCTATTAATATTGCATACAATACTATCTGCACTGAATACCTGCCTGCTTTACATTGCCTCTGCTGCTTTAGAACTTTACGGGTAGCATAGTGGTTTAATCATAAATGTATACTTTGTTGAAGCCAAGATAATATGAGTGAATTTACTTTTTGGAAGGGAATTATCATGGTTGCTATGTCAAACATCAGACAGTGATTGATAAGGAACTACCAGATGGACATTGAAATCTTTGCACTGCCTAGCATCCTGTTTCATTATAGTAACCTATGCTCCCTTGGTGTGACTCCACTACCTTACGCCACCACAGTACCTGGAAGTGGTAAAGAATTCCTGGAAACTAGCTAGGGAAATTCAATACCTCTCAAGACCAAATTCAGAAAACACTATGAATGAGGTGGGGGCAGAGAGAGAACAAAACGTTTGGAAAGGGCAGAGATACGCAGACAGCCATATTGATAAAGACTGAAAGAGGAAGCCATATAAGTGACTGATGTCTATACCCTGCCCATGATATTATCTCATACACACCTCACTCCAATGTTTTTTTACTGACGAAACAGGTTAAATGTTATAGTCACCCATTCCACCCATTTCTAATGAGTATGTATGCTTTCCCTATCTAAATGCCAGTAAATGTTGGATCGAGCTACGTCCCAATTATGGACTTTTTTCCTTCAGCTATGTGGATAATAAAATAGTGCCAACTATATTTGGCCAGATCTACACAGGGGAAAAAACAGTTTTTCTTTCAATCTTTCTTTGTGGGGGCGGGGGTTATCAGTTACTTCTGGACAACATTGATGGAGCTGAAAACTATAATAAAGACGAATCATGGCAGATTATAAATAATATTATTACAATACAATGATTAATTCTCCATAAATAAAGTAAATTGCTCATGGACATGGATTTATATCTCGTTGGGCGATGCTGTACATTTTAGTTAGTGACCACTTTTTATCACATCCCCCACGTTGTTGGTCCCTCCATACACATAGACATGTCTATAGGATCAGAACAATACACTACATGGGGAGATATCTACCATGCTCTAACCTACTGACATGCTGTTGTAAGGGTTGTACAACCACTATCTGTGTAAAAGAACACTAACTGGAGTACTTCACATACAGGTTGACCATCCAAACACTATCTGTATCAACCATCCAACCACTATCTGTGTAAATTGACGCTATCTGTAGAAAACTTTCTAACAATATATTAAGGCATACAAGCAGTATTGGTACACTTAATGTGAGGGGAAATCTAATGCGTCTTTGATACTTATATCAGCTTTTTGAAACACTATTTTAATACAGGTACAGTTAGAGGTAGGTTAGAATTTTCCTCCTTTTATTCCCCTTTTTAATACTACCTGAGATCCAAGTTCACTCACAAGTTGGCTCATATATTGATACAATTACTTATATTTCACAGTAGTGACTGGTGAATAGAATTAGATTAAAATACATTACATTTTATTTATTGCATGGAATCGCCCTTAAAAGCGGCGTTCTTCCATGTACAATTGGCCGAAGAGTGGAAGATTTAATGATTCAAACCAGCCATGATACATGTCATAATGAGGTAATTAGATGAAGAAAGAAAATAAAGGATCAGCAGAAATTTGAAGAAAGAAATGCCAAGTGTTCATCCTTCCCAAATATATGCCAGGTGGTTCTCATATTCTACACCCCTCATCCCTTTTTAAGCTGTTTTCAATATTAGAAACTGTAAGGTAATTAACTGATAATACTTCGTACAGCTGTAAAATAATTGAAATGTATTAAGCCTTCTTGGACACCACATATATTATTTCCAACACAGGTCAGGAGTTTAATTTGCCTCTGAGGCAAAAAGAGTCAGCCAGCTGTCAGCCAGCCAAGTATCCAGCAATATGCACATACTGGTGGTTTGCAGCAGGCAGTCCCTGTTAGAGGAAAAAATGCTAGACCTGTGTACAGCCGAGGTTAGACAGTGGGCTCTTTTAGGGAGTGGCCATTTTTTAACAGCGGGGGCGGGGGTGGTGAAATTCTGTGTGTGCATGGCGAAAAACTTTTGCGTCCCCCCTTTTATTCTTTAGTGGTGCACAGGCTTTTTCGCTCAAATGGAGCAAAATTGTTTTGTCCCCCCTACAAGGGGTCTGAATTGTTTTTGTCCAACCCCCCCCCCAAACCCACCACCCCCCGTTGTTAAAAATTGACAACTCCCTTAGTTAAAAAGGTACCTCTTGTTGCATTAATATTATGCCCTTGAAAGCTCTGACCCCTTAAGGAACGTTCAGTTGGCCCAGGTTCCCGTGTTTCCCCATGTTGCTATAATGCAACAATGCAGTTTTCCTGTTTGTATTCTTTACTCATGAATATATGCCGCTTTTAAGCAGCGTATCATTTACCTAGTGCATCGTGGCAACCTTTTGTTGGCTTGTCAAACCTATTATATAGTGATGAATCTAATGATGTATGCAGGCAGTCATGACAGCACCAATCTCCTACGAACGTTGCCGGCCTCACACTGCACCATTGTTGGAATTACAGGAACAAGCAATGTTGGTCACGTGTTCTGTGACTTTGGCACCAACTGAGCTGGTCCGGGTGATCTGAACGTACAGTCATAGTACAACCAGCACATGGAAACAGCTTTTCAGGGGTCCACAACCAGACTCGTCACTATAGATTTTGCATATAATATGACTGAAAACTGCATTTTTAAACTATGCATCAAGGATACATATATCAAGGAATATTTCACTTAAAATGCTGTGTGGAGATGAACACTTAACAAATATTGTGCGAGGGGGCTCCAGAATCCCTTCCTCCCGTTTACAGTATGATCATGAGATTCTTACATGCAACGTACTGGGTGCAATTATTGTTTCTCCTGGCCCTCCACCATTCCTGCAGTAGCCTTGTTCTATAATTCATAGGTTCATTGGAAGGCACTGAGTGAGGGTTCAGCTATCAGGGTTACACTTGTCATTGGTAATTCATGAGGAAATGAACCAAAGAGATGGAAAGGTGGACCCCCAGCTCTTACCAAAATCTACATTATTGAGGCAGGAAAAAGTATTGTTTGGATGAGGTATGCCTCAGTGTGTAACCTAGGAGAAAGTTTATTTTGCGTATAGAGAGACCTTGAGGTTAATTCAAAAGATCCCGGGATTTCTACCCCTGCGATCTTAGCGTAGGCACATATCATAAGACCTGGCCAGTCTACCCTATCTAATGCAGTGGTTGTAGGCCTGTCAGGAATAGCAAGTCCTGAGATCACTTCACTATTCCTTTTCGAGCGCTAAGATCACTGCGATCTTAGTGAAAGAATTGCATAGTGGTTTAACCTGAGTACAACAACACTTACAGGGAACACTCCTGGAGCTTAATTCAAAACATCCTGGGATCACGACCCCAGCGATCTTAGGAATAAATCAGCCTTATCCTATTAAGCGATCTTAAGAGTTGACTGGGTTCACATATCCTAGCCAGCACTAAGATCGCATCGATCTTAGTCTCAGCCCTCCTACACTATTCCAAGAAGAACTGACTAGGCACAAGGGTAAGAGTCCCAAAATAGAGGAATAGCTGTGGAGTCACTCTTCTTCACAAGAGTGCTTATACCATCGTTCCCCGTCCCCATTTGGGCTAACAAAAGAGCACAGGGTGCAGTTGACCCCCGTACAATATTCAAGAGTTGTTCCAATGAATGTATGATTTATGCTTGCCTATTAGAAGCATTGTGCCCTCCCCCCAGGAAAAAGAGAGAGAAGGGAAGAATTACCTTACAGTGCACTTAACGCATGAGTAGCCCTAAGAGCCCTCAAGGACACTCAGAAAAAGTCCTCCCTCCCCTCTTTATGTATGCAGCAGGCTATTCACTCTTTTGATCAGGAGTGTTCCCTGTAAGTGCTCTTGTACTCAGATGAAACCACTATGCATTTCTTTCACTAAGATCGCAGTGATCTTAGTGGTGGAAATGGAATAGTGAAGTGATCCCAGGACTAGCTATTCTGGACAGGCCTGCAACCACTGCATTACATAGGGTAGACCAGCCAGGTCTTATGATATGTGCCTACACTAAGATCGCTGGGGTTGGGATCCCAGGATGTTTTGAATTAAGCTCCAGATCGAAAGAGTGAACAGCCTGCTGCATACATATAGAGGGGAGGGAGGACGTTTGATGAGTGTCCTTGAGGGCTCTTAGGGCTACTCATGCGTTAAGTGCACTGTAAGGTAATTCTTCCCTTCTGTCTCTTTGTCCTGGGGAGGGCACAATGCTTCTAATAGGCAAGCATAAATCATACATTCATGGGAACAACTTTTGAATACTGTACGGGGTCAACTGCATCCTGTGCTCTTTTGTTAGCCCATATATGGGGACGGGGAACGATGGTATAAACAATCTTAGTGCTGGCTAGGAAAAGTGAATGCAGTCTAATCTTAAGATCACTTAATTGGATAAGGCAGAATAATTCCTAAGATCGCTGAGGTTGCGATCCCAGGATCTTTTGAATTAACCTCCTGGTTTGGTAAAAAGTAACTGTTGAATCCACCCGGCACTCTTGCAAAATTTAACAGTGGACCACCATAATTGGAAAGCATTTCATCAGTGTAGTTTTAACACTAATCCCCAGGTGGCAGTACAGTGGTAAATAGGGGTAAACCTCTGTGAAAATAACGACAGATCTCTGGAAAGTTTTGGACGAGGCATGTGCCGTTATTCTTTATAATGTGGCATTACTAGAGGGAGGTGCAAGTCATTTGAAGTTTGGCTTCACCATATATGCATGGGTTTTGGGGCAATGATGATTTCGAAGTCGTACATCAAAGATGGGGTTTATTATGTATCCAATTCAAGAAGAAAAGCATTAATAAATATAATAAGACACAGGATAACACGGCTGTAAATCACAATTGCAAATAAATTAAGGGTCACCTTCCAAAGGCTCTTGATATTAAATCGTTGGCAGTCATATCCATATACACATATAGCATGTAGCAACATGATGCTACATGTCTCTAGGACTTACCTCAATTGCAATTAGGACCATAGTTTAATCCATAAGGGTGGCGGGGTAGGGACCTACCTGTTGTTGATATGGCTACTTAACCTACATTAGGAGATCACTTAATTTCACATGATGTTTGCTAGGCATCTGTGAGAGCATAGTTGACGGATAAGAATTATCACTATCTGGTACTTATGCTCAAATTAACGACAGCTCGGTCCCCACAGGCTCTAGGCTTGAGCCTGTTTCTAACACATTATGAATGTTAAGATGGCTATGCGTGATAGTATCCCACAGTTGAATTATAACCCTATCGATATATATATATATATATATATATATATATATATATATATATATATATATATATATATATATAAATGGGTTACTAGATCGCTGGTTATAAAATCTAATGTATTGACTGCTTCAGCTTAGAGTACTCTTGAGGTACCAGATGAAGCAAAATATTTAGGCCATGAAGGAGGTAGGAAAGTGCCAGCTAACCCGACCTCTTATTTATACATCATAGCAAAAGTATTACCGGGACAAAGTAATAAGTTACCTACTTTATTGGCCTTAATTTTTCACTACTGAGATATTACTTTGGTATAAACTTTGAAATTGTTTTATAACCTCAAATTCGTCAATCAGTCTGTAATGGCCACCATCTTGGGTACCAATTCACATAAATCGGCACCCGCCCCGTTTTCATTTATTACGGAAACTGGTCAGTCATTCAATATCTGGGTTCCACTAACAAAGGCCTTCCATTTGATATGTCATATGTTAAGATCTGATGAGTAGTCCCAGAGAAATTCACTAAAATCAAATATCCGAAAGTATCTGCTGGGAGAATTTGTTGTTGCTAAATTACGCCTAATACGCCAGAGGGCATCACCTACATTAGTCCTCACAGCATAGGGGGGCCCAGTGTAGGCAGCACCAAGTTGCAAAGAGGTTTATGAAATAGCTACCCCCCCCCCCCTCCCACGTCTGTGATGGCTAGTGTGTCAAAGCTGCTACCCCAACTTTATAGTGCCGAAGGCACTAGTGCTCTACTAAATACAGGGTCGGATCCAGAATTTTGAAAAGGGGGGGCGCCCCTCATTTAACCCCTAATTTTGGCTAGAATCTAGGGTAAAAAGAGTTAGGTAAACTCTTAAGTACAGGGAAAAGAGGGGGGGGCTCCCCCTCTAAATCCGCCACTGAAATATCTAATCTTGGACCAGATATATATTTCACATAAAGAGAAGTTGTATAAAAAAAAATTCTCTCTTTCTAATAAAATGACAAATGACAAAGCCACAAGAGGAAATCCCTACATAACACTATTGTTATAGATCCATGAGTAATGGAAAAGCATTAAATGATTAAATGATTTCCCTCAAAGTAAGGGAATATAAAATAGTGTACCTAGGTAACTAACGAGTGAATTATGGAATCGACCTTGCACATACAACTGCAGTTCATGTTCATCAAGTCGTTGAGCAATTACAAAATATAACTCAACAATCTTACATTCTAGAGATGAGAACAGCAAGAAAATGTTGCTATCATTATTCCTTAACTTCTCATTCAATTTTATAATTATTGCAAAGATCCATTACCTTTTTGGTACCTTTTTTCTGGTGAGTTAGTCTTGAGACAAAGGGACCTCCACTCCTTGTGGTCGATAGGCACAGAGTGACTGGATTCAGACAACCAGTGCCGTATATTGGCTCCTGGAGGATTAGGCTGACGTACTTTACTTGTAAAGTTTCAAGCAATCTGACCCCATCCAACAATATCAACTATTTGAAAGTAGCGTTGGCTTCTGATATTATTGGCTCTGCCTAGGGCTGGAATATACTAAAATGGAATTCTGGGGGAATAATGCTTGACTAGTAAATTTTAGACTTAAACCCATTCTATTCAATTTTTTTTTTACTTTTCTTTCTGATAATGGTCCACAACAATAAATCTTATTTTTTTGGCCTTTAGTCCCAGGTTCCAGACTAACACCAAGCCCCCTACTGGTCATTGCCGCATTGATATTACCTGGCCAGCATCTAGGAATTGCTTTACAATACAGGACTATACTGACTCTGCAAACTTTGAGCCTACTCAATGGATTTGTGTGAGTATTTGGCAACAAAAGTATACTTAAGCAGCTAGTATTGTCTAGCAGTTTATTATTCTAACCTTGAGTTGCAAGATTTAGATTGAAGCATCTTAATCATTGCATATTTCTTGTAAGAAGTTAAAACCCAGTAGTACTTGAATATTAGCGCCCTACTTATTTCAGTCTTGCAGTCATTGTGGTAAGGTGTTTTAAGAAATTTGTCTGAAATCAGAATCAATTGTACTGCACCCTAACGGAAAAGAAACAGTGATTATTATTAAATTCACTTTCAATTTCGCTTTAGAATTTGTTTCAGAAAACAAGGGAGCATATTTATTGGACTTCCCTAGCAAATGAATGAAAAGAATATAAGAGTGCATTTATACATTATGCTGATTAATCAGTGAATATTGATATTGTGGTCACTGGCCATTCTCACTAAGCTAATGCAAACTGTACACAAGATTAGGCTCCCCAACCTAAGAGGTATTTGAATAGTTGTAGATTCCTTACAATAACTGTGGATCAGCACGGTAAAAGGTACGCCTGCGCACCCCCTTGTGGGCGTACCTTTTACCGTGTTGAATTTACTAATGACTACTATGATTTAACCTATGATGACTAGATTACACAGCTCCATTCAGGCTATTACAATAATGCTGCATCAATGCATCATAGTGCTGCACTGAAGCTTTGTGTAATCTTTGAATGTGCAGGCATTAGTACCAGAAAATCCTTTTTTTCATCAGCAAAGCGTATCGTTGTACTCCACTTTGGTATGGTTTCAATGCATGGAAAGCAACCTGGCGATTCAGTGTACATGCATTTATTTTTCTCTGTTCAAAATCTGAGACCTGACACCATTCCTTATGGTCGGTATTACACAACAGTTCAGTGCCATTAGATGAGGAACTTACTAATTGCTAGCTTGCCATAATTAACATAGGAACCTAACCTGTTGATGCAATTAACCCATTCTCAAATAGCTAGCCTAAAGGCTGTACTATGAAATATATGAATTTCTGTGCAATCTGAATGTCTATAATATGTGTATATTGTACCCGCAGTACAAGTATCATTATATAAATACCATTAGCTAATATGGACCCCACTCAGCCGAATTAGTCTCTACCTGGAAATGAGTTAGTCTAAGTGCCAAAATACCCTGGCACCTTTCCAGAAAACCATTCTTACAGTGGCCTCTCAATATCCTTTTGCTGTAAACCCCTCAGCCCCAGCATGTATGGATGCTTTAATATGTGGTCGCCTTTTCTTGGTATGCAGCATGGATACAGCACTGGAGGCCGTGTCTTAATGTACTACGACTACACACATCCACTACGATTTAAAACTGCCAAGAATAAGCCAGGCTATCATAGGCAAGGCCCTACGACTGCTCTGTATGATCAGCAGCTATGAAGTAATTACATAAGGTTTGGTAGAGCAGTCATACTGATGCAGACATAAGTGGGTAATAGTGCATGATACTGTAATGGCATTAACTCAAGTCTTCTCACAACGACCTGAAGGACAGCAGTGGTAGTGTGTTAAGAAATGGCCTCCAGGTGAGTAAATCGCACGAGTTATATCAATGTATCATGCAAGTGGTATGGGAGTCTTACAGTTTGTATGATTTGACATGATACACAGCCATACGCCTGCTTGCTGCTGATCATTATAAAGGTAATCCATCATGAAGACTCAAGGCGTATACATACATTCTTGTATTCAAAGAATCATTGATTAAATTCATATTGAATTCTTCTAATATTGTGTTATGTATGACCCCCCAGGCCACTGTATGCCACACTGAGCAGAAGTCTGTTAGCATGTTGCCTGGGGGATGTCAGTTCAACATTACCTGGCCTTGTTGACTCGTGGCAAAGATTGACCTTCTTTCTTATCTATAACCCATGTATTTGCATGAACTGCTCCTATAAATCGTTGTTTTTGTTTTAGGTATTTAGTATGTACATTGGTGAGAATGGCAAGGGTAATATCTAGTTCAGCAGAGCAGGCTAATGCTGGTCTGCTGAGCTATATCTATTGAATTTATATTTTAAACATTAAGATAAGATGTTGTGTTGAATGGTATTCCTCGGAGTGACATCTATTCCAATGTCCATTACTCTCTGTCCATAAAAGTTGCCATTATACAATTGTGCATGTCTAAACCTTTGGGTTCTCTCCATTCCTGTTAGTATCATTTTTTACTCCAGGATCAGCGCTGCTGTGTTACTCTACCTACACATAAATCTTTATATTTCCTGTTTTAAATTGGTCCACTGTATAGAACAGAAATTTTGGCAATCCTAATAAAGAAATAATTAGTATCAAATTATCTTTTGAAAGGTGTATTATACATTGTGAATATAACCAAAACTGGACAAACAATTTCTTTCAAAAACTACAATTATGTCTGTTGACATGTTCTAAACAAGATAGAAATGTAAAATCATATGGTACCAACACTACTTTCTTCACAAGGTCAGTGCGAATGTAAGGTGGGTGGGCACCATACTGCATAAGCCTATTGACGACAGCCAGGGAGGGGTAGAGGGGGGTTTCATAGTATTTTGGAAAGGTTTCTTCAAACCTACTAAAAATGTACACTTACATCACTAGAATTAGCTTTTGAAGTTATAATGATAGAAACTTGCTTAAAAAAGTGCCAGACAGCTTTCAATGAGCTAAATGCATTAGTTCACAAAATGGCCGCTAGGCGCCTGCCGCTCTCGTCCTTAACTATGCTAATATATGACCAAATACGTCCTGTATATTTATAAAGATTTCAGAGCTGTACCTTCGGACTTGGTAAGAAATCTTCTATGGAGCATATTTGGAAGCCAGGGCCCTAAAACTATAATATATGTACCTTTTTACTTCTGTATCTATTAATTTTACTTCTGGATATAGACCCCTTCTTAATCAGTAAATAAGGTGTCCTACAGGTAGGACGGTAGGCCTAAATACCTTCCAGATCTCGAGTTATTGTGTTGGGATACAGATCCAGTTAAGTTATCTTTTATTAACCAGTACTCTGTCATGTAACCATGTGCACAGCCCACAAGCTGAGCACCATTCACACCTGGTAAATATAGGCAGGGACAGCCTGCTTCTTCTTTTTACTCCTTAATAAAATATGTAAATGCAGGAAGTGGGAGCTATAGGAGCAGGGGGTGTTTGTACACTATGGCACTGAGGTCTCCTTCCACAACCTGTTTCCCCCCCATTCCAACCCCTCCATCTCTGTCTTTGTCTCTCTGTCTCTCTCTCTCTCTCCCTGTCTCTCTCTCTCTCTCTCTCTCTCTCTCTCTCTCTCTCTCTCTCTCTCTCTCTGCCTCTCTATCTCCTACTATACCGCCGTCCCCCTCTTCATCTTCTTATTCTGCTCTCCCCTATTTGTCAGTTCTTTTTTCTCTCCCCCCCCCCACTTTGCCTTTCGCCTTTCTTCACTTCCATCTCCCTGCACCATTTTCTCTGTCCATCCCCCCCCCCTCATTCATCCTCTCTGCTGTGACTGATATATTTTATATGGCACATCTTACATGCTCCGAAGACTGTGTACGCGGGTGAGGAAAAGGAAGGCCAGGCAAAGCTTGACACCCCTATACTGAAGCAATAACTCTGGCAAGAGTCTGGGAAGACAGCCAGAAGTATTCAATTATTCGAATCCCTTGTTATTTTCTCTCTACATGCAATGCAAACTAGGGTCATTCCACAATGGGTAGATTATGAATTATATAGGATATAAACGGATGTGACAAGAATGATTATACGAAATGTTCATGGAAACCACTTGCTATACTTTAATAACGGCCACCAACTGCACTGTCATGGATGGATATTATTCGATTTACAACCTATCAGGCGACTGACTGTAATAACTCCGAATGGTTTTATTTTTTTAACCAATAAACAGTGTTAAAACTTCAAACTTCAAACAATAGTGTGATAGGTAGCGATGCTATGTTCACTACCTAATCTAAATATAAAGTGCTAGATATAAGTGTTCAAGATGGAGGCCATAATTGGACAATTACATCGATCTTGCACGGCCTTGTGTGTATCTAACAGGAGGCCCCCACCAGCAACACGGTTTCAAAAATATCTAAAATACATGCATCATAATATCGTGGAATAAATTTCTAAAATATATATTTCGCTTTTACAAAATGACCGTTATAATGTACACACTCCAAAATATAATGTAATCTAAAATCAGAGCTTCAAGGATATAATATTTGTAGCATTTATGCTCTATTTACATCATTATCATGAATGAATGCAGCCATGGCGAGGACTGTCTGGCCTGTACTGCAAAATGGCATGCAATGCTCAAGTTACTCTGTGACACTGGGTCGATGCATTTTGATGACAAACAAAGCATTATTCCATGTATGATACACTATACTTTTAGAAAGTAAATTTGCTTTACAAATCCAGCCATACTGGAGGTATATGGGGAAGGCATATACCCAATATGTTTCTCCCCATCCTCCATCATACAAGTGGTTGGTATCTTAACACAGATGGCATAGACACTACTTACCTGAGGTGGTAGATGCTGAAGGAGGAAGAGGTAAGGGACCAGGTAGGCTATAACCCTGTGAGTGAGCTGACCGTGGAGGGGAACCTGTGATATATAGGTATGTACAGGAGCACCAGTAACCAGTGTAGAGTGGGGGTACCGCTGTATGTTATAATATACTACACCCAGGTACTAATCCCTTGTAGGCTGGTTCCTCTTGGTTCCTTCCTCCTGGGCCTGTATAGGTGCCAGTTCCTACTTACTGGAGGAGGTATCCAGGCCTCTCCTGTTGGCTCCTCCTGTTTGGGGACGTTACCCCTGGTACCCAGCCGTGGCAACACACCATCAATGTTGCATGGCCTGGAACGGTAGGTGATGGTGTGGAAAGCCTTCCTATACCAGTTTTGGTACCTTAACCCATCAAAGAGAGTGTGGCTTTAATTTAAAAGGAGAGTATGATGATTTTAGGTTGGTACTATTATCATTGGGTGCTCTGATGCAGCAATGCAGTACCAGCGAGTGAAGGGCAAACATTGGCGAGTTATTCACAAGGGCTGCGTCTATGCATCATGCAAGACAAGGGGAAACAATCAGCTCACTATGGTGTCCATGGGGGGCATTTCTTAACAGTGTTAATTATAACATTATTAAGAAATGCCCTGCTGTGGTCTTTACAGGCTCGAAGCACGATGGTAAATATAAGTATTGGATTGTGCTTTAAATATAACTTATAATTTTGGATCTAATTAAAGTACATAAGTATTTGCAATTACTCTTGACAGGGGACAGGAAGGGTTCTGTATGACCAAAAGGTTGATTGTGGAAAAAGAAGTAGGACCTATAAACACAATTAAATATGCCTAGGGTTGGGGAGCCTGCTGCCAGTCCATCGGCATAACACTAGAGTACATGTGCTTGTTCGGCTAGATACCTCACGTAGGCCATGTGTTATGGTCGGTAAATGATAAACAGTGATGAACAGTGACCATAATTATCATTCGGTTATCTTGAGGCATTGATAAACTTGTCATTTTGCAAGATCGGCAATACCCAGAACCACCAGTGTGTAAACTTGCCCATTGTTTTTTTTATTGTTGTTTTAATCAACCGGCATGAATGCACACCTTGATTACTAAATGAACAAATGAAGTATTAGGCCTTATAAAATTAACATGGTGGAAAACCCTATGACGTGGGATCCCCTGAATTAGTGATCTGTGTCTATGTTGTCTCCCTTTATTCTTCATAGAGCATGGGGGATTCTCGGAACACTAGAGAATAGGTTTCCAATAGCTTTGCCGACAGCTGTGTTAGATGCCAGACAGTAAGTGTTAAAAACAGTTTTGTATGAGATTGTTTTTCACTGCAAACATGGTTAATGTATCACTGCTATATACATATAACTGTAAAGCTGGCACATGTGTCCAGTTGGAATTTAATGTTTTCACTACATTCACCTGAGGACCATTTCTTAACACACTGATACTGTGACTGTATCCTCCAAGTCCTAATAAACTTCCCATCAGAATAGCATTGAGATTTCAAGTCGTAGGACTATATCTGATCGTAGTGTATGAAGAAATAACCTTCACTAAACATTACGATTCGCATCTTAGTACAAGGTAGAGTTTAATTATTACATTGTATTTTCCATCTGTTCCTAGATCGAATCAGCTCACCCTGATTGAACCTTATCTTTGAGAATTTTACCTTTTTACGTTCCCTTTAACAATACAATACTTGGCAATGGTCTTATTGCCTGTTGGAATTCATAAACGGATGGTAGAAATTGGTGTCAAACTCGTGTCAGAATGAACCTCTCTTGACTGCCTGTACATGGGCTTTTTATTTTACACCAAACCACAGCAGTAAGTTTATCCTAGTCTAGACAATAATTGTAGTATTTGGTAAAGCTGGTCAAACTAAGGTCAGATTTCTTTTGGCTGACCTTTCTAGTTATTAGAACAAACACCGTACATAAGTGGTTTTGGCAATACAGGCTACTGCTTAATGACAAACATTATATTATGTTCAAGGTTTTGGAGATTCTCCAAGAGGTCCCTGACCATATTTGAGTAACTGCCCACTGCAACACCTCAGCTCATCTTCTCTGAATGGAAAATATGGCGATGCCAGACTGTTGAAATTAAACTAATAAATATATTGAAAAGATATTTTCTACCAATTATACAATGAGGTAAAGTGACGAATAGCAAGTGAAGGACACTTAATTAACGTGCCCAAAGGTCACTTGGAGTGCCCGAAATGTACACTGTAAAAGGAATGTCGTCAAAATAACGAAGGATTCCTCGTCCAAAAGTTGCCAGAGATCCATCATTATTTTCACAGATATGTCATTATTTTCACAGAGATTTCTTGGACCACCGCACTGCCACATTGAATTTAAACTAACTGGATTCTGGCTTTGTGTGATTTTACAAACTTAGTAAAGCCAAACGGCTGGTAAATACCATATCAAAGACCATAGCAAATGAAACAAGATAGGACAGATAACCTGCTAAAGATGAAGACAAAACAAGCATTGTAATTGATGCAATGGATTTGGCTAATTATACTCAAACACCACACCATTTATGAACTTTATTATGTTTGTGAAATGTGCAAAGTGCTGATTTAGGGAGACAGCATTAGATCATTGATAAAGCAATCTGAAAGGTGAGCTGTACTTTTTCCTTTTCTCTTTCAGCGCCGCTGATGCATTAATGCATCATGCCCATTGGACACCAGGGTGCATGAATGTAGCCCTGGTGAGTTACTAAATTGAAAACTTATAATTCACCACCACGGTGAAGGGATTTGAAGGGATACACAACACCATCAATACAACAGATTTCAATTATCATTTTTTCATCCAGTAGAATATATTGTGAGTCTATGATGGCAGAATGAAAAGCTAGTCATGTCCAAAACAATCTTTTCATATTGAGACAACATTTTGTTTCCCCACAATCTTATCGCAAATGCATTATGCCTTAAAGTAATCCATGTTGATGTTATCTGTAATGTGAGCCTATTAGTTCTCCCCTTCCAAATAATTGAAACGACCACCACGAGAAAAAATATGCATTCAGAAGGCATTGAAATTGACCCTTAAAGGTTCGCATCATATATCTGTGATAGGACACTAGCAATGTAGGAAATAGTGAGCATCCTGGTAACTTACTAGAAACTAACCATACCTAGATGTAATTGGTGAATTATTGCCCTTCTGAATGTATAGTTATTAACTGAACAGGCTGCGCCATTTCACGATATATGACATAAATGGGCATATTGCCTTATGACATTATGCTATTATTAATAAAGTGCTTGAATGTATTAAATAATTTATATTGGTAGGCTTTTTGAAAGACTTCTGTACCTCTCATTACACAAGCCATTCCGGATACTATATATCCTTGTGTATATCACTCCATGACTACCAACTCCACTGTTGACTTATTGTATAGCTTGTCTTGAATTTATTTGGACACTTCACTCAGAGGATTTGGTGTTTATTATTTGGCACTGCCTTTGGCATCTTATACTCCTACAAATTAATATAAACTGTATGTATATCAATCCGTATGGTCAGCAGTCTATATATCGTGGTATCTGGAGGATTATTCTCAATAAGACTAATTCAGTTATGTGCTTCCTACATGAATGATGATCCCTGTATTATTACAAAATAGTGAATCATGATGACTATTAAACAAGTGTTCGGGAATATTTATAACGTTTTGTTTCAGGAAGTTTTATTTACACTGCTGTAGTATGACTTTCCTTCATGGGAGGGCATAGGTAAGACATTTTGACTAAATCAAAAAGACTTTTATTAGGTTTGTAAGATACATATTTCATGTTGCCTCAGTTGTCTTATGTCCTTTTAAAAGGACATTATGTCCTTTTAAAAGGATATAAGAATATAATACTTTACATGTGACGAGGGGTCGGATATGGTGCCCTATTCTTAGTAAAGTTTATATAGGTAAAACCCTATGTATAAGGTGCACCCTGAGTTCAGGGGGATCCTATAAGCCACACCAGAGGTCTGAAATTGTCTAGGGTTTTACGGTAGTTTAAACCTATGGGGTGTCTACATTTTATTGTTTCAAACAAATAAATGGTATATACGTTCAAATACTAATTAGGTCAGGTACATAAGAAAGTGCCATGAAAGTAGTTCTACGATAATACTTATGTAGATATTGACTTCTGTGTCATTATGTTTTGGAGCATCGACAATTCATTTAGACAAAACAATTAATGAATAAATCATCAACCCTAAGCTATATTAATAGATCTGTACTCTTAGGACATTAAATCTGCACCACAGCTCAATGGAGTTAGGACGGCAGATTCTAGTACACTGGTTTCTGTGGTATGCATTACCATTGATAACTGCTGCAGGAGGCGATTTTCTAACTCAATCTCTTCTTCTACCAAGGTGTTTTAGGCTGAATTCTCTAGAACCCGTTACAATCTTTCATCATCATCATCATCATCATCATCATCATCGTCGTCGTCATCGTCGTCGGCAGCGGCGGCGGCGTCGTCGTCATCGTCATCGTCGTCGTCGTTGTTGTTGTTGTTGTTGTTGTTGTTGTTGTTATTATTATTATTATTAAAGCCATCGTTCTCCCTTGAAGATTTCAATAATCTTCTTTCATTTCACACAGGTACTAGTAGCCTTGCATTGAGCTACCTGCCAGCTGGTGGCCTCAGATGAAAACTTGCAAAGAGGTTTGGTAGCAATCAACCATAACACCATGCGTTTGGTTTCCAGAACTAGTGGTTACCAGAGTTTTTCTTTATGCAAAAGGCTACGTGAACCAGTGTAGAGACCGGTTACCTCCTCTCGGTGTTATGTAAACAGGTTACGGTAGTCACAGGAGATGGCCCCTCCTTATCCATGTAGGCAGTAAGACGAAAAGGAGACAAATCCAAGATGGCGGCCCCCATTCAGGCATGAGGATGACGTCATTAAACCTATCAAAATTTCATTCTGGAGACTGTGCATTATGTATTTATCTCAGTGGTGGCAATAGCTCTAAGTTCAAGAACAATACCTTTCTTACGTATGACTACAAATGTTTGATGTAAATTTAATTGAACTTTGGTGCATTGGCAGAGGCACAAGGTGAATGCATATGAGAAAGCATGCATAGTAATGAGATAGTGGCATAGGCATTACCTCTTCAATAAAAATGTACATGCATCTAACTTTAGATGTCCCCCATGCTTCTTTACCCATGGATTGGAGATTGCTCTGATCGTATCATAGAGACGGTATCATCTAAGACTCCCCATACACACATGCGACAAAGGGTAGTAGTCCATGTACTATCATACCACCAAAATTGTAACAATAGATGGTTTTAATAAGCTTTGCTTAAGACTCCACTATATATATATATATATATATATATATATATATATATATATATATATATATATATATATATATATCAGCATATAGCCTACAGCCATCTGAGTGTTTGGAATACATTTCTCAAGACGGTACGACTAGACCCCTTCATATCATAATGGGATCCCTTACTCTATGTCCTGCATCTAGTGGTCACTACGCTGTTATTACTGCACTACCAAGCCCGTTGTAATCAAGTTTTGTTATATCTGCATAAAGTACTGACCGTACAGAGCAGTTGTAGTGCACTGCCTACGATAACCTACTCCAAATTTGAAAGTTCCAAATCATAGTGGATGTGTGCAATTGCACCATCTTGAGAAGTGTCCCCCTGGCGTTTGTCTCAGTGATTGACTTGTAACTATTGTAGCGCACCTTAGTGGATAGAGAGAGAACTTAATGCATAGGTGTAGTGCTGTCACCTAGCGTTTCAAGCGTTCAATATTTAGGGCATCATAAACCTATTAAGGTCCCACTGTACATATTAAAGCATGAAATGTATCAATGTTGCAAGGTATGTAATTGGGCTTGCAGTAAATTTTCATGAAAAGGTTATTTGTTTTGCATAGCTCATGTGGTATATTTCTGAAAAAAAGGTTCAACTTTCACTTAAGAGATTTCTTTGAAATATTCATGAGCCCCAGATATTAAATGCCTGCCACCCCCTAGAAGAAAATAATTCCATGAGAACACACAAGATGGCACCAGTGTAGAGTCCATAGCCAGCACCCACACCCACCGTTGCATAATTCAGACACTGTCACATGCCACCACTCTATTGATGTCTGACCATTTGTTACCTTCTACAAAGTTTGTCTACTCTCTGTCAACATACTTTGTAATCAGTTGTTCAAGGGAAGGTCTATAATTATAATTTAATGAGATGTAAAAGAGATCAAACAACTGCAATTGTACATCTCTCTCTGTGAGCCTACACTTCTGGCTATGCATGGGAGCTATATGTGATGAGCTTTTTCAAGCGATATATCAGGGGGGGGGGGCATTTCTCAACCATAGCTATAGATCTATATCGTTTTGAAATGCCCTGCTGGTGGTACCACCTCATGCAAGCATTTCTTAAGGTGGTATGACTAGATTCCTTCAAATCGTAGTGGGATCCCTCATTCTAATGCAATTATCTGGTGGTCATGAAGGATTACTCTGCTACGATTGCCCTACTAACCCCTATGTAAATACTACACTAAATGCTGATCGTACAAAGCAGTCGAACTGAAGTACCTACGATCGCCCACTCTAAATTTCAGGGTTTCAAATCGTAGTGGATGTATTTAGTCATACCATTTTGAGAAATGCTCTCCTGAATAGGTACCCTTTCTAACTGTTTAAGGTGTGACAGGTTGATTTACCTTACACTTATTTATTTTCTCTGCCTTGTGACAGCAGCCAGATGAAAAAGTTCCATGATCCAGATAATTCAACAATTGATTAGATGATAAAATAGTAAATGTAAGGGTAGCATTGTAAATGAATAAGAGACAGACAGACAGGGAGAGAGATAGATGCAGACAGAAACAGACAGACAGAGATAGAGAGGCAGCAGGGAAGATTAGGAAGTTAGGGTATAGAGAATATATCTGAGGCAGTGCAGTGTGCTTGGTGTAGGGCGGAGTATGGGAGGGTGTGAAAGATGTTGAAATGGGGAAGACAAGAATACCATATAAAGAAACATTGAAAGATATTACCGTTGTCCCCACACAATGACATAGGCTATCGATTTAGTTATTTATAGCACCTACAGCTCGAGAATCTCAGATCGAAATGATGACAAGCTTTAGGGCATTCAGAGAGATACCTCCTCTTTTGTTTCTTTGAATGGAATATGTGCCATAGAACAGGGTCCTGTTCACTTACATTTGGGGTCAGGTGGGATAGATTCTAGACCAATAGGCTTATCTGATTATTGCCTCCATTTATTGAGGAATTCATGTATGGGGGAGGGGGGTGGTAACTGGTACAGTTATCGGACCGAAATGCTAATGTGCATAATTACACGTGTTACCCTGACGAAGGAATATTATATATCTACTACAATGTGCGCTTTAGCTATTTCTATATGATATCTGGATTGAAGTGTTGTAAATGTCTATCGGCAGTATAGACTGGTGCTTCCCCCTGTATTTCTAGTCAGCAAAGGGCCCTGGTCAACGCCCTCCTGGGGGTTTCTTTTTGCATATATCGTGACATGTAACGCTCGTGGATTTCCTTTAAAATGAAAGTCAAAGGTCGAAAAAAAAATACTATACCAGAAATAGGTAAGAGGTGAAATAGTATCCATATCTGTTGAAAACAAAATCAATTTACCTTAGATTATAATAGTATATTCAAAATTCCTACCTTGCTACCTGTTTTAAGTTTAAAATGTTATGGTGTGTTTAAAAGTATCTAATGTCTAAACAGTGCAGACCCTGCACTGCTCAACTGGGGAAGATCGTAACTAATGGCCAATTAACAAAATAAATCAAAAGAGTATGGGTCATTTTAAAGGTATGGTCACCACCTAATCTTCAACATTAATCCTCTTCCATTAGCATCCTCTATTCCCTGCTCTCTTCCTTCCTGACCTGCATCCCTAGCCCATAACTTTCGCCAACAGGACTCTCATCCTGACTTCCTGATTCTGTCTGTTGTCTTTTGCACTCCAAAAGTAGGAAATTGGGTATAAATCTGATAATTCACTCAAGTGGGTCAATCCATTATAAACAGACAGATTTTCGGAACTTTCCTCGGATGACCCTCTCAGAAGTGAATGATTTTTCTTTAGCATACAGGTCAATATACTAGATGAACATATGTGAAATTATAGCATCCAGCTCCCATTAATTTCTGAGATTTGTACCCCTATACTCGAGAGGGGTCCCGGTCCCCACAATTCCTGTGCATTTAGACACCATCCTCATTAGAAAAATCACGAACTTAGGGTCATATTTCAGGAAGTTTGCATACATGTCTGTGATTCTTCAAAATTAGGGGTAGTTTTTCCTTGAAAAATTAGTAGAATCTGGAGAAAAGAGTATTATTTATTCCAGCCTGTGTGGTCGATAAGAGGAACATGTTAAGAGCCTATGATGAAGAAAATATACAGTATCTGCATTCTAATCATGGTAATAGCCATATATTAATTCCTTGGATATGTACAATTCACCATCAAAAGGGTGGTGTTCACAAAAATCTGTGGAAAAGGGTCATGTTTGGAAAGTTTTAACGAGGATGGTGTTATGTTTGCATTGAGAGTGCGGGGACCGGGAGAGAGGTTGACCATCATTTTTAAAAATCTCAATTTAGGGTCAACTTTCAAATCCAATATTGTCCAAGCAGAATGAGCAAGAGGTCTCACATTGCTTGTATTATCACACACAATCATCCACTTTCAGGAAATGCCAAAATAGTACAGTATGTAAAGAAGCTACAGCCCCCTATAGCCCTGCATATGGTACTTTGAAGAATTCCTTCACTGTTGGAAAGCCCAGCCTCAGGAGGTTACTGTCAAACATGTGTCTGGCTCTAGCTATACATTTGTCAGACCAGTGACATTTTTGCCAGATATTGCCCATGTCCGGCAGGTTTTCAAGAAGACTGTAAGGTGTGCCTTATATGCAAGGTATTATGGTGTATTCACATTATAAAGGTAAATTTGATTTGTCTATTGAACATATCACTGAAGTGGAAAGAATCTAGATTTTATGCAGTGAAGTGGCAATGTATGCCTATGCTCTGTGTTGGATAAGAAAATAGAGTGAACAGAGAATCACATGATAGTATATACCTATGAGAAAATGGTAGCAATACTGAGTATTAAGGTAAAATATACTTCTTAATGAGTGATAATAGGGGTTTCTACACAAGGGAGGTTAGACAGAGAATTCTCACTCCATGTGACACATGTTCACTCATGGTTACGCATCCTCACGCAAGGACACTCAAACAGACACTAAGTGTGTTGTGTGATACTACATGCAGCTGTCTGATTGGTCCTTGAGTATGGTATGATTCTATCCTCCTCTCTGATTGGTCTATGTTCAAATGTCAAAGTTCTTTGTTCATGATAGTAGCAGTTACACCAAGCAGCCTGAGGAGAGATGACATATTGAGGTAGGTAGTCCTCTAAATTGTTTTATCAAGTTTTGCAGCTGAGTTATTTCTTGAGTACCATACAGTATTGCCCACCCTGCCTCTGTAACCATTACATGTATGTTTGATTTAATCTGACTCTTTTCTTTTGAAACAGGTCCAAAAAGGAAGGGAAGTCTTGTAATTACAATACAGCTGCCACACACTAGCGAGGAAGATACCAGTGAATGACATTGTGGAAGAAGGACGAATGGAAGGAGGACCTAATTGATGTTTTAATTGTTAATAACAAATTTAAGGCATATATTGGAACCCTCACCCCACCCCCAACCCACTCACCCCCAACCCACTCACCCCCACCCCCAATTCTGAACCATCCTCACGCAAATCAACCAAATGGTGTTAGTTTGAGTAACTTTGAGTTTAACACCTAGTGTTAGCTTGAGTCACTTTGGGTTTAACACCTGGTGTTAGCTTGGGTTAGTTTTGAGTCTATAGTCAACACTAGGCCTACCATGGTGTCAACTATAGTTGATGCTAGGCCTACCATGGTGTCGACTATAGTCGATGCTAGCTCTCAATGGGTTAATGTAGCATTCATCATGTAATGCTGCTTCAATACTGATATCTCTCGTATGTCTAATATTCCTAACTAATCTTAGACAATCATTCTGTAGTACCTGAATTTATTTCGTAGCCCGGGAAATGGCTGAGTCAATTATACTCCACTCAATTATAGCTCGCAGGTAATGAAACTCTTGTACACACTCTATATGATTACCATTTAAGTTCACCCACAGTTTGCTATTTAAATCTAGGATTTTCCAGGATGAGTAGTGTCATACTAGTATTTGTGCATGATCAAGTTGTCATATGAGAAATATCATAAGACTAGTGGTATATAGTGTAAATACATTAAGCTCTCATAAAATAGTGTTATTTCCAGTTGTCACTGGTTTATTCAGCTTTAGGCAACATGTAAGAAATATCAATCATACAGTAGTTAGTATGTAGGTAATTTGTACATACAGTAAATATACAGTAATTTATAAAGTATAATGTTCTGTTCCACTCCACCTGTGAGGTAATAATAATACAATGTCCAGCATAGTTCTAGGTGGGTTCCCACACCTAGCTCCTGACCTGCTGCTTAGAGGAATAATGTAATAATGAATAACTTTACCCTCTGGTGGATGTCTTGAGGAAGATACCCTCTGGCCACTAATGATGGAAACCAATGCCTGTCTAGCATAGTTTCACCATAGTGCAGTGGTATAGCAGGTAGCAGGAGATGACTGGAGATGTTACCTCTAGAGCGGTTCTTGGTGTTCTGATTGTCTAGGAGGTGCAGCCAGGCTATTTGTAGCAAATCTTGGAAAAGCACCTCCAGACTGACTGGGGCCAGTAGCATCTGCCTAACTCTGCAATTGTTTGAGGGGAGTCTTTCATGTGTCACTGGGTGCACAAAGGACCCCCATGGACGCCGCTGTGTCCCCCATTGTCTTGGTCGGTTCTGTAACTTCAAACCCCCATATCTCAGAAGTTTACGCAGTTACAACCGCCATTTTGCGCATGCGCGGAGTTGAATATGCCAAGTTTAAACTGCTTGCTTGATAGGCGCGTAACTTGCGCTGGTTTGTCTGTAGTGCACTCGGAGGTCGATTCAGTCTCCCTGGCGTAACTTCCTTAATAATAAAAGTTACGCCTTGATCTTGGGCTCATTTTGACCGTCTAATTATGGGCTTTCCATAACTGCCTTGATATTTGACCTAGCTTGCTCAGGAGCGAGGCTAGAGCGACCGGACGGTTATGGCGTCGTGCTTATGTAACCCATTGTTCAGTTATTAGAGTGCTCAGACACTCATGACGGCGTCAGCGGTGCTCAGGCACCCGTGACGGCCGGTTGCATTCACTTACAACTTATTAGTTTGTGCACTGAACCATGAGGTCGCACACTGAGACCCTCATTTTTATTATATTGTGCAGTGAACCATTAGGTCGGAGCCTTTGATGTCACAAACTCTGTCTAACTGACTCTGGCTGGTGTGCAGTGGGGCATGAACGCTCTTATACAAAGTTTGAGCGCTCTTATAGCTCTTAGCACCAACCTCTGTATTAATTTCATAGATATTCTTTGATTAATACAAAATATGTTAGAATTTATGGAATAATAAAATGGTATATCATAGAATACTCCCTCTCCCCCGAGAGAATGCGAAACTCCGTCATTTCGCCGAGGGAATGTACAATCTATATATATTTTTACCCTATTTTGGAGTTACATACTGTTTGTAAGAGGATTTGAAGTAATGGGGAGTGCTTCAAATGCAATTTTTGTGGTAGAGCTTTGTCAGTATAAACAATTTTCTCCTGGGTATAAGTACATTTCCGAGTTTCTATATCTTACCATACCTGAGTGTATTTGCTTATGTAACATCAATTTTGGGTACAATTTTCCATTTTTATGTACAACATACAATTTGGCAAATAGTGTGCAATTTTGGCATTCAATGTTCAATTCAGCGTGCAAATTGAACATAAATGACAATTTAGTGTGCAAATTTACAATTTCGCGTGTAATTGCGTTCAATTGACAATTTTAGTATGCAAATATATAATTTTCGCGTACATTTGGCAATTTTAGTATGCAAATATATAATATTCGCGTACCTTTGGCAATTTTAGTATGCAAATATATAATTTCGCGTACATTTGGCAATTTTAGTATGCAAATATACAATTTCGCGTTCAATTCACAATTTTAGTATGCCAATATATAATTTTGCGTTCAATTGATAATTTCTGTATGGACATGTATAATTTTGTGTACAGCTTGGTTACACATAAAAATGTTGATTTTTGTAAAAAAAACCTGATTTTAGTGTATGAATTGGGTACAGACATACAGTATAATGTGCAACATACAATTTAAGTGTGCAGATTGGGTACAAACTTACAATCTAGTGTGCAACATACAATTTTAGTATGCAAATTGGGTACAAGCGTACAATCTGATGTGCAACATACAATTTTAGTGTGCAAATTGGGTACAAACGTACAATCTGGTGTGCAAACATACAATTTTAGTGTGCAAATTGGGTACAAACGTACAATCTGGTGTGCAAACCTTACAATTTTAGTGTGCAAATTGGGTACAAGCGTACAATCTGGTGTGCAACATACAATTTTAGTGTGCAAATTGGGTAGAGCGTACAATCTGGTGTGCAACATACAATTTTAGTGTGCAAATTGGGTACAAACTACAATCTGGTGTGCAAACCTTACAATTTTAGTGTGCAAATTGGGTACAAGCGTACAATCTGGTGTGCAACATACAATTTTAGTGTGCAAATTGGGTACAAACGTACAATCTAGTTTACACTATACAATTTTTGGGATTTGAGACAAATTTTTCCGAGGACCGGAAAAACAAAGTACTTCATGTACAATAGGCTTGTTTGTCTCTGAGTTACTCTTTGATTTTGCTATATGGGTGTATTAATTGGCAATTTCGGCAGTGGGCCGCTGCTTAATTGACTTTTCCCTAGCCTCTTTGAGTCTGTGTCCCTGAAAGAGATTTTTTGGTGAGTATCTTAAGTAAACATTTTTCATGTCAACAATTTTCCTCAACAATTTTTTTTTTTTCATTCATTTTTTCCAACAATTTTCTTGGATACCTAAAGTGTGTTACTTTAAGTAAACCTTGGTATAGTATACAAGTGCTAGTGGGTACAAAAACTGTCTTAGTTATCTACCTGCATTCATGTATATTAATGTTAGATTTGTACAATTTACAATTTGTAATTTGCAATTTCGCAATTTTTGCGCGTATATGTGCGCATTAATCATCGATTTTGTGAGAATACCATAGATTTTCATATTATACATCAACAAGTGGCTGTGTATATTTTCTAAATTTTTTTAATACTTTGATAATTCCATTGACAGTGGAGGTGTGTCAGGAGTGAGATGTGAGTCTCCTCCCTGATGTGCTCATGCAGTGGTGGCAGTAGCACCATAGTGCGCTATAAGACTTTGGGTTACCTTATCTGCTCCATTACGATGTACAATCATCATCAGCGCCTTATAGAGGGAGTAGCTCTGGTAGAATACTAATGCACCTAATCAATGATCATAAGTCCATATTACAGGTTACCTTTTATTGAACATTCCATTTCCAGGTGAAGATACAATCCTTAGTCACATTAACTCCTGTTGTGGTCTACTAGGGTTCATCCAAACCCTTAACATGTGTATATATTTCAATCGCATATCGACTTCATGTCTATGTGTGTGTGTGTGTGAGACCTCTGCTAGTAATCACTGAGGTTTAAGTTACAGCTTTATCTAACACTCGTAATCCTACAAAGTGCTACCGATGATACAGCTGGTGCACTCTCCATGAGTATATCGCCCAGTTGCCGACCCTCTAGCTTCGTGTGTTATCTTACTCCAATAATAATATATATCCTTCTTTATCGTCCTTTATGTGTATTCCTCTGTCCCTTTACTAGTTCATTATTCTCCAGGTAGGGACCCCTTATGCCCCTGATAGCTTATAATCATACTTTGGCCCAGTTTACTACCTTGGGCCGCTTATGCTGGTATTTTCATGTAGATTATTATTATGTTAATTGTAAGGGGCCTTCTTATTTTCTGGCTGTACTATCTTTTGGACAAGCTCCCTGGTCGGTCAGCGTAGGTGGGAGGGTGTATGGTATATCCTGTTTACATGATTCTTCTAACCTTTACCCCTCTCTTTTTATCTTGCAGGTGTGGTTCTTCCCAGTCGTCTTCCACTTCTATATTAACCCTTTATGGACCATGTTAACTCTTTATGGATTGCAGTCTATATTTATGTACATTATTACATTTGACACTCGTTATTTACAATAAACGTTTCTAACTACTCTTCCTCTTATACCCCCTTGCACAATAGTACCTTTTTTTGCCAGGCTCACGGTCAATCTATTCTGTATACACTAATTAGATATAATTTATGTATTACTTAAATCATTCTGAAATGGGGTATGCATAGATCTGTTGAACATCTTTGTTTTTACACGTAACTGCTAATGTTACCATATAATCTGTTTATATAAAGACTTGATGACAATGAATTGAGCTCTTGCAGGTTCCTTAATACCACAATTATCAATATTTGATATTGATATTTAATTACCAATATCATAATACTTCAGATTGTCGCACCAGTAATTATGGCTTTATTGTCTCCATTCCCCTGATTAACTCATGCATATTTTTTATGTTTGGTAAGCTGCATACTTTCATAAAGATGGTTATGGCTATAATGAACATCATCAATGTTTATCTTTTTATCCCATGCAGTAATACAATATCATAAGAACGGTTACACCCTGAACTGTGAAGTTTAATAGTTCAAATAATCATTGTTCTAATCATTGGTCACAAATTAGTTATTAGACATATCGCACAGGTCATAGTGGCATGCTGTAAACCTATATTTCTGTTAGATTTTGGCAAGAGTTGACCGAGCTCTATAATTATACTCTTTTTCATAATGGGATCAGCTATATAGCGCCCCGAATTACTGGACCTACATATAAATCCCATGCCCCTCGGCGCCTGTTACCTATATCCCCTGTCTCTGGCTTTGGCTCATCTGAGTTACTCATTTGTATTGACTAGAAGCATGAAACTCTATTCTCCTTCCAGAAGTCTCACTTGTTATTTCACTTAAGCTGTCAATTATGTATGCACTCCTAGGCTAGCAATGTGTTTCGCCACAAAAGGAGAAATGATTGCCTTGATTATTTTGAGACCCTGTGGAGAGGGAAGTGAAAAGCCAGGCCTTTACAAAAACAAACAAAAGCGTATAGGCTTCTATGGGATGTCCCATCCATTCCTCAATACATCTTCTGTATATCCCTGAGGGATAGGGCACTGACTCCTTGATTGTAGGTCCCAACCTGACAACACCCCCAAACCCTTTTTTTGGACCTCTTCCAAGTAAATTATGGATCTTTCAGGAATTTCACAACACTGTAATGATTGCATGGGATATTCAAGTCACTTACTTGTGATACAAGTTATAATAGGCATTAACAGCCCTCTTATCTTAAGACGTAATTCAGTCAACAGCCACTTTTTTTCTCCTCACTAATGTGTCAACAGCCTTTGCTCCATTGGATCGGTACTTCTTCCTTGTTCGATCGATGTCATTCCAAAATCCCTATCACCTCCATGCACCGACCCCCCACGCTGCCACCCCTATTCCCCATACCCTCCCTCCACCCTCAGCGTCCAATGCCCCAGGACGTCTTCCTCATCCTCCAACACTATGGGATCAGTCTGTCACAGGCAGGCTACATCAGTTCACAGCTCCCTCTATACCAAATACAGTTGGAGCTAGTCTCCACACCACTTACAACCATGTTCAAAAAGGTCCCTAGACGGCCAACCTGGAATACACCTGTACCTATACTGGTCCCCCGTACACCTGCCACTACTACCCCCACCACCCACACCACCACCACCTCAACCACCCCCTCCTTTCTTGCCCCTCCTCCTCCCCCTCTCAGAAGCCGGTCTCACTCAGACCCTCCCCCATTCCTCAACATGGACGTACCTCCTGACCGGCCACCTCCTGATACCCCGGCTCCACTGGCCATAGCTGAAGATACCGACCAAGCCGCTGATAATGTAGATACCGAGGCACCATCCTCAGAATCTACTAATTCAGAAAGGAGACATTCTGGAGAGGACCATGGGTCTGATACTCAGGAGAAACCTGCTGCTGCTGGAGAGCACCACGCTCATCATCACCATGGGCATCATGCTCCGCCCTCCTATATGGACGTGTATTATGATCATATAAGTGACAATCTTAAGGTGGCTGGAGGAGGACGCAGGAGACCTGGTAATGGAACAAAACCTGGGCATCATCATGAGAATAATGGGAGCCCTAGAGGAGGTACGTTTATTTTCTTAGTGAAGTCTTTCATTTCATTTCAGGCAGCAGGGCTAGCTACTGTTACAGTGAAGAGAAAAGGTAGGGTCACCCTCCCTCACCGAGTGCGAGGGGATTCATCACATAAATCTCTCGCCCGTCCTCCCAAGGACTTCCTCCACTCCCATGAACAGGACTTCTTGAGTCCTACAATTGAGTGGTCTTTTTTTTTTATAATTTCCATTTACGCCCTGTTTACTGGCCGCAAGGATAATAGATCACATGTCTACACGTTTCCACGAATGGTTCTATTTGAATCAAAGTAACATTGTCCACTGCATACATGTGTAATCTACATGTGACATTGCTGTCAATGCTGAGGGATAACATTACCATAGTTTACTTCCAGGACTACTTTACATATATCAGAAATAGCTTGGCCATTTCTTCAGGAAACGTTGCGTTGAAAAGGTCTGCATTGCTGCAGGCAAACAATACTTGATGGCTGCACTTCAACTAAAATGCGTCTAGACAGTCCAGAATGAATAGCCTTACTTAGTCGTCAGGGAACTGATTTTAGGATAAAATGTATAGATTCTTAAGGTGTTAGAATAGGTTATTTTATCCACACCGGAAGACAAATCATCTTATAAGAAAGTAGCGTAGATATCTCCATAAAATGGGACTTCATAGAACTGTGGAGCAGGATGGAAACTAATGCCAAGCAATTGTATCATAATAGATGTATGTCTAAGAGAGGATGGCAGGGACAATGCTAGCCACTCGCCAAAACGCCAATGGCGAATCCAAGCTCAATTTGGCTAATGCCAGATCCTAGGAATTCGCCAAATTGGCGAATTAGGACTTTGAAACATATGTGAACAAGTAGTTTGGGGGAGGTTGTCCTACCTTTTTTTTCTCAACTTCTGAAGCCTGTTTCTATACTTTCCAAACGTGAATGGCACCACCCATGCTCCCTAACATAATGCTATTAGTACTTACAGAGCACAACTGCTTTTGTTTCTTCTGCTCTATTCATTTGGACATAGGCAGTTGGCTAATGCAAGCTGTGGTAGAACACGAATTGAGCCATTTTAGACATAAGGCAACTTATGAAACACTAGCAGAAATTGTACATTAAACCCCACTTTTGTAACACCCTACTGGGGACATTGAAAATGGGAGAAGTCTGCACTATGTATACTTTATATGCGAGACGCTACAGTATTTTATTTTACATGCAAAACATATTTGGCTTATCATTTTTGAATTTGGCTAATCAAATTTGAACAACATCGCCAGGTTGGCTAATAGATTACAAGCCTTAGCATTCCCCCAGGATGGGGGTGATACATTAATATCAATGGTAGATTTATTTAATCAAAAATACATTACATTGAGAAGGCTCATGCGGGACAACAGTATGACCTCCTTAAAAAATAAATCCTCCACATTGCCCTCCTATAAAAACAATGAATGGCACATTGACACTAACATATAGGAAGTATTAAGATTCAAGAAGTTCACTACATGAACAGGCTGATGAATAGCATCTTAGACCTGTAGGTCCCCGACATAGCACCCTCCCCTTTCCTTTATAAAATGGAGTAGAGTCTGGTCGTCCAGCCATACCTTATATAAATGGTCTGGCTGACCTGGGACTCACTCAAGGAATTCAGACGGGGTCATGATTAAGGAGGGCAAAAGGTACATTCTCTCCCAACCTTCTTTAATGAAAAAAGAAATATTAAATATAAACTTTTAAACCATCTCGAAGGAAAGACTAAAACTCGAAGTAAAATGTCGACAATATTCAATTTTAGACAATGCAGATTGTTAAACATAAAAAAAGCATAAATTATGGGATATTGATGTTGAATAAATGTTCAGCAGATTGATTTTGTACATCTGACTGCTGAATAATTCTCAACGCCTTTAATTTCTTTTGTATTGAATATTGTAGTCATGAATATTATATCGATCATGTGTTCGACATTAAAGAGTTGTGTCCCGGAGATGTGCGTTCTAGGAACAGTATAAACCCGTTTGATGGGTCAAAAGAAAGAAATGGTAGTCCTAGAACAGAGCCCTGCAGGACACAATGCCTATATCACTTTGTTGAAGTTTGTTCATAGGTCCCTGTGCTGTCTATGGAGATTGCTTTTGACCGAAAAGACAAATATAAAAATCTAACAGTCCAAAGCATTCACAAAGGTGACCACATCAAAGGCTTTCTTAGAATGGATGTATATACATAGAGGTGGGCGGATGAAGCAATTGACTTCCTACTAGAAGGACTGATCGGGCAGTGTATAGCTTGAATACATGTGCTAGCTCCATACCCCTACATGGCATTTTACATAATGTGTTTTTCCTTCGACTAATGATTACTACATGTTTGCCTAAGCAGTCTCTCAGTGTTAGCCTGTGGGAAAAGCCTACCTATGCTGCAAGTGTTACCTGGGTTGTTGTTAAGTGTATATTCTTAAACAACATAAGTCAGGCCAAGCGCTATACGTATAAGAGTAAGATCACTATATGCCCAAGAAGCGTACATGGGACATGTCACGAAGACCATACATGGGACCACCTGAGCACACCATACACAGGACCACCCGAGCACCATACACGGAACCACCCGAGCACCATATATGGGACCACCCGCGCACCATACACCTCTCCTACGAGTTTTGGCCTATACATGGTACAGTTTTGCCCTATACACAGGACAGTTTGGCTTATATACTTCATTTCTCCTGCCTCACTGTAACCTGGCCAGGTGGTCTAGGGGGTAGAGCATCCACCTCAAGACCCAGGGGTCCTGGGTTTGCCTCTCTTATGAGTTTTGGCCTATACATGGGACAAGTTTCGGCCTATCCAGGGGACTATACAGGGGACTATACATTTACCCTATACTCAGGACAGTCTACCCTATACACGGGACAGTTTAGTGTCCCTGGGAGTGTATCATGCCAACCCTCCCAGAGTGAAGGGTCGGCATGTTGCTTGATTGCAGCCAAGGCAAGTTACTTTCCAGTGCCACATTCGTGCATCATGATAACGCTATAGGGTTGATACACTCCCTGAGGGTCAGCACGATACATTCTCAGAGAGTAGCCTGGCCATGATGCATGAGCTTGCTATTCACCTTTAAAGGGTTAACCCATTACTGCATCATGCCCATTGGTCGTCATGATGCATGAATGCAGCCCTGGTAAATAACTTGCCAGGCCTTCATTCATGCATCATGATGGGGTTCATACACAAATGGGGTTCATACACATACGGGGTTTATGACGGGGTTCACATACAAACTCCTGGAGGGTCATCATGATGCACCCATGAAGTGCATCATGAAGTGCATCAAGTGCATCACCAATTGGTGCAGTGCATCATGAAGTGCATCAAGCTTTCACCAATTGGTGCATCATGAAGACCAATTGGCATGATGCATCAATGCATCAGCAGCCCTTAAAGGGCTAAAAATCGAAGAGTCCTATATGCATCATGAAGTGCATCATGTGCATCACCAATTGTTGCATCATGAAAACCAATTGGCATGATGCATCAATGCATCAGCGGCCCTTAAAGGGTTAAAAATTGCAGAGTCCTATTCACCAAGTGGTATCAGAGCCAGTTGTTCCTATGTCCCATGTATCATCCTCGTGGGGATGTCCCGTGTATAGGATAGAAGTGAATAGGTCCAGTGTATAGGATTCCCTCATGTGGAGTCCAGTGTATAGGATTCCTCGGGTGAGTCCTGTGTATGCTCCTCAGGAGGCCATTTCTCAATGTACTACGACTGCATACAGCCACTATGATTTAAAAATGCCAAGAATAAGCCAGGCTATAGTAGGAACTGCCCTACGACTGCTCACTATGATTAGCAGCTATGCAGTAATTACATAAGGTTTAGTAGGGCAGTCATACTGGTGCAGACATTAGGGACTATTAGTCCATGGTGTTATTAAGGCCAAATTATTAGGGTCTCACTACGAGTTTAAGGACAGCAGTCGCAGTGTGTTAAGAAATGGCCTCCAGGCATATAAGGCTCAGGCGGATAGCTCGGCCTTAGTCAGCTGGCTGGTTGAAGAGACAGAGAGTGGCACAATCTAGCTGATCAGAATATTCAAAGTTTTAAACATGGAACTAAGGCAATTTTTGCCACATTCCTACGCCCTTCGCCAGCAAGAAAAGGAAGACATAGACCTACAGGAAATGAGATAAACACCGGTTTTATATCTCTTTACTGGTATGGATGCAAAAGTCACCCAGGAAGCCTGACAGTATTTTCCCCCTGGGAATGCTTTCCCCCCATCCCCCATTTTCTTAATTTGCCCTTCAAATATCGGCTATTCTTTTCTACTTTATATTGTGTTAGATGTCAGTGTGTTATTTCCTAACATACTGCAACTGCAGCTATCAGGTCGTACCAAAATTGGAATAGCACTAGTATTTGCTGTCGAAGGGCTGTGTGTGATCGTAGTACCTTAAAAAATGACACCCTGATCTTACTCTCAAAATGGAGTTCCTAACTTACTGATCTTCTTAGCCTTTCATTGTTGGGTCGGAGAATGGGTACATCATTACCTTGGTCCTTATATAGACAAACTGTGAAGATATCCTTTCTCCCCTGTCCGGTTTGGCTTTATTTAGTAAACAACCTCCTTTGTGACCTTTCAGTTCCTCTAAACTTTAAGGGGTCAGAGGATGCAAATTCATGCAGACAGTAGCTGACGATTAGTGGATTTCTAAATAATGTTGTTAGAATAATTGAGTAATTATACTCTGTGGCAAGACCAAGAGTACATTAGTATAATTGATTTAGCAATATGTTGCATGCACCAATGAAGGGCCAATGAGCTCCTTCCATTGAGCTCCTTCCATATGAGTAGATTAATTTATCGCTTCCCTCTGCTATTTGTATGAATGGACATAAGATTCCCTCGGTTTCCCTTTTGCATGCGTAGAAACTCTAAAGAAAAGATGAAAATGGGGGATACCCCTCCTTTGTTCTGCCTGAGAACAAAAAAAAATCGCCACCGGTCTCTATGCATGGAAATCCTTTGTGTGTAGACTCAATATTTCGACTATTTGGCATAGTCTGAAGTCAGTTGGGAAAGTAATTGACCATGTGATCGAGTTAGATGGCAGTAGGCTTTGGAAGCGTAATACCCATGTCTACATGTGTACATCATTTCGACCAGAGTGCATTAAAGAAACCTTAAGGGTTCATGATAATATGTCAGAAAAAAATTGTAGGGCCAAAAAGCATACTTCAGCGAATGCCTAGTCAAGTCACTTTATATATGTACTTCTCAGCCTAGCTAAAAGGTTCAGTTTCCAGGCAATAAAAGGATTCTGAGAATTGCAGTGAGTACCTAGAGCAAGGTAGAGATTAGAAAAAAAGGTTCCCTGAGGGGCCTAGAGGATGTACCTTTTACATTGGTTGGCAACAAGTATAATACGCCGGACAGGTATATACACGGGCGTGGACTGGTTACCAGATTTAGTCTTGTGTAGGTGTTATCCATATGCTATAGTAAGGGTGAGAAAGTAAAGGGAACAGTGCTGCCCTCTGGTGCCTTTATTTGCTATGCACAGACCTTGATTACAGAGGTGAGTGGTTACTTTGGCAAAGTCACCACTCACCTCCGTAATCAAGGTCTGTGCATAGCAAATAAAGGCACCAGAGGGCAGCACTGTTCCCTTTACTTTCTCACCCTTACTATAGCATATGGATAACACCTACACAAGACTAAATCTGGTAACCAGTCCACGCCCATGGGTATATATATATATATATATATATATATATATATATATATATATATATATAACATGCATGTGCCTGAATCCCTTTAGAAAGCCTTTGTAACTGACATACAGCTTTTTTACAAGACATAGTATCTCTAGGAAATGTATTACAAAAGAAAGGACCTTTTGGGACGGATGAACCAAGAATCGGGACAGTCCTTTGACCTTTGAAGTTTGTATTTATAGATACATTGATAGACAATGAATGACTGGTGTCACTCTCCCTGTTAGAGGCATTCATTTTGACCCTTCACCAGCAGGTTCTCGTTCACCGTGGGACTTGTGCGACCTGTCCATGACCGAACTGTGTTGTATGGGAAATGACATGTACAATGTGAAAATAATACTAGGCCTACACGTTGAGTGAAATCAATAGAATATGATAAGGGGGATGACAGAAAGAATTGGAGAATAGAACAATTGGAAATTATGTGAAGATTAACATAAAATTAGCATGGATAATTATGTGTCTCACGATGAAGAAAAATGCAATTAAAAAAAGGGAAAAAGAAAACAGGGTGTACCTCCAACTAGCCTGAGATGTGGGATATACCCTTTACCCAAATTCAGCTCATGATCCTCATAGAGGGTGACCATGCACCTTTCATGGCCATGATTATAACCATTGGACTTTGCCATTAGGACACAAATCTGATTTTTTTTTTTCTGTACCAAAGAAAACTTGAAAGAACAACAGAATGGTCCAACTGTTATGCTCCATGATAGATTTGTGACCATATCACTTAACTTTACACTTGAAATACAATCAATCACAGAAGTGAGTCATATGCCTCCAGTAACTAATATAACAGACAGGATCAGTGATCACAAAAAATACAAAGCTGTTATTGAATAATGCTTTGTCATTGTAGTGTGAACTGCCCCAGTGACATAGTATCTGAGGTTAGGATGGACCTGGGGGATCAGGGGGTCATGTACTGGAGCATTATAAGCCATAGATGGATGGTAAATCACCCTTGGTAACTGGGCACCCTTTTGGCAAAGGTTATGCTCATACCCACCCCCGGCCCATTTCTGCTGATTAGCCTTGGCCTCTGGATTCCCTCTTTCCCTCAGTAGCACTCAGAGAATGAAGAAAAGTTTGAAAAAAAACCTAACGTCTCTACAATAATTTAGGCACATAAAAGTACTTGGAAATTTCTGTTGTGAACTGCTTGTCATCGCCGAACTATCTCAAAGAGGTGGAGAGTTACCATATACTGTAATGGCCTGTCCCCGGGGCCCGGGGGCACTTCATTTTTTTTTATACGGGTGTGTGGCTGAACCCATGACAACCCTTACTAGGGCACTCGGTCGCGGTTTTATTCTTCAAAAACCTACCCTTGCTAGGGCACTTTTGACTCAATAATCCTAGATTTATTTCAAAATGTCTTGAATTTACACTGATTGGGAAGAAGGTTGAATTTGGTTGATGCTATTTTCATGAAAACTGCTGATCACCATGAAAATTTTGAAATTTCCCGCGTAAATCGGGGTATTTTGCTGAAAGTTGACCCTAGCTAGGGACATTTGTGGCTGAAACAGGAGGCTTGCTAGGGACATTTGTGACTGAAACATGATGCTTGCTAGGGACTTTTCCTTGAAAAAGTACCCTTGCCAGCCGCACATATGTGTATACATTACATAGAGAGTGCCCCCCAGGGGCCTGTCCTTTTGGTGCCCAGAATTATTTGACGATTTTACATTATTTCACAATTATGTAACTTAGTTGATGTGCCCATGTGTTATTTTGATCCTCTCTTTTGATATTGGCTCTGTATTATATTTCCTGAATACTCATAACTCAGTGAATGCTTTCAGTTAAGGACATGGAAATTATTGGTCAGGTTTGGTGACCATAGTTACCAAAACATTCCATTTGTTGTCATCTGGTAGTATTTAGTCTCTCTTGTGTAATATATAGCCTCCCCCCATACATAATACCTGCAATTCTGGGGCCTCATTCAAAGCTGATTCTGCATATAATGTGTACTACCACTCAGTAAACATAATATGCTAGTAACAATGCATGGATTATCTCTATGGATAAGAAGATTTCTTCTAGAATCTAATGGGACTTTGGGACATTGGATTATATGATCTAGCATGAAATTGGTTTCATGTCTGGTCTTAGCCCAGTGGAGGGTGGCCCTCTAATGAATCACATAATATGACAGCTCATTTTCAGGTTTTGACTCGCTGTGTTTTATATGATAGAGCAAAATGATGGTTGTATTGTGATTGGGAGGTCATGGGCGTTCTATAGAGGGTCTAACTGCAGATTAGACCAGTAGAAGTATCTGGATATTAGTTTCCTTCAATATACATGTATTTAAGCACTGGGGGTCAAAAGTATTGAGTTGAATCTTAAGCGCTGAAAACAGTATTCAAATAAGTGCCTGTCTCAAATAAGGGCTGGGAGTAGAGAGGTATTAAAATCAATGAGCGCCCAGTAGGTCTGCATATATAGGTGAGCATTTATAAAAGACTGGTGCTAGTTCAAGACAGATCTTTAACACTGATTTGTTTTTCACTTCCATGCCCCCTTGATACCAGGCGTTTATTTAAGACTAGTCCTCACCCACAGACCCGGCGCTAATATGAATTTCATACAGAGAATACCACACGGTTAGTGTAGGCCAACCTTATGATGATAATCAGAGTATAGGATATGTATTTTAAGTGTTCATTTCCCATTGTGAAACTATCTATAGATGACATTAGCAAGTCAATCACGGCTCCTACTCCTATGGTGATAACACAGCACCGTTTAACGAAGGTTATATACCCTCTGACCCTTGCTCAGCCTCCCCGTTACCCCAATACCACATTATAACATAACCCTTTTAGGCTGCATGGTGTCCATATACTTGTTATCCACCTGTTGTCACGACGCAGCAATACACTACCAGGTCTTGCTGATGGTACAGTAGTACTTTACTTTTACCTTTCAAGGGCGTAAATAGATGACGCAGTGTAGGAGTGAAAACATGCTAGTTTCTTACGTGGTATGTTGGTTTGGCATCCACATCCTAAGTTGATCTTGTAATTATTAGCATTTAGGTAATTGATTTATCCTGTGGGCGATCCTGACCATGGGGGATTATGTATTTTTATCTTAGAATAGTTGAAATGGAACAGCATATGTACTTATATATATATATGGAGGTACACAATAAACCGTGCAAAACCTCGCATGAGATGAGGAGGACATGGGATATTGATGCAGAAGAGTGTTGCTGAATTGGTAAAAGGTACAGTTGGCAGGGTACAATGCACCCTGGAGGGTGTTGCTCCTATAGTAAAAGGAAGAGCTGCCTTGTTTAAAACAGAGAGAGCTGCACTATCAGGTACCTACTCATGTCACACACTCTATAGTATATTATACTGACTGACTTCTCCCAAATAGGTACCTACTCAAATCCCCCTTTTTTAGCACCATACTTGAATGACCACTTGTGAGCAACAAAAGGGACAAGTTATAGCTACATGAAAAGAAAGGACTGGAAACCAGGGCATTTTTAGCCAGCTCTTCCTTTTACTATAAGAGCAACACCCTCCTGTGTTTAGGTCCTCCACTGAAGTTGAGAAAGTCAAGGTCAGTTTATCATACAGGAATTTATTGAGAAAGAGTGGATTTTCAAAAGTTGTACAAACTAAGGTTTTGCATCCAATAATATCTAGCAGGCTAGGTGTTTCTGAGAGGGACCCCGACCAAGGATTTTGGTTTCAGATTGTACATCTGGCTAAAGGCAGGTGAAGTGTTTAAGGCTTGGTGTCCTGTCATGATAATTAAGACCTGTCTATACTGACAGAAAGCCTGACAAAATGACTGTCAGTCACATGTGTAGCCCCTGACGGTGTCTATATATGCATCCCAAACTGACAAGGCACCATGCTGTTATAGATTTAAACTCCTTCCAATACACCCCTTACACATCCATGTTGACACCAAGTCCAATTAACTTCCTAAGCTTTAGGAAAAGTTGTAAATTCCTCTAGGATATTTACCCCCAGTATGTAAAGTAGAATTATATGTTTGTCAGGATAATAAACTTGTTCTTTCTAGGCACTATGTTCCCTTAATCTTTCTAACCCACACACCAATGACTAATATCATAATGTGAAATTGTCGACATATCACGGTCATTTAAAACATTTCCTAGTGATATCACAGTAATTTGCTTCGTGAACTACTTGTTAGTTTTAAAAGCATGGGAAGAGGGAAAAACACATATAAAGTCTCCGTATCAACCAGGTGTTTTACACATACACGATTCTATTTCTCTGACATGTTGTTTTCAGCCTCCAAATCACTTCCACATTTCATGAAGTGCTTTACAGACAACATTATGCATTAAGTTTATGTGTGACAATGATCTATCATGTCAGCTCTTTTGTGAATCCTCTAATGACATGCGGTCAACATGGTGCTTATATACAGCACTAGAGAATTAATCACCAATGTTGCATCCTTACATCAGGGGGCCAAAGAAGCCCACTAATATAAACTAATCCATACCAGAGATACTGCAAATGCAATGACAGGGCTTTCCCCCAAATAGTGATAGGCACCGATAGACACTGGACGGCTACCACATGTTAAAAAGAGGGCATTCTGGCTTCAGACCACTCCCCACTGGGGATTTTGTTACTCTGAGGTTGTCCCCACCATTGGTTCGTTACTCAGTACACCTATACCCAAACTCTTAACATCTCAAATTGGAATTGAAAGTGCATACATAAAGGATATAGTGAATACTGGGTTTCTTCAGATTACGAAGTATATATATGTATATATATATATATATATATGGGACTATATACACCCGTGTATATATATATAATTAATATGTGCAGCGGTTGGTACTACTTCTCCTCCAGGGCGCGCATTTATATGTATGACGTCATGGAAAACAATTAGCGCCTATATAAGCTGCGGAATCCAAATTAACCATCAGTTGGCGTGTATCCTTCGAGCGGCACACACCACGCTGGGTGGTGCCGGAAATTTTAACTTTATTCTTTGGTTTTTCGAATTCTAAGGTAAAATACCCTGCAATATGGGTAGGAAGTCAACGGGTGGTGCTAATGCCAAGCCTGGGACTAAGAAAATTACAAAGAATACGAGGAATAAGGCCAACTCTAGGATTCCAAGCAGCTCTGACCCAAATATGGTTGACCCGGTGTCACCTATCCCCAAAGCTTCAGGAGTTAATTTGGGCTTATCTGCTGACCAGACGTTCATCAATCTGGAGGAGAGGACTATGGTAATGGAGGACCAGCTCGCAGATATCAAGGATTTACTTGAAACCATAGCGGCTAAACAGGGCAATCCGGTAGATGGGAGGTGTCGGGCGGACTCACGTGGTGGTGTTTTGATGGAAGATTCCAAATGCGCTGTAACCAAGCAACGGGGAAGACGTAGGCAGCGCTCACCTAGTGACCGGGGAGGATATGACGACAGGCAAACAAGATGGCGTCGAGACCATTCACCGTCGTCGGATTCGGATAAAGATTCATCATTTTCAAGAAGTTCCTCTACTGATACTACCCATTCTACACGGAAAAGACATCGGGATGAGTTCGATCAGAAGAATTATCTAGATAAAAAGGCTAAAATTGATTGTATCGAACGGTTAATGCTGGTAAATGTACGCCTTGCAAGGGACAAGTATGAGGAAGGCGAGGATACTTTCCACTTGCTTGGCCATCTTGAAATGTTAATCGAAAAGTCGAGTACAAAAATCTATACAGTTTCGGCTTTATCCAAGTATGATAAATCTGTGAAGGATAGGGCAAACAAGAACGGTTTGAAAGCATTCGAGAGAGTGGACAACTCTGATATTCTTAGATATTTATCTTACGACGGGACCGTTCAGGCCCAGAAAGGACAGGTGGCAAAGCCCAAATCTTTCAAATCTAGGTCAGCTCGTACTTGTTTTGCTTTTAATAGAGCTGAAGGCTGTAGGGAGGACCCCTGTAAATAACGTCATGTTTGTGATGTGTGTGGCTCTCCTAGCCATGGCAAGGATAAATGCCAAAAGAACAAAAAGGATTAATGTGTTGCTCTTAGGCAGGGTCCTACTTTAAAATCTGAAAATTTGATGCCTGATTTTAATTTAGTATGTACGGTAGACCCTCCTAAGCTCCCCGTTTCTATCATTCCGGGTGATAATGGTAATAATGATAATGTAAATACTTATAATTCTTGTGACTTGTCAAAGAATTTATTTATTTCTCATAGTTGCCCGGTACATGGCGAGGTTGAACCACTTTTTACGGTGGAATGTTTAAATAGACCCAGCATCAGGGTTTATGATAGTTGTGTAAATGGTATATGTATGTGTGAGCACTTCATTTATGGTAGACGGGCTCAGATACTCCCGTGTCGACTAGCTAGTTTTCTTAGGCAGTCTGACTTTATTAATATCAATCAGATTGAGTCTGATTTTCTATGGTGTGGTTTTACTGAGGGGTTCAAAATAGTGGACCCAGAGTGTGATACAACATATGATTGTAAAAATTATAAGTCTATTTTAGAGGATAGATTTTATAACGAGATGTGTAGCATTATTGAGGAGGAGCTAGTCCAGGGCTTGGTTACTAGGTCGATGGTCAAGCCCAAGTGCATCCATTCCTTAGGCGGTGTAGAAAAGTCTAATGGTAAATTGAGACCTATCACTGATTGTAGCATGCCAGCGGATATTTCTATTAATAATTTTATGAGCACAACGTCCAGAAGTTTCTCGTATAACTCTATTAACACCGTTACTTGTCAACTTGATAGAAATGACTTTATGTGTGTAGTAGATTTGAAATCTGCATATAGAAGTATTAATGTTTACGGTCCACATGTGGGCTATCAGGGTTTCAGGTGAAATTTTGGTAATGGAGATGAGTTTTTTGAGAGTAACCGCTTGACATTTGGTCTAAAGTGTGCCCCATATATATTTAGTAGAATATCTGATTTTTTGACTATTATTGCAAAATTTTATGGTGTAAATAGGATAGTAAATTACCTGGATGATTTTATTGTCATAGCTCAGACTGAAGAGGAATGCTTACGTAAAAGGAACACCCTAATTGAGTGTATGGAATATTTAGGGTTTGTTGTGTCTAAGGAGAAGGTGACTGAACCCAGCAGGGTGTGTACATTTCTAGGTATAACCATTGATTCTACGGCTATGGAGTTGTCGCTCCCACAGAAGAAGTTAGATAAAATGACCTCAGCTATAGACGAGTGTTTGGGTAAAAAATTCGTATCTAAGAAGACATTGCAGAAGATTGGTGGTTTGATGTCCTTCTGCTCCCAGGTAGTACGTGGTGGCAGAACTTTCAGCAGGAGATTGTTCGATCTTTGTGCTAAGGCTAGGAATAGGGGTGTTATTAAACTCAATGAGGAAACCCAAAATGACCTACTGTGGTGGAGGGATTTTTGTAGAATTTTCAATTGTAGAAATATCATTCTAAATGATAATGAATGTACTCCTATGTATTCCGATTCCTCTGTACAGGGCTTTGGGGCCTGGTTTGATAAAGACTATTTTTATGGTACTTGGAATGACTCTAATCCTATGGTAGACTGTACAGGTCATTTTGTTCAGGCCCCTAGGCTTGATAATCTCAAACTTCACCATAGAAATATAAATGTTTACGGGCTTTATCCAGTGATGGTAGGCCTTAAGCGCTGGGTTAAAAAAATTTCTAATACCAGAGTTCATTGCATTATGGACAACATGCAAGTCTTGGCTATGTTGAATACCGGTAGGTCCAAGAATAAGTTGTGTATGTCCTGGTTGAGAGAAATTTTTTGGCTATGTTTTATACATAACATTGAAATATATTCAACATATATTAGGTCGGAGGAAAATGTTTTAGCTGACCATTTGTCTAGGCTAAATTACAGAGGTGTCCCACAGAAATGTAAAAATGTTTTAACTGAATATAACATGTGCTGTTATGATTCCAGGCCTGAGGGAGCTAGAGTGGAGAAGGAGAAGGTTTTTGTACAGGGGCGTGGCTGAGTCCACACGTAAGGTTCGCAAACAGCAATTTAGCAGGTACAAAAAATTTTGTAAGAAATTTAATCTCAATCCCCTACCTTGTTCTCCTTCTCAGGCTTCATTGTATAGTGTATATTTATCAGATAAAATGAAACCTATATCTGTTAGGAACTATTTGTCTGCAGTGTGGTATTATCAGAAATTAAAAGGTTATTCTGATTATAGTAGTAATTTTATTGTAAAAAAGACACTGGATGGTATTGAACGTGATTATAAATGTTCTTCCATTAAAACATATCCTTTAACTCCCAGTGATATGTTAAATATCAAATCTATTCTGGATTTGTCTGTGTTTGAGGATGTAGTCTTCTGGTCAGCTATCTTATTGTGTTACCGAGGTGTGTTCAGGGTGGGTCATGTAGTGGACTCCCCTCATAACCTTAAATCTAAGGATGTGTCGTTGTCTGTTGATTGTATTCGCATTGATGTTAGATCTTCTAAAACTGACCAGTATGGTAGGAAGCCTTACGTGGTATATTTAAAACGTAATGATAATTCTGGTCTTTGTCCAGCTAGGTACTTGGAGTTTTGTAAGGTTCCAAAAAATAGATTATTGTTCACAATATGTAACAAACCTTTAACTTATAACTATGTTAATACCAGGTTGAAGGCTATTGCTATAAAATGTGATATTTCCCACAAAGTTTCAACTCATTCACTCCGACATGGTGGGGCGACTCTGTTAAAAGATTCTGGTTTAAAGGTCGATGATATTAAAAAGAGAGCAAATTGGAAATCTAATGTTGTATATAATTATTTACATGATTCTAAACAGGACTTATTAGCTCTAGATGTGATGTTATAGTGTGGAATGGTGTATCCATTGTGTTTGGCGGTTTTTTGGCATGTACAGAATTGATATTGACTAAGTCAATTCTCACCAAACCCATTGTCTCCTTCCTTATTCCACTTGTGATATTATTATAATATTATTATAATATTTATTAATTATTATTATATTCCCAAGCGAACATAATTAACTTATGGGACTATATACACCCGTGTATATATATATAATTAATATGTGCAGCGGTTGGTACTACTTCTCCTCCAGGGCGCGCATTTATATGTATGACGTCATGGAAAACAATTAGCGCCTATATAAGCTGCGGAATCCAAATTAACCGTCAGTTGGCGTGTATCCTTCGAGCGGGACACACCACGCTGGGTGGTGCCGGAAATTTTAACTTTTAAATCTTTGTTATATTGTATATATTGTATTTATATGGTAATATTGTATTACTGTATTATTATTATTATTATTAAATTATTGTCTTATTAATAAAGGCATGTACAGAATTGATATTGACTAAGTCAATTCTCACCAAACCCATTGTCTCCTTCCTTATTCCACTTGTGATATTATTATAATATTATTATAATATTTATTAATTATTATTATATTCCCAAGCGAACATAATTAACTTATATATATATATATATATATATATATATATATAACTTAATCTGTTGATCGAAGTACCGGTAATAATTAATAATGAACATTATAATAACTATAACAATGAATATGGAATAAATAAGAAGACATTGGGTTTGGTGAGAATTGAATTTGTCAATATCAATCCTATACATGCCTTTATTAATAAGACAATAATTCACAATACAATATAATAACAATATAATACATATAAATAACAATATAATACATAAATCACAATATACTATAGTAACAACTAAAGTTTAAAATTTCCAGCACCACCCAGCGTCGTGTATGCTGTCCAAGAATATGAAGCCAATTGACCATTAGTTTAACTGCCGGGGCTTATATACTGGAGGAAATGTTATGTGTGACGTCATAGAAAATCATGCGCCCTGGAGGAAAGTAGTACCAACGTATCACTCATTAAGAAGACATTGGGTTTGGTGAGAATTGACTTTGTCAATATCAATCCTATACATGCCAACAACTGCCAAACACAATGTAAAACATTCCATAATAAGTATAGCTTCAAATCATTACATCTAAAGCTAGCAAGCTATCCTTAGACACATGTAAGTATTTAAAAATAACATTAGATTTCCAATTGGCTCGCCTCATAATATCCTGAACACTTAGGCCTGCATCCTTCAATAAGGTTGCTCCACCATGCCTAAGAGAGTGAGTTGAAATCCTACTTGACAAACCACACTGAAGGGCAATAGACTTTAACCTCGTATGTACATAATTATATTGCTACGGTCTAGACTTGATAGAAAATATAAACCTGCTGTGACTACAGGCTTTTACACACTTCTTAATATATAGCCGGGCACAAGCCAGACCTATCATCTCTTTTAAGATACACAATGTGGGAAGCCTTGCCAAATTGGTCAGTTTTAGAGGAAGTAACATTAATCTCTATACACTCAGAAGACAACTTAACATTCTTCTTTAAAAAATTATGAGGTGAATGAACTACATGTCCTATCCTGAACACACCTCGGTAAAATAAAAGAATGGCAGACCAAAACACCACATCTTCCATAGAATCCAAATTAAGTCTAGACTTAATCTGAACCATATCGCTAGGACTCAGAGGGTAGGTTCTACTACCAGACCCCTTACACATCCTTTCTATACCATCAAGGGTTTTCTTTACCACAAAATTACCACTATAATCAGTATAACCTTTTAATTTCTGGTAATACCACACAGCAGATAAATAATTCCTGACTGAAATAGGTTTCATAAAATCAGACAGGTACACACAATATAAAGAAGCTTGAGAAGGAGAACAAGGAAGAGGGGTAAAATTAAACTTTTTACAAAAACTTTTGTAACTACTAAACTGCTGCCTACGAGTTTTACGAGTGGCCTCAGCTACACCCCTATACAAGAATTTTTTCCTTCTCCTCTCCAACTTCTTGAGGTCTGCAATCATAACAACACATGTTATATTCACTCAAAACATTTTTGCATTTTCTTGGGACACCTATATAATTTAGCCTAGACAAATGGTCAGCTAAGATATTATCCTCTGACCTGATATAAGTAGAATATATATCGATATTATGGATAAAACATAACCAAAAGGTCTCTCGTAACCAAGCCATGCACAATTTATTCTTGGATCTACCTGTATTTAACATGGCCAAGACCTGCATGTTATCGGTGATACAGTGAACTCTCACATTACTAAAACCCTTCAACCAGCGTTTCAGACCCACCATAACAGGATAAAGTTCATATACATTAATATTCCTGTGGTGAATCTTGAGATTGTTCAACTTAGGTGCAGGAGTAAAATGACCTCAATTATCTAGCATAGGGTCTGTACCATTCCAAGTACTATAGAGGTAATCCTTACCAAACCAAGCCCCAAAGCCTTGTATAGAAGAATCTGAATACATCGGAGTACATTCATTATCATTTAAAATGATATTTCTACAATTGAAAATACCACAAAAATCTTGCCACCACATCAAGTACTTCTGGGTTTCCTCGTCTAATCTAATAACACATTTAGTTTTAGCCCTGGTACAGAGATCAAACAATCTTCTGCTGAAGGTCCTACCACCACGTACTACTTGTGAACAGAAAGACATTAAACCACCAATTTTTATGGAGAGTCTTCTTAGATACAAACTTCTTCCCTAAGCATTCATTTAGTGCCAGACTCATTTTATCTAATTTCTTTTGGTGTAGAGATAACTCCATACTAGTGGAATCAATGGTTATACCCAGGAATACACATATCTGGCTAGGTTCAGTTACCTTTTCCATCGAGACAATGAAACCCATGTACTCCATACATTCAATAAGGATATTCCTCTTACGTAAACACTCCTCCTCAGTTTTAGCAATGACAATAAAATCGTCCAAATAATTAACTATCCTATCAACACCATAAAACTTAGCTACCACAGTTAAAAAATCAGATATTCTATTGACTATATACGGGGCACATTTCAGACCAAAGGTTAAGCAGTTGCTCTCAAAAAATTCTTCACCATTACCAAAATCCCATCTGAAACCCTGGTAACCTATATGTGGACCATAAACATTGATACTTCTATAGGCAGATTTTAAATCAACTACGCTCATATAGTCATTCTTATCCAACTGACATGTTACCGTATTTATCGAGTTATAAGAGAAACTTTTTGATGTAGTTCCCATATAATTGTTAATAGAGATATCTGCTGGCATGCTACAATCCGTGATAGGTCTTAATTTACCATGAGACTTTTCTACACCACCTAGAGAGTGAATACACTTAGGTTTGTAGTCTTTGTGACCAAGCCCTGGGACAACTCGTCCTTGATAATATCACACATTTCGCTATAAAATCTACCTTCTACAACAGACTTATAATTTTTACAGTCATATGCTGTATCACAACATGGGTCAACTATTTTGAACCCCTCAGTAAAACCACACCATAGAAAATCTGAATCTATCTGGTTAATAGTAGAAAAGTCTATATATATATATATATATATATATATATATATATCCAATCAGCAGTCTCCCTAGATACTCTCTTTAGTGTATCATTTTGATGCTGGACACACCCTTTTATGTAAGTAGTATATGTAAATGGCATCTACGACAAGGTATAATATTTAAAGCCAAGTCCCAAAAACACCTTTCTTCTATTCTATTTTCAATGCAATGGTTGCAGTTTCTAAAGAAGAGAGAGAGAGAGAGAGAGAGAGAGAGAGAGAGAGAGAGAGAGAGAGAGAGAATTTTCACTCTGGTTAAGATGAGAAAAACAGCGCAATTCATGCCAATTTAATGTGTCAGTTCTGAAAATCAAGGGTTTGTCACTCGAGCTTTGTTAGAATGGAAACCTGGACCACATTATTTTTACATGCCTATTTTCCCTATTGCCATTTGAGATGAGTGGAATAGGCCCACTCAGGGCAGCTAAAGGTCATGGATATATAATTTGTCTATTATTATCAGATCAATCATGTGGTACCTTGTGATATTGATTATAAAATGTCTAATGAGCAGACTTACACCTAATCCTTAGTCCCCAGAATCAGATTAGTAATCAGGTCATTGAGTTACAGGGTCAAGGGGTATCATCTATATATAATTAAATTGTGACACAAGCCAAGGGACTGCATGACGCTTGTACTTAGTACTTACATCCTTTAAGGACCACTAATGCAAGAGTGTATCATGCTGATTGGTCGCCATGATGCACAAATGAAGTGTTGGCAAGTCTGTTCGCATTGGGGCATCATGCTGACCCTCCAGGACGGTATACATCAACCTTGTAGTCTCGGCATGGTGCATGAATTCAGAATCATCACAACCAAAGGGCATAATGCATTTAATGTAATGCATCAGCGGCCCTTAAAAATCTAACTGTGAAAGAGTCGCATACGTCACCATGATGGCATGTGCAATGCATAGAATATTGCATATAGGTTAATAGTATATCCTACAGATACATATCAAATTGATCTAGTAAGGCCATTGCACTCATTTACGGTCTACATGGTGAACTAATACATTGCTAGTAAGTGCTTCATTGTTGTAACATACCGGCAAATTTTGCATTGATTTGGGAATAACACAGAGTGACAGACCTTAAATAGTTATCTCATAATCATGTATGCGATCTACAACTCGACCCGTGATCTCTAAAGCTATTAACTTCCTAAATCTTAGTGAGTGTCACAATCAGTTCTAAAACTATTTTTGAAAGAAGTAAATTGCTTAATCAGAGTTGTCTACTAAGGCAGAACAGTTCCTTTCTTCCCCAGTATCATATATATATATATATATATATATATATATATATATATATATATATATATATATATATATATATATATATATGACTAACTTGAAGGCTTAGTAGTAAAAATCATAAACCATATTTACATCTACAATGCATCTACATTTCTATGGGGCACTCTGTCTACAGGCCTCTATGTTATTCACATCGTTAACACTGTAATTCCCTAGAAGGATTTATCCACGAGGCATCCTTTCCCTATGGCTGATTTTATGTAATCCTACGGACCTATTACATGACTGCTAACCCTAACAAGAGAAATAATACTTTTCTGGTTAGACTTAATATTATAAGGATGTAACCCTGGAGGCCGCTGTGCATTATGGAATCCTCCAGTGATAATGATACACCCAAATAGCGGTTATTGATTCTGGGTTATTTGTCAGAGTTGTGTTGAGGAACCATTATATCAAACCATAGGCATCATGTATTCTTTAAAGGGTAATATCAACCTAACTTACATTATACTTACCTCACCTTGCTACCATTCCTCCAGTAGGTCTTATACTCAGCCACTCAACCTTTCATCCAGGGGACTACATAATGCCCAGTTGGATCATTTATTTACTTAGTAGGAGTCGTACCCTTGATCTGATGGGAGAGGCCAAGAAGCTTTGGGGGAGATTTTATTTTTCCAATGATAGTGTATATCCCCTCTTTTTTTAACATTTTCTGAATATTCAATTGCATATTTTTTCATGAATTTCACTCAGAGATTAACCTATTTTATCTCTTTCAATTTCCTGGCATTAGAATGTTGGTTGCTAGGGACGGAATGCTAATGAAAAAAAAAACATTCTTTTTTATGTTACTTTTTTCAGATGGCCATATAGGGTGGAATAACAATAAAATTGATGGTTCTGATGATTTTAATGTAATCTAGAGATAATTTACTAGGGAAGGGTGTCTCATTTAGTGGATATTCCAATTATTAAGGGCTAGAGAGAATGTTAGATTAGAAAAATAGATACAAAATGAGGAAAGTCATAAAATCCTGTAAAAATGGGAATTTTCTTCATGTGGCAACCCCTGTAGACCTTAATAATTGAAACTTCCACTAAATGAGAAACACTTCCCCTAGATCTATTACTCTATTACATATAACAATATAAAATAATTTACTTATCTAAGACTTGCTAATGCCCCCCATGTCCTATGAAGCACATGTGGCCTTACCTTAGCCCCATGACCAGGTAAGAAAGCATTGACTATTGACACAGTGCCTGGAGCCTACTCCAGGTGTAGGACGGTAGTAGTACTGGACCCTGACTGGCCATCATTAAGTCTATGCTGGGTTAGGACCTCTTTGGACATAAGACGGCCATAAGGATGGACGGTATGTGCTTTTTCTCGATTTAACGCTGTTGCTTTTTTTGCAGCTCTTGCGTTTGGTATTCTTTGGGGAGCTATTGTTTCCACTGTTATTTTGCTTCAGGGTTCATATCATATTGGCGTGTCGGATCCAGGATTTTGTAAAAGCGGGGGTGCGCCATTATTTAGCCTCTATTCTTAGCTAAATTTTAGACTTAAGGAAGGAAAAATAAACTCTTAACTACTGGGAAAGGGAGGGAGGGCGCCCCCCCCCCCAACTAAATCCGCCACTGTAATTTCAGGTCATTGTTGTTGCCAGCGGAATACAGTCTCACTTACACCACCGGGTAGTTAATAGAGGGAATATTGGAGGACATAAGTACAATGAACAACTCCAAAGTATTATAGTTTTGTAGAATTTCGTCCCATTTCAAGCGTGCATTATTGAACTTAAACAGGACCTTTGTACAATTATAAACCTTGAATGAGACTATGTATCTACTCCTCAACGTACTAACGTACTCTGTACATATCATTAGTGGATCTAAAAGACCCCCTGTGACTAAACCCAGGTTTCAAATCAAAGGAGAGGAAAGGTAAGCCCCCTCTCTGTGCAATGCCCCTGTATTGGCAGTTAGCCATGGTTCACATAAAGGTCAATAAAAGCCTAGCTGGGAGAGCATTATTGGATCTACCAAACCATTGACACATTTAGGTATTACATATAGGTTAGAGGTAGCGGAGGGTACCATGTGAACGACAGAACTTTCAGTCATATCCCTCTCACAGGATTATAAAAAGTTACTTTTAGTACTCCAAACATGATATAATTGGCCTATAGACAATTGTAAGGGCTTTTATGAATAAATTGTAGTCCAGCTGATTATTTCGGGATGTTAGCTTGAGCCTATAAAAATAAGAAAAAAATAGAAATAGACACTAATAGTCAATGTGTCTGTAATGTCTTTTCATTTGTGGGATTTTAATGCTGCCACTCCACTATCATGTACCATGAAATTATGTATTATGTAGAATGTGTTTCTGAGATCAATGGTACCATTTCAAAAGCGAGGTAAAGGGATTTCATTGGAAAAGTATAAAGGCGAAGATGTGTCATATATATGTTAATACGTGTAACATGTCACAAGGTGTGTTTTTTCCATTGTGTACAATGAATGATAACTTCAAAGGGGAAAGCTGTTTTGACAATAGGTTTATAGCTTTAAGTCTGCACACATATGGAAGGGGATGAGTGCTGATGGGTGACCTATGGAAAGGGATAGTACATAATCCATTTGAGTCCTTTAATTGTTGTTGTATGAAGTTGCCTGGATCTCTGTGTGAGGCATATGGATCCTTGTGTGGTTCGGGTTTAACTCACTAGGTGGTGCCACATATAGACCACTGGGTTTATGGAAGTGAAGATGAACTGCAACCTGATACCAGAGGTCACTACCTAACTTGGAGTAACTAACCCCTGATCTTCTGTGCCATGCATTGTGGGATACAGCCTGTGGTGGCTAATTAAAAGCAGGATCACTGGGCAAGGTGTGATTAGGTTTAACCAGCAGCGTAGAAAGTAGATCCAAGTCCAACAATACTGTATTTGTAAGAGATGGCTTGGTACCAACACATCAATCACAAACATTTACCATATTATCTTAGTGAGTTGACTCCATATTGAGTAGAGGTCAAGAAGGTGGCTCTTTGCTACAGTTGACTTTGTTTGGCTACAAAATGACTGGTCTTATTTTGAGGCTTAGGAAATGACTGCTGTTTATATACCACCTACCTCTAACTAAACACAATAGGGTAGTGGTTAGAGCTTTGGACAATCAGGGAGGCAGGAGTTCAAGCCTTGGTGTGTTTTTGCACACCATGTAACAGGAAATTCTTTTTTTCTCAAACGATTTGTACCAGTAAAGCTTTCAAAGGATGTCAAACCCCTTGTCCTGAACCGACATATTAGAAAGTTTTCATATTTAAGCTTCATAAAGCAAGCTGTGCGAATGACATATAGAATTCAAAATGGATAGTGTATAAAATAATACAGCAGGCGAGACTAGAACTCAGCTACCCTGCATTGTGAGTCCAGTGTTCTAATGACTACCCTATTCTGGACAGGCAACAAAGAAGGTGTGAAGTCCCCAACCTATTCATAACACAACTCCCTCTGGTGTTTCACCAATACAAACAGGGACTACTTTCAGTCCCCTTCCCATCATGCATAGGGCAGGAGGGTGTTGCTCCTTTAGTAAAAGGAAGAGCTGGCTAAAAATGCCCTCATTTCCAGTCCTTTCTTTTCATGTAGCTATAACTTGTCCCTTTTGTTGCTCACAAGTGGACATTCAAGTATGGTGATAAAAAAGGGGGATTTGAGTAGGTACCTAGTTGTGAGAAGTCAGTCAGTATAATATACTATAGAGTGTGTGACATGAGTAGGTACCTGATAGTGCAGCTCTCTCTGTTTTAAACAAGGCAGGTGACTTTTCAGACTAATGTGGTGAGTGCAAGTTGAATGGTGAAGCAGAGCGTGACTTCTTTTGAAAAGAGGGTACCTACTGACAGCTCTTTTTACCATAGGAGCAACACGCTCCAGAGGACCAGAGTCTAGGACGCTAGTACTTAACTCTAGGACTAGTTTGGATAAACTGGGGAGCATTAATCCATGGCTCGCTGTTAGCATATCTACTGTGACCATTTCGCCACAAAGAAAGACAGCAGTGACTTGAGGTTATGCCATTGGAATGTAATATTTTGAAATCAACTCAGTACACTGGAAGTTTATTGTATGCACCACCCCCATTACACTCGCAGTCCCAGCATTAGAATCAGATTTGACTAAATTACAGGCCTACCATTGCTAGATATACATGGGAGCTGGTGAAACGAAAGATGTCAGTGGGGGGTCTCCTTTATACACCTCAAAAGGTACAGTATTTCACTAAGAAAACACATCGAAATACATAGATTCCCACAACGCTTGACCGACTTCCATTCTATAAAGTAATGTAAAGTTACAATATTGACTGATGCTGAACATGAGTTGAGCTGTATACATTCCTCTCTAGACTGCCTGTATTGACTCTTTTTTTTTTAATGTACCTTGATCTACATGTGAATGATTCTTAGTTCTCCGAGGCTGAAGTGAGATAGAATAGCTAAGTTGATTGAACATGTGCACATGTCACGTCTCTGCCATCTCAAAACACAGCCCTCATCCAGCAAGCCTGTGTCAGACTCTCCACGTGATTAGCACAATGCCTTAAAAGTCCCTTTTTTGTGTACAGTGATGTATGCCCCAGTTCATACATAACGTGAGCCAAGAAAGGTGGTTGACATGTTTAATAGATATCTCTTGTACAATCTCTAGATATGTTCATTGAAATCCAATTCATATCTATATATAGGCATTAGAACCACCGGCTGTTTGTGGTTAATACGCACTGGAAGAGGCATTATGTTGCATCACTCTTCGAAAGGTTTTATAGTCAAAGTTTGCAGCAGGCAGGGTGGTCTACTGTTTTGTATATCTCATATTGAAGGGTTCACTTTTAGATTCCTGCACGTTCCTACAAGTACATCCGGTCCTTCTCCAGGGTCGGCATGACGCTTGTTGTGGTGAAAGTGGGTTATACCCCTGGAAGATGGTATTCCACCCATGTTGATAACAAGTTCTACAACAGAATGCGCTATGACAGAAATCTTCATCCTACTTAGATTCGAGGGGTTTGGATCCCTTAACCCTTGACTCCATCAGAACAATATATTTTTAATTTTCACATCGGGGGTCATCTTGCAAAATTGATATTTTTAATTTCATTGATTTAGATTTTGGTGGATCGGCAGTCTAGTTGATCGGTCCACTTCTGGTACGCACGCGGAAATGTGTTATATTTGTTGTTTTTTTCTTTATTTTTGTTCAAAGCTTGTCTACATCTGTACCCAAATTCCATTACTTGACTGGTCCCGACCAGGATTAGAACCTCATTTGCCATGACCTTTTGTTAAGAGTGTTAAAGGAGTAGATCTAAAATGTCCTATTAGCTTGCCTCAGATAAAAAAATATATATCGTTAATTCACTGTCTACTGTTCCAATGTGACAATGCTTTCCTGTCCAATACATTACTTCTCCCAACGCCCCCTTTTAAACAAGAGCAGGGTGCTCACAAATCCAAATATTTAGTTACTCAGTGACATTAACCCCATTTATAAAAAGGAGAAAGAGGGTCAGGCATTCTACGTGCTACCTTTGCACCATCTATGAGCTGAAATTTTTACTAGATCCCCAGGTGTAGAAGGTAAGAAGATAACAAAGAGGGCATTATAAGGTTAGGGTAAGGGAACATTAGCCTCAGATACTATGTATGCACACCATCTTCTCAAGCACACCTCATACTAAAATCAACCTAGATTGTTTTCAATTGTCATGAATGGAATACTAGATCTGAATCAACTGTAATTTTTTTTACAAATCCTTAAAGATACCATGATGCCATTAATTGCTATTGAGCAGCATAGCATACATTAATGCACCACCAACATTTTGAATAGCCTGCAAGCATCGACGTGGTGAATCATGCTGATCCTAGGGTTCTAACCAAATCATGTCCTTTTAATACATTGATCTAGGTATTGTTAAATCGGAAATATCATTTTAGGTGGCCTTAAAAACGATGGAAATACTAAAATTGTGCTATTGTCGAGTAGGCTACACTTAACTCTTATTCCCTTAGACTCTAATGTCACTTACCATAAAATATAATTCAGGATTGCACCAACTCAGACATCGACATCATTGCCTTTTCTATTATAACTATGGATATCTGAAAATAAATAGCACGTAGTTTCAGTAGAGTGTGACCCATGGTAGTATCTTCACCTTTCTATGCATCTTTTATATGTGGATTAGACTCTCAGGTTACCCTTTAGTGTTATGGTTTTCACATTTTCTCCTTTCTTTTCTTATTTTTGTTCAGGTGATGTGTCAGGGAGCTAGCTTGGCTCTACTCCCAAAAATTTCTCTTTCTGGTAATAAGAAGTCTAGCATAATTCTTATTTAAAGAGAGGGGGACAATGATACATTTTACAACAATTTACAAGCTAAGCACATGTTGCATTATGTATTATGAAATACTAGAGATTTGGCAAACTCTACCACATGGCTTATAATGCAATGGCCATCCTCACTGACCTTCTTGACACCGCACGAACACATCTGATCTTTCTTGCTTTTTGCAGCATCAGAGAATGTCAACAGGTCTTTGGTCACCTAGTTCTGATGCACCACCACTTTTCATGTAGAATAGATTCACCTGGAGTTAAACACTCTAACTTCAGTCCGACACTTGGATTTTAATTTATTTATGGAGGCAGTGCTCTCTATTTGGCAGTTACAATACAAGTGGTATTTCTCCCCAATAGAGAAAGGAAGATGGTATAGCCTGTTTAACCAGCTCTCCTAATACAAGTTTTTCATGTGTCCGACTCAAGCTGGTACTACCCAGCTCTTTTTTCTAGGCACCAACATGTTCATGAACATTGCAAAATTATGTTTATATTTACCCCAAATTTCTTTCTTCTTTTTTATCTTTAACATGCACTTCTTTTACTTGTCAGTTCATTAGTCCCATAAATCACTTCCCCTCTTACCCCAGAACCTAAACATAACTCCCACTTGAGTGTCTCCTAAAGCTATCTTCAGCTTTTGTTACACTGTTTCCTTTCCTGAACCTGCACATACTCCTACCCCGCGTCCCCTCTCCCAATCCACCCATATAAACACAGTGCATCTCACCCCTGTCTCCTCGTGGGTCACCAACCTTCTCAACTGTCTACACCCACCGACCCAAGGTATACTGCATCTCTGGGTTGTATGCAGGGATGGGAAACAGAACACAGGGAAAAGCTGCCATCTGGAGGGAAAAGGTAGTTTTTGCCCAAGTGCCTAACCTTCAGCAGTCACTTTCTTTTTAGTCCTGACTGTTTTACGTGTTACACAGAAGTGCTCAAGTCAGTCAGGTACAGGTATGTCTCAATGAAGATGATAGCTACTACTCAAATTAAGACTACTAAAAAGAAGGTCAACCAGTAAGTATAGATCTGCTTTTGCAATACATACTCGTTTTAAACAAGGCAGGTGACTTTTCATTCTTTCCAGGGGTCGAACCCATACCCTACTGATCCCAAGATCATGCCCCTATGCATTGCGCCACAGGGACTGATGGGAATAGCTGCAGTAGAATTTGCTTAGGAGAACACTATAGTGGCCAGAGCTGCCTGTCCCCTAGCCAAGACAGTGACATACCATATTTCCCCTTGTAAAAACCCGGGTTTGTATGAGTACTACCTACTACCTAAACCTCCTTACTAAGGGCCGTTTTCCACCACCCGATATGGCCCCTCTATCGGCCGCTAGACCCATAGTAGATGCTATTTTCGGCCGACAGAGACCATGCCCTACCATTGAACCCTATGGCAGCCCCCTCGGCCAAGGTGGTTGTGTGGGGCAGCTATCGGCCGATAGAGCACTCATATCGGGTAGTGGAAAATGGCCCTTAGTGGCAAATCGACCAGGCCTTTACACGTGGGTATACGGTACTGCTGGACATGTTCAAACCAAACCAGCAGCTGCCGGGTGGCAAGGATAGTATATTGGTTAGCAAGTCACGCTCCTAACCCCAGGTGCTTCGCCCCCTCATTGCATGTTATTGTTTGATATCAGTCACGCATCATGACAGATCCATTAATTACTTGTTCACTAAAGGGTGATCTTGTCCTTAAGGGGTTAAACCCGCATGTAAGTTGGTCACTGCCATTTACCTTAAGGGAGCTTATGTACTTGTAATCTGCAAATGAATCCTTAATGCCCAGACATGAGATATGCAGGAATTTGCATTGCAAGTAAGAATGTACATGGAAGATTGCCAAAGGCAGTCTACTACTAATGCCATTTCAACAACTTTGGGTATTAATGCACATGGCATTGGCAATTTACCAAATTATGTCTCCAGTGCACACATGTGTGAATATGCTACTTAGTAGAAAAAGTAAAATAAAATTCAGGTACGGCCACCCAGGGAAAAAGCTCTCTCCTACTTCTTTACACAGGCTTTACCTTTCCGTCTTATATGCCCAGCAGCAGCACCTACAATTCTTAGGGAACTATAACTGTCATCTGATAATTTCCTTTTCATCCATCAAGTGGCAATCTGTATTTTTCTAGTGGATCCAGAGCGCTACATCATAACGACTCCTAGAGTCTAATCTAGCTCAGGTAAATGCACCAAAGCAGTGGCAATTGGTCACTTACTTGCACTAAATGGTGCTCTATCATAAGAAATGGGGATAAGGTATCATAATCATCCTAAAATGGTTAGAGAACCCCATCCTCATTTAAGGTATTTAGAACTCGAATACAGAATTTTCAGTAGCTGTTATAATTGTGAAGCAATGCCCTAAGAGACCCACTTTATACACATAAACATACACAGCCTCCTGCCAGCAGCCCTGGCAGTGTGCTAGAATGTCAACAGGACCACAGAGGTGTGTATATCACAGGACCGGTCCTCCAGACCCCCTCACATTGCCTCCTGCACATCTCTATAGAGTCTGGTACCAGCATACTCTGTTAGGAGCAGCTCACAGGGGACAGGTGAAGGAAGCATTCACACCTCCCTCTGTGAAGAGCTCCACAGGAGCAGCAGGTAGCGTGGGACTACTAGGAGTACCTTGAGGCATAGCCATAGGAAAAAGTGATCCTTCATCGTAGGAGGTATATTTGCTTTGGCATTTACAGACTTTGGAATACATATACCTGCTGGCTCTGTGTGAGGGTTGACAGAACAGGACCTGCTTACTTGCCCTATTTACACCAAGGAAGATTGCTCAATCAATGGAGCAGCAGTCAACATAGGAAAAGTACACATTGTCTCTCTTTGCTAATAGTCCCATCTTATTTCGCTACAGAGAGAAGGCAAAATCTGGTTTCAATTACCAAGTATGTTGTTTGTCAAGTTAGGAGATCACACTGGCCATAGCCAAGGCATCTGTTAGGGGGCAGTCAGAGTTCATGTCTAGGCCTATGGAGTGACGTTATCACTGGAGACTGTACAGTGTACTATATGTATCATGGAAAATCAGTAAAATAGTACGTTACTGATAAGGCCATTCTAGACACAGATTATCTTAAACTAACTAGAGGAAATATAAGCTTTAAAGGCTAAATAGTGTTTGAATGACCAATGTCCTTAAGATGCATGACTGTACAGTTACATAATCAGAGCTGCATCCAGGCACCATCATACTCAACCACTTTTGTATCAGGCTTACTATACTCCCAGGAGTCAGCATAGTGGACCTAATTTCTGAGGCCAGTTACTTTCTAGTTGCATCATATTTCAAGGAAGGTTGAGGAAGAATTACTTCCTTTAAGGGCTAAAGAAATGGGCAAAAGAAATTACATTATGTGTCAGCCTTGTTTAGTGCTATAAGGTCTGTTACCCGAAAAGCCAACTCAAGTGATATTGGTCCCAATCTGAATCGAATCTGAGTATGGGTATAATATCAATAGTAGTACATGTATACATGTGATTGGTATCTGGGGTTAGCATGACACATTTATCACTCCTCAGTTAGTACCTGATAGGTGTAAGCCACTGGAGGAATCTACTCCCCAGCCTCCAGTAAGCCTCCCCAGCCAGACCCTGGAGTTGGAGTTGACCCTACTCTCCAAACACAACCACCCTCCTCTCCAAACACAACCAAAAACTCCTGTAGGATTCTCTAGTATAGGTACAAAGTGACCCAAGTTGTGTCTGGAGAGTGTAGGTTGGATGGCAGGTTGGGATAAGGTGTGTTGGTAAACATCATACTTAGTTATACCACCAGGGGGCGACACACTTTTCTGACCTGCCCTACTTCCGTTCTGAGGTCAAGGCCATTGGTTGCAAGGCAATGAATGCTAAGAGCTTGAAAACTATTTAGCATCCTACACTTCTTACAAAAGAACATAGACATACTTGCAAAATACATAATTATCAATCTACAGCAAAGAAAAAGCCATGCTTCACCGGGCTTCACCTGGTTTACTGAACTAAATGACTTGTTCCATGTATTCCACAGCTCTCTCTTAACACCTATACATAGAATCACGGTTTTGATTTAGTTGAAATTGTAAAGGCAATTATGGCCATATTCCAAAAAAAAAGGAAAAGAAGGAAAAGCTACTCAGATTAATGGAATAAGAGGGCACTTTTCAAAATTGCCATAATTGTAAAATACCCTACTATCAATCAAGATATGGATTGGGAGGCTAACTGGTTGGGTAGGTTTAGTTCCATGTATGTAGTATATGTGTCAGCAGTGTGCTAACACTGAGAGGCCACAGGCACCCTGTACTCTCTCAGGGCATAGAAAAAAGGTGCCTGCTCTATGTTGTCCTGATGAGGTCACCCTGTTTTGCCGCATTATGACCGTGCACTGCATTGTGACCGCAATGCATTATAACCGCGCCCAACTCACACATTATGACCACACAACGCATTATGACCGCGCCCAACTCACACATTATGACCACACAACGCATTATGACCGCGCCCAACTCACGCATTATGACCACGCACCACATTGGGACCGCGCCCAACTTACACATTATGACCGCGCACCGCATTGTGACCGCGCTCAACTCACACATTATGACCACACAACGCATTATGACCGTGCCCAACTCACACATTATGGCCGCGCACCGCATTGTGACCGCGCTCAACTCACACATTATGACCGCGCACCGCATTGTGACCGCGCTCAACTCACACATTGTGACTGCGCAATGCATTGAGACTGCACCCAACTCACACATTATGACCACGCACCACATTATGACCGCGCCCAACTCACACATTATGACCGCACAACGCATTATGACTGCGCCCAACTCACACATTATGGCCGCGCACCGCATTGTGACCGCGCTCAACTCACACATTATGACCACGCACCACATTATGACCGCGCCCAACTCACACATTATGACCGCACAACGCATTATGACCGCGCCCAACTCACACATTATGACCACACAACGCATTATGACCGCGCCCAACTCACACATTATGACCACGCACCACATTGGGACTTCGCCCAACTCACACATTGTGACTGCACAATGCATTGAGACTGTGCCCAACTCACACATTATGACCACGCACCACTTTATGACCGCGCCCAACTCACACCTTGTGACCAAGCACCACACTGCATTATTCAGGGATGAAAGTCTTCAGGGATTTCCCTGATTTCAGGGATTTTGAATTTCCGAGGCCCTATACATTCATACTTTTACCCATGTTTATGGGCCAAGATTGGACCATTTCAGGGATTTTCGTCATCCCTGACTTTCATCCCTGATTATTACCCAGCTCAACTAACCCATTGTGACTGCACCACATTATGACCACGCCCAACTCACACATTATGACCGTGCACAGCATTATGACCACGCCTAACCAATGACTGTGTCCTACCGATGCTAAATGACTGCACATTTCAATTTGACCAATATTGACCCTTTTAAACAACTTGAGTCAATTGCTATATGGCTCAGTCTCGGGCCAACTGAACCATTTGGCCCAATTTGACCTAATATGACTAATAATATTTTTACTCAACTTGAGGTGTGGTCAGTGGTTAGTTAAGCGGGATCATAATGCGGTGCCCGGTCATAATGTGTAAGTTGAGCACGGTCATAATGCGGTGTGGTCACAATGTGGTGTGTGGTCATAATGCGACAAAACCCCCTCCCCTCAGGGCTTCCCTAGCCCACTTAAAAGGGTCTATATCTCTTCTTTCCTATCCTCTCGGATGTGTGTGGTGCACATATGTGCGGGTACTGATACATACCTCTGTGAAATTGTGTAATGTAGACCTTAGGTGTCGAAATGGCGTTAAACCTCTATTCCTCACTCACTCACTCACCCCTCCCCCTCATACACACCTCTGCACACACCTATACCCACCCCACAGGTAGGTCATTCTGGCCCTTTATATGGTACTGGTTCTCTGTCTGGTTTTTGAAGAGTTCGATGGGCCCTTCATTCTAATTGGGTAAGTGGAGTTGAACCCCTGGTGGAACAGAGCAACCATGACTGTTTCAGCCAGGTGGACCTGAGCTATTGGTATGTGGCCTGGTTCCTAGTTAAAATTCTATTTCTAAAGTGCATCTCACTAAAGAGCACCTGGGGAAAATATGCGTCTCACCACAAACCATTGCCACACTTCTTTACCCATGGAAAACTCTTTTAAACACACAGTTTTGTCTATGTTTACTTTGGTGAAAAAGACCCATTATACCTATAGAGCAACCTCCCAGATGGCACCACACAGACTTGTGGGGCCCCACTAGGCTGTAGGCAGGGAATCCCACAGATGAAGTAGTGTGGGTGGGGGTAGACTCCAACAGACCGGGGGGCAGGTTCTCAGGTAGGAGTAACCACTGCCAAACAGGCCCCAGAAGCAGAGGTAGTGAGACGGAAATGTAGGGGCGGGCGGTAATCGTGTGCACCTATAAAAGTATGGGGTTGTAGCTCTGTGTGCACCTCAAAAATAAGGTGTTATGAATAGGGTGAATTAATATACATATCAGGGTCCCTGCTGCATTATATCTGCAAATCTCTGGTAAAGTTCCATCAAACTTTCAAATGCCTCGAAATAAGGATGCGGTAACTTTAAATGTCTTGAAATGACTTTTCTTCAGGTTTCTGGGAGTGGTCATATTGCCTGGAATTAGGGGTCGGTAATTTGGCAGTGGGGAGGTGCCACGATAATGATGAATACCCCTCCCCCCCAGGCCGGTAGATAGATGCTGCTGTCACCAGGATATGAGCCAGGTACTGTGTATAACCAATGTTGATGGAGAAGGTAAGGGTCGAGTGGGTGAGGGCTTATTCACTGGGCTTTTGAGGTACCATGGGTGTATATAATGGAGAGGATGTACGGGAGGCTAGGTTCCAGGGTGAGATCCAGCACGTGGGTGTAGGAGACATACACACAGAGGGGCGTGGTCATCCAGTGTCAGTTACTTTTTCTGAACTGTCATCCAGGGAAATCTGATTGGGCAGGAGGTGTAGGCACCCGGGTGTAGGCATTAGTATGTAGGGCATTTAGCCCTTCACGATCGTTGTTCCCACATGTATGGCCTCCTTTATATAGGAATTGTATAGCCCATATTGACATTTTAAGGGCCACTAATGCATTATTGTATCATGCCAATTGGTAGTCATGATGTATGAATGCAGCCCTGGAGAGCACCTCGAAAGGGTTGCATTTATGCATCATGACAACCCTCCAGAAGCTATCCCTGGAGGGTCGGCATGATGCTTCATGGTGAATCATGAGAACCAATGCCAGGCATGATGCACCCCAGACATAAACACTCCCTTTTTACCCTGTAGCCGACTTACTACTCCTACACATACTCCTATAACTATAACCTTACCACTGACAAAAAAGAATTGCAGCCAATAACGAGCAGCACCACACCGGAAGTTAACCTGGCACAGCGCTTGCGCAATGGCTAGCAGACCTAGATCACGTGACCTAACAGGGGAGGAGAGCACAGCCCTCCTGGGGGACATGGAACCAGAGGGGGAGGAGACCCCGGTCACTCAACGCCGCTCTGAGGTATCACCAGAGGCTGACACTAGTGCCACCACCAACCCATCTCCCCCAGTCTCACCTCCAGTGTCGCCCCGCCCTGTGTCCTGGCCGCACTCAGGAGTCACCCTGGAGGAGGATAGCAATCAGCCCCCGGAGGACCAGCCCCCTGCACCTCCAACAAGGACTGACTCTAACCCTAGCTTCACACAGGAGGAGATGGCTGATGATGATGCACCTCCCCCTGGTTACACTCCCACGGCTCCCCCTCCTGGAGGAGCAGGGGTAGAGGATCCTGGAGGTGACAAACCCAAGGAGGAGGAAAAGAATCCTCCAGTTACGCCCCCTGGTGTCACACCGCCGAGTGACACCCTTGGAGCAGCAGGGCTCCCTCCACCACCAAAGCCGCCAGTGTTTAAGCCGCCAAGGAAGGCCGCTCCCGCGAAGCAGCCAATGGATGTACCGGAAGTGGGATATCCACATCCGGGACCTCACAGACCGGATCCGGATCCGCTGCCCCCGCCGCCGCCCAACCTACCGGAGAAGTACGGGGGTCATAGGGTGATGGAGGACGTAGTGCTGGAGGAGGAGCCTGAGGATGGAGGTGGTCAAGGTAATTTGTTCTTATTGATTGATTGGATGATGATTTGATTGACTCATTGCAGGCATGGTATTACAGAAATTGATGAACCTATACATTTTTCTCCCTCAAACCCAGTCCACCGTTATCCATGGTACTGTATACGTACAGGTGCTCATGCTTTAATAGGGTAACTGGTAAAGGGGTAATTGGTACTTCAATCCTGTGAGGACAGCATTTCCAGGTACATATGGTTTATCTATCCATGCCTTTCTACGACACATGAATGTTGTCCTGGTGAGCTAGTCGCCTATAGGTGCTTAGAGCATTTTTATTTTCATATGGAAACTCTCACTCTCAAATGCTTTAGGCATTAGAGAAAGGATGCTTAAGAATCCAAAGGAAGATTCAAGTATTGTCTAGTTCGATGGCCAAATTTTAATGTGACATACATGTTTTCACCCTATACTCTTCTCTCTTTTACTTTTCATTTTGGTGCTTGCAAAGTTTACAGCAACCCCATTGCCTATCCCCTGCCATAGACTACAGAACTAGCACACACCAAGTGCACAATTCTATTGACATCGAGGGTAGATTCACCTTAAATCAAACACATTATCCTGAGCTGCTTACCTCAATTCATAGTCTTTTCTGCATGCTGAGCAGTCTCTTTATGAGTACATTACAGTAAAATTTAAATGGTATACTCTTTCAAACGATGACCACTAAGAGAGCTTAGCTTAAGCACATAGAGATCTAATTCTACCAATTTAATTAGCCAACCAACTCTGTGCATGCGCGCGACACACAGTGAATCCACCGTACTGAAGGTGGATTTGATGGTTTGCCAGGATCTTCCAAGTAGCTGTCTATAAATCAAAAGCAGACATTTATCTTGAGACATACTTACCTGATTATACTTGTACCTCAGATGGGAAATACGCTTGTTCCACATTCAGTGTCAATTGCCAGTATGACAAAGGCATTGGACCCTTACAGAAAATATGTGTGAACCTATACCCATGTCATAATCAGATATATCATACTGGGTTCAGTCAAGGGTAAGCACCAGTTTACCTCATTTCAATGTAAATATGGCAAGTATGTTGTTTCTGATCCCTAACACATAATTGAAATAGGTTGCTGTTCACTGTTCGATTTTTCTAGCATCCCTATCATGATTATGCAATTAGATCCAAATGGCATCTATTGAATAAAGCTTAATGTCACCTCAATCCTTTGACATGGCATTGATGACATAATGTTTAAATGGTCAGATGGACTGTAACTTGTAAGACAGGTGGTTGGACATGACCTAAGTGTAAATATGGACAGGTGTTTACACCCATAAACCTGTGCAATATGAGCATCCTTCAACTCAATCCCCCAACTCAACCCCCCATATGCCCTCCCCTGTCAGTAATTTACCAAGCTACCCCATACTGTGAACGTGGTATGTACCAACAAGAGCCAGCTAGAGTTATAACCAATAGCTACAGCTCTGCACATGTGAAGTATGTCATAGGTATTTTCAAATTGTTCAGTGGCTTTGAGTTGTGCTAGCTTCTGCGGTTAAAACACACCTTGAAATTTCAGCGAATGTAAATGGTTTTAGGGGATTCAAATGGGAGACTTGTTATTCTGAATTGATTTTGGAACTCTGCCGTTAAGGCTAAGAATTCTGATTTTACTTTATATCTTTATAATCTTTGAATCAATATTCGGAAAAAAATACTACTTTCCCTGAGACGACCACCAACTTAAAATTATTGTTTCTGTAGCTACATCAGAATGTAAGTAGGGTCAATGACCTATACCCAGTTACCACTGGTTAGAGTTAAACAGGGATGTCAACCTATGTTAAGGGTCACTGTTGATAAGCTGAGGAGCTCACCTGCTACCATGGCCTCATAATGTCACTTAGATATAGATAGCTTGGGTTTCTGCACAGCGAGATAACAGGTAGTGGTATCAGAGGGAGGGTGTAAACACACCTGGAGAAAGGCTTCCCTTCTGGATGACAGAAATGGAAACTTACTCTGAATGCATTACCTTCGCTGAAAGCACTTGGTGGAGAGGACTTTGCCTGTTAAAACCAATCCCACTGATAGAATGATTAATATGCAATGTCAATTTAGCCCCTCCCAATTCTGAAAAATAGCTTTACAGCTGCTAGATATCTAGTTAGGATCTAGGGTTTTGAGTTTATTCAGGCTCAGTGAAACTTAAATTTACGCAAAGTATCAGTGTGCATAAAGGTAGACTGTGAGACCTGTTCACATATTCCCACCAACACACAGGAAAAGAGTCACTGGATACATACCCACTGACACAGAATGCACCTTTGACATTCCTCTTGGCAGTCTTGTTATTTCTGGATTTGTCTTATTGACATATCCTCAGGTCTCCCCATGTAAACCACCCGACCGAGTAACAACCTGAAAGCCAGAGGCCTCACTATCGTGATTAGTATGAATGGTTTAAACCCAACTGTCATTATTGCTGCAAAAGGGGGACCTTTGGGTGAATTATATAGTATGGGATTATGTATAATTCTGTCCTGCTAAAGGGTAATTAATACAAGTTGGGGTCTTCTGAGGATTGTAGATGGCCACAGGTGTTCATATTATATGAATATTAATGCTATGGGCTACCGATCAACTATATTGAAATGAATAGGCCTCATGTGGATAAATAGCATGGTAAAATTATCCATATTCCTGTGCCACCTGATGCTAGTCTGGAGGTTAATTCAATTAACGCATCTGAGTGCATTATTTGACAACAGGCAGTCAAGATGTGAAGAAGGAGTTGTCTATTGTCTTTATAAAACATTGTACATTTCATTCTAATCAATCAAGTACCCAATCAGGGTATTTTTAGACCAATTAATGGTATTTGACTGGTCTACAGCTATGGTGACCTTGCTCAGGCGTGCACTGTACCCCTATAATGCACTCAAGGTCACTTCTACCGTGCAGCAGAGCACAGCCAGCCGTTTTATAAAACACATCAACGGCCATTGAATTATCACTTATTGGCCCGCCTAATACGACAGCCTCCCTATTAGAAACCCGTACACCTTGCAGTATAGTGTATGGAATAATAACAATACCCTATTATGTTGCCCCTATATAACCATTATCTATGTGTCAGTATCATTAATATCCCAAAAGGATTACGCCACAACTCATCAATGGAATGAAAAAAAAAGAAAAGAAGGTTGCACAGAGCAAATAGTTTAGACTGATGCATTTAATTCCTTAGGTAATGCCTACCATTTTTTACTCAATTCTATATTTAACTGTCCCAGATAAAATTAGATGAAACCGTATAATTGCATAAGTCTCTGTTTATGTGATAATGATTATGATATATTTTCAGACAGCAGTATTGATAAAGATTGGAATACCTGCTGTCGTGAAGTAAAGTTGAGGGGACTGCAGCCAGTTTAATGAAACTGCTAAAATTGCATCAGTTTAATCCTAATAAAAGCATCCATTCCGTCAATATTTACCACAAATGGCAACAACATAGTACTATATCTGATATATCTGGAATGTGATTATACATATCTGTTTGTAGCTGGATATGTACATATACTTTGGAGGTCACAGCCACAGCTAGACTGATACATACCAACAGTCAGTACTGCCCTGTGTCCACCTATAACACCTTTAGTGATCCACCTGAACATGGACAGTGGGCAGGTATTCAGGTGAGGTCAAAGGCATTAGACAGGGGTGGGTGTGGGGGATGGGTGATGGGGAGGCTGGACCCACAGGTGAGAGGAATAATGGGGCGTCAAATGTTTCAAATTGTCAAAAAGATATTACGGGAGCTGCTCTGAATTGAACATTATTTAGGAGAGGTGGGAGGCTTTATGGGGTGCCAAATGTTTGAAAATCAAAAAGAAATTAAGGGAGCAGCTCTGAATTGAACATCATTTTAAGATGAATAAGTACATTGCATGAAGGATGGACCTTTTGTTCTTCAAAGGTTCTTCCCAAGGTTGTGTCCCATCAATGCTATTTATAACTACTTCTAGAAAGGCCTAGCTAGACACTTGTTACATTTTGATGATCAGCTCTCTCAGTATCCACATTAAATTTTATTTATATTTCCATTAAGAAAAACCAAAGAAAAGACCTACCAAAAGGCGTCTGTACGACTGGGGTGTAATCCATATCTATCCTGCCCTGCCACCAAGACATCCACAGGTACAAGGCACCATGCTGGTTCCAAAAACACCCGGTAGGTGGCAGGTGAGGCTACCACAAGAGTAGTGGGGCACATCTAGATGCTACCCATATGCCTGTACCCCACCCAGCCATATCAGTTACCATGCAAAATACATTATGCCATGTCCTCTCTTTAACCTTGCTCCCCTCTGGAGGTTATTTCTTAACATGTGACCACAGCAGCATTTGTGTCACATTAATTCATAGTTCTCAAGAGTTCATACAAGTAAGACCTAATACCGTAGTGGCCTGACTAAGCGCCCGGGTGCTCATTGATTTCCATCCCAATGTATCCCGGTGCTCATATGTGACAGGTGTTTATTTGAATGCTTTTATTCTGTTCTTAAGACAAATTTTAATACCCATGTACCCCTTGCACTTATTTGAGACTCCGGCGCTTAAAGGTGCAATTGTGGTATGTAGGCATGCGGTGCACTGCTCTTTTGATAGAACTTGAGCAGGTGAACTTGTAGAAATTTAAGAAATAACCTCCTGTCTAACCATCCCGCCATAATAGAGAAATTAACTGCATGTTGTCCTGTATGGTACAGCCTTTTGTGCAGGGAGCCCTTACTATACTAGGGAGAAAAGGGATCAAAAGAAAGAGGAGCAATTCCAAAATTTAGCATTTCGGGCTCTTTGCGTTACATTTACATTAAAACAAAAACGATCCAATGCAAAAATACAAAAATATCCAATTAATCATTCAAACAGGGTTTTTTTACAAAGGTATGCAAGGAAAATTGTTATAACCTTGTCATTTTGCAACTGTTTCACAATCATGCCCCCACTATGATTTGCATATATAGGCTATATGCCATATAGATATAGGCCTGTGTCAGTAGTCAGAAGTAGCAGAGTAGGCAGGCTAGATGTTTGACACTGTGTAAATGTTGCTAGAGGTCCAAATCACACCGCACTTATGCAACTGCTTGTAATAAATTTTGGCCTGTAGTCAAGCTTCACTGCTTTTGCACAAAACACTTTGCTTAGGAGAATGCCAATACTAAAGCCTTATAGATAGTATATTGCCAATCATAGGTCTTAATGTTTTTGGATTTGTATACATGCTTATTTTGATTAATTTCTATAATTGTTTCTATATAAAGTTTTGGCTTCATTGCTATCACATGTAACCAAAGGATGTTGCAGTGATGTTTCAAAGGCACACAATTTATATTCTATCCGAGCTGTACAATGATACCAAACGATAGAGCTGATTTGTCAGGTGGCCTCCCGATAATTTTGCTTGACACTTACCATCCCATAGGGAATCCCCAACTTCTGGCATAATATCTACGAGCGACATCTGAGTAAATGTCTTCTTCCATAGACTAGTTTATGAAATAGAAATACTTTAGGGGAGTAACCGGATGAGACAAAGGAGTTGGTCCTCTCCTCTGCAAACCTCTGTATGAATGTGTTAGAAACTTAAAATGGGGATGTAGGTAGATGATGCTTGTGAGTGTCCTACTCTGCTACTCCTATCATAGGACAAAGAAAATGAGATATACCCAGTTGATGCCCGTGCCACTAACAGAACGGTGGGGAGTAGAAAAGGAGTGTTTGTTTAGTGAGGGGAGATGAGTTACCATCCACCAAACCCACTGTACAACTGTAGGGTGTGTTCTGGGCTAATGCCATCTCATGGTAAAAAGACTGATAACAACTTCTACCACTGCATTAACAATAGTGAATATGCTGATAATGCACCTGGGAGTAACCCTAGTAGCTGCCTTTAGATCATCGCCAGTGAAAATATACTAGTTGTGATACCAGCAGAAATAAGATATATTACATGTATTGGCAATTGTATGTTAAGAATATCCTTTGCGATACTGTATCACATAGTTTGTTGCTGAAATTGAATATGTCACTTGTAATATATCACATTTGATAATTATGTCTAAAAATATAGAGAAATTCTCATGTTCCTTTAGTAATGACACAAAGGCCTTTGTATCAAGATAATGAATAACCATGAGTCAATACTAGAATTGATATAAAAAGTATCAGCTTGAGTAAAGTGATAATACCAGCAGATAATACTAGTTGATGATAATACCATGAGAACTGCACCCGAGATGAACGTTAGAAATATGGGGCGTCTTGGCCAGTGCAGCTGAGTTTTGAGGAATACTGTACCAGGGTAAATACATGTGAGGAAAATGACAAAAACTTTCTGCTCAGTTCTTGGCTTTGAGCCACTTGTGTGAGCAGCATAGGATGTGGGTAGGTAAAAAGGCTGTGTAAGCAGACGCCCCCATCCTTCCATTGTTGACACGTATCTGAACCTAGAAAATGTCTGGGGATTATTACATAGATCTATATTTATGATATGGTAGTCATGAATATAAAGTCCATTGTATGGTTTACAGACTTTTTATCTAGGTCTAGTGTAAACATGGGAATGTAAAAGATACCCTGCTTAAATTATAAAGCACTATGTCTGCTATATCATCAATGTGTTTTACTTGTGTTGGAAGGCAGCATCTGAAGAGTAAATAGCTGGAAAAAGGATTTTAAAAAGAAAACTCAGCCACTTCTGACCTATCAGCAAAATGTTGGCTGAATGAGCTCAATCAAATGATAACTATAAGCAAACTATAGTTAAACACCTATGTGTCCACTAGGCGACATACATAAACAGTATATATTATTTTGTTGATATGATATCTATATCATTTCTGGACATCTGAGAACAAATGGAATTTGGTTTAACCAGTGTCTATAATTGCAAGTGATAACATGACATCTTGAAACCTATTGATATGATCTACTATCTTAGTAGCAAGCTGTGAGCATCCACGTATACGTGCCCAGAACCCTCATCCATGGTTCATATTTCACAGTCTTGGTAGAAACCCCTCAGGGGTGTCACAGGAGGGCCACAGTGGCAATGGGGTACAGAACGAGGAGAAGTAGTCTTTTTAGTGTTTATCACGCTCTCTAGCCAGCAGCACCAGCTACAGAAGGATTTATCTGTCTTCACCCATATCGGCAGTAAGGCTTTTTTTTTATTGGTTTGGTCTTGGCTTGATATCAGGAGGTTAATTTGAAAGGCTCTGCTATCGCTACCTATGCGATATGTTAGCATAGGCACTATTCCACTTCCAGTACTAACATCACCCCTTATTTCATACTGAGAAAAGTGGTTTCCCCTGAGTTCAAGAGCACCTGTGTGGGGGACATTCCTCGTCACAAAAGTGAATGCACCTGCTGAGAGTCCTTGTGGGCTTTTGAGGCTACTTATTAGTTAAGATCACTTGAATGGATTTCCTCATAGTCCTTGAGGGCTCTTGAGTCTACTTATGCGTTAAAGGCATAGTAATATCATGTGTCCCTTCTCTCTCTTAGTTGGTGGAGGGGTGGAGGCACTGTACTTCTAAAATACAAGCTATAATTTGATCTTTCAGAAACCAGTGACTTACCAGTTCCTAGGCCCAATGTGACTGACCAAAAGCTCTCATTCACCTCTTGTTCTCCTTTCAGCCCTTCTTGAGAAGAACCCTTCTAAATATATACATGGGTGACAGTGACGCACTTGAAGACATTTCAGGGTCAAGTGCACCTGACAGGGTATATATAATTAGTAGAACCCCAGTGTAACCACTCTTGAGTGGATGAGTTTTTCCACTGCTATTTTTTACCGTCCACAGCTATTGTTTCTCTGTGGACCTTTTGCCACTCTGCACAGTTGTTAGCTGCTTGGAATAGTGAAAGCAGGGCTGAGGCTAACAGCACTCACTAAAAGGAGGCTGGTCATCAGAAAGGAAGGCAGGCCTACCTTATCATAGCAGTAAGGAATAAGGGAGGGAAATCACTAACATCTCATAGGTAGCAATGGCAGAGCCTTTTGGATTAACCTCCTGAGGGACTAGTCCCTCAGATGACCATAATGTCTCAAACAGCAGCTGGGATATGGAGATACTGAGAACCATTAAGATTTCGATAATAATTTCATAGAACATTCTTGTGCATTCTCCTGCTGGTATTGAATGATAAAAGGCCTCGTTTGGTCCTGTGGTGGGCGCATGTACCTGTGTATACATGGCATTGTGTTAATGTAAACTTGTGTTAATCGTGTTAACGGTGATAAAATGTGCAGATGGGCTGTTTTGCGGATTTTATCTCTGCCAAAATTATTGTTATGCTTATCACAATATCTTGCAGATAAGGTGTAACTCACATATTGGGTCGACCCTGAGGCACAGATTTCATAATGGCCCGTTTAAGGGCCGGGTCTTTGATTAAGCGCGGAGGGTAGAGTGGTTTTCAAATTGAAATTACACTTTCAACTCTCTTCAGGACGTTTAAACAGGTCACTTTGGTATACACATATACGGTTTGGTTTCAAGCAGTTAGTAATTCGACTGGCTTCAGTCTCTGATTGTGTGGTAATGATTACTATATATTTGTCAGTATTCATGAAGATGTAATGAGGGAGTAAGAGTAGTCAGCCTTGTACATGTGTACTGCCCCTCTACCCTGCCTGTTGTCGTGAAGTAAAGTGCAAGGGACTGGCCAGTCTATAACTCCGTGTGCAGCTGGGGTATATTTTCGCATCTAAACTGTATGTTTTGCTTAAGGTACTACACACCTTATTTCAATCTTGCCAAGAGGAATCACAGCCATCTACAGATTACTATAGTCTAAACTCCAGATGCCAACAATATTCCCCTGTATGTAAACCACTCTCTTTATAGGTGGATCTGGTGCACACCCTGTGGCCTATTAGCCCTATGGTGTATATATCATACCCACACCCCCTCTATCGGCCCCAGTATGAGTTAGTGGGATGAGATCCACCCTGGAGGAGGACCTCCTGTGCCATCTGTAACAAGTGTCTGTCAATGATCACACACTCTGGAGGACAAAACCACTGGTATCCTGTGCCTCCTATCCCTCTTCTCCAGCAGCCCCCCAAGTCACCATATGGTACGCACTAGCTGCTGGAGGGAGCTCACCCATTTTTACTCACTTTTCTATCTTTTTGTGTGTGTTTATCTCTATGCCTAAGCCAATTAAGAACCACATGCTGTTTTAATACGCCATTTCCTTTTTTCTTGCTATGCTGTATCTATATGTGTCATGTGGGACTGGATCTGATTCTGATATCATGCACTGATAAGAGCTTATTGTCTCTGGAATTGGATGTTATCCAGGGACAGCCATGCTTGTGCCTATTCAATGTGCTTTACCAGTTTTGGTAGACCCAGAAAGATTCAAAATGATGGACCCAGTGAGTATGGCTCTTGACCCCTATGGAACCAGTGTAGGTAACCCATGCATTCATACATCATGTCAATACGATAGCATCAGTACTAATTCACAGCTACACAGTAAAACCAAAAAGTGTCCACTAGTGTTATATCTGTTGACCTTAATGACGAATATAAATGAAATGATATGCCTTCCTGAAAGGGCTATGAATTTACTTTCACCCCTCCCCCTTTTACCAAGTTTTCTCTCATCTTTTTGCACTTAGTTCTCTAACATACTTACTTCGACTTCCACTCAATCATTCTCCATGGTCTGCCATCTTCTTCACACATGTACCTGAATCCATACAGCTCTCTTTGCCTACTGTGGTCATAGATATTTTCAAGGGTATGAATTTTCGTGGAAACAGTAAGAAACGCAAATTCATGTATACTTGAATTCGCTGATTTTAAAATTAAAAGTACCAGCACTCTCAATAGTTTCAGAGTGGATTGGTGAAAGGTTTACTAGATACAAAGTGGCAAGCATTTCCAGGCAGATCCCTATACAAACATTAAAACACTAGATGCTTAGAGTGGGAATAATCACTGTAAAACTTATAAACAGCTTACTTTACTTAAACTGCCTTTTGAAATTGCACACTTTTCACTCTTATGTAGGTAACACAGTGGGCAACAAAGTCTCTCACCTACACTCACTTGTGAAAGTCCTCCCATACTAACCCCCCCCCCCCTTTTTGACCCTTGCTATGTTTGACATTGGAGAAATTTTCACTGAGGACATGAATTCGCGGACTATTCGTTTCCGTGAAATCCGCGACAATATGTACAGCGCGAAATTAACTATGACCACAGTAGTCTCACATCCTGCCAAAACCACCTGTACAGACAAGGTTTTTATTAGTCCCATTTCCATTTCTTTCTTTCCTTTGCTATTCAAAATATTTTTGCCAGGACTGTTTCTATCGTGCTTATATAACCCTAACTCCACAATTAAGCCAATCACCTCTTGCCAACCAATATACGTTTTCTCAAAATTATAAAATGACATGTTGGAGGGATACATATGTCATGTAATTGGCTAAATCCTTGGCAAAGTCAAATAAATTGAGGGTAGGGATGCACCAATTGTTCTTGATATTATATTCTGCAGCTGGTGTTGTTGTAATTGTTGTTTGTCGTTGTTGTTTCCAGTGTGGGGTGTCAGTATCCATTTGATAAATCGGCAGCCCGCCAATCTATGGCCAATGTGCCAATCCTACAGACATGGGTTCGTCGGCCCATATATTCATCCAGTCTGTATGTTCCACTTCTACTGTAGTCTGTATTGTATATTGCATATGGTATATAATCCACAAGATATAATCAGATGATGATCTGAGAGGATGTTTGGTTTAGAATTTAAGCTTTTGATTAGGTTATCTGAATAATTGATATGCTAAAACTGTTGTCTATCATGGCATTGTCGACTTATTTGCTATTGCTCTGATTGAAATTGCACTAGTCACGATTGTGTATGCTTAATACATGTGACTCTGTGAGGTGGCGGATTTAGACGAGGGGCGCGGGGGTGCACGCCCCCTCCTTTTTTCAGTACTTAAGAGTTTAACTGCATATTTTTAAACCCCAGAATTTGTTCAAAATGAGGGGCTGCATGCCTTCCTTTTGGGCCACGTCCCCTCCTTTTCCAAATCCTGGATCTGCCACTGCTGTGTACAGCATACCAACTTAAACTAAAGAGAATGGTGTCTCTAAACTACCACCCATTTCTAAAATACAGGTAGACATGTAGCACTGATGGCTAATTCACCGATTATGTTTTGTGACATATCAATTTAAGTCTTCAGAAATAATGCACCAATGATTGCTTACTGCCAAAGTCTTCATGCATCACGTTGGCAAATGGAAGAGACCATACACTATTCTACATTTAATTTTTTTTTTTATATCAAAAGTTGACCTAAGTAATTGTGACATTATTGTACCATTCTGCGTAGCCTAATCCAATGCCACTGTATTAGTTCTGTTGACCCTGTTCCACAGATGGCGTTAACGTTAACTATCCACGTGTGATAGGCACCTGCAAATAGACATGCAATATGTCAGAAATCAATACATGGCCCTATTCCTGTTTCATTCAATTTGTTATTCCAAATTTACCCTCCACCACATCTGGTAATGTATCCAGATATTGTTACATGTAGTAAGCAGCCGCAAATAGACAGGCAATATTTTCTGCTCAATTTCTGAAATCGTGCGAATATATTTGACTTGCTGGGACCGGTTGCAAAAATGATAATCATTAGTTCATAGTTTACAGGCCCAGAATCAGCCCAGGGGGTTTCCCGATAGAAAAGTGCAATTTGACCTATAGGGAATTTCTCAACATTGTTATTTAGCATTGTGAGAAATTTCCTCATTGTGTGCTTTATTTTCCTGATTTATGAACATACTTGTAAATGTATGACATATAGATCAAAGTTGGACAGGACCAATAGAAAAAGTGTTCTGCTCCATGTTCAATCATTTCAAACATATTTTAATATTTTCATTATTATTCACCAAGCCACCCGGACAGAGCTCTAGATCATATATCACCTACAGTAGATAGTCCTGAAATATTTACCCCCTGAATAGCCTACTATGTACCACATAGACTCCCTCATTCACCATTAAAACACAATAAGGAGTGGTCTCACCATTGAGGATGGCCAGTTGGAGTAGGCTACTAGTGAGGGTCAGTACAAAAGATCACAGATGACCATCAGGACTGACCTCTCAACCTCATACCCTCTCACACTCCCCCAGTGTATAATAGTCAGGATCACTCTCACTGTCAGATATTTATTTTTGACTCCACAGTAAAGCAGTCGATCCTATAATAGTCCCTTTATCTAGTGCTCATCTGTCTGGCAGAATTTACCACAATTGTGGGAATTATGGTGACAGATTGAATGAAGCTTGGCAATCCTGTTTTGGTGGAATTTGACCTCAGGTGAGATATCTTTTGGGTAATCAGAAGAGAAATGAACCCGACCCAATAACATGTATCATTAAGAGGCAGGTATCCCATTACAGTGGCCTCTGACAGAGAAGCGTTATTCTGACACCTTCTTTTTTTAATACCTTTTTTTTATAATTACCAAATAACATTAGATCAGCAATGTTTGGTCGGAATGAAGTCGAATGGATTACCTATCTCTTATATTTTGCTATCCTCCCTGGGGTATATATCTACACCGACCATGATTCAACATTCACATCGCTGCCAAATGACTAGTTCGTTGATAGAATGTGTTTTATGCTTGAAATTTGCTGATTGGGGAAACCAGGATCTATACACGTGTAGCTAAGTAGTGAGAAGTATGTTTTTATGTTCATTCAGATATCAGCAGGGTTCCTTTGAAACCAACAAACATTTTCATTGTTAAGATATTGCCTCAGAACCGGACTGGAGCTGAAATGCCTCATTTCTTAATTATATTGACTGCTACAGAGATAGTGGATCGAAGATCTACATGGAGAGTGTGATCAATGCCTATTGAAAGTAGGGATGGGTGAGAGAGGGAAACATCAAGTAGAGTACTGCTCTGTACACTTACAATGGGGTGCTGATGCTGCTATGGTGCCCCAATGTAGCTTACATTGGGGCACCATAGCAGCATCTGTGGGCTGTGTGTGGGTGCCGAGGGTAGTGCCGCATGTTGTGTGTCCACTAATGGATTGCCCCATAGAAAGTAGTATTGCACAGCTGAAGTGTTAATCAGGCTTCCCATCTCTCTTATCCAGGGTAGGCTCAGAGCAACTGCAACTAGATTGGATAAATGTGGCCTTAACCTTCAACAACTGCATAGTGACCTGTTGCATTAATTGTAAGCTTTATTGTTCATGATGCATTGATGTAACTCCTGTGGGTATCATGCCAGCAGTGCATTTCTGCATCATGCTGATCATATGGGCTGATGCACTCATCTTAGTAGCTGCACCCTAGCCTTGGCACTGTTTTGCTGCAACATGATGCTGAAAGCACATTATGTACACATTGTATATGTGTGGTAACCTTAAATGGTTAATGATATGAACAGATTCACCTTTAGGTTTAGGTTTACCTTGACTGCTGTATTGTATAACAGGATAAATGATGATAGATTTGATCTTAGAAAACAAATTGAAAACTGTCTCTTTTCCTCTTTCTACTCTGATAAAACAGGGTAAGTGTGCTCCAGTGTAGATCTGGCCCCTTTCCCTATTGTTAGATATTCGCTCACTGCATTCAGTGTAAGTCAATGCCTATCCACCTAACTCTGTGATTAATAGCAGAGCGAAATGTGATATACAGAGAGCATGACAGAAGAAAACAGTCCAGACTGTTTATCCGCCTACCTTTTTGGTAATCTTTTTAATGCCTTTCCACAACAACCATTACATCATTAGAAATAGTACTAAAAAGTGACCTTCCCTTTTTTTCTGAGATCACCATGGGACTGACGTCAATTAATTCCGCCAATGTTGGGTAATCTTAATTGCCATTTAAAGATGGCATAATTAACTTATAATTTGTCAACATATTTATAGAACGCGTGAGAGAAATTATTTATTGCTGCATTTATTCATTGTCCAAGTACTCAAGGCAGACTGATCCTAATGCAATTCTTTGGTAGTTTGCAATAACTTCTAAACTCTGCCCTCGATCCCTTGACAGGACGTATCTAATGTAGAGAAATAGAATTGCATCACCACAAAACACATGAAACATGACTTTCTAAAACATTGCACCCCTTCCTGTGAACAGAATAGCCTGAAGAATCCCCTTTGTCTGGATACAAAACAAGATTGACAGCAGGTAAAGGATATCTCTGCCACAGTTAACACTCTAATCCATTACAGATTTTAAAATAGTTGTAGCTTCCTCCGACCTATATGTATACTCCCTGTGCTTAGAACTAGATGTATTGCTGTTGACTGACTGTAGACCTATGTTCTGGAGAAAGGAAAGAATTATGATTATGTCGTATGCTCTAATGCAATCCACACTTTCTAGTCTGTGGACAATTTATCAAATTGCCTGTCCTACTTGTATCAGCTCCGAGTTACCAAATCCTTTTCAAACAACCTGGTGTCATTTTGAATAACCCATCCCTCCCACCACCCTAAACCTAGTTTATACCTAACTCTTTTTCAAAGAATTTACTCTATAAATAGCAATATCTTGAGACTAGTTTCCAAAAGAGAGGTATTGCATAAAAACTACTATTGTACTTTTAGAAACCAAGTGTTTGTAGTAGGCATAAAATGACTGTCAGATACCCATCATGATGAACTGGTTGGGTCAGATTACCCATAATACATCAGTAACTTATCCTCAGTTTGATGTATGAGGCAGGTCACAGATGCCACCTTCAAACAGAGGGCTCCAGACGGGTAAAATCAACAAGGGGACAAGGCCACTTCTTAAAATCGACAAGGCATATAGATTTGGGTGAAAAGGGAAAAGGGCCATTTCTTAAGATTGCTAAGGGACATTAGACCCCCCTGTCTGGGGCCCTAAACAGGGCCACTCTAAACACTCTAATATGACTGTTAAATTATCTGCTACTTGTACAAGACATCCCCACAAATTGTGCAGTTAACCACTATAAATTATGTGCGACGTTGAGAAGCAGTGTAATTACCATAATGAAGGTGTTAGTAGACACTGTTTATAGTAAATGCTGTATCAGGATGAATCTCCCGAATAACACTTCTTTTATGAGATAGAAGTGCTTTTGCCTACCATCCTACGGTAGGCAAACCCACATATCTCTGGATGCAACATTTTGTACAGGGCATATTTGGTCATATATTAGCCTACTCATCACCTTTCATCACTCTGCAACCAGAATGTCACTTAGCTTTATCTGGTCTTGGCAAGCAGTCATTTGTTGAGAAATATTGAAAGACTGGTTATACTAGGGGGATTATTGGCACATACTACAAACATATATATTCCCAATCGGGATAGCACTCAAATACTCTGTTCACCTCACTCCTTCACCCTATCCCCTATGTACCAGAGCCTGTACACCACCACTACAAACATGCTTCAGCCAATTCTCATATTGATTAACCAGTAAAAGTACTACTATAATTGCTTTATACAGTGTGTGTGTGGTATGAGAGTGTACATTATCAGATGCCAGAGTGTTGGATTTGTGGGGTAGGCAGGTGGTTAGGGCTGACCTGACCTCTGACCTCCTGACCTTGGCTTTTAACCCTATACTATAGTATACAGGTAGTAGGAGTGAGTCCCACATGTAATAGGATATATGCAGGTAGGAGGTGTATAGGCAGAATGAGAGATATACCTGTGGGAGTGTGTATACAACTAGGCCTGGCACATGAGTTCAGGGTGCAAATCAACTAATGTGATTTACCTTTAATTGTGATTAAATTGGCAGATACTGAGGTGTACTTTCCATTCAAAAATAGTATAAAACATAAAGTCTTAAAATGATTCAGCTCGATGCAGCAAGATGGGAACCTTAACCTAAGTATGGCGTGCCAAATACTTACATTCTGGTATTTTGAAATGATCTCTTGGGCAGAACCATCCACATGAATTCTGTTATGCATCATATGTGTAAAGGTGCCTTGAACACAGACATTTTACATGTACAGCTGCCTTCAAAACTGAAAACACTCAGACTCCAAACTTGGCGGGTCCGGCTATTACTTTGTGTTGCATCAACTATGAATACATCACAAATGACAAGTGATGGTTTTGTCAGATGCCATGCTAAGCTGCTGAAACACGGATAATTTTATGTGTGTGCCTTGGCAAATTGCCACACAGTTCAAGTATTGGATTTCACACACACACACACACACACACACACACACACACACACACACACACACACACATCTATGTATACTGTTTGGCAGTAGTGTGGATTATCATTGTGGAGATGGGATTGCTGCCAGGTTCTGCACACCTGCCGGCACTATATGACAATATGATGACATCCCACCACAGTGGTTAACCCTGTAACACCAGCATGGGGCCCTCAGGCAGTGTTTAATCCTTCAGGAGGGTATTGCCAAAAAGGAAACCGGAAGTAGGTCCTAAAAGGGAACAACAAAAGAAACGTGCACGCTGCCCTATTGCCAAAGATTCTCTCGTTAGCTCAGACAGTCAAACATTCATGTCGATGGGGTTAAAGCTCAAATTGTGCTGTTGGCATCTAAAGAAGCTATATTGATAAATCAATTGGATTAACTACTGATAACAGACATGGATTGTGGCAGAAGTGCATCCCTTCCATTCTCGCTTTTCGTTTAATCCCATTACTGATCACTTATTTGGCAATTCTTTGAAAATAAGGTATGCTGCTAAGCCATGCATGTTTCCCTCAATTCTCTCTAAAGTTTACAGAGGTCCTTCCTTGTAATCTTTTGGCAAGACCCTCCAGGCACCTGTCACGAGCGTCAATCTTTACCCAATAGAGACACAAAGTTAGGAAGGAAAAGAAATGTTTCTGGTATAGCAGTGCCAGAGTGTAGGTCAACAAGTACATCAGAAATCCCGAGGAGTTCAGTGCTTTTTCTTTCTTGGTTGGAAATTATATAATCGTTGTATCTTGGATTCGTGGCAGTGCCACCAAGATTACCTCATTCCTAAAAGTACTCATAATTTTCACCACATGAAACAAGTAAATAATGTTGACCGTAATTCCGTTGGCAAGATCACATTCTGTTTTGAGAAAACTTTGCATACCTACTGCACAGGGGGGCATAGGGCCAAATAAAAAGATAGAAAGGAAAAATAGGACAGCATCCCGTCAATATGTTTAGTTTATGCTTCCAAGGACCGCATGGTATACAATTCAATGAGAATCCCGTCATGGCCCAGTGATTTGCAAATAAATAGTGTCAACTGACTCCTGTGCCTCGAGCAACTGGGGATGGGACTTGTGGATTAGTTCAGTAGCATATATAGGGGGTACATAGGTGCCCCAGCAGGCCTAAAGGTCACGGGGAACTAAATCCATTCCCTCTATGTTTTTATATAGCGTAACACACAAAAACAGCCGCCTAGAATGTTTGTTGGTCATAATTTCAACCATAGCACGATTAAACCATCCCTCATACACAATGTGACAGAATGTTGTATAGGCTTAACCCTGAAAATCTTAAATAAAGGAATGATATGTGCAGTGAGTGCCATTCCACCCTATGTTGGGCTTGAAAATCTCCATTGTCCATATTAACTTTTGCATGCCTCACAAAATCCCCAAACCCTGGCATAATATAAAAACATACCTACTATTCCATTTATTATCTATTTGTGAACACCTGTGATTTTTTTTCATAATTTCACCAATAATCTTATATTCCAATTCTAAACCAATCAGCAGTCAGCACACTCTTTAGTGCAGGTCTGAATACCATATGACTCATGAGAGGGCAGCATTTACGTCCACGTGACCTAAAGTGGCAGGAGGGTGGAGGAAGAGGAGGAGGAAGGAGTCTGGCTTGATCTCTTCAACATATTTGATTCTCACCCCTGCCAGTGACATTGCTACACGTAGGTTCCAACCCCACCCACTGTTACTGATATCCGTCCAGTAGGGCAGGCAGGGTGTAAACAGGAGAAATTGCTCTGTGAACTTATGATATCAGAGGGTAGTGATGATTTAGTGAAGTAAGGGGTGATATTTGAGTATCACTTCTATCTTGGACATTGCTACAGCTTGCCCCTTTTATTCCTCACCTAGTGGTGTGCATGCTTTAGCTTGACAAGGCCATCATAGCAGAGGTCAGGGTGGCACATTAGATGTTATACACAGTCATCCCTTCACTACTAGAGGAATAACCGTGTGTGTACATAATACCAGGGGCCACTGGAGCATCAGTTACCTGGTCCCATCAGGTGTTTTACTGGGTGACTGCATACCTGCATGTAATAGTGAAAGATAGGGGCGCACTATCAGTACTAGTCTGCACTAGTGTTAAAGTACTGGTGAGATCCAAGACTTTAAGAGAGGCTTCTGCCAGATAACTAAGGCTATTAATTGGAGGATACCCTGGATGTGTCATTATGGAACTCCGGAGTTGGCAGTGGGTAATTGTTTGCAACAGCTGCTCACTGTGATACCTCAATGTTGATAACTAGATCTTGATTTCTTCACGTCCCAATTAGGATCACCCTTTTTTTTAACCACGTCTAATCCAGTTGCTAGATGAGAAAATACCTATATGATACCTATCGATAAAACAGTGGATTAGTCCTTGATCATATTGCCTCACCTGGAGGGGTGATTGGACAGTGGCTTCTACACCCCAACCCCACCTGGAGCACACACCCGATCCAGGTGTGCTTTACCTGTACCTGTACACACCCCCAGTCCCCTCCAGCAGCACACCTACAGGAGACACCTGTAGATACCTGGATACACCCCATACCACACCTGGAGGTACTCAGACACAGGAGGACACCATGACTACTCCGTCCCCTACTGGAGGCAAGGCCCCAGGCAGATATGGTGGTAAGTAAATAAGGGAGAGGTCAATGGAGTTACAATGTACCTCTTTCAGGGTGAAGACAGGTTTTTAATGCACTGTGTCATTTTGTTATTATACTGCATGAATGCAGCCACTGTATGAAACCAGCATTGAATTCATGCACGATGCCCACCATATGGAGTTAGTACATTCATTTAATTAAGTTTATGATGCATCAGCGTGGTGCTAATATTATGCATCTGTCCACCAAGCTCAAAAATATCATGAATAGAAAATTTTGGTTTAGGTGGGCCATAGAACCCTTATAAGGGAAATGGGGTATTAATTTCGGTATTTAAATTTAGATATAAAAACTTGCTGCGTGGGTTTGGATGGTACACTTGGTTGTACACATCGTATAAAAAGGACTTGGGATTATTAGATCCCGCATGAGATATTAGCGCCTGGAGAGATAGCTAGGGTTGCTAAATTGGGAGTGGGGAGTAGTCCACTAGGAGTATATATGACCTGGGATAATAACATGATGGATTTCTGTTCAAGTTATCAGGCAAGGGATAACCAAGGCAATTACTGAAATGGTGCCCTGAAGCAAAAAAGAGCCTTTAACTTCTTAATGCCTAGTTTGCAAATGGCAGGACCTTTTAATACTCTGTTTGGAGGTACCATAATTATTGGCCCATATGATAGCCTTGGTCCCAAGTAAGAACCGGTTTCAAGTAAGTGCGGGTCTCACTTAAGCATTAGCAACAGAGCGGTACTGAAAATGATCTGCTATTGGATTAACATCCACATCCTAGTTATCCACCATGCATGGTAGGCCTATGTGGTAATTAGTTAGACCCCAGATGCCCTCAAATCTTATAGAGAACCCATCACAGAATACCACCTCTGGAGGCCATGTCTTAAGGCAGTACGGCTGCACCCATCCACTACGATTTGAAACCCAAAAAACTTAGTGACAGTAATCATAAGGTGAGGCTCCACTACGCGATTTTTGCCGAATATCCGAGCTATTCTCACAAACACAGATTATAGAGTGGTATTTGTTATTATTTCAAGGTGTAAATAGAGATTGAGAGAGCTTTTTGTTTATTGCAGACTTTCACACTGATGACTCTCTGCAACTCAATATCTGACAGGTTTGATTTTTACAGTACAAGACCCTGCAATCTGTGTGACTGCTGTGTTGTTATTTATATTTTGCTGTGTTGATGTTTACATATTGAACTCCCACCCAATCACAGAGTCTGTGCAGGTGCAGGTAAGTTGGTAAATATGACACACAAGGAGAGATATCACCCATAAAATAACCCCTAAAATCTAATGTTTACAATTTTGAATCTCATGTTTACAATATAGGAATGTCAACACCCTATACCTTAGGCACTATAGGGATAGAATTAGGTGAGAATGTACCAAAAAATTGCGTAGTGGAGCCTCACCGATAGGTAGTGCCCTACAACCGTTCTGTACGATCAGGACCTAAGAAGTTATTACATAGCATATTGTAGGTCAGTTGTAGTGCTGCGGACACTATACATGACCAATACTAGTTGGCTGTAATGTCACTAAATTAAGGGTCTCCAGTACGACGTACAGAAGAGCAGTCATAGTGTGTTAAGAAATGGCCTCCAGGGAAAGCTACATACTTAACGGTTATTGCATTGCCTTTCATTTAGTTCTGGTCTATATACAACCTGGTGACTCTCTGACCTTACACTATCTCCTATGTACATTATACCCATCATCTCCCCTACACAGCTGACCTGGCATTAACCCACCCCGTACCCATGATTTGTAAAACAAACCTAGTATTGTACAAACAGAGTAGACTTACACTGCTCACTGAATATTCAAAATATAGCCCAGCAGTGTTAAATGCTGTGGTTTGAATTGTTTTCACTCCATGTGTAAAGTGAACTGGAGTAATGTATTATGTATAAGTGCCTCATGAGACCTTCCATATTATTGATACAAAGATATAGAAAAGTCAATATATTAGAGTGACAAAATTGTCTGGCATATAAGATCAGAAAAAAGTACCTATATTTCCATCACTATATAAATTGCCTTCATTCAGAGACAAAAAAAAATAGGAAAAGAACCTTTGTCTACAATGATCTGTTGCTTCTGATTAGCCCACATTTAGTTGACACCGAAACGCCAACTAAGGATACACAAGATACACAACACCTGAAATCCACAGGTTGAAATAGATAGAGGGCATTTTGTGGGCTGCCCCCATGTACTTCCCCATTCTTACACTGTAAAAAATAACTGTAGAATCTACCAGGGATCCTCATAAAACTGAACAGTGAACCTCCATAATTGTATGTGAACCACTGTAATTTTTACAAGAGGGACCAGGTGGCAGTACGGTGGTACGTAAAGGTACAAGGAATCTCTGTGAGAATAACGACAGATCTCTGGTAACTTTGTTGCTAGGATTCCATTGTAATTGTGATGACATTTTTACAGTGTATATCTGCCACTAGGGGACGCTAGGTAAATACAAATGTTCTAACAGAAACCTGCTAGAGCTCAGGTATACAGCTTGCCAAGAGGGAGTGTTGACGTCTCAGATGTCTCAGAGCCAGAATAGAAAAGTGATTTTTTATTTGGTTTATTTGTCCAGATATGATATGTAGGTTTGTGGTGGAGGTAAGCTGATGTTTCCACCAATACACTTTGCATTTGAGAATGTATGTGATGTTTGGATTTTGTCATAGTTTACTCCGTCGTTTCCAGCGTCATCTATATTAAGTAACACCTACATTTGTATGGATTGTCCCTTATCTTTTGTAGAGAGCAAACCTTTGACTGCAATATTAGAAATAGCAATCTATCAGTGTGCTAAAAACTAATGATTACCAAACTTTAACTAAGCTGGTCTACTTATGAGACGCAAAAAGGGCTTAATTGTGCTAATATCATCTAGGTGATGGTGGTAATGAGCGTAATGACATTAGATGGCATACATCCAACAGAATACAGGCAAAGAAAAGAGCAAGGTATCGCTATGGACATAGCCGAGTCAGTGAAAATTGAAACCAATTCTGCATAGAGAATCATCCCATTGGACTTTGGGAATTGTTATGTGTCATTTCAGGTGGTTGTATGCTGCAGCATGTCCCCCTGAATGGTGAAGTAATGGATAGCATCATCTCTAACCATAGGTTTAGGTTACAACATAAATTTACACGTTTACACATACAATGATATAGATCTGAGGAACTCAGGTATGTCTGCTGTAGGACTCCGCAATTAATTAACCATTGACCCACAAAAGGGCAAATTATATATCATTGCATCAATGGCCTTTCCTGCCATGATACATCACATCAGCCCTTGATAACCAGCTTGTCATACTGGTTTCATTATGCTGACCAATGGGAATGATGAAGAAGTGCATTAGTGGCCCTTACTCATGGTGCCTCAGTCCCAGCAACATTCATCCCAATGGTGCAGCAAGACAATACTATCACCATACAAGGATTTCTGGAGTTCTTTATGCTCATAACCTAATAAACTCAAATCCTTATCCAACATAGCCATTAAAACAACTTAAAACGTTATAATGGCTTTCTTACATTGGGTAGACATTTAGTCATACTGACTGGCCTAATAAGTGCCTCCTATCACCGTCAGCACATAGGTGGGCTTTGTGACCACATAGATTTGATTCCTGCCTTGAAATCGAACCAAAGATAACCACAGTGTGATTTTAACAGACATTTTGTGTCATATTGAAAATGGCGATACTATTTTTACCATTAGAATGGGGGTTCAAGGTTAATGTAGATTTGATAACGTAATTCGCCTAGATGTATCAAGGTTACTTTGATATGTTCTTGCATGTGAAATACTATTAAATTGTTCTAAATATTCTGGAACCTATTCAGAACATAGCGTTCTTAATTAATTCTACTTAGCGCATTTGCATAGCTTCTACTCTAGACTATGTTCATTTAGGTTTATTCATGCTCAGTGGGTAAGAACAGTTTCACGTTCGGCATGATGAGTAAATACGACTGTGGCATAGTACCTGCAAAGTATGACAAAAGGGCGCATTTAACAGAAGCTAGTAAATGTATATTGAATGTGATGAATGTATTTTGGTCTACATGCTAATGTTCATCACATGGGTCTTCCACATGAGCTGAAATTCCTACATGTGCATGTATGTCATTATATAGCCCCAATGGTCCTTAACAAAACAAGGTGCTCTCAGTTATCTTCAATAGCAGATCCATCACCCTCCTCAGTCACTGAATATGGGCGGATCCAAACTGTCTGCTGTCTGATACTAGTCTTAGAGGACAGGATTGCCTAGAGACAAGAAGTTAGTCACATGCACCATGAATCACCCCTGGAGGTTATTTCATGGCGTGACTAGAGACAGCTGAGCAGAACGACTCAGAACCCCTCCAGTCCTACAGTGCAATGATAGCATGGTTCCTACTTTGGACAGGTGCGACTGGGGACGCTACAGTTGCTCTCTATGATTAATAGCTGTAATCTAGTTATACAGGATGCTTTTGTTAGTGATTGGAGAGCTCTAGTCGTAGCATATTAGGAACTGTACTCCAGAGATGTCTTTGATGCATTAATGCGGTGCTGGTGAGGCACGTACTGCGAGAATGCTTACAAATGAGTCTTGAGAAGCTGGGGCGGGGGTCATTGAATTCAAAGGATTAAGTGGGAAACTCCCTCGTGATATTATATCATATAGAGGCTGAGTAGGAATCCCCCTCCAAATTCGTACCTATGATATATATGTGACCTCTTTCCATCCTTGAACTTATGGATAGGACTTAAGTTGTGTTCTGGTTTAGCTAACCCATGTATTTTGGGTAGGTGATTTATTTGTGTCTTTATTGTGCATAAAATACCAGTCTGCTGGAAAAGGGGTTAAGGGGCTGATTACTGTGCAGGAGGCCATTTCTTAATGTACTACGACTACATATATTCACTACGATTTATTATTGCCAAGAATAAGCCAGGCTATCATAGGTAAGGCCGCACGACTGCTCTGTACGATCAGCATCTATGCAGTAATTATATAAGGTTTGGTAGAGCAGTCGTACTGATGCAGACATTAGTTATTACCAGTGCATAATACAGTAATGGCATTGACTCAAGGCTTCTCACTATGGCTTGAAGGACAGCAGTCGTAGTGTGTTAAGAAATGACCTCCTGAACCCCACGGATATATATCAAATTTCCCTTACTTAGTTAGGACCGATCCCCACCCCTCTGACACTAAATTATGTGTCAACGGGGCCTTTTATAAAATGAATACACTTTAGGATCAGCCTCTTCCTTTTATCCTCCTGATGGCTGAGAGGATTAATGAGGGGGCGGGTAAGCAAATTCGAGCATTCACTCCTGGTCTGGACCCTGCCTCACCTGAACGGAAACCATATGTTACTTCTCTTCTTTTCGTCTGTCCAGATCGGCTTTTCTTTGTAGGCATTCTATCACACACTGACCGCTTGCTCACTTGTATTCTCCCCTCTTCTTTTTTTCTTTTTTTTCTATTTGGTATAGGTAGAAGAAAACCTGGCTTTAAGACAAGAAGTTCTTGTGTGTGTGTTGAGGTGTGGTGAGAATGTGCTTTGGATACATAATGCATCCCTACCTTGTGTTCACCATCCCTCCACCATACACACACTCCAACGTAGTATATACTGACTATTGTGGCTCAAGTTTCATACTTAGGGACGAAGTAAAAATACAGTGTTTTTTTGCACTTTTGAGACACTGCAGATGGGGCTGTATGATAAATTACTTGCACCTGCTGTACATAAGAATGGGGCTGGTAATGGTTTTATTTGAATTCAGTAATTTAAGTTGCATTACAGATGCTTAGCCTCAAACTCTCCAGATTAAGCTCTCATTCAGATGATATCAGGGGCGTAGGAAGAGCATTGAAGGTGAGGCCCCCTATATAAAAGGCTACCCCCAATAAAAAAAAAACTGCATTCTTCTCCTCTGACTTAGAGAGCCTTGGTGATTTTGGTTTGCAGGCAATGTTTAGAACCCTATTTCCTTGTTTCTCTTGATGTACCATTTGAAAAATCGATTTCCCCCTTTTTTGGTAAGATCAGATAAAAAAAATAGGGGGCAGAATGAAAAGAGATCGAAAAGCTTTAACCTAGTAGCCTTGCGTGACACAATTGAATTCTTTGTAAAATTAAGAACATCATCTTCAATGTGAAGTGTCCTGTTTCCCCTTTAACACACCTATACAAACCTGCTTGGCCCAGGTTTTTATTACCCATGTAACAGCCACTAACACTGCTAGTGTTAGGTGACCCGAATAATAGACACCACATTATATTAAGGACCTTCGTGGCCTTGAATCTTTCCCTTTGACTGAATTCCATTGTATTGGTCCAATGGTATAAAAGGCTGAACTTGGCTCTGGGTGAAGACTATAAAAAGTTCAGGAGGTTAATTCAAAAGGTCCTGGGATTTCTACCCCTGTGATCTTAGGGTAGGCACATATCATAAGACCCAGCCAGTCTACCCTATCTAATGCAGTGGTTGCAGGCCAGTCAGGCACAGCAAATCCTGAGATCTCTTCACTATTCCTCTTCCACCCATAAGATCACTGCAATCTTAGTGAAATAATTGCATAGTGGTTTCACCTGAGTACAAGAGCAGTCCCAGGGAACACTCCTGCTTCCAAAAGTTAATGTCCCTGCTGTATACATATAGAGGGGAGGGAGGACATTTGCTGAGAGTCCTTGAGGGCTCTTAAGACTTCTCAGGCATAAAGTGCACTTGAAAACTGTACGAGGTCAACTGCACCCTATACTCTGTAAGTAGCTCATACAAGGGGGGGGGAACACTTGTGCAATCGCTCTTGTGAGAAGGAGTGTTTCCACTTCTATTCTTTCATGATGGGCCTCTTGCCCCTGTGCACAGTGTGTTCTACTTGGAATGGTGTAGGAAGGCTGAAACTAAGATCACTGTGATCTTAGTGCTGACTGTGAAAAGGCAAGACAGTCTAATCTTACCCAGCAAATTGTCGTCATCCGTCGCCATGATTGGTCATCAATGGTGACTCCTTTTTGAGTGATAACCACTGTGTGTTACACTCACGTGGCATAACAATAGCTATTCCTGGTGATCTTGTGCTATAACGACGTCATGTTACATCTAGTGACATGTGTGAGCCACTTCACACAGGTTGCCGAGGACTCACGACAATTTGCTGGGTATGATCACTTAATTGGATAAGGCAGAATAAGTCCTAAGGTCGCTGAGGTTGCGATCCCAGGACCTTTTGAATTAAGTTCCTGGCTGGAATGATAAATGGTATTTAGTCTTTGCATGCCTCATTCAAAGGGGCCTTATCCCTGTTAATGTAATAGGATGGGTAGAGGTAGAAACAGCATAGTAGAGGGTAGAGACTTTGGTAAGGAAGCTAAATCTTACCAGGGGGCATCATACCTACCCATTATTATAATAGGGCTAGGAGGACATTACAGTCAACCCTCACTTCCTCGACCCTCCAATTCCCCTAGATCCCTCATTACCTCAGACAGAAGATTTGGAACTGCCTCTCTATTTTCTATATCATTTGTACTTGGTTCCTCGGATACTTTGCTTCCTCAAAGAATTTTCCTTGCATTTTCCGAATCTGAGGAAGCAAGGGCCAACTGTATATATTATACACCAGGCCGCAATTACAATAAGGTATTTCTTAATATGTCGTACCACAAGTACCTTGTGCCACCCTGCACTGCATTGGATAGGAGTCATACAGGGAGGTCACCCAGCCTCCAGTTGTACCTCCATAGACTACAGTATGCACGTTTCCCAACCTCCCTGTGTCAAGTAAGGCCCACTTGGCACAAAGATAGTCTTGCAGGATCTTTGTAGTCGTAGCATGTTAAGAAATGCCCTCCATGTATAGATAGGACAACAGGGAGGATGTGAAAGGGAGGTACAGGGGGAAAAGGACCGGATGTCCATACAACATGTGTTTTGGGACATTACGCACTTGAAAATATATGTTAACAAACCTTTAATTGCTGTGATATTTTACTTTGGAATATATAGTACATATAGGTCAACGTTGATGGTGTCAGGTGGTTAATCTTGATTTCTCATACCTGCCATAACTGTTTGTGTCAAATATGGAATCTATTCAGGTCAATTATTGTAGATCTTTCTTGGCAAAATAGGACTCCCACAGACTGGTTGAAGGAGACCCATTGTAGGCCCAAGGCACCAGTAAGTCTGAAAAGAGCTCCAGATAAAGTAATACAATTGATGGACACCCTTTGCTACAGCGAGACAGGATATGGGTTCCTTCAGTTTTGAAAGGCTCAGTGTCAAGCTCAAGTAAAAGAATAAAAGTAAAGAAAGAAAGAAAGAATTGAAAATAGAATAAAATGAAAATAAAGATAGATACAGAAAATTATCATTTATGCAGAACAGTCAAAATCTTTCCTTTTCCAGGAATGCGGTGTGGTACTTGATACTGATGGACCACCCACTTGCTATTGAATAAATGGTAATTACCGCAGTCTGTATATCTATCTACCATCTTGGAGGTACAGTAGTGTCATAAACAATAGACAACCTGTGTAGAGGAAGATGTCATACAATCCACTGCCCCACTCAGAGCTGAGACCTGTGTGAGTGTGAGGCAGCAGGGAGGATATAAACACAGACTGAGTGTGCACCAGTTAGGGTTTTCAGTGCTCCTAGTAGTGGGGCCTGTTAAGTTCAATTTTGGCTGTGCAGGGAACCTGTACAGGGACCCTGCCAGACAAAGTTCTGAAATTAGGCATACTGGCTCATTTTTACCCCCTCTCTCATGATCTAGATGGGGAGTAAATTCGAATTTTCACCAACCCACCCCCATTAAAAAAAAAAGAATTGGCAATACAATATCTCAAAAATCATGGCATTGACTCTCTCTTAATCCCGATGGGGAGCTATCTAGAATGAATTCTTAAGATGATATCAATTTTCATATTCTTAGTCTAAAATACTTATCAGCAGAACTCGGTATGTATTACCTCAAAATGAAGGTATTGTTCATTTCCTTTCATCTGGAAGTTGAGCTAATACAAAACTTTATCTGAAACCCCTAAATCCAAGATGGCTGCCAAATAGATATACATCCATAGCAGTCCGTAAAGGCACCCGGGCTCTTAACTCTGTACCCCCGGCCCTAAATAATAGATAATATTCGAGACAGGTGCTTATTTTGTTTCAGAGCTTGATATTGTTTTCAATACCCTGTACCCCAGACTGGCGCTTATTTGAGACCCCAGGATCTAAATGAGCCATTACTGTTTATAGGCCATGCTGCTTGTGAGTTACTCACCAGCATTATTCCCAGACACCTGATTAACAAGCATCCATAGGGAGCAATAATATCACCAGGAAGTACTTTTAAATGTACTGGTTTCAAATCAAAGGGACACAAGAGGGGATAACTCCTACCGAGAATATTTTGCTTTGTAAAGAAATTTTATAAGTGTACTTCCAATACATGTATATTGGTTGTAAATGGCATTGAAACGTGTTAATCATTGGCGTTGTGGAGGGTAAAGTGTAGTTACCTTAGTATACGTAAGTAATTGTCAACTCGGACTTATTTAAACAGGATTCATACAGTCTAATTTGTTAATTAGTGAAAGGTAAATGTAGTGAATGCCCTATTGCTAGGATGACTAATTCAGCAATTTGACTCATTCGGCAACTAGCAGAGTTTAAAGATGTGCAAGTCATGGCTATAGAGAGAAAGAAAATCACTAGGGAGGCGTATAATAAAAGAGCTGGAAGGTGTTGCAAAAGGAGAGGAATTGAGTTCTATTGAGGGTCCTGAAATAGTGAATACTTCCAAAGTAAGAACCAATTCCGAGCTAATTCCTTCTTCCAATTCCGTAGCCTACCTACTATGGGAAGTCTTCATGTATATCCAATCATGGAACCAGTCCCCCCCCCCCAAACATTTTGCAACACAGTCTGATTAAGGAAGTCAATTCCATTACAGTATAAGGTGGGAAGTGGCTTCTCAGGGTGGAGAATCATGGGGAACTGAAAGGTGAGTTAGCTCCAGTCCCACTTTCCATGCAGAATGTTTTTGTGAACTCTGAGTGGCCCAAGTAGGTGTGGTTGGTGGCTAAGGGTGCAGGTTGTTATCATGACTCGGGTGTCATCCTGTTGGTTTGTAGAGAGAGAAGCACATGTCAGCAGTACCAAACCCTGATAGCTGCATGTGGGTTTAGGGTTGTGGGTCCCCACCTCATTCTGGTAGATAAACAGATACCATGTTAACCCTTTTATGGCGACATGATGCCATAATGTTCCTTATTCGTCAGCACTTGAATCATGAATACAGCCCTCGTGTATAAGGTGCAGCTTATGCACGAGGATGGAAGCCTAATACCCCCTATCGAATTGGCCAAAGTTTGGGATGTGCTTTATAGGTCAGGATATCATATTATAGAACGGAATAACTCAGAATCATGCCGCAGCCGCGCCTTACCTCTCCTTCAATTTAGTGTGCATATTATAATAAGTGTGGGGAGTGCATCCTATGCAATGCATTACAGCAATATGCAGTGCTTAGAGGGTTAAGGGGTGAATGTGTAGGGTGGTGAGTGCTGGGGCAGTGGGTTATCACCTATCCAGGTTTAGACAGATACATGTTATCAGGCATGGGAACCTAGTAGCAGGGTCACATCCATGGTACATACTATCACACGTGGGAATGTTCTGCAGCCTATATTCTTTTAGGGCGGCAGAGGGTGATGGCTTGAGGGAATGGGAGAGAGGGAGATACAAGGGACTTTATGATGCATTATCATGAGTTCAGTTCATCTAACAGTCTGTGACCATATAAAGTTGGCGGGGTCTGCGAAAATGACCCTTTGTGCAGGATGCATTAAGGTCCCTATTCCCAGCACATATCACAGTCTGATGGCTAACATTAGTAATCCAGCTACCTAGTTCCCTGGCATTTTTAAACACAAAATGTTTGCTTTACACACGGCGAAAAAGCAGTGTGTTCCACCTGGTGATGTGGCGCCTCCTTCCTTTTTATGAGCCTATTGAACTTCTTGGGGGTAGCAGGTGAGCATTAAGAATTCACCGTTTTAATGGGAGCCACTGAAGGGAGCACGGACGTAAACAGCATACAAAGTGTCTGTGACCTAGTAAATCTCTGAAATGGAGGGGAAGGTACTAGATAATTTGTTCACCCTTTAAGAAGGGTATTTTACCTAAAGGCAACTCACCACAAGTGTATTGGTGCATGCATTATGCTACCCAGGCAGGGGGTTATCTACCATGAAATGATACCTTAATGATACCTAAGTGCAGCACCAGAAGACAACTCTCCAGGGCAGAGTTCTGCATCATCATGATCAGGGATATTGAAACAGTATTTACCCTTAAAGCGTTTGCTTGGCTAGCATCAGGTCAATACATAAAATGTAGCAGGTTGGGGTAAAAAGGAATATTGGAAATTCATAAGTATTGCCATGGAACACTTGCTAAACTGATAAAGTGTTGGTGCCACTTCTGTCGGTCGAGTGAATTTTTGCTAATCTGTTAATGATATTGCACAAGTGTAGAAAAAAAAATCGGTCCGATTGGCAAAAATTTGTCCAACCGTTGGCAGTGGTAAAAGCACTTTAGGCGACTCCTTTAGGTACCGGGGTAAAGTCATATTTACATTTTCACCACGACATGTTTGCTATGCTTGTTCTAACCCCTATAACCTGACATAAGGCATGCTTCTAACCGCCCACATGGTTCTATGACACATGTTAGACCCCTCTTTACTGCCAACTCTAACCCCCTCACATCCTCCTAACATCCTCTTCTCTTTGTACATGCTCTGATGGAGAAAAAAGCCAAATATTCATCCCAAAGACTCACCCCATCACCAGCCAACCATAAAAAGGCAGCAAAGTGTCCCAGAATGGTATATAAAGGTCTGGAAAGTGAAAGCAGGTAAACATCTGGAAGTAATCTAGTGAAAGGGATGTATTTGAATGACCCTTTGCATCATATATAGAGGCAGGGAGAAGGGAGAGGGTGACCGGAAATAATTTCTTTTGTGAGTACTGGAGGGAAACTGCATGTGCGGACAATGCTTTTGCTCACACCCTTTCTGATGTGCTAACAAGTTATACCTTAGGTAAAGGCCGATAAAAAGATAATAATGAAGGTTAGTAGTCAAGGTTCGGTCTATACACATTGTATATATAGGAAAATGTTCATCTATGTGAGGAAATACTCCTACAACATGCCTTTATAACTTCTAGCCTCACGACAGTCCTCTTTATGTCTTTTCTTTTCTTACCTCATGGCCTGGGTCCCTGGATCCTCTCACGCAGCAAGCCTTGAAGGGCCTTAACTCCTAAAGGGCCAAATGATGCATTATACACCTATGATGCACCAACGTAGTGTTGGTGCACCCATTCACCAGTATTGCATTGGTGCATCATTGGTGAAGCATGTATGCAGCCCTCATGTGTAGAATCACCAGTGCTGCATTGGTGCATTATGCATCTGTAAGCGCCCCTAAAAGACTAAAAGATTCTGTAGAGGAGACTGTACTGTCAATGACAGGGGTGTGAATATATAAAGCTAAGTGTCTGGCTGTAACGTGGGTATGGAGTGTCACCAAGACATGGGTGGTCCACAGCTTGTGTGAGAAGTGGCTGTGAATAAAGGTTTGAAGATCGCCTGCAGGTAGTCATTTCTTAAGGCACTACGATGGCACAAAGCCCTACGAGTGCAAACGTCAATGCTAGTCCTTTAAGAACTTTGGTTCAGTCATAGTCTGTTAAGAAATAACCTCCTGGAAAGGCCTTTGTCAACTTAGCAGAAGTTCATTCTCACGGTTTGGGCGAGGTTTGGACTAGATTTCGACTTTTAAGAATGATCTCAGAGACCCCAAACAGAATTGGTGACAAAGCAAAGGACCTATCACATTGGACCCATCCAGTGGTGGCAAGTCTACACTGTAAAAGATGTTGCGGAAATAACTTTGAAATCCCTGTCCCAGAATTGCCAGATATCCATCATTATCTTTATGGAGATTCCTTGTACAAGAATGTGTACTCTACCGTTTCATTGTAGAAACTACACTGCAATGCAGTTGCGGTGGTGCATTGTTCTTTTTCCCCTGGTATATATTCAACAGTTATTTCTCAGAGTCACCAGCTCTGCATCGATGCACCATGGCAACCCTTTGGACTCTATTAATCCTGTAGGGTCAGTATGGTGCAAGTCCCTCGCCACTGCTTTATCATGCCAACAAATGGGAAAGTGCATTTATAATTGCACAATGCGGCCCCTGAGGGGTTAGTAGGGTTAACGTATTCAATATTACCATGTCTAAATCTGGTATGATACTCACATATCCCTTTGTATCAAATTTACTTTTTGCCCACGCTATTTGACATTGCTAAGAGGTGTCACATGTATAATAGACATATCAGCGAGTTTACAAGTTAAAACAGACATAAATGCCACAAAAAAACAGCACCATGTCAACTCAGGTTAGGTCTTTTTGTCTCCATTTACAAGTGACACTCACTTACACAAGTACATCCAAACATGGTGTTCTGTGCGGGCTGGGCAGGACATTATGACATTGCACTTAGTGATGATTCTCATATTCTCTAAACCTGGCCAAAAATGGCCATATCAAGACACAATGATGTATCTATGGATAGATAGAGAAAGGGGGAATATAATTTATTGAGGCTGTACAAAAGTTAACATCTTATTCTGTTCACGGTCTTCACTGTAGTAAAAAAGGAGGTGGACTGCATTATCCATAGTGCATGGGTACATTATGTATAATACCAGGAGGTTAATTCAAAAGGCCCTACTCTCACTTCCCCAGCGATGGTAGGATTTTTTCTGCCTTATCCATTTCAGTGATGGTAAGGTGTGACTGCCTTGCTTTATCACAGCCAGCCCTATGTGTTCAGTGGTGGTAGCCTCAGCCCTGCATACATTATCAAAAGCAGAACACACTATGCAGAGGGGCGAGAGGGCCATAATGAAAAAATAGCTGTGGAAACACTCCTTTTCATAACAGTGTTCCCCTTCCCTATAATTATGAGCTTCTTATAGAGTATAGGGTGCACTTGTACTTAGGGGAAACCACTATACATTTCTTTCGGTGCCATCACAGTGGTGGTGGTAAGGCTGGACAAGGAATAGTGAAGGATCCACAGGACTTGCTGTGCCTGACTGGGCTACAACCACTATAACGGTTAGGGTAGACTGACTAGGTCATATAAGATGTTCCTACGCTACCATAGCAGGGGTAGCGATGGCAGGATCTTTTGAATTAACCTCCTGGGGTATAATAGTATTCTTGGAGACCTTAATTGAAAGCAAAGTGATCAGGGGGATTCGAATTTACACAGCCATGCAAATGAAGAGCGGAAGAATTCCATGCTCCACCCCTGGGGGCACTTGGCCTCGGTTTGGGTACCAACCATGGCTGTCAACGTGCGGCGAGGGGAAAAAAGAGGGCTGTTGATTGAATTCCATTTTATATAAGTGGTCTGTTAATAACTGTTATACCTTGCATGGAAAGGAAGCAACTTGATATTCCATGTATTCACTCCAGGGCTGTGGAATTCCTGAATATTATTGTCAAAGAACCATAGTTTACAAGAACAGGGCTCTGAAAAGGAAGGCTGTTGTAAAACTTATTCAAAAAAAGGCGGGCTGTAGACTATAAGGGGCTGTGAAATGGCCAAAAAGGGGGGGGGGGGAAGCTGTAGTTTCGCAGTTGGGACCTTCTTTCATAGAGTCACTGCCCCCCCTCGGGGCTCCAACCCATATGAGGACTGTGACTCATCATAGGCCTACAGCCAGTGTAACTGATGCTGTTGATAGTAGTTGGGTAGGATAGTCTATCACGCCATGAAAAATGATGGTTTCCCAAACTAGCTACAAATGTGCTATAAATAGATGCAATTGCTGTAATTGGCGACGATGATGATCCCACCATGATATGCTAGTACTGCTCATCATGCACATGGAAATAAATCCATACTGACCTAGATATTGGCATATTCAATAGAGTGAAACAGTATGAAATATGGGTCTGGGTTAGATAATCCACAGGAAAGGGATAGAAAAGGAAAGACTTCTCAGGAGTTTGTCTTTTTTTGTGAAAAGTATCAGGTTCCTTCCTTGAAATCCCTTTTTCAGTACATTTAGTTGGAACAACTACTATCTTTCCCATTACCTAACTCTCTGTTACTTTGTGCATTTATTATGATAGCCAGCCAACATAATACCATATGTGACACTATCTGCAAAAAGGGGTCTTAGTGCAGAGGGGTTTAAGACCCCTTCTCCCAGTCCATGCCACATATGCCATCCTCATTTGCTAATTGCAACTCAGACTTGCAGGCCATTTCTCAGTTTCTTGGCAGTGTTAATTAGCATTGTTGAGAAATGCTCTGCTGACAACCTCCTCCCCCAAAAGCATTGTTACATCATGCTAACCCGTCAGGTGTGAATGGAGCACTAGTGAATAACTCACCAGGCCCCTATATACCTCGCGATGAATATAATGTCATAACCTACAATGTAAAACATAGACTATAAAATATGTTTGTGACTGACAGACGTTAAATCATTGTTCATCCCAACATCCAGCCCATTCCAGGCTGTGACAGAGAGACTGGACAGGCTGACACATTGACACCTGGCAGAGGGCCACCAGACAGGTCACAAGGAAGTAAATGCTGCCACCTAGTGGGTCATGTGGTATATAGCCATGGGCTGAAGGGTATTTTGGCTCCAATATCGAATACATGTACAACAGTATTTAAAAGACTTATGAAAAGGGAAGTCATATATTTCTCAGGGATGGAACTTCTGTATAGTTAGAAACTAGACGTTCAAACTGACCAATTAGAGAGCTTGATTTGCGGGTGTCTATATGCTATAGTCACCTGGAGCTTAATTCAAAAGATCCTGGGATCCCAACCCCAGCAATCTTAGTGTAGGCACATATCATAAGACCTGGCTGGTCTACCCTATGTAATGCAGTGGTTGCAGGCCTGTCCAGAATAGCTAGTCCTGGGATCACTTCACTATTCCATTTCCACCACTAAGATCACTGCGATCTTAGTGAAAGAAATGCATAGTGGTTTCACCAGGGTACAAGAGCACTTACAGGGAACACTCCAGGAGCTTAATTCAAAAGATCCTGGGATCACGACCCCAGCGATCTTAGGAATAAATCAGCCTTATCCTATTAAGCGATCTTAAGAGTTGACTGGGTTCACATATCCTAGCCAGCACTAAGATCGCATCGATCTTAGCCTCAGCCCTCCTACACTATTCCAAGAACAACTGACTAGGCACAGGGGTAAGAATCCCAAAATAAAGGAACAGCTGTGGAGTCACTCTTCTTCACAAGAGTGCTTATACCATCGTTCCCCATCCACATATGGGCTAACAAAAGAGCACAGGGTGCAGTTGACCCCCGTACAGTATTCAAGAGTTGTTCCCATTAATGTATGATTTATGCTTGCCTATTAGAAGCATTGTGCCCTCCCCCCAGGACAAAGAGAGAGAAGGGAAGAATTACCTTACAGTGTACTTAATGCATGAGTAGCCCTAAGAGCCCTCAAGGACACTCAGCAAATGTCCTCCCTCCCCTCTTTATGTATGCAGCAGGCTACTCACTCTTTCGATCAGGAGTGTTCCCTGTAAGTGCTCTTGTACCACTATGCATTTCTTTCACTAAGATCGCAGTGATCTTAGTGGTGGAAATGGAATAGTGAAGTGATCCCAGGAGGTCATTTCTTAACACACTACGACTGCTGTCCTTTAAATCGTAGTGAGAACCTAACAGTTTGGCCTTAACAGTACCATACACTATTAGTCCCTAATGTCAGCACCAGTACGACTGCCCTACTAAACCTAATATAATTACTGCATAGCTGCTTATCGTAGGGAGCAGTCGTAGGGCAGTTCCTACAATAGCCTGGCTTATTTATTGCATTTTTAAATTGTAGTGGCTATGTGTAGTCGTAGTACATTGAGAAATGGCCTCCAGGACTAGCTATTCTGGACAGGCCTGCAACCACTGCATTACATAGGGTAGACCAGCCAGGTCTTATGATATGTGCCTACACTAAGATCGCTGGGGTTGGGATCACAGGATGTTTTGAATTAAGCTCCTGATTGAAAGAGTGAATAGCCTGCTGCATACATAAAGAGGGGAGGGAGGACGCTTGCTGAGTGTCCTTGAGGGCTCTTAGGGCTACTCATGCGTTAAGTGCACTGTAAGGTAATTCTTCCCTTCTCTCTCTTTGTCCTGGGGGGAGGGCACAATGCTTCTAAGAGGCAAGCACAAATCATACATTCATGGGAACAACTCTTGAATACTGTATGGGGGTCAACTGCACCCTGTGCTCTTTTGTTAGCCCATATGGGGACGGGGAACGATGGTATAAGCACTCTTGTGAAGAAGAGTGACTCCACAGCTGTTCCTTTATTTTGGGATTCTTACCCCTGTGCCTAGTCAGTTGTTCTTGGAATAGTGTAGGAGGGCTGAGGCTAAGATCGATGCGATCTTAGTGCTGGCTAGGATATGTGAACCCATCAACTCTTAAGATCACTTAATAGGATAAGGCTGATTTATTCCTAAGATCGCTGGGGTCGTGATCCCAGGATCTTTTGAATTAAGCTCCTGGGCCATAAAGGCTCAAGTTTCTAAGTTGGAAACTTCGTCGGGTGTTTATACCCTGTAGAAGCCCCATAAACGTCTCTATCCCATACATATTTCTTTTTTTTCTGCCAAGTAAAGGGATGTCAATGATCAACAAAACCAGCATTGAAAAAACAATGCTTGTTTTTAGTGGACACAGAACATTGTGGTGGTAATTTGTTGGTCAATATGCAGACAAAATTCAATGAATCTTTCCCATCCTGCTTGCATTTTGACCTTACTTACCCCATTTCCTAATTTTATTTTGTTTTGTGGGCGTATCCCCTATTACCTTTCACTCTATCAAAGATATGACATATGCCCAAGGGCTTCAAAGAGATACCATGTGGGCCGATGGGCAGACTGTGTCACTGTGACATCCCAACTACTGCCCTCTGAGAGGTGCTGAGACAACATGTTGGTGTCAATCATTATAGGTCGACACTTGATAAAAACCGTGCATAATCTCGTACCTCTACTGATAACAGCTGTGTCTGTAAATTTGGCAGTATATTTAGGCCGGTGGAACATGATCTCGTCTCCACAAACATGAGCTAATGGGAAAGATGAACTAATCCGAATGGTGCATATATATGGATGACTGTTATTTTGCATTATTTGAAAATGCCCTCTAGGTCTATAAATAATAACGTCTGTATTTACAATGTTATTAGTAGCTTATAAAACATAGATAGAATTATTGACCTGCTTGCAAAATGTGACATTTACGCCTTAATATATAACCCAAGTGTTAATATCAGACCCCAAAAAATGAACACCAAGGGGTATACCTTCTCATATACACAGTGAGGGTAGATCTAGGTAACACCCAGTGAAAACTCAATTGCTGAAGACATGGAGGAATGATGTGGAAGAAAAATGTGCTAAGCTATGGAGATGATATCTGGGGAGAAGGAGGCTTGTCACCTTGCCAAGGAAATGACTGCAAGTGGTTTCCATGTCACTGAAGGTGTTTTCTAGCCACTGGGTCTGTCGAGGTTACAGGTATTTTTTTTACTGAGACATGTTTGGCATGATAGAAAAATAATAAGAAACTAGTCTAGATTCTAACCATGACACTTTTCTAAGGGGGATTCTCGTGGATAAAAGCATAATGAATACAATGAAGTGATGTATCCTCATGAATATATTTGTTGTAAACGTTTTTATCAGTGTTATACCAGTTACACCATTGCAATTAGGCACATTCCAGCTTAAGTCTATCTTTCCATGTCCTCAAAAGCAATTGGTTCATATGTTGCTATGTAATGTATATAGCATAATTGGAATGGTTTCTAATGAATCCTGAGGTCTCAAAGACATTTTTCATGTGCATAAATATGTTTACATGTGATATTTTTTCCTGGAGTATATATGTCAAAAAATGAGCAAACAGTCAAAAGTGCCCGTCCTCATCTCAAATTTTCATTTTTGCAGCATAATTGTAAAATCATCTTTAATAGTAATACTTCACATGTGTGGATAGATGAAATCATTGTCATTTGAATTTTTTAATACTTTTTGAATTTTGAACCTGTGGTAAATAGACAATTTTTTATTAATTCATTTCTGATGTCATCAGATTTCAGTTCATTTCCGAACGATTAATTATAAGATACCTTAAATAAATGATTTGAATACCAAAAGTTGTGGATCAACACAGTAAAAGCTTTTGTGTTTAGATAGAATAAAAGGTACATAGAGGATACTACCTAATGGCCTATGGCATTTATACAAGGCATACATTGTAAGTAATTCATGACTGTACAAAGTTGTGGGCAAAACGTAGATCTTTTAAGGGTTTCATTTCCGAACAGTTAATAATTAAATTATTGTCATACAACTATCCCTCAATCATATCTATCTGAAAAAGAATATTAGAGGGTGAAGTGAGACATTTGAATGACTGTATTGGAGCTTTTTCACAAGATCTTCATTTCCGAACGTTCATTTCCGAACATTTAATTATACCTTATAAAAACACTTTTTCTCATGAAAATGGTTCTAGAATGATTTTAAAATATTTTTATACAAAACACAGTAGTGGTACCAAATTAAAGCTGAAGCATAGTTGGATCTGATGGTAATCTATAATCTTTGGCCATCATTATTATTAGCCTTCAAAGTCAAGTACCACATTTCCTCTTGCATGACCCAATGTGTCATGCTATGCCTTCAAAAACGACCCCCAATAGATAGACTTAACCGGGAATGTGCCAATAACCCCATGTGACTTGATATTGCATACCCAATTGCCCTCCCCCCTGCCAGTATTACTCATAGGTAAAAAGGGAAATCATTTATGTATCTGTAAACGAGTGTGCCTTCCCTTTGATCTACTGTATACATACAAAGGAAATAATCTTCGATGGTACAAATGTCAAACGAGCTATTTTTATAACATTTCTGTGTCTGATGCATATATGCCTGGTCATGGACACATGTGCCCATCTATCATGCTAATGGCTAATGTAGTTTTCTCGCCATGTGAAAGTAGTGGTGCCCACATTAGTTAAGTAACAAGCAATGTTCTCAAGATGTACATTCTTGTTCAGTGATCCAGTACAGTGAATGTGTGACCTCTGTGACAGTGACTAATAAGAGTTGTGGGAGGCACAGGGCAGAGCACAACTAGGTACCTATTTCAATAGATGTTACTATGGCAGATTCCATTGCTATTTCTAAAAGCACTGCCTCGATTTTAAAAAGAACGTGGACCATATGTAATATAATCGCATATAGGTTTTGGTGGAGAAGTCGTAGCGAGGGAAAGCAACCCACTGGGAAGCAAAGGTCATGAGGAATTCAAATGGGGCCTCTGACTAAGATTTGAAGTGATCCTTTCGTCAGGTCTTATAAAATGGGCTCCGGCTGGAGCTCGCCCAAGTTGAAACCCTCTAAAGAAGGGGCCCTATAGAGGAAAATATAATGAGGCTATTTTTAGGCAGCACAAACAAAGTCTGATGGCGCCATAAGGGTCTGTTACTGGCCATAAACCCCGCCCATATCATCGTCGTGTTGTTATGTGCTACTTCTCAGAGAGAAAAAAAAGAACAGCAACAAGCATCCATATGGGACGAGTAGGCTTGAAGAATAGCGGGAGGGTGTTGCTCCTATTGTAAAAAGGGCTGTGAGTATGTGTCCTCTTTTCTAAACAAGTCATGCACTGCTTCACCAAAGTACTTGCACTCCCCACATCAGTCTCAGAAGTCGCCTGCCTTGTTTAGAACAGAGAGAGCTGCACTATCAGATACCTACTCATGTCACACACTCCATAGTATATTATACTGAGTGACTTCTCCCCACTAGGTACCTACTCAAAGGCAGCTTTTTAGCACTGTACTTGAATGACCACTTGTGAGCAACAAAAGGGACAAGTTATAGCTACATGAAAGAAAGGACTGGAAACAAGGGCATTTTAGCCAGCTCTTCCTTTTACTATAGGGGCAACACCCTCCGGAGTGCATTGATACCTTTTCTGACGCCCCAGCACTGGCTTCATGACTGGTGTATCATTAGTTGATACATCTTAACCATTTAAAGGCTGATTGTGCATTAATGCATAGGCGGTCCCTAAAGGGTGAAAGGGCTAGTCTGTGATAGAGAGGGAGTGATGCTATGGCTGGTGATACTGATAGTGGATGGGCACTGATATGGTCGCTCTACCCTGGATGGGGTACACATAACTCACATGTTTCCTTTCACGCCAACTTAGTTGGGGAGGGGGGGCACTCTGTTGTATTGAGGTGTGTGTAGGGATGGACACTGTCTACACTAGACGGACAGGAAGTGATACTGCCTACACTGACTGGCTTTTCAATGGTTATTCTAATACATACTTGTCATGGGTAAGAGGAGGTAAAATCTGTACCTTCTTTGGTGGGCATATGCATATGTGGTCCTAATTAAAATATTTTTTAAAAGTCAAAGTGAATACCTTGCTCGAGGGGCTTCGGCGAATACTAGACCCTAGAGATATAGATTTAGAGAAAACAATTCCATAGTTTTTGGGGACTTTGATAGAAAAGAATATAAGAGATTTACTTCGGTCTAATATCTAAGAAGCTGAGTTAGAAGCTATAAAGTGCCCCCCCCCCAGTAGATTGCCGTCGGCGTCATAAATGCCTCGAGCACCTAAATAAGAGAGTGACAAAAACGTCTGGCAGCCTTACATGGCATCCTGGGGTCACACCTACACCAGAACACAGTTCCCACGCTGTCTATCAGCATATGCCTATAACACTTCAAAGGCGACATTGAGCTGCAATGCATCATGTCGTTTATCAGCTTAATATACGAATTCATGGCGCGTAACTCGCCAATGCCTTACACGGGCACCATACAAATGAGCATACTAAATTATTCAAGGCTTCGTGTGATGCAGTGAGTTACTCCCCATCGCTTTAGTGGTGTATCAAGTTAGCAAATCTAAAAGGAATCTGATCCAGCATGCATGACATCCAGTGGGGTTAAGGGGTAAACATAATTTTTGGAGACAAGAATGATGGCTTGAAAGAAGACTTGGATAGAAGCTGGAGCAACAACAGTCATGCAGCTGAATTTTAATCATATGGTGCATCATGCCCATTGATCAGAATGATGCATAAATGATAAATTGACAAGTCTGCTCACCATCATGTGTTTTTACATAAACCTGAGGCGCATGATGCATGGCAGCACTAGTGAGTAACTCACCAAGGCTGCACTTCTGCTGCACTCATGGTATCCAATGGACATGATGCTTTCATACATGTACTCACGGCCTTTGATTTTAACATAATAAATGCATGGGGTGCTATAAGATTCAGTTTACGATCCTCCAAACAGGCCCATATGGAAGTCATCGCAGTTATTGAATCAAGGGACAAAGTGAAGAGTATACATACTCTGCAAAAAGTATGATTACAACATTCTTTCCCTGGAGCAGACCTGATATGAATGTCTTAAGAAGTAAAAGAGTCTCCATCCAGACCTTCAACCATAAGAAGAGTACCATATATATTCATCTAAAATATGAAGATAGTCTACAAAGACCTCCTGGTCCTGGTTTTGTTTCTGTGTCAGTGTCATACCGAGGTGTGGGCATGTTTTGGTTTACATTTGTGTCAATATTTTCACATGGAGTCAGACGCCTACATTTGTGGCTAAGTAAATAAACCCCCTATAGTGTGCAGTATTGTAGCTATGTGGGAGTCCCTTGTGAGTCAGGAATAACAATAATAGTGTGGGTATAGGTATAAACCCACTGATTTGACCCATTGGTGACCTTATGGGAGCAATGGAGTTAAACACCTTGTCCTGACTTTCTCCTTATAGGAGCAAAAATGTTAGGTTTATGGAATAAGAGGTTTGTTCTACAGACACCATACATGGGCTGATCATGGTAAGGGCAATACCACTTTTAACTGAATAATATACTATATCAAAATCCAATGTTTTTCTCCTTGTGGTTCAGGGCAATAAATGAACGTGTATCACCTAGATACTCCTCAAACCTTTTGAGATCCCTAGGACTAAAGGGAAAGTGGATTGTTACATAGGAGTGGTGTATAGGGGTGTATACATATAGTAATAGGGAAACTATGCTTCCATGGGTATTGTATATGTGATTCCTCGATCATACCCAGTCTGAGTCTGGCCAATTTCTCTATAGCTCATACTGGTGCTGTAGTACAGAGGTGCCATGATGTCCACTTTGCTGTATTTACATGGACATGGTAACCACAGGGTGGGGCTAGCACTGCAAACAACATAGAGTGCTCCCGGTTTGATCACTTACAAAAAGGGGGTAAAGAAATCAATCAGAGTAGGGCAGTGGCCATAACCCTGTACTTCTTGAACAGTTGATTAGGCATGCTTTTTGTTGTTTGTGATATTATAATTAGGCTAAGGTTGATACATTGCAGCTGTCTGTCCAAGAGAATTTAGCTCACTTCAATACTTGTAACCTCTGAGAAAGAGCAAGACACAATTTTCAATTTAGGGAGTGATCATTTTTTAACAACAGGGGGGGCTGGTGGGTTTGCACGCGGACGCGCGAAAAAAATTTTGACCCCCCCTCTCAAGGGGGTAAAATTTTTTTCGACCCCCCCATAAGGGACAAAAATCGCGCGCGAACGTCCCCTTTTAGCCTATAGTAACTCGCGGGGTTTTCCACTGAAAACAGGTGAAATTATTTTGACCCCCCCATCAGAGGTATTGAAAAAATTCTGACCCCCCCCTCAAACCCACCGCCCCCCCCTGTTGTTAAAAAATGATCACTCCCTTAGCCAGTCCTTTTCTTGGGAGGGAACAGGGCATTACTATTGCTATGAGTGTGCTTTCTCCTATTGGGGTCATATATATATATATATATATATATATATATATATATATATATATATATATATATATATATATATATATATTTAGTGGTAGGTTCCTATTTAGACATTCATGTAGTACACTGTGTTTTTATCAAGCATTAATGCAGATTGTATATTTATTCTATACGCCTATTATACCCGCCAGTGCATTATATGTCCCTATTTTATATGAATAATAATAAAACATAGGACAAGACAAATACAATAACAGAAAGGCAATGCCAGATGCAGAACACACATATAGCCCAAAACGGGAATATGCGTCCAGAGGTTTTGGCCCCTTTATAACTTTCTACATCAACAATACCACCCACTATAGGATTCTCATACTAATGTTTTCAGTCCCTTCTGACTCTACATTTTGCCGTTGGATATGCCCAGATGATGTTCTGTAGGGCATTTCACAATTATGTTGATCTGTGTAGGGCATCATCTATGATGATCAGAAATAAATCTAACATTGCTGCACGAAATTCTTGAACCCTCAACCCAGCCAAATAAAACCTTTAGATTAGAAAATGATATCGTAGGCAAACTTCTCACTCTAAGTTAGGAATAGAATTAGCACCCCCCCCCCCCCACGAGCAGTGTTTAATCCTGTATTGCATGGAACGATCATCCTCTGTACATCGTTGCATGTGTCATATAACGTCACTGATGAGAAGACCTCAGAATAATATCTCCACCATGAGATGTGTTCTTGCATATAAACAATTCGTTCTGTTCGTTCTCTCTTTCAAAATCAATATAATCCATATAATATAGGGGCACCCCTAACTTTAGGTGCACCCCTGATTTTGAAAGCCATAAGTTCACTACGAAACCCATAGAGAAAGCTTGTACGTGAGCTTGAAACAACCACTACACTCTTCCACAATTTAACAACTCATTGATTAACGCATATTACTATCATAACCTAACTTTGCATTCCTTATTCCTGCAGCGCTGACACCAGATGCCAGTGGTGATGGCCCTGAAGACACTTCCGCCAATGGCACGCTTGCGCCGCTACTTCCAGACAGCACCGGAACCGGAAGTCCAGGCCGGAGCTCTCCGTCCGACACGGATGAGGCTGCGCTCAAGTCTCCGGCTGAGAGAGTTCGGTTCTTGTTGTCCAACAATGAGGGAGATGAGACTGAGGAGGCTGATCTGGACCTGGCTGTACATGCCCTTTTCTCTCAGATGGACGTACTCTGTCACTTTGATGATGGAGAGAGTGGGTGGAAGGAAGCTGCCAGGTGAGTGGTTTATATTTTTTTATTGCATTACTATCATCTAAAAGCGATGCTATGATCTTTTTTTCTGCATGTGTGTAAGAAACCATCACTCTTAACTACAGTCAAAATGTTACTTTTTGGGATGCCAGTTCATCTTGTAATATAGGGATGATATTTGTATAAAACGATGTTTGTGATTCCTCAGCAAATTCACCAGTGATGTGACAATAATATTATTATGTTGAGATTAGAACCAGACTAAGAGCTTCATAAGATCCCAATCAGCAATGGAACCTTTTGGCCATGCTTGTCCATGCTTGGCCCAATATAAGCCGACATTGGCCTAATGTATCCTTGCTACCTGATATATGAATTGCAAATCTTTAAAACAATATAAGATGCACGTATATTCAAAGATGTGTTCTTCGTAAAGGTGCAGATTTAAAACAAAAACATGCAATGGATTATCACCGAGGCAGTAGGTCACATGATTACGGGTACACCCTTGGGTCTTTTGTGACGATTGTCTCGATACCAATGATAACCCTTTGCCTACCTTATATTCCTTTCAGTGGAGGGGTCTGTCACTAGTTCAGCCTACCTTTGCCAGGTGCCTGTCGCCAATACCCCCCTCTTACCTTTATGTTATAGGGGACAAAGTTGCTTGTAGACATTGAACAAAAAATCTATTCGTTATTTGGATGACATGCCTAGGACACCCCATCTATTGGAAACATGATAAATGTATTTTCATGACTTAATAGTGCATACTTACTTCTTCATGAGCTGCTCATACAGTTCTACGTTTGCCCACCAGGTGGCTGAAGTATGAAGAGAAGGTGGAGGCAGGGGACCGTTGGTCTAAGCCCCACGTGGCCACCACCTCCCTACATGCCCTGTTTGAGGTTAGGAAGGGTATAGCAGAACACACAGTCGTACTGGATCTAGAGGCACCCCACGGATGTCTCCACCAGGTGGCAGGTCAGTAGCTACTTCCGCTTTTTTCTTCACCCTTTTCTTTTTATATACTTTCTGAGTTTTCCTGGCTGTGCGTTTTTATTTCATGCTTTCCATGGATTTTCGAGTCTACATTTTCTTCTAAACATGAATTTAAAAAAAAAACATGTTGTTGGTTTCTTCCTTTGCTTGACTTCCATTCTTAACTGTAATAATGTATCCACACAATTCGGTACGGTTGGTTGAATAACTTGCAAGCATGGTGTAGGTGCTTCGATTGACATGAGGAATTAACACACGAATCTAATACTTTTCTTACATCTTTGCATTCATTCTATTCTCCGATCCGGCAGACAGAGGGAACGTGAGAACAAAACTAAATATTGAGGCTAGATTTTGAAAGCATGCTCTAGATGTTGTTTAACACAAGATGGTGAACCTATACATTGTATAGGTTAAGGGATCTAGACCAAAATTCACACTGTTTTAATTTTTGTCATTTTTGCTCTCTCTTTTTTTTCGATCTAGTCATAGAAGTGGTGCATATCAAGGGATTGATAAACTTACAACTTATGAGCAAATCTGATAACAATTTTTGGATAAATTTTGATCTCTCTTTTAAAGATGTCTTTAATATTGCAATGAATTCGCATGCTGATATACTGTGATAGAAACTCTACCAAATCACTCCCCCTGTACCTCTTTCTGAAAGTAGAGACTACGTGTGTGAAGAGGGTGTGAGCATGATGTCCTTTCATGTGTGTTCTACCCTTTGTCCCCTGCAATGACAACATGATACATTATCTGTCAGCATTATGCATGTGTGGCCAATTAGTAACTCACCAGTTCTGCATTTGTGCATCGTGCTGTCCATGGTATATCGAGCATACAATGTCAAAATAACAGACAAATGAATGCAGCATTGGTGAGTTTTCTCACTGTGGCGCCGTCTATGTTAAATCAAGAAAAGGAGGCACAAAGTGATAAGTTATCCTTGAAAAAAAAACTGACATCTACATTAGCTGTCACATAAATTTCCTCTTTCAGACTATTTACAGATGAGTTCAAGAATAGTTTATCTATTGAACTATGTAGGCTTTCATGGGGCTTGTGTAGGGCTGTGAAAGATTAAAACCTTCACGTAGAATCTATTTTTAGAATTGAGGTTCTGAGGTACTTTCCCCTTTTCTAAAGTGAACCAGCAAGCTGAATCACTTAAGAGCTATCCCTTACATCTAAGTAGTCATTTCACATCATGTCATCTCTCACACTTCAGGGCAGCATATTTTTGCATTGTGCCCATCGTCAACATACATAGCTGCTACTGTAGTACAGTGTTTAACTAGGCCCGAATTAGTATACTGCACCCCTCCCTACCTAGGTAGTCTAAGTACTCTAGTTCTAATCAATAATCCCAGTTAGGCCACGCATAATTCCGTAGGGCTTGCTTCAGAGGTCTATTTTTCCAAGGGCACTGCTTCAGCTCAGCCTACCTCAATGGGCCTGCTCAGAGAACTCAAGGGCAATGGTTCAGACAGCCAATGTTCTAAGCACCCTGGTTCAAAAGGCCCCAGGCGTGTATTGCGAAAGGATAGGAATTGAGTTCTGTCAGAGGTGCTATTCCCAAAATGGAACTGACTGACACCATGGAATAAATTCTCTATTGTGTTGTCAAAGGGAAATTGGTCTTTAAGTGTTACCGGAGTGGTCCTGAATTGGTTAATATTCCCAAGTAAGAACAAATCCCCAGCTAGTTCCTTCCTCCAATTCCCTGATCTGGAAGCGTTCAGGTGAAACCAGTCATGGAATAAGTTCATCCAACTTTTTGCAACACAGTCTGATTCAGCAGAAGTCAGTTCCATTAGAGTATAAGGTGATAAGTGACTTCTCAGGGTGGGGAATCACGAGGAACTGGACGGTGAGTTAGTTATAGTGATAATGCAGCCCCAATCTTTTCGCAACAGCCTCCAGACCCAAGTCCTAGGTTTGAGGGCCGTTATATGATAGGTTTGTACAACTGCACCTGTGGCACGCATAAATGTCATCCGCTACTTACACTCTACTTGGGGTGGAGGATAATTAAATATTCATTCATATTTTACGTTTTCTATGCTTAGCCATGATTTTACTTTTTTTTAAATTTTGTTAATGATAGCACTTCATCGACCATACAATAGGTCCCATACAATTGGTCGTTTTTAAGATGAAATGAGTATGTATGGTCCTGTATTAGTAAGCCCCGTCCCCCAACAAAATAAAACAGAAAAAATAACAGACAAAGAACAAAGATTGGAGCATTAACACATCCTTAAAAGGTTAATCTAAATTGATTTTTGATCTCGTTCATCTACCCAAAACTTGTCTTTATTCAATCCTTTATTCGAAGAAATGTTTCATACTTTTAACATTGCATATCATGTAAAATCTAATCAATTAGCACCTAGTACCTAGCCATAATTAAGCATGTCAAATGGAAGTCCAGTGTTAGAACTAACATAGGCCCATTCTTTGTCTTGACAGATGACAAAGTTGATCGCAAAAAACCAGAGATATTGGTTCCCTCCGAGAAAGAGAATGAAAACCATCATAGGAACATTTATGGTAACATAGCCTCGCTTTGCTCACTCTAACAGGTTTCACCTCATCTTAAGCATTAACCTTAGAGACTTTTCTTCTTCCTTAGGTTCATCTTCTTCATGACTATGTCTGTAATAACCCCCAGGCAGTATTTTTCAAATACATGTCACATAATCATTGAGAAATTTTGCAGATAATTCAGCAGATTACTTCACCATTTTCTTCCTTGTACAGACTCCCTTTTTGTAATTAAACTATGAGCAGGAACAGTGTCATTTTGTTAAATAGGAACTCATGCCACTAATCAATCAGGTTATCCCCCTATCTGTATTGATCTTTACAGTTCATCTTCAGACTAAAGCCGATTTGAATTCTGCAACACACATACTTATTCAACTTTGTACACTTTCATTCTATGATATCACTTCATCAATGCAATGTTCCTTGGCTATGGGTATTGTGTGAGCATTCCTGTGGGTTATGTAGACCAGGCTGTGCCTTGTTAGTAATGTACAGTTTCCTGTAACAGCTATGCATGCTTCATCCTTTGCAAACCACTTATAATCTAAACAACAATGGTCATCCTGAAAAACAGAAGATTATGTTGGCTGTTAGATGAGAGGATATTGGTTTCCCAATTTGTATGACGCATCTGACTGGCTGGCTGCCTCCCCTCTTTGCTTTGCTGAAGATATGGGAATACCCCTACACTATAACCACATATCTTGCCTAAATGACAAACCACTACTTAGCTCTAACAACCTAACTAATAGTTAAGCTAGCGTAAGGGCAATAGTAATAACTGCATTAGATGCAATGGCTAAGCTGTGTAAAAGATGTCCAATTAGGTGTATCATTGACAGGACCTTTTGACCTGCCTAGGCCTTGCTTCCCATAGATTATATTCTTTGCGACATTTACATTAATAGGATATCCAGGCCTAGCTTTTATACATAAGGAGTACTGAATGACTTTGAACTTGCATGCTATTGAATTACTGGATCCCCCCCCCCACATGTCTATACCTCCTTCGATTTAATACTATGGAAAGAATTAGAGATAAATGGACTACTTCTTTTGAATTGGGAGTCAGACGATGAAATAAAATCCAAGATCTAAAAGGAGTGACGGCCAATCCTTTTTTTCTTTATCACGTCTTTTAGGGGATATAAATAACAGGTACGAATTTAAGTACAATAGGTACATTGTATTTCTATCTCCAATGAATGCAAGAGTTTGCTTCCACCAAGCATGTTTTGCCTAATTCATCTTCCTCCAAAATCGTACATGGTAGATTATATCTTAAGTGGTTATTTCACTGTCAATGCTTTTTCGGACTGAGGGGTCGATACGTAGTCCCTCTAGTGGTAAAACCAACACAAAAAAAAATGTCATTTGAACAAAAGTTCTCAAAAAGAATCTTCCAAAATAGCAGTTAATGTCGCTCATTGGTCCTTGGTTTGGAGTTTAAGATGTAGAGCCCGGTGCAATACAATACAATGTCCAATGAGCAAAACAGCTCTTGATTTAATAGATTACAGATATCTTTTGTGCCTCTCGTATCGAAAGTTGTCACCTTTCTATTCTGTAAAACACATATAAAAATCCCCTCGTTATAGGTGTTTTATGTCATGAAAACAAAAGCTGGTATACAGGTAATTCCACAGGGGAGGGAGGAGTGTGAAAGACTAAGTCATTCCTTAGATAAACGCAGATGTTATGAATTTAACACACGTGCATGTCACTCCAAAGTAATACATTTGGATTGGATCAAAAACATAAAGGTACCTCTGTTATTCAAGATGATTAAACCTCTCGCTGAACATTGCTTACAGAACTGAATATTGTTATGATCATCACCTTGTTCTTTTATCCACATCTATCACAATCTAAATCATAATTTTCATTTTAATTTAATTTAATTGCCTTCCCCTTCAGAAAACCTGTGCACGGCCATATCCCGTGACAAGGGATTCTCAGAGGATAAGCGTCAGCAGATTTTGGAGATCCTCCTCAAGCCTCACAAGCATAAGCACAGGAAGGGACAGAAACCCAAGAGGGAGACTTCATTCCTGGAGTCTATTGCCTACCCCAAAGCAGCATCAACACCTGAGAAGCCTAAGAAGGGCAAAGAGACCCCAGAGTCCCCGACCCCTACACCAACTGAGAATGGAGACACGAGTACTAATATCAAGAGTAAGAGTAAGTGTGATAGAATCAGAGAATCCTGAACAATTGGATATTTTCTCTCTTTTTAAATGACAGGCAACAGGCTTTAGGACTTATGTGGTAGTGGCATATACCCAACTAAGTACACACTAAAACATTGAAACTTTTGATTAATTTTCAAATAACCAAAAAAAGGTGGAACCCTGGTTGACAATACTTGATTTGCCATTTGAAGGTTAGAAGAAATGATGACTCTAAGAGATATTCACTATCTTGAATTAAGGTGTTTTTCTTTTCTTTTTATTTGTGATTTCAAAACAGTGCGAAGTGTATTTTGGTGTTTGTATTGATAAACTGAGTACTGGTATCATAATTTTAAGAGTACTATTCAAGCATAGAAATAATGGACCGAACCTATTTTGATTTCAGACGAATGTTTACTTCATCTAAAGTAGATAACGTACCGACAGTTTTAATGCTTTTATGACAAAGATATAAATTGCATTGGGCCAAAAGGACGTAATAGATAATATTGCATTGATTTTGCATAGGCTAAGAATCTTCCTTAGACGATATAGTTTAGTCTAATAGTACTTTACGTAATATACAATAACTGCTTTGTAGAATTATGTAATCACAATGAGTTAATTATGATCAAAGCCCCATTTCTCCAAAATGTGTGGTAGGTTTGGTAAATGCTTGAATGGCTTGTAAAGTTACAAATAATCCTACTCCTAAGTACAATATGAAATTAAAAAGAAATTAAGGGAAATCACAGCAGTCTCGTAGAAAAGAAAACACTGCATTTAATAAGCATGATTGTAGTTAAATGTGGGCCATGGTGCATTGTACATATTAATAATGTAGATGGGTAGAAGAATACAAGAGGTAATGTATCTTAGCTTATAGCAGATCCTTAGAATTAAGCCAATGGACTCAATGGACACCTCAAGGACAAAAGTGGGGAAAAGAACAAAACAGAACAGAGATAGAAAATGAATAATTGTGATTTATACATTCAGATTTCACAGCAAACGGTTGCCTTTAGATTAGATATGGTGGAAAAGTAAACTGACACAGCGGTAATAGGGAAAGTGTATCTTTAATAAATCATAGAATAAGATGCTTGCAATAATAAAAATATAAAAAAAAAGCTATGTATTTAACGGCTTAGGTATTCTAACGATGTTCCTTCTAATGAATCTACACCAAAAAGAGAAAAAAGAACGTCAAAACTTTTCTACCCTTTGAACCAGGATGCTCATTTTTGTTATTGCTGGTTTATTTTTTCTTTGAATGAATTCTTCATATTTTTGGCTTATGATTTCTCTTATCATCCAATGACATCATCTATTTTGGAATTCATGGTTAAATATTACAAAATATTGAAAATAACCTGTAAGTGAAACATAACGTACCCCAATGTAATTATCACAGATTGTACTGCCGTTGAGGTGTGTTTTATTCCTATAAATACCCCTGAAATAGCCTTGCTAGCTTGTGACACCTTTTAGAAGAATAGATCTACAAGATTTTATTATAAATTTAATTTTATCCCTACAGTGAAGAAGTTCTTCAAGCGGCCTGAACTTCAGCGCCTTCCCAGCACCACGAATGAAATCTCAGCCTTGTACCATACCTACCCCGGAGGTATCCTCCCAGAGAACCTCCTTCCCTATAAGGTGAGTTATAAACAATAAAACATTATATTCCATGTTCCATGGGGGTCTACTCCCACATACTGTACACGGTATGCTTATAGAATCCTGTACAATGTACCTATTCCTAAAGTATAGATACAAGATCATATCATAGAAGTGTGTACATATTGTGTGTTTAGTGCATGTATTACGATCAAGTCTTAAATTCCAAAATTTAAGGTCAATCTGGAAGGTTATGTTCAATGTGATCAGTATGCGTTAAAAGAATTTTTCAATATTCTAACTCTACAATCAATAATGACGTTTTCCTTCTTCTCCTCCCACAGCCTAACAAACGGCTGATGAAGAAGATACCGGGTGGATCTGAGGCAGCCAACATCCTTATTGGACAGGTCAGTTAAGAATTCTTGTATTTGCTTTCATGCACTTGTTCGAGACCGCCGCTTCTTTAGGAACCCGGTGTTTAAACAGGGCTGAACGGTACCTATTGTTGGAAATCTGCTAGGTGTATCATCTCTTAGGAATTACTGATTAATCTATAATTGTGTGTCCACAACCATGAATACTTTTGTACCTCTCAAGGCTTACTTCCAGGAGGGGTCTGTGATAGCCTTTGCCTACATTATTATCAATATTATATTGGGTTTGTCCCTCTCCAAATTAAATTTCTTGAGAATCCGTTATGGCCTCTTTCTGCCTCATTAGCTATTATGTACATTATCTTGTGTGTCATCTTAGGTTGACTTCCTGGAGGAGCCTGTGAGGGCCTTTGCCTACCTTATTACCCATATTAAATTGTCTGTGTCCTTCTCCAAATTAAATTTCTAGAGAATCCTTCATGGCCTCTTGTTGTCTCATTACCCATATGTACATTATCTTGTGTGTCATCTTAGGTTGATTTCCTGGAGGAGCCTGTGATGGCCTTTGCTCGGCTCAATAAGTGTGCCATCCTGGCCGACCTGACTGAGGTAGCTATCCCTACCAGGTTCATCTTCCTTGTTCTGGGACCCCCAACCTCCAGCACTGTATGGGAGTACGAGGAGGTAGGACGAGGAATGGCTGCACTGCTCGGTGACAGGGTAGGTTTAAGGGATTTATTCAGGGTAAAGGTTATAGGGATTTCTCCATTGTTGCATATACAGTGTATTTATAATGGTCTTGGTCCACAAAATATTGTTTTTGGTCTTTCTTATGTTTTCGCCATATAAAAAACGCGGGATATGCCCGGTCCATTTAGGGGTTATCACAACCAGAGTAATTAGGATTTGCCTTCAGTCCTACATGAAGGACAGAAGGCTTACTTGGGTTGATTCCAAGACTTATATACTGGTCGATTCTGGTCTATCATATGCCTAGGCACCAATGATCAGAAGATGTTAACTGACTAGCTTATACTTCTTTTATATATCATGAGTTTTTATCAATCGCCCTCCTGATATGAATTATTAACTTTCATGTGTTCAGGTGTTCACTGAGGTGGCCTACAAGTCTACAACACGGCAGGACCTGGTGGACGGAGTGGATGAGTTCATTGACGACCTCACTGTGCTGCCACCTAGTATCTGGGACCCTACAACACGCCTAGAACCACCAGAGAAGACAAGATCCATGGTATATATCTTATACAGTATTCAAAGCTTTTACCTTTTATTCAAACAGAAGGGGTTGGTGTTTTTTTGGGGAAAAAAGATGTCACCCCTTTTAGCAAAAAGGTCAGCGTGTTACTCTACCACCCTATTGTTATTTCTTTTATATATATATATATATATATATATATATATATATATATATATATATATATATATATATATATATATATGTTGACACCTGTTTGTCATGATGGATGAATGCAGCGTTTTGATTTTAACTATCATATGTTGCATAGAAGGGATTGGGAAGGGATAGAGAGACTTGAGAGAAGAGTCATCTCTCTCAGTTCTAAGTAATTGATATAGATATGACCTCACATCTGACGCCGCCCTTCTCTAACTGCAAGACACTTTTGATACAGGTCCATACCAAGGTAATTCCAGGATAAAAGTGCCTTTAACTAATGCAATTTAATTTATTTGAGCAAACGAAGGGGAAAGTCACATAGATCGGTATACATGTAAACTTTTGTGGGAACTGAATTCATGAATAAGTCTGAAATTCTGAAATTTCTCTATTTCAATCATTTAGGACAAGATCCAGAAGCGCCTGATGGACTCTGCCCGTCATGCAGCAGGACCGGAAGCGTTCCACTTTGCGGAGAGCGCAGTGGAGGACAATTCACTAAGACGGACAGGCAGGTAGGCGACAATACACTTTGAACCTTTAGGCTTTTGTCTAATTAAGAGCATGATTATATATGATAATGTTAAGTTGTACATTTGGCCAGAAATATCACCAATTAACACATAGAGTTTACCATAATCATATCAAGCCATATATACCGAGAACGACCGATTAGGATAGTTATTTCACGGTCAAGTGGAAATGGCAGATAGTCCATGTTATCGATATATCCTTATTTTTTAAAAGATGGCAGGGCCTATTAACGCCAGGTCTTCTGGCATATTCATAAAATTTATATCACATGTACATTGTCCCAGGTTATTTGGCGGATTGATAGACGACGTGAAGCGGCGCGGCCCATGGTATATCTCTGACTTCCTGGACGGACTACATTTACAGTGCCTAGCCTCCATTGTCTTCCTCTACTTTGCCTGTATCACCCCAATTGTCACCTTTGGGGGTCTGCTAGGCCAACAGACGGATGGACAAATAGTAAGGCATAAATGTGCAATGTAATGTTTTTGGGTTTCTGATTTTATATTAACATAAAGGTATTTTGATGGGGAGCAAGGAAGAGTGACTCTTAAAGTGGCTACTATTGAATTACAAAGAAAAGAAAAAACTAGGGATTATGCTAGCAAAAGATCTTTATTTGACAAGCTTAATGCAAGATACATACATCTAGTCCAATTTATCAAATAGAGTTGTTGACAAAGTATCATCTCAATATTGACAATTAGTCCCCAGGCAGTTAATTATGGATGCTAAAAGAGATGTAATAATGGAAAACGTCACAGGCATACATACAAAAAAAAACGACTAGTTACATAATTCCTTACACTTACAGGGTACAATAGAGACGTTACTGGCAGGTGCTATATGCGGCATAATCTACGCACTCTTCTCAGGACAACCGTTAACCATTGTCGGTGCTACTGGTCCCTTACTTGTGTTTGAGTCTATACTCTACCACTTCTGTCAGTAAGTACTAATTAAGGTTTTTTTTCTGTGTATATCAAAAAAATGTGTATGTAGATATCTGACTGACATATCCCCACTGGCTGGAAAGAAGAAGGCACGTCTGGAGAAATAAAAGTTTATTATTTAGTAGATGCAATAAACTTGTAAGTGGTTGTATTTAATAGGGACAACCATATATAATATATACACAATTATACATAAAATACCTTTTGTGATAATTGATTAAGATGGTAAAATAGAAGAACATTTGAATAAATGTGATGATTGATAAATGGTAGGTGTGGGTGGATGGGACATTTTTGATGTGGTGAAGGCGTTGTGAGGTAGAGGTAGAGGCGGGGGTGAGAGACAGTGACGTCAGTGTTGGTGTTGAAATATTACACCAGAGGTCAGCAATAATCCCCCATTTCCCCATTATGGGGGCAATGCGTCTAAAGTTTTATTTGTTAGGTACACTTTATATTTGGGTGATGTATAATCGTAGGTAGACATTTCGAAAAAAAGGGTTAAATTAGATAGGCAATAAACTGGAAAAATCATATTTTTGCCATTTTCTTTTCTAATATCGGAATTAGGAGAATACGTATGAAATACACATTTTAAATGCAAAAAGTCTTTATGGCTATCCTGTTTTGTTTTTCTCGGTGTCATCTGGAATTCTAAAAAAAAACACAAGATATCATGCAGCATGCCTGATTACTATCGTTTTATTTCAATTTCATTTCAGTGACCATCACCTGAATTTCCTACCGTTCCGGTTCTGGATAGGGTTTTGGGTGACAGTTATACTACTACTGCTGGTAGCGTTTGACCTGAGCGCCCTGGTCCGGTATGTGACTAGATTCACTGAGGAAAGTTTTGCTGTTCTCATCAGTCTCATCTTCATGTGGGAGGCCTGGGTCAAGCTGTTTGGTATATGGACCACACACCCCATTCACATCCATGCTGTGGACGAAGATGAAACCTTCAATGTAAGTGGATGTAATCAAATATGTGTTTTTATCATTTCATGTTGAGACTGAGAGACTCTATAGTAAAACATAGGGAAGGCCTTTATCCACAGGGGCATGAACACCATTTCAAAAAGTGAATTTTGAGGGATTTACTCTGTAAGAACATGATATGAATCCAGAGATCCACTCAAATCTGTCCAAGTTTCTTCATTCGTAGGAGGCCCAGTTGGATCCCCCTCGACGTTGCCTCGTGGGATACAATCTGACCTCCTGCTCAAGAGGAAACTGTCATTTGGACAGATTATCGTGGACCTCTGTATATTAATTCTCATGCTGCTATAGATTTGTATGAAAGACCCTTTCTTCACAGGGGCTCGCAGAAACGGAAGCTCGTTCTGCTTGGCCCCATTTCCCACTGTGACATCCAAACTGAATGCTTCTTCACTCCTTAGCCTCAAAGTAGGATGTCGGAGCTGACTTTTTTTTTAAGATTATTACAAATGAACCAGTAAATGACTGACTCCTTATGCTTGACCTTCGCCAGTGCTTGATTTTCTTTTTCAGCAATTCTAACTTTAAGTTGTAGCCCCTTACAATGATACATCTGCAGCTAGGGATTCTGAGACAATTTTTTATGAAAGATGTCCTGACACTTAGTAACATCCGTACTTTTACCACAAATAATATATCTCTTTGAATGTTTTTTATACAAATGTGATCAGGAATGTGGTCTGAGATATCAATGCTGGCAACACTGCTAGATATTACATTTACCATGTGTATCCAATCAATCAGAACAAATTTCTGATCCGTACACGAGTGGGTGCAGTATTATTATCTCAGGCTGAATTTATCTTTGATGTTGTTCATACATTTATGTTGAAATCACCAGTCAATAGGATAGGAAGCATAAAAAAATAAACATAAATAGGCATAACAGTGACTTTTCAAGTCCGAATTGCACTGGGATCCTCATGGCACATCTGGAGCTTAATTCAAAACATCCTGGGATCACAACCCCAGCGATCTTAGTGTAGGCACATATCATAAGACCTGGCTGGTCTACCCTATCTAATGCAGTGGTTGCAGGCCTGCCAGGAATAGTAAGTCCTGGGATCACTTCACTATTCCTTTTCCAGTGCTAAGATCACTGCAATCTTAGTGAAAGAATTACACAGTGGTTTAACCTGAGTACAAGAGCACTTACAGGGAACACTCCTGATTGAAAGAGTGAATAGCCTGCTGCATACATATAGAGGGGTGGGAGGATGTTTGCTGAGTGTCCTTGAGGGCTCGTAGGGCTACTCATGCGTTAAGTGCACTGTAAGGTAATTCTTCCCTTCTCTCTCTTTGTCCTGGGGGGGGCACAATGCTTCTGATAGGCAAACATAAATCATATGTTCATGGGAACAACTCTTGAATACTGTACTGGGTCAACTGCACCTGTGCTCTTTTGTAAGCCCATATGGGGACGGGGAACGATGGTATGAACACTGTTGTGAAGAAGAGTGACTCCACAGCTATTCCTTTATTTTGGGACTCTTACCCCTGTGCCCAGTCAGTACTTTCTTGGAATAGTGTAGGAGGGCTGAGGCTAAGATCGTTGCGATCTTAGTGCTGGCTAGGAAATGTGTACGCAGTCTGACCTTAAGATCGCTTCATAGAATAATTCCTAAGATCGCTGGGGTTGTGATCCCAGGATGTTTTGAATTAACCTCCTGGGTAATGAAATGAATCTTTTTGTCATATTTGACCAATACCAATTCCTGTCTCGCTTCATACTATCTGTAGAGACTTAAGGTAAGGAAGGTGTATGTCTCTTTGTTTTCAATATTCCATGTGTTTCCTCAGCAATTGAGTAATTGACTTTCTGGATTTTTGATTTTATGTCACTTATGTTGATAGTTATCAATGACATGGTGTAATAAATGTTGACTGTGGTCAGCTCACACCTTTGGCTAATGATTTACATTTTGTGATACAGGATATTTATGACACCATATGTTATTGCTCAAACTGTTAAAAGTGTCAACCCATAGCTTACTAGAGTAGATAGAAAGTTATAATTTGTATATGTATTGTGTCTAGCCAGTATGCATGATGTTTCATCAGTAGAAGGCATGCGTGTGTACAGTGGCATTTATGTGTGTTTCTGCATTTTACTGGTGTCTCAAATGTTGTCAGCCATATTTTTTTTTCTCGGGCCCTACAACATCTAAAGTGACTTGTTGCCATTTTTTCACTTTTCCTCTTTGGAAATCGTCACACCTTCTATTTGACCGCATTCGCACTGATAATTCATCAATTCTTCTGCTCCGAATTCCTACCAGAAGGGGTCAAGAATGAAGTGAATTAAATTCTTATGTGACCAAGTCAAAACATGGTTGTCCGACTATATTTCAAATCATATAATCAATTTAACTTGTGTCACTCTATCCAATAGACTAGAACGAATCTAAGATAATGATGTGTAGAAATGGTGTCAACTGCCATTACACACATTATACTTTACCCATTGCTTTATGAATTATCCTTTTGTCAATGAAGCAACTTATGGATGCTCGTCATCTATTTCACTCTAGTTGGTGCTGCAGGGCATTTCACAATAATGCTAATAACAGTGCCCTAATACTACCAATGCCCACCATCAGTACCCTAATTGGTTGTATCTGCATTTCTTTATACAGTGCCACTGTGAGCATCCACCTACATCAAACATGACTAACGTGACAGGAATCAGTCCATCCTTTAACTCATCCACCAACATGTCAGACTACAGCACCAGGGACCACCCCATCTTTGAGACCCTGGACTGGTCCCACATGGTCAGGGAGGACTGCATCACCTTCCAGGTAACAGAAAAAGCTATTATGATCAAGTAGTCTGTGTATTGATGAGTGGTTCGATGAATATTTGATTGAGTGAGTGACACTGCCGCCAATTACTTGCGACTTTTCCCTGTATGTGTGTGTCCCACAGAAAATATTCCAGTAGTGGATCTACTGCTACAACAATGTAATGCGACGTCTGAGTGGTATGCGACAAGATTGCTCTCGGATATACGCTGAAAGGGTTATAGTTGGGGAGCCAGTCTGGAATCAGGTCGATTACCTGGTATGGAGAGCAGCAGAAGGTTTGGAGGTTAGATTAGGGTAAATTTAGGTTGCTGATTATGAATCCATCAAGGTCGGAACAAGGTCAAATTAAAGGTCAAAGGTCACAATCTGGTTTTCAATATAGAACAGACAGAGGGTTTTGTTCCACTAATTAGCACTAGAGGTCCTTAGTGCATGGTGGATTCCCCATACATATGTATCCTAAGTTGATTAGGACCCATTGAAATAGTATGGTGACCTTTGACCTTTGATGTTACTTTGTTCTGACCTAGATATCAAGATACGCACCTCAGATCCGTAATCAGCACCCTCAAATTACCCAGATGAAACTCTGATATCTTGTGCTGCTTTCAACACCAGATCTTTTGTAAATAGCAACATTTGAGCCAGCTGGTTCCCTAGCTATTATCGCAAGTTATTGGTGGAAGTGTGTCCATCGCTTTAGTTAGTGACTCAGTTAAAGAGTGAGCATCGACATTGGCTTGGCTGATACCCTTCACTTTCAAATGACATATATATATATAGAATATAAAACCAGTAAAAAGTATGTGGATGGCTTTCTCAGGGTTTTCTCTGATTTCGAGGATTTTCAAGTTCCAAAGACCTATACATTCCTCTACAAGACATAAATCAAGGGGGTTCTCAATGGAAATTTCAGGGATTTTTATCGGTTACTTTCATCCCTGTTTAATAATCATTATGCTTTCATCAACAGGAGCGTATTGTGGTAGCTGCAGGGTGTATCAACGAGTCAGCATGTCTGTCACACGAGTGGATCTTGGTGGGCAACGCGTGTAACGTGTACACGGTCACTCACTCCGTACCGGATGTCTTCTTCCTCTGCTGCTTCCTGTTCATTGGCACCTTCTGCATTGCCTACTTCCTCAGGATGTTCAGGAACTCCACCTACTTCCCATCCATTGTAAGTAGCTGTAACATACATAGAAAGAAATTATATGTATCATTTAGCTGTGGGCTCTATACTAATTGATATCTCTGGTATGTGTCCAGAGAAAAAGAAATTAGGCCACTGTAATTTACACTATATTTCCATTGGTATATTTGATACTGTATGTGAATGATATTTTTCATCAAGTTTGATATTCTGTTATCTGATTGGTGCAATTACAATGGACATAACTCACTGTAACTTTGCTGGATGTATTGATTACTTCTTCTGGTTAAGAAAGAAAAAGTAAAAATGTTGCTGATATCTGCCCTTGGTCCAAGAAATCCAGGTCTAATTCCTGGGGTTATCTTAATAACAGATGATCTGAAAATTATCTAATGATTTTGCTAAACTACCTGGAGAGGCATGCTGTCAGCAGAAATACTTCCCTATAATTCATCCCTATGTAAGCATGCACCTGGGATTAAGCAAAAAAAAACAATCTTAGCAGTAATATGACGCATATGTGGGGTTTTTTTTATTGACCATAACCCATGGAAAATGATGCCTCCCTCTAACAGGTCCATGGAATTAGCAAGTCATCAGCAATATTGACATAGGCCTGCTGGAACTAAAGCCAATTTTACACATAATATTTTTCAATATCTATTATTTTTTTAGGTTCGTAGTACACTGTCTGACTTTGCTGTACTGATTGCCATCATCATCTGTACCAGCGTAGACTACTCCCTGGGACTCGCCACGCCCAAACTCACCGTACCGGACATCAACGGGCCCGTAAGTATGCAAATCTTATATGTTATTCCCAAATATTAACGGAAACAATCTCAGAGATGGTTCACAGGTGTTTGAAAATGTCCAGGTCAAAGATAAAACATGCACAACCCTTATGCATTATTTAGCAAATATAAGATTTCTGAATAGAGAGGAGAAGCTTATCAAGTGTTGGAGCTCATGAAAGAGTGCTTAATGCACATTGATTGAGACAGGCAAAATGATAAATGTCTCTGTGTTGTACCTGTATTAAATTTTCATATAAGCAATCCGACTACATAATTTATGAGTTTGGAATAAATGGTTTGGCACTATCTGGAACCCATTAGATACAAATAAAAGTAAATCTGCATTTGCCTATAGTTGTCCTTTTATGCGTGTAGCTATTGTGAATTTGGTGTAGATAAAGGCTCGAAGCACAAAAATATTCTGCTTTTAGAATAGAACAGTTCTTATGCCTTGATTCTAAGTGTGGTATCTATAACACATTCAAAGAATGTCTTATACATCCTATGCATGGTATGCCCAACTTCCATAAACTTCGCAAATACTCTTTACATATACTTAGCCTTTACTTTAGGTTTGGAAAAGAGTATTTTGTCTTTGTTTTAGGAAACGGTAATTCCTGGGATGGTCTGTTGTGGTGACCGTACCTTGGTATAATGCTCTAAACTGATTTATTCAACAAAGGACACAGAAGATGACACCTTTCAGGATGTCATCATTCTGCTTGGTATTTTTTTACTCTTTATGCCTCACTAATACAGTGCTGTATTGGTGCATCAAGCTTACATTTAGGAAGTGCATCACCCCATCGCAGCATTATGCATTTTAGGGCTCACTGACCAGGCTTTAACGATGTGACATAGTCAAAACTTATATAGATCAGACTTTCCTCTATCTTTTTAATAGTTTTATCATCATAAACCAGAATAAAGCCTTGCAAACAAATTTAAAAACATAGCTTCGACCTTGCCCATCCTCAAGCAAAATTAATATTAAATCCCAAGCTTCATTCCTTGTGACCATGCATGATTCATTCTGTCTTGAAATGTTCCTTTTCATCAATGCATTTATAGGAATTTAAACCTGACGTATGTCCCTTCATTATTTGTGTGGTTACATTAGTTGGAGTTGTGTTGAAATCAATCCTAAGACTACCTAACATTTCCTGTAAACTGTTTAGATATCATGTATTTTATAACTAACACTATAAATGGATCAGTTGGAGTGCTGGTGTGCCTTTATACACTAATCCATTGAGGCTGGAAATTGCCAAACCTCAGTTCTCCCTTCCTTTGCATGGGTCTAAAATTATCCTGGGCTGGAACAAATTATGTGGGTCGAGCTATTCCCTATGCATCTTACTATGCCGGTAGTTGTTTTATGTACCCATAACATCATCACCTGAAATATTGTAATAGAGTCATATATATATGTATTTATTGAGCTATCTACAAATTGGCACAGTTTGCTGTGGTAATATGGCACACTTTCCAAAGACAGGAAAGCACAGTTTGGCTTGACGAAAGAACACAGTTTGCAGCTGGTAAAGGCACAGTTTGCAGTGAGGAAAATGCAAATTCTATGATGAAAAGCACAGTTTGCAGTGAAAAGCAGAGACCGTTTCCCATGGAAAGGGGCACAGACTATTCAGATATCTTCTTTCATTCTTTTCTGCTTTTATTCATCTCTTTTAAGCTAATCGAAACATAAAGACATATTCAATACAGTTTCAATATTTCTTTGAATAATTGTTAATTCTATATCTGTTCTGATGGATACCAGAGGGAAAGTAACTGATCTTGATACATTCCTAACAAACCTGGTAGTCTTGCTTCTTAGGGTCAGTGTAAAAGTACACAAAAGGGATTGAATATCTATCCAATTTTATTAATTGAGACCGAAGACAATCCAGATACATAAATTACTAACTTAAGAGTTACACTACACTCATCTCAATATACCAGATTTTATTATTCAATGTTAAGGCATAACTTAGTATTCAGTAAAATAATATGAGAAATATAATATGAGTTGATATCTGTATCTTATGATCAGTTTCTTAAGCACTTCGTGGGTTTTGCTATAGTTACGACAATATCTTGTTCTGTACAAAATTTCCAGAATCTAAGCACAGATTATTTTAGGATTAAGAAGGATGAATTGACAGTCTGAAAGTCACCAAGTGTTACCCCCAATAATAGTTAACTAATAAAGATAACATGTTTCTTGTCAAATAGGCTACAAGAAACGTCATATATTTCTACAGTTGTGAATAGTTTATCAAATGTGAATGGGAAGTAGTCAACATTGGTACTTATATATGATTTACATTGATTATCTTCAAAACTAATTCATTTCCAAAGGAACATACGCTGTAAAATACATAAAGAAAGTGATCACAAAGGTTCAATGCACTGCCAGCAAAGATATTTCCAAATTCTCCTTTTGTCTGCTTCTGTGGTGTTTCTACTTTTACAATGAAGAAAACTATAACTTTGATTTATTTTGCCTCTGTATCCTCAGGAGAATGGCACCACACCGCACCGTGCATTCTACGTTAACCCGCTGGCCATTAGTCATTGGTGGGAACCATTTGCTGCTATACTGCCTGCCATTCTGGCCACCATTCTCATCTTCCTAGATCAACAGATCACTGCAATCATTGTCAATAGGAAGGAACACAAACTCAAGGTACCTCTGACATTTTTAAATATTTCTTGCTAAAGAGGGCTATTTTTACAAGTTTACAACTAGGCCAGATGAAATGATGATAAATAACCTTATTCAGTATAATTTATTCACTTGGATTACGTTAAAGGCTCTTTTGGTAGTTTATAAAGAGAAAAATGTCAGAAAAAGGCTTTTTGACAATCTCATTTTCCCAAGAAAGAAATATTCTGGAATGTATTGTGTATCTAATCTTGGAAGTTTTTCTACATTTTTCTAAAATTCCAGTTCCGGTACTGAAGGCAAAATTTATCTATATCTGAAAAAGAAGAAAAATCGTTGTTGGGATTGAGAAACGTGTTGGTTGTATTTTTAGCAATTATTTCTTTTCTGTCCAGTATGTTAATAGTCTCCATTCTATTCTCATTTGACCTCTTCTACCTTTGAAAGATATCATGAATATGACCAATTATGTAAACAGTTTCCTTTTTTCATTTTACCCTATAGAAAGGACATGGTTACCATCTGGATCTGTTGGTCCTGTCCGTCATGGTTTTCCTCTGTGCCATGATGGGACTGCCATGGTTTGTCGCCGCTACAGTCCGTGCCGTCACCCATGTCAGGTCCCTCATCAAAGAGTCAGAGCTCAGGGCACCTGGAGAGAGACCACAATTCCTAGGAGTAAGGTGTGTAATTTAATATAATTTGAAATAATTCAATATTGAAGTGTGCATCTGGGATTAGTCAGATTTAAAGGCGCTGCCTGTGATTTTGACACTCAAATCAGGTCTAGCATAATGTTTTCTGCTATAATATCAAACTCGTTGATGTCTATTGAGTTCTGTAGAAACAAAGTCACCTTGCACATCCCACTCAATTTGTCCTACCACATATCTGTTTGTGCTTCTCAGAAATCTATATCTATAAATGACAAAACAAGAGCATTTACATTATAATTTTCTCTTACTGCCAACATTGAGATATTTACATGATTCATATACATTATTGGAGACAGTACACAGCTAAAAATAATTTTCTTGGAATCTTAAATAATCTTACCTGATGGACAAAACTACCAGTTTAAGATTTTTAATTTTCTTAAAATTGGTAGTTTTGTCCGCCACTTAAGATAATTTATCTTATTTTCTTAAATCAAGAAAAATATTTTTAGCTGTGTAGTGGTCCCATGATTAACCCGTGTTGGACACCATACATAACACCTAGGTATTCTTGTTATATGGTTCCCAAGTAACATGATAATGGGTGATACAAAATATGCTTATATATCTGAAATATTGTTACTTCAGGGAGCAGCGTTTGACAGCTCTATGTATACACGTTCTGATAGGATTGTCTGTACTACTGACCACCCTACTCAGTGTAAGTGATTTACTTTTAAATCTCTTAAGAATTTAGTATCTTTGATTTATATCTTATATTGGAGTTGTTATTTGTTTCATTTATATAGGCCTATTATAAGCTAGTGTCCCCATTGGGCTATCATCTAAGTATGATTGGCCTAAAGTGACCAACAAGAAAACTCAAAGATGATTTCATTGTCTGGGGTTGGTTGTGAATAGGTAAAATTGCCCCATCCCTTTGAACTATAATCTAATTGTTTGATTATGTTAATTTGCAGCACATCCCTATGGCAGTGTTGTATGGCGTATTCTTCTACATGGGTGTCACATCACTATCAGGCTCACAGGTCAGTTACTATTGATATTCAACTGACGTTATAGAATAAATAAGCAAAGGTTCATGAGTGTAAAGGGTGAATGAGGTGTATTTCCTGTATCTCACTGTGCCTTACAGCTGCTGTGGGATACAGCAGATAGATTGCTCTTGTGATACACAAATGTTCCTGCTCTTGTGATACACAAATGTTCTCAGGATTTGGGATTACATTTGATTTTTGTTTAATGAAAAGACAGCCATATATCGGCCATGTATTGGCCATGTGCTTCGCTTTCTTCACCAATTTAAAGCTATGACATGATATTCATATCCATGTAGGTGTTAGGTAATGCAAAAAACTTGATCAGTCAATTGGACAAACATAATTCCCCCAGGTCATTTTTTGTTGTCCTCAGAGGAAAAACCGATACCTATAATAGTTCCATAAACCCCTTTTAAAAGGTGAACGTACATCTTTAAAATCAATCGTATTTATCATTTCAGTTTGTGCAGCGTATCCTGATTCTGTTTATGCCTGGGAAGTACCAGCCGGACTACATCTTCCTCCGCCATGTCCCGGTGAAACGGGTCCATCTTTTTACATTGATACAGATAGTCTGCATGGCACTGATGTGGGTTTTCAAGTCTGTCAAGCAGATAGCCTTGCTCTTCCCCATGATGGTAAAGTATATTGTTTTAATCAATCTCTGTTAACTTCCCTTAAGTGGAAAAGTGATGAAAGCAGTATATCTCTTATAAAAAAGGGGGTGAGTCACAATGTTAGTTAGGTATTCTCTATCAAATAGCTTTGGGATGGCAAAAATGAGCATCAAAGTGCATAGCCAGTAATGAAAAGGTTTTTTTTCTGTCATCAAGTGAATGTAATTTAGTCAAAATTTGATCAATGAAAATTATTAAGTTTCTGTCTCTTTCCATACTTCCCATCCAGTATGATACATAACATGTCCACAATTAAAAATCTACATATCATTTGTCACAGATCCTGGCTCTGTGCTTCATCCGCAAGCTGTTAGACTTTGTCTATACTCAGTCGGAGCTCTACTGGTTGGACCATATCCTACCGGACGAACACCGCAGGAAGAAGGAGGATGGCATTGAACCTGGGGTTGAGGAAATAGAAGACACAAAGGTCAGCAGGGTGAGTGTCATAGTCATCAAGGTATTATTGATCAAGGTCATTAAGTTATTAATAATCAAAATCAATGCAAGTAATTGTCAATATCAGTTATCAGTAGTAGTAGTAGTAGTAGTAGTAGTAGTTGTAGTTGTAGTGGTAGAGGGTTTTGATAAATGAAACTGTAGAAAGACTTCAGGAGGTTTATTCAAAAGGTACCTTCAAATTGCTACCTCAGCAATCTTAGGAATTATTCTGCCTTATCCAATTAAGTGATCTTAAGATTAGACTGTCTTGCCTTTTCACAGCCAGCACTAAGATCGCAGTGATCTTAGCCTCAGCCCTCCTACATTATTCCAAGTGGAACACATTGTGCACAGGGGCTAGAGACCCATTGTGAAAGAAAAGCAGTGGAAACACTCCTTTTCACAAGAGTGATTACACAAGCATTCCCCTTCCCTATATGAGCTACTTGTATGTATAGGGTGCAGTTGACCTCGTACAGTATGCAAGTGCACTTCATGCCTGAGTAGCCTGAAGAGCCCTGAAAGACTCTCAGCAAAGGTTCTCCCTCCCATCTATATGTATACAGCAGAGACATTCACTTTTGGGAGCAGGAGTGTTCCCTGTGAGTGCTCTTGTACTCAGGTGAAACCACTATGCAATTATTTCACAAAGATTGCAGTGATCTTAGAGCTGGAAAAGGAAGAGTGAATGGATCTCAGTGCCTGACTGGCCTGCAACCACTGCATTAGGGTAGACTGGCTAGGTCTTATGATATGTGCCTTTTTCTAAGATCTCAGGGGTAGAAATCTCAGGACCTTTTGAATTAGCCTCCTGGACTAGATGATATCAAGGTTAATATTAACTTCAGTGTCAGAGTCATTGTAGCTTTTTAAGTTTTTAAATAGGTTTATTGACCAATAATATTATTTCACAGTGAAGCTTTTACAATCATCAGCCAGTTGGTGAAATACAACAAACTACAGCAAGGAGACATACAAAAATTTGAAGTCATACAACAAAAATACATTCTTTTGGCACCATCATCAGTTACAACCTGTATACTCTATCTACTTCAAAATAAATCAACCATGTATATAATTAACCCATTGAGGGCTAGCATCGACTATAGTCGACACCATGGTAGGCCTAGCGTCGACTATAGTCAACACCATGGTAGGCCTAATGTCGACTATAGTCGACGCCAATTATACAGGATTTGTATAGGAATTGGAAATGGGCTCGTCCTCTAGGAACTGTACTTTTTTCAGAGGCCGTCCTCATGCCCAGAGCAATAATTTTTGCTCTGCCCTCAAAGGGTTAAAATCATGATACTCAAAATATGTTTAAACAAAAGTATATGCTTACATGTATATTAGTGAAAATGATGGAATGGTTATCAGCATAATTCAAATCATTCCATTAAACTCCATCTGGTTTTATGGTTAGATACATTGTTTCAGCTACCAGTGATCCTATTACCTCCTTCCCAGCCATTAAAGATAATATTTAGTGTGACTTTATATGTCCTTAACTGTTCTCTGTTACAATGTCTGTTTATATGTTATTCTTGTTAAGGGTGATATACCAATGACGGAAATGAGAAAGCAGTCCTTGACAAGTGTAAGCTGTGTACATGATAATGCTGCCCACCACATGAACCCATCTCCCTAAATTAAAGATTTCCCTACATCTGAGTGCACCACAAGATAAAAACACTATAGCATGCTGGTATATACCATACTGTAATGGTGTTGTCATTTCTTAGCAAGAGGGGATAGGATGGATTAACAACTGTTTACGTGTTTTAAAACTTTGTATACAATATATCACATCCTATTGTACATTAAAAGATTTGTAGCCTTCTGGGAACGGAGTAGATGAAAAAAGAATTTGCTCCCCAATCTCAAATTTTCCACCCCTATTGTTAAAAAACTGACCACCCCCAAATGGTATATGCAGGTTGGTAAAGTGTGTGAGACAATCATGATAAGGAGTATGCAATGTTTTAAACAAAGGCAATACTGTTTCTGTTATATATTCCATCTTAGTTATTTTGATATTTGTTAATATTTGCCTACATAAATTGTAAACACTTAATCTTATGGCGAAAATTCTTCAGTAAGATATTACTTTAATCCTATTGTATTGCCTTCAGAATGAATTTTTTTCTCTATATGTAACATGATCGGTATTATGTTGTTTGTGTTCAGGACATTATGGCGTTCAGACGTCGTCACGGGCCTCTTCCTACTGTAAGCAGTGTGAACAATTGCGCAACCCTCCAAAGCACATACATGCCCAGCAGGCATCATACCACTTATTACCCATTGCCTATTGACTAATAACAATTTAACCCTTACATAAATGTACATTGCAGCTCTTTTTAGTATTTATTTCAGATAGCTAGTAATCCTTTTACAACATTGGAACAAAGCACAGAACTTTATATGCCACCAGAGACACTAATCTATCATAATTAGGTCACTAGAGGTTGCTTATCAGCTTACTCTATTAGGAACTATTGGTGAGACCAGGGCACATGACCATTCACAATACTCAAAGAAAAGTGTGTTTATCAAGACATTGTCTCTATGCACTACATGCACCATCCCCAAATCTGAATCATTAGCAAGCAACTCCTCCGGGAACACAAAGCAGTTCAGCTACCTGCTCACTGGGAATGCCTGTATGCTACATCTGTAGTGCACAATTTTCATCTTGAACCATTCTGACACCTATTATAAAAGGTGATATACATTAAGTACCGCACATTTACATCATCCAGTCAATCCAAGTAATAGAGGCATAGGGAAAATATATAGTTTTATCACTGAAAACATCCTCCAGTATGTAATTTCTAACTACAGCTATCCAATAAGCACAACAGGGTATACATTTAAGCCATTTAGAAATACTTAGTAGTGGTTTGGCTGCTGGGTGAGTATATGCATTCCTCTAAGATAATATACCTGCTGTATTAGGTGCATATACACTACAGCATGTTAAACTGGTATAAGACCATTATGTAAACATGTGAAACATCCCAGTCCAAATGTATGACTTTTATCATCTCCAACAGACAGCTTCATCGCCCATACTTATTGCCATGCCTTGTTATAGGCAACATCAAGAAAAAGATTTGAGAAAAGAAATATTTTGTTTAACTTAAAAAAAAAAATTAATACAAATCCCAAAAATATATAGATTGTCTTCACATTCAAAGACAATTACATAAATTCTCCACCCTTCATTATTTTGTCTGTGTGTAATTACAGTCTTTATTTCTATATTGCTGATGAGTTACTGCTTGATGAAACTCCATTATTTTACAACAGGTGGTTCCACAACGGTTCATAACACCTGATATTGCATTATGTTGCATGGATCAACACATATATAATCAGCTAACTAGATGAACTGGCAGATACCAGGCAACCATGTATACGTATTCCTATCTTTGGAGAGTCACATTTTAACCAAAAGAAAGATTGAAAATCCTGGGATTTGCTAAAGCTGCAGTAGAACTAAGTGCCCTTGGAGAACAGAATAGCAATGTAGTTGTAGTCAAATCAGTAAAAACCCTTTTTTTATGTCTGCTTGTATGTCTTGTTTGCCTCCATACTGTCCATGTAGTGTGTCTAGTAGTTCCTGCTCATGGGACTCTATTTTCCTTTTTCTAACCCTCCACAGTCTCCTTTGCAAGATGTGTAATATATATTCTTCACTACTAGGTTGATGAGGAGGCACCTGCTGGTTACTTCCCCCTAGAGGTGTCTGGTAAGCAAGAGCCAGGTGACTGGGACCAACTTATATACAGCAGAGATTACGCCGCTGGACGCCGATTCAGGTGGGTGGACATAGTATGATATGGTAATCAGTTCATCGACCATATTTTATGGAATTTATCTTCAGGATTTCACTTAGACAAAAGATGGTACAAAAGGGGACACAAAAATGTTGCATATTTATATTGCTTTCAAAAAAGGGCCAAGTCCTCAACATTATAATTTTCTTTTCCATCTTTTAATACCACTAAGAATAATTCTAATGGCTAGGACAAAACCCCATTGGTAGACAATAGTCTTTATGGCACTCTGTGGAATAGATCACTGCATTACCTCCTACTCTAGTGTAAACAATGAATTTCTACCACCATTGACAAGGTGAAATTTAGGTCATGATACTTTTGTATCTCAATAAAAATGGTAGGAGATTTGCCTTGTCAATGATGTTAGAAATATCTCATATTCTCATTGGAAGAACACGCATAAATTTGTGATCTTATCAAAGATTCAGATAAAATATGATTCAAAATTAGATTGAAACTCCCATGGTATGACTACTCTGATTATCTCAAGAAGTAAAGATGGGTCAATGAGAATGGTATGTTCTGTTTGTTTATTTAATCCAAGACTGCCTTACACAAGGTAACTACCCAAAATACCTTAACAGAGAGCTAGTCTTGTCAGATAGAAGAGTGGATATGTGTTGTCTAGCTTGATAAAAAGAAAACAACTTTAGGTGAATATTTTTATGATTACAGTTATTCCCACTAATCTCATTTCTATCATTCCACATTATTTCTGGTTATTGTTTTCTTTCTTGTAGATATATTGTAATACGATTTGTATACCACCTTCTGTTACTCCTATTTTTTATAGTTTTCAGTTTTCCTTGAGTGTGACATCAATTCATGGTGTCAGAATGGTGTGTTTTATGTCATGCCATTTTCAGTATGATATCCGTGTTGATTCAATGTTCATTTACGTCAACTTGACATCGGTTCTACTATGACGGCAGAAGATTAGAAATGATAGCTTCCATTTTGTTATTGAAAAGACATTTAAATTTCTCTCTAGAATCAGATTTGAATTTTTGAATTTGATACATTTACTCCTTTTTGTTGCTTGTCATAGAGAATGCCTATAAAGGTCTACTGAATGCGCATATGAAGTGCATTATCACACTTTATGTATAGTTTCATTGATAAGTCATATGTAGAGTCAAGATTGATTTGCTTTTTGATTTTTCCTCTCCAAGCTGAGGTTCAGTTCTCTCTTTTCTACTGATGTCTGTAGTAGAACTATTTTTGAATTGAAACTGATCTAGAGAATTCTTACATCCCTTTTTCTCATTTTTGTAACATACTTTTATATACGACAGCATAATTCGCAAGCTACAAAATGAATCAAAAAGGCAGAAATACATCCCTCCCTTTGGAGTGCTCCAATAATTTTGATAATTTTTTTTCTGTCAGAAAGGAGAGAAGGGGTAGGCCTTTTTTGGCTGATAAAAGTGACGTCATAGGAGAAAGTCAGATGTCATGGAGACTAAAATGTCACATTGACATATGTGTAACATAACTGTTTCAGGCCTAGACGCCTGTCTCATGGCGTGATCCATCGGTATGCTGTAGAACATGGTCATGCAGATGATGAGGAACAAGAACTCGACAACTTGAGGCACCGTTATGGGCCTTTCAGAGATCGCAGGTTCTCCCTGGTCTAATCGGACCTCAACTTGGACACCCAAAACACTGTACAGTTTCTGACAAAATTGTTGCTCGCTCTGCATGTCCTGAAGGTCAAATTTCCATTAGCCATTTTTTCTCAAATTAGCCAGCTTTGTCTCATGGAAATAAGACCTCATTCCCCACTCTATGTTATATGCAGTCTTAGGCTTCACTTTCTGTGCTCGTTTTTCATCTGCTGTGTTTATTTACTATGTATACTGAAACTGTTAGTTGCTTGACAGCTGAGTGTTACACTATTGAGATCCACCAAGGAGAGACCATACCAATATATAATTATTGTAAAAATAATCAAACTTATAAAGGTGACCAGACAACCCAAACAAAATTAATTTTTGAAAAGAAATTTTCTTTCCACCTATGTATTATCTAATTATCTATTATCTAATCTGACAAAATAAAGCTCTTCATCTCTAAGATGAATTCCAACAAATATCCACAATGGGACCACAGCAAAAGTTCAAACAGATAAAGAAACCACAGTTCCAAAGGTTTCTATGGAGGATCCTTGGTTTAGAGAAGCAAATAGTGCAATACCCCCATGACATGATGCCTGTTAAATGTATTGATTGTTTCCACGTGTTTCACAGAATGTTGCATGATTTGTTTCCTTAGGTTGAAAGATGACTCTGAAACCTAGAAGGTAACCTAGATATGGCTAGATATGACACTGTACATCTCCTTAATTTGATTTCAATTAATGCATTGTGTGATTAGACTCTTACTACTACTTAGTCCTATAGAGACATGCTGTGTTTTATCAAAAACTTAACCGAGTGACAAGTGTAAGTCTACACAGTGTTTATATGCTCTACTCTTAAGTGTTTTGCTTGCTAAGGTCTGTTTCTCTTCTTCTCAGGGAAACCACAAATTTATCTATCAAACCTTAGTGATTCACATCAATGGCCATACTATATATATAAATTGTTATCCAAATATTTTTTTGTTTTCTTTTCATACCTTTTATCATATCATGGTGATGGAATATGTAGTTTGGGTATATGCATAAGTATAGTTATTAAGGGTTCTTCAACATCATGCAGGTGAAAGCACCTTCTGTTAAGCACATTTTATTTGCCATATTATCAGTCACTTTAGCAAACCTTGGAAACCATGAATTCTACATTTTCAGTATTGACTACTTAGATGTTGCTTAGAATTGCCTCTTCAACATGATTTCAAATGCTTGTAGCAACACCTGCTTTGGAACATCTATATCCATGACTTATTTCATCAACATATTTTAGTAGTCTAGTTAGGCTGTACACAACATACCAACAGCACTACTATCATCAACCATTCCTCAAAAAGGTTAAATTCTCTGACTCCATAATACCAGATTCAATGTGCATGATTGTGAAAGGAGGTGTTGCTGTGTTACCATTTCTACAACCCAGGCGGGAAATGAAACTTCTAGTATATCTTGTTTCGCTCCTGCAATAGAAGCTGATTTAATAACTTGATTCAACCTGTGTTTTATTTCATACTAAACTAATTTGTGTACTAGAAACAAGAGCCTATAGAAGACACTTTGCATTCTGTCAATAGATTGTTCTAAAAAGGACCTTTTTATTGACAAGCTCAAACATAATGTATTTCACACCCTAGAATATCTTATCCACTTTCGAGATTTATGCATTGGAATACAAAAAGTTAATACTTGTAGAGCTGTGTATGTTACTTTATCATAATTTCCTGTGAGTAGAAGATTTTGTGCTTAGTTGAACTAGTTTGATAACTAGGTGTGTTGCCACCACATGCAGTCTATTCCCACCAATGTTGCTACATTTTCCTTACACAGTCCAGTTAGTTTATTTTATACCATCTTCAACACTTCCATCCTATAGCTATTTCAGTTACTAATAACTTATGCCATATTTTTTCAAAATCCCCTTCTCTTGATCAACTAGAAACCTGCTCCTCTGCCATCCCTATGTAGACCTAATACAGTAAATGATGTTAAGATTGAAAGAAACATGTTTTCTTCTTCAGACCTCGGAGTCTATCCCGGGACGTCATCAGGCGATACCGGGCACCTCGTGGTATTGCTGAGGGTGATGAAGATGATGATAGTGCTGAGTATCCTATCTATATACCCTTCAGGCAGCGCAAGTTTTCTTATTAGGAACATTGTCAATTCTGTGTCAAGGGTATACATTTTAAGTTTCTGTTTGGTCAACCATTTTAATCTTTAGACCATAAGGGTGATTCTTTTCATGAATCTGCACATAAGACTTCATAACTCTTCTGTTGAATCACCAGTTTCTTAATATTGAAGTTTTTGCAACTATGAAGAGTACTATAAAGCTCATGTAAATGCAGCTTAAGTAGTAGGAAAGAACTGCTTAAAAAGTGAAGGCTCCACTACGCGAAACTGTTACCTAGACAGTGTCTAAGGTATAGGCTATTGACAGTGCTAACTTGTAAACATGAGATCTAAAAATGTAAACAGATTGCAGGGTCCTACCCTGTAAAAATCAAACCTGTTTGATATTGAATTGCAGAGACTCCCAGATGTGGAAGTCTTCAATATTTACATAACATCAGCTTGATTTAGTAAACAAAAACATCCTTTTAACAACACAGGCCCACTTGAGACCACACACAATCACATCCCCATATAAACAAATAGCTCCCTCAGCATACAATTTCTATCTTTCAATGACAACAAATACCACTTTTAGAGAATAGCCGCGATTCTGTGCAAAAGTCGCGTAGTGGAGCCTCACCTATAGGTTGTAATGAGTTCCGATTTATCACTCAGAGGGAGTGTGTGGTATGAAAGTGTTAAGATGATAGTGATTGTGATTTCTATTTGGCAACACAATACAAATTAACTGTACATAAAGTAAAGTAAGTGTGTACTTGGTAATGGTTTGAAAGGGTGTTAGAGCTATAACAGTAGGTAAGGTTAACCAATAAATTGTAACATTTGTGAGGATGTATGGAGTGATCTGGCTATGATGTAAGATTACAAAAATATCCATGATTTCAGGCATGAATTGTTGTTGGACATCTCTTATGTATAGCAAAGAAAGGAATTGTACAATGATCACACTTCACTTAAACACACCATGGAACACCTGAATGTCATCAATTTGCATTAATTGAGTGATGAGGTGCAAGTGTAGAAAATGAGAGATAAATCTTATTTGTAATATTGCAAATCATGTCATCGGACATTATGCGAGAGACCTGTTCTATTTTTCTTATCTACTATGAATGAGTGATGTCCTTTGCTTGCCCTTAGATGGCACACATAGATGATATTATGTTGATGTTCACTTCCTGAAATATTACATTTGTTTCATGTATGCAAACTTACTTTAGACTATTTTACATGTATAGATATATCAGCTTCAAAAATATCAAGTTTGTCTCTTGTTATTTGCAGCTTTAGAGCTTGTTAACTACTTTTTTGTGATTTAAATAACTAAGCCTGTATAACTATGCTGTAGTAAGACATATGTAGTTTAAGTACTTTGTTGAAGCTTGTTATGTAAGGACAGTATGTTATACATGCTACTGCTTATGATTCCATTGGAGAAAGTAGTGAGAGAGATATACTGCTATATTCTAATCAATTAAAGTGAGTTGCTCCTGTGTCAGGCATCCAGCTTATGAGCTTATGATGAATACCTGCTCAAGTGCAGTTTTTGAAGGAGTATATTTCTCATGTGTAGCTTAGGATGCATACTAAGCCTAAGACTATTGATGCCTACATTTGTGAGAGTATCAGTTCAGTAACTATGCTACTAGATAATAGTATACATATGAATCAGTTTTGAGAACTAACAATTAGGTAGATAGTTTAATCGTGTATGATAAGACATTAATTAGTGTTCTTTTATAAGTTTTGGCTCATTCATTTCCTGTTTAAACAATGAGTTAACTCCCCTTGATAAGACCAGTGCCTGTTCTATTGGAAACATATTCAGAGAAAGGTAGTCTACATTACTTGGTTCTTTCATAGGGATTCCAAAGCATAGGATTTCAGGGTAATTTTGTAGTCGAAGTCTTATGAAGATGGGAGTTGTACTTTGTTTTAACAACCTAACTTTTGAGAATCATGTAAAGATATTGATATTATTTTGTACATTACTGGATCCTGTCTGACATTGTATATTAATAAATGGCTTTGACATTTCACCTACTTAGTGAAATGGGTCCCACTTCATTCATATAAGCCTTCACCTATCACTGTTATAAGTGACTGCTGTAGTTATAAATTAGAGATTCTGCTATTTTTGGTTCTGGTACTACGTACTCTAGAACAACGCTCAAGTCAGCGAGCTAGGTTATCAACTGACCATAACATAAAACTTTTTCTTCTAGTTTCTAGTTTGGAGCCAATAGTTTAACAGCATGTATTACAGGAACCAAATTTAGCATAGCATGTAGTGAAAATCTACATTAGATTGCACTTCTGCTGTAAGTTACCTCTTTTTACAGTGTTACAGGATACAGGTGCTAAGCTATTGTTACTCACAGTTTGTGAATTATCATATATATATATATATATATATATATATATATATATATATATATATATATATATATATATATATGTAGAGAAAATTGTTAATAATAAAACCTATAATTGATACAATTGTTGTTACATAGTTTTTATTCGTAAATCTTTTTCTTTTCTTTTGACAATATTGCACAAGTCTGAAAGACATTCATAAGCAATACACCCCATACTTCATTTATAGTTTCTTACTAGATTCAGTTAGTATCATTTCATGGGAGAAGAATGTCTGTTCTATACACTATTTCCAAGGGTGCTGAAAGTCTACCATAGTTCACATAAAGGCACAATCCTCATGAAGGCTTATTGGTCACTTTCGAAAACCTCAGGACAACTTTTATACTGATAGTTGAGATGAAAAAAAAGTGAAAAGGGCCTAAATTATGATTGTGGAATATGATCTTGGACCTTAATTAGATTAGGGCTCAGTATGTATGGAGTGAATGCAGTGTTGTTGGTAGGTCCACGTGCACTTGCCAGAACTGCATTATTTGAACATTGAGCATTATTATCAGGCAGCCCATTAACAGGATAAATGAGGAAATTCCAAACTTTGCTAATTGGTCTATTTTGCGAGTATAGTATAACTTCAATGGAAATATACATTTATGAACATCTGCATCCATTGAACTGATAAATCTGCCAGTAAATTCATATAGAACACTTAAAGTTCATTGTGATTACGAACAAACTGACTATTATGTACAGCTGGGCGATCACCGGTTATCTATGATAGAAGGATATTGAATAAAGTATATTCTCGGGAGCAGAACCCTGGTTGCTAGGGACCTGGAAAAGGGTTAAATTATATAGGCAAAGTTTTTGCTGTTTTCTTTTCTAATATTGGGATTAGAAAACAGTGCATCAAGTATATGATGCAAATCTTAAATATCTCTCAGATCTTGTAATGTGATTTGCTGAGGAATGTTTAGATCTTTTTTATAAGAATTTTAACACCTTTTTCTAGCACATTTCCTATTTAAAATTATCATTTATGATGGTTCTTATCAGCAGAGAAATAAGGCTGATAAGGGCCGAACTGGTTGCTATGAATTCCCTGCTGCTCCCTAGAATATGAAATGAAGCCATCATGTCCAGATAAACACACATCAGAATTATTTTCAGGTGCTAAAAAAGAGCTTTAAAATCAACTAGCTGAGATGTTTTAATTCCTTAAATCCATGAGCCACCTGAGGATAGACCCATTCCTTCCCCCCCCCCCCCACAAAAAAAAAGATTCTTGCCTCGAAATATATAAAAATTGCCAGCAACGATGATGTTCCCAATATGGGATGGAATACCGTCGGTTGGCATGACACCCAATAAAGTACATCGGTGGAACATATACATAATGACATATTCACATATGAAGCTGGAGAAATCATGCTGTCCTTAGAGAGTTATAAACCAGTGTGAAGTCTATTCATCCTCTATGTTATCTAGCCATGCGTTGATCCTACGTTTGGGTACAATGTTACAGAATGGACAGGCTAAAACCCGAGCCCTGGGATCTCGGGCGTCTGGACATCCAAACAGGTCTATCACACCAGCCACCTGAAAGAAGAACATATGTAGAATTTAACGTAAAACCTCCAATGGGTGTTTTGTTGTTGTTGTTGTTTTTGTTGTTTTTTTGTTCTTTTTTTGTATTTCATTTCATGAAATTGACCCAGAAAGCAGAAGTAAACATGTGGTGGGCATATTTGACACCTGGGGTTCACTGTAATTTTTTTTCAGTTTCTTAACCAAAGGGTATATAATGTCCTGCGCACAAACTTGATGCTCTATTTTGAAAAGAATATACATGTAGTCTAGAAACCAGCATCCTCTTAAAGAAAAATCCGGAAAAGAGTATAATGTGCATAATTAAGGGAGTGGTCATTATTTATCAACGGGGGGTGGGGGTGGGTTTGAGGGGGGGGCGAAAAAATTTCAGACCCCTCCTGATGGGGAGTGCTAAAAAATTTACCGTCTTTTTAGCAAAAAAAGCCCGCACATTACTATAGATCATAGAGGGGTGCGAAAATTCTCCGCAGTTGACTGCCATCAAGGGGGGGGGGCGTAAAAAAAACCACCTCCTCTGTTGATAAATAATGACCACTCCCTAAGATGATTATCAAGACATACAAGGATGCTGCCAGTTGGTTTTATTTTTCAACAGGGGGGTTCTCTTTTAAGAGATTAAATTACACCCGCCCTCCCAAAATTAGATAGACACGTTGACCCGTACGCCCTGCCATGGTCCATCTGGCAACAATATTTTGATTCCCTTACGAGCTTTAAATAAATTCAGGAAAACATCACCATCGGTATTTGGCTATGCCAAAGATAGAGAGCGCCAAGGTTGTGTTTTTAGTGACAGAGAATTGGTTCTTCATAATGCACCCAGGTGGCAGCACAAGATTACCTGGTAACCCAGCATCCTGCAGTGTTGGAGCTCCTGAGTTTTACCCCGGGGTTTTAACAGGCGTCAAGGCAATGTACATGTATTAAACATATAGATTTTGACTTAATGTTGTATTCCCTAATCATTGACCACTGACTTTTATAATGTCCTTATTTTGACTACATTTAGGTGATGTTAGTGCTAAAGCCTACAATTGGAACTGGCATATTATATTGGCCCTATATTCTTAGAAATTCTTGGTTTCTATGAAACAGAATTATTCTTCATTTATCATAATACTGGCTAAGGTAGACAACCTAAGGTAGTGGTGGGGCAGCCTCAATTCGACATACGGTAAAGGTAGAGGTGCAACATGGTGGACGGGGGGAAGGACCCGGGGGAAGGTTCTGTGAACATTGACAATATCTTATCGGGGGCCATCCACAAATGACGTCGTGCGGAGTGGGGAGGGGTTGGTCAGGCCCGGCATGACGGAATCAATTTTCCATATATCTTTAGTATTGCAAAACTGCCAAAAAACATGACACGGGGGGGAGGGGTGGGTCAAAAATCGTCAGATTTTGCATGACGTCATTTATGGATGTCCCCTGACATTATTAATGCACTAAATTGTAGTCTTTTCCTCAAATTCATTTTCATATATTACAATTCAAGGAAAGGGAAGGCATCCTATAACATAAGCTACAACATTTCATAATTCATGCTAGATTCATTTTTTCTCCTTTTTTCAAACTTACATTTTCTCTCTTCTTGTAGAGTTTGGAGAGTGTATCCTTCCTGGCTACTTGGTGACAGTTACACATATGGTACAGGTATTTGCTGATCTTCCTTGGCGCCATTACCTTATTTTCTGCCTCCTTCCCCCCTTCCTTTCCTCCCTCCTTGCCGCCGGCACCCCCGCCATTTATCCTCAAAATAGCAGTGATGCTTTTCCCATTCTTAGTCTTATTGGCAGAGTCGTTCGCGTTTTTGCCACCAGGCGGCCCTGCTGATTGAGCACGGCGTCGCTCGCCTTGAGAACGGACGTTGGCAGCGGGAGTGCGCGTCCGAGCCGTATGAGGGCGGACAGGAGACGCAGGGCGGCCATTGGCAGGGGTGGAAGTCCGCGGTTTTGGGGATTGTGGCGACCCTCGTCTTATCCCACTGGAGGAAGGGCGGGATCCACCATCAATAAAAGACTTAGATGGGGAGGAAGGCCTGGAGTTAGTTACAGTCATTGCATCCATTGTAATCGATCCAGAATAACAGGTCTCAGAGAACATCCGGAATGAGTAGTCCGTCGTCGCTGGGCCGGTGCTACCCGGAAGTCCCATACCCCCGATTCCTTGAAAGTGGGAATCCCACAATTGCTTGGTGCGCCTATCCTTCTGTTGGCGCGTGTCCATTCGGAGTTGTCGGAGACTTCGTTCAATGGCTTGCTGCCTCTCTGCTTGTTTCTCGGCCTCTGTGAGGATTTTATTCTTACCTGCTGCACTTTGGGGCCTTTTATTGTCATTTTTACCTTTATTTGATAACTGTTTCTGATTTGATTGTTTTTGATTAGATTGTTTCGTATTTGACTGTTTTTGATTGGTTTGCTTGGATTGATTTGACTGTTTTTGATTGGCCTGTTGTCCCTTACTAGTCTGGTTTATCTGCCCCTTATTGCCTTTCCCTGCTTTTTGTTCCTGTTGTTTTTCTTCCCTTTGTTGTTTCTCCTTGAGTTGAACAGACGCTGATGCTTTTTGCTTAGTCAGCGCTTGCCATACACCACCCTTACCCATTCCCCCACCACCAGCGTTCTCCTTCTCTGGACCAGTCCGGATCCGGATCTGAACCCGACGCGTCGCCTGCGTCCGCGCCGTCGATGCGCCAGTTCCGGTTCCGCTGGACGGTATCCCCAGCGCCGACCCTCCAATGAGCGTATCCACCTCTGACCTCCGCTCATCCGGAAGCAGAAACTTGGTGCGTTTCCGCTTCCGGACGGGCTTTATATCTGGTGTAGATGCTTCGATCTCCTGTTTCTCTAAAGCTTTATAAGCATGCGATAACCGGAACTTGATGACGAACCCGACCGGATCTACCAGTGGAGCCTCCTCCCCGTTGGCCAAACTTTTATCCTTTTCCTGCAAGAACTTCCGTTTAGGCCCATATTTCTCCATCAATTTAAAATACTTGTCTGATATGGCATCCTTCTGTTTCTTCTTTTCTTCAGGTGTCATGGCACCACGGCTGCGAATACTCAGATTCAGGGACTTATCGCCTGATTTGTCCCCAATCGACAGCGTCGTCGACGTCGACTTCCGGCGCTGCGGAGGCGTCTCCTCCGAGAGGTCACTGCTGGCGGAACCGGAATATGCCGACGACATGGCGCCGATTGTTGTGTATGACGTGTGTGACGTCAAAATTCTGGGGCAATGATGTAGTGACGTCAGGCGATGATTGGTGACGACAAACAGTGGACGATAACGTTGTGGTGACGAAGCCTATGTCATCTCTCACCTGGAGAAAAATAGAATGAGAAAATTCGTCAAGGACATCATTCATAATGATATAAATTATTTTCTAAGGTTATGTTTTTATAGCACTCACACATAGTAAATTCTAACACATATGAGTGTACATACCAGTATATACATGAGTATGAATTTATCAGTATCAAGAATAGTATAGTAGACACTATACTATTATTGTCAGTAAGGTGAAATCGTGGTCTACAAAAGAAGTTGCAGATGAAGATTTTTGTTATACTTTCTGTACTTCATTTAGCTAATATGATAACACAACTACCGCATCAGCAGGTTTGCAGACGGTCGGTATATTGATCCGATATACTTCTAAACAGTCAGCATCGATATAGATTGCCGCGAGTTAATGACCATGTAGCACAGTCGAATCATGAGTGAATGTGTAACAAAGTTAAGACCTTAGACGTAATCCTATCATAGAAGGGTTAAGTCAAGTTGTTTAAGCAGCCAAATCTTGATCCACAGGTCCCACTGCTCTGTATATTGCTTTCAAAATTACACTAAATGTTGTAACACTCTAATTCAAGTACTTATCTTAAACGCACCGAATTTGGCAGAGAGTACAGTGCACTATAATTACATGGGTGTATGAGTTGTCAGGTTATATGGTATAGAGACCTGATCAGCCGCGTGATTATTGAGTATTGAGATTGCAGCATGTTTCCTACTAGTCTTATTTGAAATAACCGTAAACTCTGTGTATTGGCCTGCTCAGGCTTAAATTAGAGCATTGCCCTGATATCAGGGTGCAGCTTATGTAGGCGGATTTCTTACACTAAAATATAGTGCATTTTTTTGGTACTAAACCCAGATACTATACTGGAATTTTCTAAAGCAGAGTTCATCAGAAGTATCTGCGGATGAGGCTTATACACAGAGGTTTATTGTCTATGTAAATATGTCAGAAATCTGTAGCCCTCTCTTTTAAATGACAATGTTGAGGAAAATGCCTATGATTTTTGAATGACCCTTGATAATCATAGCCCTATACAGTGACCCCTTTATACACTTTTTAAATTTTCTGTATGCCTTATACATTCAGAGAGTAAATTATCTGCAAATTGCATTCACGTTTTGCTAGTGTGTCAAACTGATATAGACCATAGTCATTTGACCAGTAGCAGATCAACCATTTTAGGCAGTAGTATTTGTCTTAAATAATGTGTTCCTGCTGCATTGGTGCAATATGACACCATGCACAGTCCTTGACACCGCACGGGCTACTAATGCAGGAGTGAATTATGCTCACTGGTCGTCATGATGCACCAATGAAGTGCTGGCGAGCACACTTCATTAATATTGGTGCATCATGCCGACCCTGTGGGGGTGTATCAACCCTTTATGGTTTGCATGATGCATGGGTGCCCTGGTGAGATGCATTCATGCATCATGTACAGCATTAATGATGTACCAAGATCTTTTTAAGGTTTAATAGTGGCCTTAATGGTCACTAATCAGGACCCTGGAGGAATCTGGCGGATCTCATGTCAGGGCTCTTGTTGTTTTTCTTTGACCAGTTTATCGTGTCTACATGCATACAGTATATCCCCCACAGGCAGAATGGAGGTGTATTACCGTGCTATATATAATCCCACATGGTAGAATAACTACTCCACAAACAACCAAATGAAAGGGCACCTAGGCCAGAGAGAAAATTGTTTCGGGGAATACCCACTGTGCCTTAAAATCTTTTGCAAGAAGAAGGTTTTGCTTCGCAATTTTCATCTCACACTGCTGAATTCTTTCTTCCTTTTTTTCTTAAAGAAATTAAGTGTAAACCACAACAAAATTAGACTAAGTATCCCAAGTCGATATGAGTCTCCATGTGGATGCTCTTCTGTAAACCTCCATGGTTTGGCCTAGGAATTTGCCATAGAACCTCTGAGCAGCTTTGTAATGTGTAGTCGCGATTCTTAGATCTATTGACAAAAAAAAACTGATATGACCCCCGCCCCCCCCCCCACAAAAAAAAGGGGGGACTTTAATCAGACTTTATATTCCATTAGTGGTCATGTTACCCGAAACACACTTTTTCATGCCCTGGAGGGGATTAACAGCCGATCATCCAGAGCCTGAACTGGGCCTGCATGGGTTGGTCAGGATTAGCCTCCTAGGTGGGGCTTCTCTCTGGCCCCCTCTCATACCTCATGGCCCTTTGATAAACCTAAGGCTCAGCCAAAAGTAATATTTTCCTTTCAAGGATATGGAAAGGTGTTGTTATCATAAAAGGGTCCCTCATGTGTGTGCTGATTTAAGAAATAAATGCTTGGTGAGTGGTGTGCAAGGTGGGGTGTTACAGGCGTCAAACGGGGTTTTAGGAATAACAGCAAGCTGGTTTATAATGTATAAACACACTTTAGGATATTGCCATTGGACGCTACGAAAAGTATTTATGAATATAAAAGAGAATTGAAATTCAGGGTACCTGACTTCCTTTTCAAACGTTATAAGAATCTAAGACATTTTTAAAGGAAAGCCCCCACCCCCTAAAAAAGGAGAAACCCTTAGAATTTTTTTCTTTTATCTCATCTCTTAGATGGCTGGGGGAGGAGGTAGGGACTCCTAAAACACCTCATTCAGATCGTAGGATTCAAAATAACAGAAAATGAGATTGAACAAATAATTTGTTCACACAATGTTCCTTGAAAATTTAGCGTTAGTCTTTTGTTAAAGAACAAGTGGGATCCTTCTACTCCACTGATCTGGCCACCAAAAAGAATAAATTCAGGGTTGGCAAAAGGCATAATGTCTAACATCAAGGGGGGGAAATAGGGATTTTCTAGTGGGGTGTTGGCCCGGGGGTGTTGGTCGGAATAGGAGCGGACGGTATGCCTAGTATGCCTACGAAAATTATCAGTTTTATCTAGGTTTTAATCAAATAATCCTTTGTAAACCTTCCACTACCTGCAACATTGGACTGCTAGGGTTTGGGAGCAATAATACATCAGCAGAGATGTTCATGCTTTTAACAAGTAAATCTACCTCGAATGGGCCCACTCAGGTTTCTGCAAAATCATCAAACAATGACTTGTCACACTGAATATACCAGTGTCTTGGCACAACTTACGCAGAGGCGTAGGAACTAAATATTGATTGGGGGCCAGGGGGACCCCATTGCACCCATCATTATTCATTGGCTATAGTGTATGCTGACACTTAAGATAATTATGTTTACAAAAGAAGTCTTTGGTGACTTTTCCCTGTGATTTGAAGTCCAGACTCCCATTTTTCCCTATTCTCCTACCATATTGCCAGGATCTGGGGAAAGTTTTTGTATCTTATCATGGGTCAAATTTTTTTTTTTTTTTTTTGGGGGGGGGGGTCCAGACATATCCAGGACCCACCTCCTCTGTCACCCCCCTTTCCTACGCCCCTGCCCTAAACATCTAATGATAACCAAGTCTACTGTAGGCATAGCCTGGCCTAAAGGGAAATGCAATTCAATATTCCATAACCCCCTGATGCACAGCCTAAGTGTGGATTCTGAGTGACATTTGGTTCACTTTACAAAGTAATAATGCAGTAAAGTAGGTTTAAGAAGCCAAAACATGCACTCACCTAAGGCAACAGTAGCTGGAGTAGAGCACTTCATATTGTAATAGCTCTCAGAATACTCCATACAGAAGCTGCCATTCCCAAACACATTAACTGTAAAGTTTATAATCCAGATAGAGCCATTGGCATAGAGGTGGTTAGATTATAGTTATGGGGTGCTTACTGTTAAACATTTCCTACTTTTTATAGGGGCTGAAGTGCTGCTGTAAATTAGACAGACTGACAGACAGACAAAGACAGACAGTCAGTCAAACAGAGAAAGACAGACGTCTTATGGAAGGTTGATGCTAATATACCATGCAAAATGCTGACCCTTTGAAAAAGGACCCTAACAAACTATCGCCCCACGCCCACCCAATACGTTGCTATGTTTGATTTTTTTTTAAATTATTTCATTATAATTCATTTCTGTATTCATTCACTATCCTATCTTTACACAAATCTGTCGTTAGTTACGGCACAAAAGTGCTACTTCTGGCTCTCCTTCAGCTGTCTTTTACGGTTGTGGCTGCCAGTCTTGGTTGTTCCTATTCTTTGTAACTATCCCTGTAATGTATTTCTAATCTAAAATCACATTGATAACTATGGGCTGTCCTTAAACTGTACCAGGACGCACTGTTGGTTTAGGTCATTACTACTACATTAGTTCTTGTCCATTTGATCCTATGAAAAAAAAGCATACAGCAGAATTCCTAGATGATTTATTGAAAATTATTTCTTTACACACGGATCCCCATACATATCAAGAGGCCAATGTCAACACAGCTATGGAGACCTCACCATAAGGCACAGGGCTATAGGTGCTGGTATAGGTGTGAATATACAGATGTATAGAACCTCCCAGACCTCCTCCAGGGCTTAGAGAAAGGATCAAAGAGGCAGCTATCCTACCCCACTCCAGGCTTAGAGTCCCTAACTCCTGGTACTATACCCTTTAACCATTTAATTGTAGCATGATGCCTTAAGATTCCATCCTTATCTGCTGATGTGATGCACCTGTGACAATCTTTTGGGAGTGCATCAACCCTTTTTGGCCGGCATGATGCATGTTTACAGCACTGCTGGGTTCTCACCCTTGCTGTATTCATCATAGTTAATGTTATAGTGTATTTAAGCATTGTATTGCCTTAGTTAGGTTTAGAGTCCTGAACCCACAGCCTCATATACTCCAGCTCCTATATCCCCTAAGCCTAAGACTGCCTCAGGTACCACAACGTTATGATAACCCCTGGAGTAAAGTACCTTGTGTCCCAACACCTACCTGACAGGTATAGAAAACTGCACTGATCATATGTTAGCATGACTCTCTATAGATACAATCTCAACCCCAAGGCAATATCAATAAAGTTGGCTTCTCTATAAGGAATCCAGGCTGTCTAGATCTGGGTACATTATTTTCAAAATCTGAGCTTAACTCTCCTTATGGGGTCAAGCATTCTATGAGTCAGTCGGTAGGTGGGTAGGGGGTGTCGAGTCTTGGGGGATTCTCCTTGAAATTTAATGAGGCAAAGCTGTAGGATCACCCATTGTTCAATGAAGTCATTTGCCGTTTTGTGGTACACTGATCAAATATTTGTTGAGATTATCCGTGAGAAACAATGGCTCATAAGGGTCCTGATGTTCCACCTTTTAGGGACATTTCCTTCGAATCATTTTTACTGTTTCTTTCTCCTTTTTTTTCTTTTTCAATTATAATTCAATAGGACTAAAATAGTCATTCCAATTCCATGTAGTCGGAATGAGCCAAATTCAACACCTTCTTAGTGGATTTGCAATACTTGTGTTATAATGACTCAGGCACTAGTGAGTCAGTAGTATTTACACGTTAACATAAAGGTGTCAAGGACAATGTCTACATACAATGTGTGTGCCTTATAAAGGCTTCCAGAATTTTCAAGTTGGTATCTAACATAATATGCACAATTAAACCTGACTGCATGTGTTTATTATTGTATAAGGTGCGGTATCGTATATATGTGCTGGATGTAAAACTCCTTTTGATGAGGCTCTGACAGGGAGAGACACTGCCATTCAAGCAGCTGATAGGTCCTTCCATTCAATACCTTGAGGAACTACTAATGAATTGAATTATAGGTTTTAGATGGACATGTCGTACTGTCGCTCCACCCCACACTGAGTATACTAGTACATGGCATGGTAATTACCTCTAATCAAAGGTGAGCAGCTAATCATAGGTATGCAGAAAATTTACTTAAGAGATATGATATGTTTGCATATGAATCATAAGATAATGGTGCTAAACCTTAGACCGATGCAATATAACAGAGTTATTAACTTCAAGTGCTGGAGGGGGTTGCTCCTATGTTAAAATGTAGTTTTGCCCAAGAAGTGCCTCAACTGCAGCAGTCTCTTTCTTCGTAGTCCTAACTGTTTTTTTGTGTTGCACACAAGTTGTCAACACAAGAGCACTTGAAAGAGTTTGTGACAAAAGTGCATCTCATAGTGCAGCACACACTATTTTTAAGCAAGGCAGGTGCCTTTTCAGACTCATATTGTGAGTGGAAGTTGAATGGTGAAGCAGAGTGTAAGCTCTTTGGAAAAGAGGGTACCTACTCCCAGCTCTATATAGCATGCGAGCAACACCCTTCTGATGTTATGGACGATGCTGTTTCTTCAACAATTCAAATGACGTATGTTTTTTTATCTTTTCTAAATGTTACCTAAGTATCAAACTAGCATTCCTGAAAGCTACTAAGAGAAATTATTGGTCAATTTTGAATTAGACAGATTGTGTCTACTACCTTTAAACATCACCTTATTGATAAATGATACCAATTATTAATGATATCGATCATGATAGACAAACATGACTCTATTGGATCAACCTTTGCCTCAAACCAACAGCTGAAATGGAATCATATTGATTGGAGTATGCAAATTTATGGGATGTACAAAAGAAGCATTGTTTCTTGTTTATACTATTGCTGTCAGGGGATAGTGATAAGGAGTGCAAGAGTGCCCACTTAGGTGTCTACTTGACCTGATATCTAAGACTCATCTAAGAGTGTTTAAATCTATTGGTGCACATATTGAACTATCCCATGGGCTCTCATGTAAGTATGTCAGACAGAATGAGCTGGAACACTTTCATATCAACCATAAGTAACCCTTCAATGCAAAGATGAACGTTTGAACTAAAGTTTTATTATCTTGTTTATAATTCTTGTTGTAATGCTGATAAGCCCTGCCTTTGTGAGAATTACTATTACTCTGACTTGTACATTGTAAAATGAAGATTGTAATCAGCAGGGACCTGTACATGGGATTCCTACCTTTCTGCCTACGTCAATGCCTCTATATGGCCCCCTGCAGCCTAGTCCCTGCCCTAGACATTAATTAAGATGATTAGAGGGGAAATCCTCCAGAGTCTAAGGGATAGATTTACATAGGTACAGACGTCTAGTCAGTGAATGTATATATACCGGATAGCTATACATCCTGGAGCATTGAGAGGATCAGTCAAGGCATGACTTCCTGCTTATTTGCAGTTAGGACATTATATTCAAAACCCATAATGCCAGTATAATGCTTTAAGGCCCTATCCTTCCTGTGGGTATTATAATTATATAGAGGAGCAGCACCTACTGGTCACCTCCTGCTACATCCACACATTTACTTATAGCCCTTTGGCGGTTGATATTGCACTAATAATACATCATGCTATTGACAGCACCTCACTGTTGCGTCATGACAATGACTGGACATTTGCGGTCTTTAAAGGATTAAGGAGCGATTTGTACTTCTCTCTCCGTGCTTACTGTTTGTTGCATGGGTATATGATTAGCTCTGTTATGAAAAGGAACCACTAAACCCCCTAATATGTTAGCCTTATTGCTGCAGATCAACCCCTGATGTAGACGTTTCTAAACAGACGTCATCAAGTAGTAATCTCCCCCAGTATGTGATAGGAAATGTTTGTTTCTTCAGTAAACCATGGACTGGAATTCCATATGTAAATCAGAGAAATGGTAAATCTATGCTACCGTGTAGAAATCATTCTTAATGTATAGGTATATATATTGTAGACATTAAAAATATTTTTTTAAGATAAATAACCCTCCTTTCCCAATGTCATTATCATAGACCCATAGTAACTGTGACCCATCAAGGGAGAACACCCCTCCACGGGGAATTTTTAATTCCCTATTTGGCCACCAGGGGGCATTGGAGGGGCAAAATTACTCTAAAATCCTTTTAAAATAACATAAAACTAATTTTTGATGCAGGATTCAATGGTCTCATTTAAAATGCACCATTTTGGGTAGAAATGGCCCATATTTGGATGGTAAAATGAACATTTTTCATGAGAAATCAACCTACATGCTTGTTCCTGGTTGCCATGGCAACCATTCCAATAATCAAAATTTGCAGATTTTTATGCCAATTTTCGGGGATACTCACCAAAAACCCGAAACTGAAAACAAAAATGCAAAATTCCTTCTAGTTCAAGATCTATGATAAAAATCACCATATTGTTATGTATCTTCTATGAAAAAGGCTGATTTATTGTTTTTTAAGACATTATTATGGTTTATACTGTATTTAGAGCTTAATCATCAATTTCAGATATGAATAATGCCTATGTTCAATGAGGGGTTCTGACATAACTACCAGGAATATTTAAGCCAATTATGTCTTATTTTAAAGGTCTCGAGGTAAACTTTGATAATGAATTTCCCTGCAAAGGGGTGTTTTTGCTTGCCTGGTCAATTTTAAATGTGTATAACATACAGTCGTGAATCTGACAGTAGGTACCGTACCGTTTGCTGTTGACGAAGTGAGTGGGGGTCGGAGAGGAATGGATTATCTCATGATTATCTGCTAATTCCATGTACATGTGAATGATAACGCAAGTGATAGATACCAGAAGGTGTTCAATAGATAAGGTCACCTATGTCAACCTGTGGTCATATCTGTCTATATACCAGTGTGATGGTGTTGATATACATGTAGGTGTGTTAACCCTTTAAGGACAACAAGAGAATTCATGTTCATTGATCACCATGTAAAGACACGAATGTACACATTTAGAACAATGCACAGTCAATGTATTCGAGTATCATGCCTGATACACTCCTGAGTATGATGCACCAATCCCAGCAAATTGTTGTGAGTCCTCGTCAACCTGTGTGAAGTGGCCCACACATGTCGCTAGATGGAACATGACGTCGTTATAGCACAAGATCACCAGGAATAGCAATTCCTATGCCACGTGAGTCTAACACACAGTGGCGAAAGATGACGGAATGAGTTATCACTCAAAAAGGAGTCACCATTGATGACAAATCATAGCGACAGATGACGACAATTTGCTGGGATGCATGGCTATTGAATCACTCCCTGGCATGGGTGTGTACTAGTTACTTAGTTGAGCCTGCATAGTTGTTATCTATACTAAGGAGAGGGTGTGACACTCTATGACTGATGCTGCCCTCTGGCAGCTCTATTTCTATGCATAGCCATTGGTAACAGAGGTGAGAGGGACTTTGCCAAAGTCCCCCCATCACCTCTGTCACCCATGGCTGTATGTATAGGAAATAGTTCAAAGGGTAGCTGCCAGAGGGCAGCAAAGGTTCTTGAGTGGCCAACCCTCTCTTAGTATATGGAAAACACCTATACAGACTCAACTTGGTAACTAGTACACGCTCATGCTCCCTGGTACTGTATCAATGGATCATGCCCACAAATGGCATGAACCATTTTTCAGCATGCGTTCTTCAATGGTCTGAAGCATTATTTTTATACAGTGATTAAAATGGACTTAACCTTTGCATTATCAAAATAAACATGTTATTGTGAGTCCTGATTAAGGTTTAATGGGTTTTAATACATAACATACTGCTCGAAATATCACATAACCTACAATGTCATTATTGATACCATAATGTTTAAAATCCCTCAAGGAGGGCCCTATATTTGTGGGCCATTAATTCTTAACTCACACCTGCTCCAAGTTCATGCATGTTAAACTTTAGGAAACATAAACATAGTTATCCTTAGCTCCCATACAGTATACATGGGCAATGTTTTACCTACCTTCCAGTCCTCTTCTAACGAAGTCCATTGGAAATAACTCCCTTATTGTAAGTCCTGTAAGACACAGAAGATAATGAGACTGTGTTTTCTATGTGGATACAGATAAGGTCGTTCTTTAAACAGCATAGAGACTAGCAGAATTCAGTAGTGACATATTCCTCTTGTATTTGGTACCATTCACTGTTTAGGCTACACGTGTGGAGGATCACCTGGAGGACTGTAATGTGCGATCCACAGATCCAACACCTGACTATAATTGGTCTCTGGACTGTTTGGCACAGACTACATTCATAAAGGTGTATAGCACAGAGGCCGAGGGATTTGCTTACCAAGCTCCCCTCTGGTGAAATGTCCATGAGGAAATGACCAGAACCTGCTGTGTGTCGAGAATATTTCGCATTTTGATGAAAGGTTCAATTAACCAATAATTATTGATTTTACATCTCAATGTACCAGAATCAAGATGAAAGAGAAAGACCGCCAATTTCACACGCCCTATACCATCATAATTGTGAGAAAATTAAGGCTTATATCATAATAGAAGCTAGCCGCATTTTGCATTTACATTATTCATTGTTACCTGCTCATGCACAACAAATGAGGCAAGGATTTCCCACCATGGGTGAAGTAAGGTGCACGTATTGAATAGAAACCCAACAGGTCGAATCCCACATGGCGAAAAGTGCTTCAAATATCTCTGCGATTTTGAATCTGTCACGATTTTGGGACCTACCCCAAATCCACAAGGGATACAACTACAGCAGGGAGTATAGAACAAAAGCACTCTTTTGCGATTTTAGGCCAGAAAATATATAATGCACTGAGATATAAATATCAACAATGGCGAAATACCCCAAATAGTACATGAGGAAACACAACAGTGTCCTTCTGTTCTATACACCTACCAGAGTTATACCCCTTGCGAATTTGGGGAAGGTCCCACAAACGCATCAGATTCAAAACCGCAAAGATATATATTTGAGCCATTTTTCGCAATGTGGGATTCGACCTAACTATCATTATGTTCAGGCTAACCCCAATCCACATGAATCATTCTAGAAACAAATTAGCTGCACATAGTTTATGCTGATTACTCAGAGCAAGTAGGCTTCAAGTAAGAAGCAGGCACAAGGTGTTTCTGACAAATTTATTTTTACATCTACTGGTAATGAGCAATAGTAAAAAAGCACAGTAAAAGAGGGAAAGGTGGACATTATCTCTAGGGTTTATTTCAGTAGTGCTTAAGGTCGAATCCAACATGGCGAAAAATGACTCAAATATCTCTGCGATTTGGTATCTGTTGCATTTATGGGACCATTCCCCAATTCGCAAGGGTTATAAGTACGATAGGGTGTGTTGCGTTGTCGTATGTATTCTTTAGGATAATTTGCCTTTGTTGATGTTTATATATTTTCTGGCCTAAAATCGCAAAAGAATGCTTGTGTTCTATACACCCTCTTGTAGATATTTGAGGCATTTTTCGCCATGTGGGATTCGACCTTTAGGAACCGGTATAACCACTATGTTGGCATCAGCAATATTGCAATAACCCCCTGGCGTTAAGGGTCATCTTGATCCTCAAGAGCATTTGAAAATTATATGCCCCCTCCCCGAAAATAAAAATAAGAATACACAGAATAGTGGTTCAAATTGAAATTAAGTGACATACCAGAGCCATAGCTAAAAAGAAGTGGGGAATACTTATCAATGTGTCATAATATAAATGACATATTTTCTTCAATAGACTTGGGGATAGACTTTAGGACCAATGCTGACTGTACCATACGTTGAGTACAACCACTCATGCACACTAAGTATACAACAATAGGCATACAATATACCACAATAGCAGGTGTGATTCCAAGCTACAGACCTCTAGGTGCATACCAGAACACTGGCTACCTTAGCCTGTTTAAGCACGTTATGATGGCATAACTAACCCCTTAATGGTAACATAACACCTCCAGGGTCCTGCCCATTTTAGCCAATGCATCACTATTCACTGGCTAATAACACTGAAGAAATTGCGCAGCTTTTCACTGAATTCAAGGCGATATCTTTCTCAACCCTAAAAATATACGGTTAAGTCCATATTATGTGAAAAGCCTCCTTGTCCCAGTTCCACTCCTAAAATGGTGCCTTAACCCTTTAAGGACCACTAATGCATTAATGCATCATGACCATTGGTCGTAATGATGCATGAATGCAGCCCTGGCGATTAACTCACCAGGGCTGCATTCATGCATCATGTCGACCATACAGTGATACAGGGTTCATACAGCCCCGATAAAGTACTGGCAAGCAGTCTCGCCAGCACTTCATTGGTGCATCATAACGACCAATGGACATGATGCACTCATGCAACACTGACCCTTACAGGGTTAAGGGTAGGTGGAAGACTCAATGGGCATGTGGAGTTGTTTGGGGGTAGAGAGGTTGGTATATTATTCTGGAGTGGCTATGGATGTATCATTATCGTCATGTAATACCTGAAGTGCTTCATGGAATAATTCTGACTCTTGAAAAGTACTTTTGTTGTTTGTTGTTCAGTTTGTGTGTGATAACTAGTGCTACCCACTGAATTGATTGTCATCTATAAAAGAAGTCAATTTTGCTAAGTCATCCTTCCCTGACTTAGTTTATAGCTTAAGGTAATCATATAAATGTCTATAAATGTTTCTCTTTCATGACATTTGTGCAACAAGGGGGGATACGGGGGGGGGGTCCTTAAAGCAATGTGGTATATTTCAGTGTGACTTCGACTTTGAGGTTAAAAAAATATATGTAATATTAATAATGACTAATAAATCATATGCAGGAGCTTTCCATAGTACAAATACCTCATCGTGTATTGTATGGAGGCTAGATAAGGTTACTATAGATCTATGTCAATTATAGCCAGCAAGTCTTCTTTTCTGAGTATGTTGATTATTTTTGTTCAAAAATCATGAGAAGCAGTTAATAATATTTGATAAACATACAGTCTATCGAAAATGGCCATTGCAATTCCCAAAAGATAACGTGTGTACAACCGTTTGCAGAGGGAGATCAGAAAATAAGACATTTGGTGTTTGATTAAAGTGTGGTCTATTATATTACACCCCACCTGGATAAAGGCATTCATAGTGATTGGTAAGGGAGGGAAGAGGGGACTGCTGGGGTAGGGACCACCCTGCCTGTCCAAATCAGCTCTAGATGTTGTCGTCTCAATTTCGGCCTTTATTTATGTGCAGTGACAGGAGGTTTGTACACATCAGTGTGTATGCTGGGGTGGGGGATGAGGTTGGGATTGGTATGCTAAAGCACTGAGAAGAGAGGGGACTTCATATCATGATGGGTGCTGATGAGAAGTACCCACTTGTGGAATGTCAAGGCTTCACAAGGCATCATCTTGTCCTTTCAAAATACAGTCATTGAGTTAACAAGGGCAAACAAGTACTGGGAAAGCACTGCATTGGTACTTACTTTGTGCTGAATCTTCGCAAGTGTAGCGACCATCCAGGGTCGGCAATCATTTCATAAATTGTACAGCCAATGAGCGCCAGTGAGTTACTCGCCAGGGTTGCATTGTTGCATCATTACAACAAAATGAATATCTGTAATAAAACACCGATCTGCCCTTACAGAACCCAGTAGCCTATAGGCAGGCTGTCACGGGTATCTATCATGAGATGTGGGAGATTATTGCTTCAACTTTCAGATTTAGTTCTATCTGATTGCAAATCACCTATAGTAGAACTACAGTTCAGCCCCCACCCCCTCCATCCCCCCCTTACCTGTTGGACATATTCTGATATGGACAGTTAGAGACACGTCAGATTAAGGTGGTGGACGTTGGGTGGTCCCTGGAGGCTATCATCAGGTCCGCCCCCTCCTCCCCTGCCAGCCCCTGGGAGGAACCCTTATAGCACTTAGAAAATGCCCTCCTCTCCACCCCAGGTCTACCCCCTCCCATTTATATTACCGGTAGTTTACTATTGTCTTACATCCTAAAACTTGTACATGAAAAAAATTGTTTCAGGTAACACGAATAATGTGCTGAGTGCTGCTGCACAGGTAGGAATTAAATGTTATTTCTGTGTGTTTTTTTTTTCTGTTTTTCTTCTTTTCTTTTTTTTGGGGGGTGCTTTTATTGTTGTTCTTATTTTGACATGTCTATCAGTAGGCAATAGGCTGGAGATTGTCTTTTTCTTTACACTGTCTTTAAGGACGGCATTTTCTTTAATACACGATGTATGATCGCACATGGATGCAACCCAGGAGATTTCTTGCAGGGATGATCATCATGACAAAAAGAGTACAACTTTTAACGCTAGTTAATGTAAAATTTAGGGGAGGTTCCAGCCCTATACCCCTGAACCAAATTCTTCCATTTCTCATGGGGGGGGGGAGTATAGGGTTGTGCTGCCTTCCACCGATCTATCCATCGTTTCACCTCGACTATTTGGCCTCCCTGGGGGCCCACTGATTGACATCCATTTAGTGGAAACAATACCCCCATCCCAGCCCTCCCCAGGAGGTATATAGGACCTATAGAAGGGTCACAGATAACCCTTTAATAAGAGGATGATGCCTGGAGGCTCTATCTTTATTTCTCACCATGATTCACTAATACAGTGCTGCAAATAACTTAATGAGATTGTTGTAGAAAATACACCAGGAGTAGAGACTTAAGTTGACCGTCCTCATATATAGCGGCTTACCTGGTTGGCATCCTTATGCATTATAGCAGTAAATGGCATATAGTTGATCAATGTTCTATGCCACCTTAAAATGTTTAAAAACCTAGGGGCACCTGTCAAACTCTGTACAGAGAGGGGAATGTATCAATTTAAACCCCACACCACCAAGCCTGTCAGTCGGCGCGAGGGCACGACGGGCGTATCTTAATACGGAAATCAGTGAGGACAATAGAAGGGATAGCTGATGGAGGGAGAGGGAGGGAGGGGGAGGGTGGAGGGCTTTGTAAGGGCTTTGGTAGGCTTTTGTTAGGACGTTTAGGTGGCCATAGCCCACACACGCCAGGGAAGGGTGTGCTCCGTGACGGATTGGATGTGACCCCCGTGGATGTATAGGATCATGCACGTATCTTAATCACAACAGGCATGGAGGGGTATGAAGGGGAGAAAGGGCCTGAGGGCTTTAGGGTACCTCCAGCTTTACTTTACTCCCTGCCTGACTTCTACCTCTTCTCCCTAACGGCCATAGTCCATGGAGGTGTGTGTAGGGCTCAGCTTGTGGTACTACCCCCGGGGGGGGCACTGAGGCTCGGTTTGGGTACCAACTGTGGTACCGACCCCGTGGAGTGGTGGCTGTCGATGTGTCAAAATGGGGGAAAAAGGGGGGCTGTTGACTGAATTACATCTTGAGATTAGCGGCTGTTAATACCTATTATAACTTGGATGGAAAGGAAGTAACTTGAATATTCCATGTAATCACTCCAGGGCTGTGAAATTACATATGATTGTACTCAAACAGTCACATCAAGAAGAAAAAAACAACAACAAGGAAAGAGAAACAAAAATTCAGATGACAGTCACCCCTCCCAGTTATAATATGAGCCCTCATTCCAACTAGTTCTCCACAATTTTATGTATGTATACATACGTTTTTTGCTCATTAAGGAAAATCACGATTTTTATCACTAACATTAGTCATGTCTCTCCCATTCTGACCTTTTCATTCACTGTTTAGATGATCTGGGTGTTATGGGGACGTCAGTTTCCTCATTCAACAAAATTTCCCCAAGTGGACCCCAGCCTAAAGTCTTCCCTTCTGTGTGCTTTTTCCCATCACATACAGCTTGTGGACACCTATATACCAGACCATTCGGTGTAAGATTAATGTGGGATTCCACATCTGCCACTAGTATGCATGCAGTATCGTATAGGGACTTTCTATACATGCCTGGTAAGGTCCTCATACCACTAATAACCCTCAGGGCTTTATACCGCAATTTGAGGACCACATCTAGCACAATTTTAGAACCTGCTGAGGACATTAAATAAGCCATACCTGCGTGACAGGTCATTGTGGTTACTATGTGTGGGGCCTCTAAGATTCTTCATTATCTCCATCCATTTGCTTTTTCATTACTCCATTCTTTCACAAATTTGCACATCCACATTGTATTTTTTTCATCGAAGCCTGCATATATTTTTCTTCAAATTCCATCTGGATGTACCGAACAGATTTTCCCTGTATTGCCCGCCTTTGAGTCAAAGTCAGCCCTCACTTTGATCTTTGAATTAAAAAAAAAGGTAAACTAAAATGTCTGAGGAGGCAAATTTTCCAAGGTTTTGAGTCGAATTAGATTGGTAAAGATTCAGGTTGTTCAAACTGCCCACCTGGAGGGCATTTCAAAAGGACAGCTACACTATAGATGTCATTTTGAAATGCCCTGCTGGGGTAGTGGGGGATCCTAGGCTGTGAAGAACCAAAGGAGTGAGGATCAACGGTATCTTCCCCTGATTCCCTCAGGTTTGGGTGCTCTCATATTAGGATCTGACATTATACCAAAAGGGGTCTCATTCACACCCCATGAATGTTATAACCGACTTGTTCCCCTGGGGCAAAAGAAACATGCATTGTCTTCCCACGTCAGACGCTGACGTGCCTCCATGACGGCGTGACGTTTACGTATAGTGACTTCATTATGAGCGCGATGGACGTGCGTCAGGCGTGCACAAACGGCAAAAAACAAACACTGGAACCTAAATGTCGTCTGGTATTTGAAACTGCAGTTCTGGCGCCGAATTTTGGAGATTTTGATTGGACGTCGCCAAATGTCGTCTGCAGCTGGTGGAGACGCTGGTGAATGTCGTCTGTATAACAATGGCGGCTGTAATTGAGACAATATCTGTCCGTTCTGGTCTTCTGGTTGTCACCTGGGATAGACTGGATGGGTGGATTTCTGTCTGCTTTCATGTGCCTGCAATCAAAGGTCAATTAAATGTCAAATATTTTGTACTGTTTGAAGGATCGACCTTAAGTATGTGGCAACTGAATTGGCAGTGCCTTAGCTTAGGAAATAAGAATAGGATGTTGCATGAATAATTATCATTTTCAGATATTTTAAACTACATTTTTGACAATGATGATAACCATGATGCTATTGGCCATATCATAAATGTAAGGAATTGTTATTCTAGAAGGAATTGTTATTTTGGCAATCTCTGAATGTTTCACAGCCACACCTTCAATAGCAAAATATTTGGCAATATTCTTATTCTCATCTTTTTGTTTGCTATTTGAAAAGATAAACAAAATTTAATGGGTAGATCTCCCTGGCATTTTCTCCGTCTCTCTTGGTGTGATACTAGAAAGGGCATCCTAACGATTAAGTTCTGTTAAAAAGGAGACATTTTATGGCTCTATTTGTCTGTGGTGTCTCTAAAACCTAAAATTCTTATCAGACGACGACACGGTTCGCTAGAGATGGGTCAGTCCAACCTTTGGTTCGCCATCGCTACAAAGCCTTCTCCCAGATTCCCTTGTCATCACCCTAACCGGAAACACCCAGCCCTCTCATCAGTTCCTAAAACCGCCACCAGGGTCGGCGGTTGGTGCTGTCAGCGTCCAACAGGCGACGCCGCTATTTGTACAAAATGTCGTCTGCTTTTGGTGTGGTTTCAGAATGAGGTTTGGCGGGGAATGTCTACTGCAGTTTGTGTTTTCTTCTAAGCGGTGCCTGCTTGTGGCTCTTCGACTATTTTAGCTCCTGCAGGTACTACAAAGTAAAAGACATGGGCTGTGATTAGACAGAGGCTCCCTCTATTGATGTTGACATGAATCACGCATTAAAGGTTTCATCCGTTTCATTTATCATTGATTTCTATGGAGAAAAAAACGGATGAAGGGAGACGGATGGGCCAATACCTGGGGGTCAATAATATATTTCTAAATGCTCCCACTATCCTTATCTGATCATAACACTGTGCATTTACTTTGTCCCTTTGGCCATTGATGATAAATGCTATGGTATCTATTTCAAAGCATCCCTTGCACCTGTTATGGAACTTGAGGGATGAAATCAAAAGTCAACTACATCAGTGTGTGCATGGTACACATTATGATAGGCTAATAGCGGCCACCCACCCATCTGTTTGCCTCTATGATGAGTATGATATGTCAAGTTAACCCTTGTAATACAGCATGATACTTTAAAGCTTAACATTTAGTTGTTATAACACTCAAATAATTTGTCTAATAACTGACTGCCAAAATGCTTTAATGAAAGGTATCACAATATTAACCCTATATCTCCAGCAGCATCTTCATCACATCAGGCCTGAATTAGTACAATACGCTGTTAAGAAGAAATTATATCACTATAGTATGGAGAACATAAAGGGTTAAGTAGAGATATGATGAATTATGACAGACATTCCTGTACCTCGGCACTCACCCTTACATCTGACTGTTCTCCATACTCGTCACTCATCACCAAATTATCTCACTATGCATTGACTTAGGTCGGTAGTAGTGCTCCTTTTTAGCACCAGTGGTTGCTCATGGATTAGCTCTTCATTTGAAGAGACAGGGAATCCCTTAATATGGACATTTTGTATGAGAAGATTTTGGTTTGATTTTGAATTTCTACGGTGTCCAATAAATATCTATCTTCCCTCACTTTCCTTCCTCGCTCTTTTTCCCATCCTCCCCTCGCTCTGAAATTCTTCACCAGCTGCTTCCCCCTCCCCCTTCTCATTTTCTCCGTTTCCAAAAGTAAAGCATAACAGACTCACTATAGCCTACAGCAGCCTCCTAGTGGTGACATGAAGAACTATCACATGCCCTCTGTGTGTGACCCCAGGGGTGAAAGGTCCTGTAGAGGGCCCTATCTCTATATTAGTGCCCTTTGAGTGAGGCCCTCTTTGAGCAGCTCATGTCACCAACTCCCTCTGGTGAACTGTTTGAGAACTAACTCTCAGCATGTGGAGTGTAACCAAACCTTGGGAATGGAGTGTCCTTTAGAATTTGTCATAGATGACAGGTCCATGGGTACTTTGCCGTGAAAGGAAAGATGGCTCAAAGATGTGTTTGATTAGCTCACCATTTTGTCAATATGGATAGATGGTACCAAGGGAGTATGGTTCTATGTAGTTGTGATGACAAAGGAGAGCCAGGTAATTGCTTCACATAAGGGAACGTTCAACAATTATGTCACCGGTATTTATGCATTTTTCAGGACCCACCCACCCCCTTGTCACTGGTTTTGTATGGAACCAAAGGTCCCCCACCCCCTAATCAGTGACGTAATTGTTGAACGTTCCCTAATTTGTATTCTCCACCTTAAAGGTCAGTGTACCTTTTGGGGCAGGTTGTAAAACATAGGCCTGAAATGGATTAGAAGATTCCACAGAGAAATATATAAATTAATATTGTTACGGCATAATATGTGGTAGATGTCGATGAGATGTACGTCGATAGATCCAGAGGAAAGATTAAATTCGATTTGTTCAAGTAAATGCGACAGATGAAGTTATTGAAGTAGATCTATAGGCCTACAACAAAAATACTATTGGTTCCTTCTCAAAATATTCAGCCTTCAGGGAGGATTTACCATCGACATTTTAAGTTTGGGGTGTTACGGGTACATCCATAGTGACATAGACAGCAGATAAAACACCCCCTCTGTGCAGTCACACTTTCACACCAGGGGTGATCATGAAGGATGTGGCTTCCAGTCTTGGACCCATTCCTCAAGTAGATGAAGGTCCTGACAATACAAAGATCATTTTCTTTGAGACAGAGAAAGAAAGAAATCTTTTTTTAGAAAAAACTAAATCAATTTCAAACAAAGGCAACTGTGGGATAAAAGAAAGGTGAAAAAAACTTCTGCAGGGAAACAGGTGTAAAATGGCTATTGCCCTGGAAATTCTATAACTTACAAATTGAAGCAAACTAGATAGATGACAAACTACTACACTAACATCAGAGGGCAGCACAGCTGAGTCCTATTTGTTTTGCCGCCAATCCGAGCACTTCCAGTAGCCGCAGACGACTTTTGGCAGCCCGTCACGTGACCCAAAGGCGAGCCTCGCTGTTTCACGCGTTGTAACGGACACCAACGAGATCTGCACCTTTGAAGTGGTATTGGGCTGCGCACTTCAGCGTCTGACGGTAGCCATTGGTGATTATCGTTAATTGGTGATTAATCTCAGTTTGAAAGGGTTCCAGGGACCTCTTGGCCTCTGCCGTCTGTTCGCGCCGCCCGCCATTTGCCACAATTTGTCGTCTGCGCGCCGTATAAACCAGCTCCATCCGGGGCCCTGGTTGCCGAGCCAGTTTGCCGTAGTTACTGGTGCAGGAAGAGGTTGGGACAGGATCGTACAGGAGGTGGGGAAAGGGAAAGGTGTCTGCTTCTTCTGTGTGGTCCTATATTTTTCTTGCCCCTTGGTTTGCACCCTTTCCTGCCAGAGTACTAAAGTTAAGTGTTCAAAAACTCTACAAAAACACTCATATCGTTTACTAAACACGACTTTCTGTGGTTTCAAATGGTTTTCTTCTCTCTTTTTGTTGTTGTGGTGGTTTGTTTTGTTTTGTTTTTTCTTTTGCTTTATAGTTGAATTGTTCTTCTGATAACTTGCCTGTGTGTATTTTTCTTTTCTGTGTGCTTCAGTTTTCCTATAATGTCAACTAGAGTCTATCATAAACCAGCGTCCATGAGGTCTAACCTCTGTTTGCCTAGTTACATTGTATCTGTTTTCTACACCAATGTCACGACTTCACAGTCACTTACTATCCAGAAACGAGTTGTTTTGTTTGTGTCTGCCGAATTGCCTTCAATGTCTTATCTTCGTAAATCGCCAAAAGCACGACATGAACACGGCATTCATGCCAAAACGTCAATGTATAGAAGAACATATAATAATATTTTGCTTTAAGACATGTATATGCATCTACGTGGTGCAGATTTGCTCCCATCAATTCCTACTTATGCCTGACCCGTTCACTTAGCCACTTCTAAGAGATTAATAGACCAGCTTACTTTATATAAAGCCTATTGTGGCAACTATGAAAGCCATATTCTTGCATGATTTTACACCAAGATCTCAATGTAAAATCTACAATAACACAGATACAGGCCAGGTTTTGTGCCGCCTGGTGAGAGACGCGGGAACTAAAAGTGCGTTCCGTGTCGACCACCATGGAGCAGCAGCACTTTGTGAGTTAGCAGACACCAGACGCCAACAGTGACGTGTTTTGACTTCCACTCCTCACCCTGACATTTCTAAAAATCCTTCTGTATCAACCCCCCCCCCCTCCACCTCGCCCCTCCCCCCCCTCCTCACACGTGTACATTACTGGCATCTATACAGTCATACACTCCCAGCCACGCCCTTTCACTCTCAGTCCAATTCTGAGTATACTGGGGATATAAGTTACAGTATGATCAATTAAAACCTTAATTAAGGACAGCATCATATATCAGTTTTCGTGTTATCTGTGAGCACGTGGAGAAAATGCACTTGGAAGCTCATCAGATTGCCATAATGCATGAATGTAGGTCCAGAGGCTGGGCAGCAGCATGCATTTTGCTTTAAAGCAGAACAGTAATCATATTATATAGAAGTGTCTTTCTTATGATATGATTACTTTTGTGCTGCTTTAGAAACTGTGCAGATCTCACTTTCTTAACTGTTTGGATAATAATTGGGACTATGAGAATCAGCTATCATTATGCCAACAGATTCTATCTAGATAAATCTGAACTTGAGTCATCATCCCCCAATCTTTTCTGTTCTAAATATTAGAAACATCCCTGAAATGAAAGTCAAAATACCAGACACTTCAGGAGTAACTACCATTCCATTCATTACTCACGGACATTATCCTAATCCAAACAGTAGTATCTCAATTTTATTCAAAAATGTGAAGACCCTCCACAAAACATTTCGGGTAAATTATGTGAGTAAGAAGAATCTCAACCCCTGAGTACTAGTAGTGATTTCAGGAGAAACGCTCCCCAACAGAAAACAAAATCTGCCCCCTGTCGACCTCCTCGCCCCCTAGCTGCAGACCACACCCGTTGCATGCCGGGTTTGCTGTGACTTCCGGTGTAATTAATGGCGGACGTTCGGAGCGGAGTGAGACGTCCGGAAGGCGCGGAAGAAGACATCCGGCGCCGGCGGTTGTTTGGCTGCAGACAAGGGGAAGAAGGTTCAAACACATTGTGGTTTGAAGAAAGCTAAACATGACTTTGTGAATGTAAACACTAGTTACTAGAATTACTTGTTGTGGCTGCAGAATAAATCAGAGGTATGAAGATGACGTGGGTTATTGATACTAAGGTACAGCAGTGGGAATGCTTTCCTAGCAAACACATACTACTTCTATTCAAGTGGAAGAGTCACGGTGTCGAGATAAGTACAACCGTACAAGGCTAGTGAGTGTGCAGTCCAAAGGACATTTTCAGCCGGATTTCGAGTCACATCTTGGTTCTAAATTGGGTTTAAGATCTAGCATTAGATGCAAACAACTAGGCGTCCCTTCCGGAATATATCTGATGAAATTATAATTTTGACATAACTCTCTGATTTCAAAAGAGAAACCTTAAATTTTTCCCAAAGTTTTCTCTCCTTCTTTCCATGGGACCACTTTCTCTGGCAACAGCAAAAGATAGCTGTATACAAGAAACTCCCCCAACACAGAGGTAGTATAAAACCATGCAGTAACGAGCCCTGTCCCCTTATACTGTCGTTTGCTAGCTATTTCATGAGCTAACTTGGCAATACATTATTTGCTGCACTCTCAGATCCAATTGTAAATGGGCTATAAAGACCACTCTAGTAGGTGCAGTACAACCCACATCGGATCATTGGATTTGTACTGACAAAAACTACCACTGTTTTACAAAAATAGAAGCAATCTACTCTAAAAAGCTTGCCGCGGTATGACAGTGTTATTTATCAGTCTGTTTGTTTCTCTTTCTTTTTTTTTATCTTTTCCCATTTCCACAATATTTCCATCACTATGGCATAACCAGGTCAAATTTCAATCAGTTCCCTGTTACCCAGGGCGTTCAGATGAAGACGTTGCTGTGGGGAGCAGCCCCACAGACCTAACCCCCCTCCCCCATCCCGTGAGCTGCTCTCTCAGCCTACAAACTTGGAAACAAAGTGGCTTTTTTTGCTGACCGCCTGAACCCTGTCTCACCTCTGCACGTGTGTTTGACGACAGCTGCACACTACCTGGTAATCTCACTAATTGAGGCCTAGCTCAGGGAGCAACTCACAGACTTATCTCTATACTATTTCCTTATTCCAGCTGGAGATACACTCATCTCCGCCGCAAGCCGAATTTCCTGGAGATACTCTCAAGTTTCAGACATTCAAAAATTGATTTTGATTTATTTTAATTGATATCCACTCTCTCTATCAAAGAGTCATTCCGATATGGATCTTTTACATCAAGAGGGAGAAATGAGAGACAGGTATTCCTGCAGAAAAAGCTATTGGTTATCATATGTATGAAAATTACTTGGAATAAAGATTAGATATTTGAAAAACCCTGCCTGAAGCAGAGTAAAATTAAAGTTAACTCGAAACATTGCTATATACATTTTCCCCTTAAGTATCTCGATGTCACTTTACCGCCAATACAATTGAACTGAAACTGAAATTCAACTTCTCTGGATTCGTGTGGACAGGACACTTGGTTATTTTTGCATATTTAAGAAAAGAAAACACTTGAGGATGGAGCAGAGATGAATGCCTGCTATAACGCCTATAGTGGTAGGGAGAGTGCAGAGAGAATGGCTCAATGAGCAGCTCACTAGAGGTAAAGCTATGTGAACTGCTGCTCATGCAGCCTGTGTATGGCGGCGTCTTCTTTAGGTGTGAAGGTTGAGTGATTCCCACCAACTGTTGTCTATGGGTGAGAAGGGACACCCTGCCCTAATGGTCCAAGTAGATAAGGCTGAGAAGCACCCAGCTTCTGTAGCTGAGGTAGAGTTAAAATCTGGGGATGTGTTGTTCAATGTATTATGGTAGGAATGGTTGGTTTGCACCTCATATAATGTATGTAATACTTGATTTTCAGCATTTGCGTTTCAATTTTCAGATGGAAAATTAAAAGAAAAAAGAGGTTGGCCTTATAAACAGTGTGAGCACTTGCATGCATTGAAATAATGCACCTTTTTCGCCCTAACCATGGCGAAGTCCTTTCAATTTCTCACTGAACTTGGTACAGACTACATGTATCTGTCATCCACAAAATATTCAATCTTATTGTTGCTCTCTTGAACAATATGCAATACAATAACATTTCACATACTACTAAGAAAGGATCAAAGGTGCACTACATTCGGCTATAACACTACATACCAAAGCCACATTGTCCCAAAGTGAAGAGCTCATAAACACAATGATCTAAGTTGATAGTGCACAGTGGGCGTGGACTGATCATTCACATTCTTTGAAACCCTGCCTCATAACTTCAGCTCTTCACTTCACATTCCTGACAAAGACAAATCCACTTTCTTTGTAAGCATGGTCTGCCCGGGAAGGTCTTTCATTGTTCCTGGTAGAATTTTAGTTGACCCTGTAAGTCTGGGATACTATCTTAATGTTTATGATAATTTGCAGTGTGAATGATTCAAGGCAGCAGCTATGAGGGTGATTCTTTTTTTTTTTCACAAGAATAATTATTGCACTTATGCATTATCATGTCCACAATATTGGAGTGATACAGTCCCAGGTTCTTCATCGATGAATCATTATAGGACATACAAACCTGAGTCGACATTTTGTCTTTAAAGGGTTAATCTTGTGCTAAAAGTGCCTCCAAGATGGCCTCCCAATTTACTCTGATTTACCATCGATTAAACTAATCTAGCATCTGCAAATGGTGGAGTGATATGTGAAGACACTTCTCCTCTAAGAATACCCACTTATGCAGAGAATCTAACTTTTAGATTGTGTAAGTGTCAGGGACTGATTTTTCTAAATGGTTCCTGGTTTATTACATAGTGTGATGCAGATGGTTATGCCAATATCAAGATTGGAATGCCAGGTGAAAGAAGGGACAATGGGTACCTAAATCAATAAAATGTATAAGGTACTGGGTGGTGAGGGATGATTTAGGAAATGCCTTTATGTGTCTGTGCATCTTTGCCCTGTGCTATAGGTCCAGCAGCAAATGTCAGACACGGTCAGATTTACAGCCACTCTTCATTGGTGCATTTTGTGTTTAATTCCAGACAAAATGGCTCTAACAAGAGCAAAATGTTTGGATGGTGATGTAGCTATAATTAAAATGGCACACTTCAGTTTCTTATCTCACATTCCAATCGTGAAGACAGGAAATTCCCCCATTTGTTTCAACATTAGGAGGTATATTTAAAAGGTATACAGTAGATAAGAACAGTAGTGTCCAATCATTGCCTGAAGAACCAGCCTAAAGAGGATTGTCCAGCATTAGTAGGATGAACACCCTTAACACTTTAAGGCATGTCATAGTGATTTGATACAGTATAACTTATAATCGTTATCATTCCTAAATGCAGTGCTAGGGATAAGGTCACCAATGCTGCATCCATGCATTGTGTAGAACCTTTGATGCTGAAACATTGCTGAAGAACTGGTACAACCCTCCAATGCAGCACTGGTGGGTTTAATTCTTACCAGCGCTGCATTGGTTGGTTTGTACAACATGCTGCCAAGGGTTAGGGATGAGCCTGTATGGCTGGTATACCACTAAGTACTTTAGTATTTATAACCAGGTGCTAAGTCGTGCTGTCAATGTCAAGCGACATCACAGTGACCAGTCCAAGGTTTCTTTATGCTTCCACTTTCATTGTCAATAAAATGAACTGATGTGTTGGTAGGGTAGGAATGGTAGTTTTCCCTCATTGATGGGGATTTACCAGCCTCTCATATAATTTTGCATACCTTTGTATGTAAATGTGTAGGGATCAAAAACCACATCCAAAAGCTCGGATTCATTCCTCACTTACAAGCTCAGTATATATGCATGTACCTACTTTATACAATGTACTAGGCACCCCCAATGCCTTTATAAGGATGTCTGATGCCTGCAGAAAGTTGTGGAAATTGTAGAAATGTTAGGGACCAACAGTAAAGTTCCCCAAAAAGGAAAGAACACTTTGGGCATTATGTTCACTTAATGGGTTAACTAGGATATAGTGAAAGCAATAGGTCCTCATCCTCTACATATCCCATAGAGTCATGTGGTAGGTCTGCAGATAAGGTTCTTTGTATACCTTGATCATCTCCTCTTATACACTGTTGCATCAATTCCCTGATCTTTGCTACCTGATATGTCACACATCCAGATTAACATTTTAGCTGTCAAACTCTTGATGTACTAGTATCTACCATTGTGTAGACTTGCTACAAATTCTTACCTATATGTCCCCCTAGTGATTATCTGAGGAAAGCCATATCATGGGATTGCTCATGCAGAATGAACTTTGGTAAGGTACTCCCTGTTGATACATGTGTAAATAAGAAGAAAAAAAATTGAATCAAAACTAAAATCTGTTGTTGTACACTAGAACTATCTTAGAGATATATGAATTTGCGCCTTTGGCCTTCATATCATTTTGCTGGTTTATGTAAGATATCATTCAATCGAAATTTGAGTGATTATCATATCACTATATGATGGGTCGCTCCCCCCCTGCTTCGCTGCTTGATAATTGCTTTTCCAAGAAATTCAATTCAGTTTAAAAGGAAAATTGATTTTTGTTTTGTTGTTATTGTTTTTTTTTTGTTGTTTTTTTTGTTGTTGTTGTTTTGCTTTCCTAATCAGGAACCAGATCAAGGCTAGGTTGATATGTATATGGATTAAGGAGAGATGAAGTTTGTAGCCCCTGGACCTCCCACTCTGTCAGTGGGATATCTGCTACTGGGTAGTAACCCTACACCCAAACAGCATCCCACGCCTATCTACACACCTTTATCTGTGTATAGATAAGGGCCGAATTATACTGGTGTTTGGCAACCCTGGCTAAAGGAGAGATAGGTGTGCACTGATATTTCAGTTTACATGAATTATTGGACTCAACCATGCAGGGTGAGTGTCAAGGATGGATGTACTGTAGTGATATTTGTTTTTGTTTTTATTTTCTTGCCTTTTATCATTTCTGTTTATCTATTTATCTATTATTTTGTTTTCCCTTATTTCTGATTTCAGGGGAGGGAATGGTTGCATTGAGATTGGTGATCTATATTCTAGCCTAATCTTTACTGTCTACTCTAATCTTCCCTCTTACGACTTCATGTTTTTCTTCAAGGCATTCAAATAGCTTCTCTGTTTTTTCTTCTTTGCTCTCTTCTTCCTGACTTGTATCATAGATGTGATGTCTTTTCCCCTCCTATCCTTGGTCTCGACTCCAGTTGTGTCCTTTCTCTCTCTCTCTCTCTCTCTCTCTCTCTCTCTCTCTCTCTCTCTCTTTCTCTCTCTCTCTCTTTCCCTTTGCCTATCTATACACATCACCTAGAGTCCCACTCCCAACCACTCACAGAGACCCCTGGCTGTGTAAGTCAATAATAAGCCATATATACAGATTATACTAAGGTGACGGACCAGAGTGTCCAAACAAAGCCCTCACAGACACACCTGTCAGCTTATCTATCAGTCTTACTGGGGTTACACCTCATGTACAGGTGGGACAGATTAGATATCCACACACACTGTAGGGGGCGTGAGGGGGCAGGGGTGGGGGTAGGTTGTATGCTTTATGCTATGATTTATTGCATAATGTCAAAATCAAAACCAAGGATTATCCTCTTTAGTCTGTGGAAAGGTAAATGTAACAGAATGCTAAGCATTGATTCACACAAAGAAGTATCACTGTCAGTATCTTTATTTGCAATTCTTATTTGCAAATGCTTAGATATTGACAGCAAAATTATAGGAAATACATGTAGAATACAGCTTCAGTTTATTCATACTCACCCTCTCCTCCTTTTTAGTTTTAGAACCTTTTCTATAAGAGCCTTCCTCATGTGGGGGAGGGGTCAGGATAAACTTATGATATTTCTTTCTTAATAATTACCATTTCTGTATTTCACATCTCAGAAATAGGATTTAAAAATGATGGAGTATGACTATGGAATAAAAAAAGTGAGAAATAGATATATTCCTAGTTAGGAGGGACTCTTGCCAATGACACAACTTAATATAGGGTTATCTAAAGCTATGCAGGTGGTTGTAACTGACCGTTTACGTTGATGACGTTATTAGGTGACGTTATTTACGTCTTTGTCCCGTCAACCTTTGGGCAGGTGTTTTAACGTTGATGACTCTCACTAGGTAGCGCATCACGCCCCCTGGTGGTCTCTTTCAGCACCACCACCCGCCACCTGGCGGGTTTTAGTCCAACTGTATCCAGACTAGGTGGTTTTATACCACGATTCTAGCACTTCCGGTGGTTTTATATGTGAAATATCCGTGGTATATTCTGCATATACCAGCCATGTGCATTTTTGAAATTTTTGGTATATACTTTTTCGGGGTCAAGTTGGACTTAGAATATTTTAGGAAATGTGTGGCGGACATACAAAGTCAGTCTAGCCATTTTCCATTGTGAAAAATCGTCCAAACTCGTTGGAGAATTGAACCCCGGTTGAAGACTACTAACCTGATGGTGATAGATCCGTATGTCCACCCGCATTTTGAATCCAACCATGACATGTCGAGATATTAAAAAGAATACATCCTTAGATAGTCTAAATGATCCCTCCATGTCAAATGAGTCCATAATATTAACAATAAAGGAGAATCCATTGATTTTTCCATCGTAAGCGAGTCGCGGTCCGGCCATTCCCACCCGCCTCCTTGCTCGGTGAAGGTGTGTCAGTGGCCCGGATGTGGATATAGGTCAAGTTCTCGTTGTACAAGAAAGACGCTGAAAATTTCGGACCGTTTTTGAAAATCAATGGATTCTTATTTATTTTGAATATATTGGACACAATACGTATGGAGGGATCATCTAGACTGTCTAAGGATATGAACCTGTTAATTTCCCGATTTGTCATGGTTGGATTCCATACGAAAAGTGTGTGTACACAGCGGTACCTCTCCCGGCAAGAACAAAAACAATGGCTTCGCGCAGAGCGGCCACGGGCCGTATTGCTTGCACTTACAAAATGTCTTCTCCTGGCTATATTCTTTGGATCTCAGGTAAGAAATTAATACAAAATGGAGGAAATGGTAGTATAACCGCAATAGATGATGGATATCGGGGCCCACGGGCTGTACATGCTGTATATACCCTTGCCGCTGCGCGGCTCGGGTATATACAGCATGTACAGCCCTAGGGCCCCGATATCCATCATCTATTAGCTTAGTATGTTGATCAAGCAGCAAAGGCAGTTTCTTTGCCATTTGATATTCCACTGTAGGTATAGCCGTTTCAGAATCACTTTATTATGGTATTGTCAAAAGCCGACTTGCAAATGCGCTTCATAAGAACTATAAGTGGTAGAACGCACTTAAGTTGGGACAGAATGTATCGGGACTATACGATATCTTATAAGTAAGATATCGTATAGTCATTATGATACGTTGTAGTGATTATGGGGTGCAAGATGAAGTACATACATATATTGCCAAAATAGTAGATGGGGAGGGGAGAGTAGTTGATTTGGGAAATCATCCTTCATTTGAAACAATCATTGATAGAACAAAATATGCAGACAAAATTATGTATATTACATAAAGCTTTTACAAAGCTTATTACAGGAAAGAATCAAACCAACATTGATTAGCTTTTCTTTTATGAAAGGCATCTCCACAAGAACAGTATTAACCAATGTCCCAGCTGTGGCTGACATGTACATTCTATATCTACAAAGACAGGAGAACATGTGGAAGGTGTAAGTAATATCAGGAAATATCTCACCAATAAAGATCTACGTGTAGATATAAACATTTACACTGAGAACACTAAATAGAGAACACATGAGTCTATAAGTAGGAATTACTATGGACTGGCCCTATAATGATAGAATGTGGGATTAAGGTGGATGTACCTTGGTCGTCATGATGCACCAATGCACCGCTGGCGAGTAACTCGCCAGAACTGCATTGCTGCATCATACTGACCTTGCATACATGTCCCAAAACAAAGCATCAGTTTGATGCATTGATGCAGCCTTGGTGAGTTACTCACCAGTGCTTTATGTATGTATCACAAAGCGCATTTTGCACTATAGCCCAATGCTACCCTTTAAGGATTAAGTGCATGGCCTATACAAAAAGACCTCAAAGACCAAGAGGCGGCCAGTACAAAAAGGTGATATCTTGTATGTACTGGGTTCCACAGGCCTGATATGCTGATAGAGCACAGCCTCAACCACCAGAGGTCTCCAGGGTCAATGTAAGTTAACCCTTTATGGCCAGCATACTGTTTAAATGTGCTATGTCCTTTTGTTTCTATGATGCATGAAAGCAAGCCATTGAACAACGCCCTCGTCTGTTTGGCAAGTGCGGCAATGTCGGGATTGAGATACTCGCGAATGTTTGTCCTGATACATCATTGTTATACTGGTGAGTTACTCGCCCTGGGCATTGTTCTAGTGTATCGTGTGGGCCTGAGAGGGTTAAACTCCAATTAGGGAGTAGATGGGGCGGTGTCTTTGATATGGAATAGCTTGGTGGGTGGGTAAGTAAGGTTGCATGTAATGGGAGTAGAATGACTCTAAATCTGGAAGAAACAACATGTTTATTTACAGATCATATGTGTGAGAATGACACACTCCTAGTGGTAAATCTGATGTTCTGTCACTTTCCTCTCCTCACTGGAATGTTGATCTGTCAACCCAGCTTGTTTTCTACTTCTTGTACATGATTATACATTCAGGAGGTTGTTGCTCCTATAGTAAAAGGAAGAGCTGGCTAAAAATGCCCTCATTTCCAGTCCTTTCTTTTCATGTAGCTATAACTTGTCCCTTTTGTTGCTCACAAGTGGTCATTCAAGTATGGTGCTAGAAAAGGGGGATTTGAGTAGGTACCTAGTTGGAAGAAGTCAGTCAGTATCATAAACTATAGAGCGTGTGACATGAGTATAGGTACCTGGTAGTGCAGCTCTCTCTCTATTTTAAACAAGGCAGGTGACTTTTCAGATGAATGTGGTGAGTGCAAGTACTTAGGTGAAGCAGTGCACGACTTGTTTAGAAAAGAGGGCACATACTCACAGCTCTTTTTACAATAGGAGCAACACCCTCCAGCTTGTTTTCTACTTCTTGTACATGATTATACATTCAGTTGTGCATAACACAGTGAGCCTAGCTTTTCTCTGTCAATTGCTCCATACATCATTATTATAAGAGGTGGCGAAATTTGTAATTATGCACCACGGAAACTCATATTGGAAATATCAAAAGTCTGTCACACCTTCTTGTTTTACATACTGAACAATAAAGAATTTAAAATTTATAAAGGAAAGCAAAATTAGAATAAGAAGCAAGCAGATTATGAAAAACAAAATCTATTGAAAAACGCCATGTTCGCTGTCTGAGAAAATAAACCAAAACACCATTGAAACTCCCAATAAAATTCAAGCAAGCGTAAAAATTCCCATTTTTACACTTGCTCGATTTTTAACCATTACCTTCCCATTCGTTACAGGCTATAATAGCAAGCTCTAATATAGCACTCAATAGTTCACATAAGACCCATATCAAACGCTCTTCCACCCAGGCCCTCTCCAATTTCCGGTTTCCAATGCACTTAGGGCGTATATGGAAATGACACCACCGCTGCTCACCCTACCATTATTTCTGCCCATCTTTTAATTTCACACCGAAAACCTCTCAGATCTGTCTGGCAAAAATCACCAAAAGTGCAGTCAGTCTACGTAATGTCTCACCTCACCTGTCATTATAGAGTCTAGACCTGATTTTAACCCCTTATTGTACCTCAATACACCATGGCCCTTTGTCGTCATGATGCATGAATGCAGCCCTGACGAGTAACTCGCCAGGGCTGCATTCAGGCATCAGGCCGACCCGATGGGGTTGAAGCTTAGTCTTAAGATCGGTATGATGAACCAATGATGTCATGGCGAGTTACTCACTGCGTTACTGCATTATGATGCGTCTTTAAGAATCACGTTGTCTACAAAGAGTTAAGTACAATGGTATAATGACAGGGTAGAAGGGTGTCTAGGGAGGGTTACGTGGGTGGGAGTGGTCAGGTTCGGACCCCAGGGGGAAGGGTAGAGAGGGGGAGGTACATAGTAGAGGAACTATAGACCTCGCTGACAATGCCAAATGTGCCTTATGCTGATGTTATATAAGAGATTGATGAAATATTAAGATTATTCAATTCATTTTAGTTAAATAGTTTTGAGTTTGAGGTCTATTTATCCCAAGTCGCGATGCCTATGTCTGTAGTTGATTACACAGATTTCACGAAAACTCTTCTTTTCTTTTGTTTTCAACACGACAAGTATTTCATACCTGAATCAATACTAAAATCGTGAGAGATATGAGGCATCTGTAAATTAGAGAAGTGTTGGTGGTGGATAAATATTAGTAGGACAAGATCAGGGCTTGAAGATCCTGCAATGAGAATGCCATGGGCGGAAGCGGTGTCCTTTGTCACTTTGAAATATTTGAAAATTACTTTAAAGAATGGTATTTTAATTCTACGGCATCTGAATACGTTATCATCCCAATCAGATGATAAATCTTTGCTTCTCAGAACGTGCTATAGACCAGGAGGGTATCTCAAAAAGATTTGGAATTGATCCTGTCGGAGGTGATAATTCCAAAATTGAACTCACTGACCTTCTGGAGTGGATTCCCTCTTGTATTGTAAAGAGGGAGTCAGTTATAGGAGTGGTATAGGAGGGGTCCAGTCTCTTATTTTGCAACTCGACCTATTTCCGTGCAGTTCACTTGTAGCAGAAGTCAAGCAGGGAAGTCTGTTCTTAGGGTGAGAAATGTAGGAGAACTGCAGGATCAAATAGTTATGGTGAGAACTGGTTTCCCAATCTTTTTGAGATACCCTCCTGGAGGACAGTTGAGTTATATCCTGTTTTGGTACAACTTGCAACTGTTTTATGAGATTGTTCCACATTGATCACCTGACAAGGTCGGCTATCCATCCACTGTGTCCACTGCAGGCTGTTGCAAAAAGATTTGGAAACAATTTTGTCGGAGGTGGTATTCCCAAAATGGAACTGACTGACCTCAGGGAATCAATTCCCTGTTGGGTTGCCAAAAGATAATTGGTCATAGAAGTAGTTTAGGAGTGGTCAGGAACTGGTGAATGCTTCCTAATCGAGAACCGATTCCCAGGCAGTTCTTTTCTCCAATTCCCTGGCCTTTCGCCTATGGGAAGCATTCAGGTGGAATTAATCATGGAACCAGTTCCTCAACTTTTTGCAATGCAGTCTAATTCAGAGTAAGTCAATTCCATTACAGTATAAGGTGGGAATTGGTCTCCCTGGGTGGAGAATCGGGAGGAACTGGAAGATGCATTAGTTACAGTGAGAATTGAATTCCAAATCTTTTCGCAACAGCCTCCTGCATATGGTGTACCTCAACTCATTTAAAATTGAATAATTTTTTTTGTCACAATCATGCTATTGCTACTGGCTTTGAGAGAACTAAAGAGAATCGATCAAAGTTTTGGGGTATTGATAAGGGATTTGGAATGCTATAGGGATATACAGATCCAGAGGCAATGGGAATAAATGGAAGACATACAGATTTCCCAATGACTGTATCCATGGGGACATTCCTTACATGACTTGCAAAAACAGCTTACCCAGCTAAATTCCTCTAAGGTATTTCTATAACATGGGACTCTATGGCTCTCTCAACCCCCATAAGGTACACTACGCCAGAATTAAATCGTTACATTAGGTGGGGACAGGGAGGCAGGTATACGGCCATCCTACCCCGGGGGGACAGCTATACCTTTAATTAGCCCACCTTAGGACCCAGGGGGAGGCACCATTCCCATACAGGTGTGACAGGGGCACTGACTTTGTAGTCACCGCTAAGTGTAGGGATAGGGGCACATCAAGTCCTAACCACTACCTTTCCCTTTCCCATCCACCACGCCCCTTTGGTAGCCTAATCGCACGATATCAAACTTAATTAAATACAGGCTTGGTGGATGGGAGTAGGTTTGGTGATAGAGGTGTATTGTACGGGTTAAGAAGGGAAATGTGGGGCAATATATAGGGGGAATAGGGAAATTACCCCCTCTACCTCCAATCACTCTACATTTCCCCACCCTTAACCCCATAAGGATGGCACGGTGCATTTGTCCTCATAGTAGAACACTACCGGCATTGCATTGGTGCATCATGCTCGGACACATCTGGAGTGTACCAACACCATGGATTCAGCATGATGCATGAATGCAGCACTGGCGAGTTACTCACCCAATGGTCATGCATCATATGAGGTCAAAAGTGCCTAGCCCCGTAGACACAGTGCTCTATGCTCCGGGTGGGAGGGGCCATGGAGAGGCAGAGGTGTCATCACGCCGGTGGTGCCACCAAGCGGCAAACAGAGACCTAACATCTCCAGGTATCCCATCATCCCTTTGGGTGTTGGTAAACAGTGGCTCTACCTGGTGGGAGACCCGCAAATTGATTAAGCCCGCTGTGGTAATGATACCTGTATGGCACCCAATGGGGGAGGGGGCAGGGCACCAGTGTAGGAAGGGAAGAGAGGGGCTACAATAGGCTTCTAACCCTTTTATGGGCCATATTTAATGCTTTAATATGCTATGCCCATTTATATTTTGATTGTGTTCCATGCTATAGGGAGTAACTCACCACCGCTGCATTCATGTATTATGTCCAACCTCTGAGTTTGACTCGCCCTCCAAGGGTCAGAATGGTTCACTCATGCTGCAATTTCCCATCATGGTAAGAGGTAAGCATGAATCCATGAACATCCCCCCCCCGACCCTTATTGGGTTAGGCATATATGGGCATAGCAGCACAAACGCCAATATAGGCCCCACTGACGGCTCTATACGTTTGACAGGGGCCAGGAGTCACCCTCAGCCCCCTCCCCCCTACATACAAATACGCCTCTATTAGGCACGTCTTGATATCGAAATTCAAACCCAGACTGCGGGTTCATTCACCACCGTACTACCCACACCCCCAATCAGGATAAAGACTGCTATATCAGTACCTGGTCACAAACCCAAACCTTTCCTATACCAAACTCTCCATCTATTGTTTAACCCTTTAACTCTCCATCTATTGTTTAACCATTTATATAAGACGAAATTATTCATTTCACCAACACCATACAAGGTGAAGGGCCATGGGGAAATGCACCAGGGCTGCATTTGATCATGATGCAATCCCTAGATCAGCATGATGCAAGAATGTGGGACCGGTGTGACACACCTACCTGTACTGCACTCGTGTATTAGGTCAAAGTGTATAGCTGCCCTTGACGGGTTGGACTCAACCTGGAGTTTAGCTTCTCAACCTGTGACCTTTACAGCGGAAGCAGTACGATACACTACATCTTCAGGTCAGAAAGCCACTATCCACTGCCCCTCACAGCACGTCAATTGCCTCACTGAGAAAGATTTTTTGTTCAGTATGAGGAGTCAAAGGCTTCTATTTTTCTTCAAACTTTGAATAGTCCTCACTTCAGTAAAAATGCCATTGGTGCACAACACCAATGGAGGTCATTTTATAATGTTCGATATTTATCAATATTGTTGAGATATGCCCTGCCTTGATAGGGTGGAACTTTCATAACACAATAGAATCAATCTCCTGCACCGCGCATGCCAAACTTGCAATCTAAACTTGTTCAAGACCGTTGATAATTTTGTTTGGGACGTGTTTATTACATTAATGAACTGCTATGCTCATTTAAATAATGCTATAAAACAGACCATTTTTCATTATTATATAGTAACAAGTGAAAGTAGAAGTTGTATAGCACTTCCCGTAACTTGACTCTTGTCAAATATATACACCAGGAGAAAAAAAGGGACTAGTAGTGATCTCAACCACCAATCATCTGAGCACAATAATGAAAATATAAACCAGTATACATCATGTAGTATAAAGAGAATATCACAATCATAAGCAGTATAGAACAGATGAATAAAGTAGTAATGATCAGGATATAGATGCCATTATGACAAGTTTGCAGATGTGTATCCCACAAAATAAAAGCATGACCACTATGAAAGTATCTCAAAATGTTGACCCCTTTAAAATCAAAGAGGGGCTTTGAAATGAACCTCATCAAAACACAACAGTAAACAAACATAACGAAAATTGGGCCCTTTTATTATAATCACCACAATCCTATCATCATCCACAACACATATCAAGTACATGTATTCATTCCTATATCCAAAGGTCATCTGGTAAGGCTATTCTAGTACAATAAAGACTGTCTACATCTCCCTTCTAAGGTGTTGTATTGTGCACAGTAGGACTTAGATTAAACTCCATGTGAGGTATTCTAATCACAGTATGATACATCAGTCAGTAGTCACAACATCCAAGTACACCGCCCCTACATGATCTACCCCTGGCCCTGAGATCAAAGCCTCTATAAGGATCCAGGGACTGCCCTGAGGGTTTGATCTGTGGCAGGGGTTGGTTAAGTTACAGGTGTATAAATGAGGGGTCAGGGTGTCCAGGTGTCTGGTATCAGGGTATGTAGAATTAAGACACCTACAGGGGGATGATTAAGGTTTTAGATAGTGTCTTGTGGTTTGATGCATTGTGATCATTTGTTGTCATAATGCTTGAATGCAGTGCTGGTAAGTGACTCTGTGGACACCAAACTATAACATCAAAACTAGACTTTAGGCATTAGCTTCTTTCCTCCACTTTTTCACTGTTTTGTTCATTATGGGGGGGGGGGAGGCAGACAGTTTCAAAGGAAAATGAGAGACGGGAAGGAGGGGATCTGGGTCGGTTGGAGATACTGTGTATTGAGAACTCTTTATCAGCTGTCCACTTCTGCCATAGCCCATACATATACAATGTATAACCCAATGACATCAATTTACCATTGTCAGTACTGGGTTACAGGTATGTCCCAGAAAGTAAATAAGATTTTCGATACAGAATAGCCTACTTGCACAATCTAGTGTGAAATCAGTTATAACATTGAGACATAGGTATGTACAAGAAAAAAGTAAAATAAAAAGTTAGAAGGCATGGAATAAAAAATACGCCCAACCTTTACCATTCTATGCCCACGTCTGTCTCCATGTGTGGGTGGCTTCTCTCTCTCTCGTCCATCCAATGTTACACACTGAGACCACCCACTTTCTGAACTACACAATACTGGCAGGTGACTTGGTTGTTGAACTGTGGCTTAGGAGACTTTAACACTTTAAGGGCAACATACTTATTCAATGCCCATGCTGATATCAAGCATGGTTTTAGACATATGATTAATATCTCACCACTGCTGCCGAATCTCACATCATGCTCACTTTTTGGGTCTGATAGATGCAGCAGTGCAGTGCTGGTGAGTAATTACTCAGCCAATGCTGCTTTCCTCTATAGGGCCTGGTGAATATGAAGTCTTTTAGGATTTTATGGTTGTTAAAGGGTTAACTTAAGGAAACATAAAGTCTCTCTTGGATCAATCAGTAAAAAGAGGGGAACAAAGGAGGCTTTTACCGGCCCTATTACCAAGGTGTTAGCCTAGACATTTGGTAGGAAAGGGTAGACTTTCCATCCAGGCAATATTTATAACGATAAGTATATACACTTTTTTCATAGTTTGATATTATATATGGAATTTTGAGTTATTCTGGGTGACATTCTCACAACCAGAGCCTCAGATGCATATCAAGGAAGAAATCTTTCACCACGCTCCTTTCTTTTTAATGATACTCCATTCTTCCTGTATATCCATCAATCTTTTTACGCATTTTCTTTTTATGGATCATGATAAAATGTAATTGCATCTTCTGTAATGAGACTTAGACAAGTCTATGGCCGGACATATGGTGTGGTAGAGCCCCTGTTAAATAGGATACATATCGTCTCAAACTGACACCTGAAACATTTCTCTCCCCTTCATCTCCACCATTGCATTCCCCGGGGAACCATTCATCGTGACTCGTCCTCGTGAGTAGGGTCTATTTTTTCGGTGGTTTACAGCAATAGGCTAATGCCCGACAAAGGTGGATTCCCCCAGGGTATTTTAGAGAACATATCTTTTCTAATTTATTGACTTGCCAGCTCTCTCTCCCTCTCTGTGTGTGTGTGTGTGTGTGTGTGTGTGTGTGTGTCTCTCTCTCTCTCTTTCTCTCTCTCTCTCTCTCTCTCTCTCTCTCTCTCTCTCTCTCTCTCTCTCGGTCCCATCGTAAAATTAGCACATGTAAATAATTATATGTATCTGATTATATGTATGGAAATCACGTTTTTTATCATTGATTTTACAATTAGAAAGTTGAATAATTATGAAAGTTTTCCTCTTCCATGAATTTTCGGCCTCATGTTATCAGTGCAGTGTAGCTTAATGTGACTATGCACACATTTTCATTTCACAGAAATACTTGGAATGGTTGAAGGTGATAAGAGTCATCTCTAATCTGCAGGACTCAATCCATCATTCACTCAGCCATACACACAGCAGTACACAGACATGTGAAGCTGGGGTAGGAGGGGGTACCTGGGGGTGGCATCCTCCAGGGGTTGACAAACATTAAGTGTCTCTAACTATCACAGCACTGCCAGAATCTCCATTTCTTTCTATTAGACAGGAGATCTATTTGCAAATATGTGACATGTTCTTGGAAAAGGGGTCTTAGACCCCCTTGCACTAAGCCCCCCTTTTCGCAGATCGTGTCAATTATGTTGTGAGTGGCCAAGCCAGAGTGCCTACATTGCGTAGGTTATCCCCTCCACATTGCTGTTCACCTCAGGCTGTTCACAGTAATTGTACTCATCGTTATATTTCTCATAGATATAGAGCTTTAATATGAAAGAAATATAAGCTATTATTCATATGGATCTATTTGATATTGTTACTAACTAGAATACAACATTTTCAGAATTTTCAATCATATTCCTTGATAAGACAAAGAAATTTTGAATACACCCAAAAAATAAGATGAATAACACTTTCAATCCCACAGGGATATAGATTGCTGTCTTACCCAGAGCACTCACCCCTCCTCTGTAGGATCCCGCCTTGACAGGCTAATTAACTCCTCTTCATGATTTACAACTCTACGCTGAAATAGCCGCCCCCTTTCAAACACACCCACGCCACCTATTGGCCAGAGTAAATCCTTATCTCAGCCATCCCTCACCTATCGCTTCCGGTAATTGCGTGCGCATTCTCCATCCACATCCGTAATTGCGCGCGCAGCTCCTTGATCACGTGTTCTATTAGCACTCTCATCATGGCCGCCCTTCCGGCAGATACCGGAAGTGACATGCCCGCCTGCTATCACCGCGCCCTCAAGCGGCTTATCACCGGAGCCTTGACCGCCGACGTCGGCGGGAATAATACGAAGAAAAATGACACAAGGGAGTAGCCATCTTGTTCCAATTTGCGCCTGCGCAGTAGAGACGGGTCGAGGGTATCGTCAGCTCTGACGACGATTAACCCTGAAAGAACAGCATAACCTTGTTGCTATTAATGATGCATCAATGAAGTGCTTGCGAGTTACTCGCCTGTACTACATTGTTGCATCATACTGACGAATTGGGAATTCAGCAGTCCTGCAGGTTTTGCATGATGAATGCAACATTACAGTGTCACTCGCCAATGCTGCACCTCAATGTGCATATGTCCAAATGCTGAGGCACAATAAAGCACTATGCTACACTTAAATACTAAAAAGTAGGACGTGAATGATGGGGGAGGGTGGAGACTGGACATGAGAGAAGTGAGGGGCACTGAGGAGGTGAAGAAAGGTCATAAATAGCTCACTAGATAAATCGTCTACAGATCTGGGAGGGTAGAGGCCAATACGTTTAAGATCCTCTTATAAATGGCCATGTTGAAGCAATAAGTACAGCTTGTAGGGATCTGAATTGGATTCTAACAACACCCCATGAATTACAAATCAGTACAAAATTATGGACTCCAAGTGAATGTAAAGATTTATTCATGAAATTATAAAGGCAGATGCCAGAGAATCAGTGAGAATGCAGTTGATTACATGTAACTCTCATGAGTTCACCAAACATTTAAGTGTCATCCTATGACATTAATTCTGCACTCTCTGACGTCAGCGTTATGCATGGGGGAAAATAAATATATTCCGTATTCTAAGCCTTGCGATTGGGGATGAATATCTATAAAATATTGAGTATTGAAGCATGTTTGAATAGGTGAACAATGGTATCATTGATACCAATGTTCACCTGTTTCACCTGATTCAGATATTTGTCTGCACAATGTCATAGTCCCGTTCATTGATAAAAGCCCCAGGCAGGAACTTTTACCGTAACTGTTTTTTTTTTGTTTTTTTTTGTGTTTCTTTTGTTTGTTTGTATTTCTTTTGTCTAGCAATGCCACCTGTAACGCTACACACATTAAGTCGGATTATTTTACTAGCCTTGACTTTTCAATTTCAAAAACTCTATGAACTATAACACGTACCACCTACAGCTCCAGTGGCTGCATCTCTCCACCCCTCACCATGTGTTGGTGATGTACAAGTATCCTATTTGTACCCCTCCTGGGTGGCCGCCGACCTTTGCGCCCCCTGGAGAACGATCGGCTTTTGGCGGCAATTTGACGCACTTTGTGACGTATAGGAGGGGTTGAAAGTAAAGTTCTATTCTATCCAGGTCTATCAGGGGGCCTCCTGAAATGTCGCGAGTGGGAACTGGTGGGCAATATGAGGATTAATTGCACCAAATTGGATACTGATACTACGTGTTGGTGAACGTTATAAATATCAGTTAACCAAAATTGATGTGACATATTCATGCCTATACATGGGTATAAAAATGACGCTTGTGACGCAGCTGATGTCTATACCTTTCACTTTCATCTAGCACTGATTGGTAATCTGCGCAACAGTAGAGTTCTCTCAATCTGGACACCGTTTACTTAAATCCACTAATTAATTGTCCAAGACACACAACTTCACCTCGGGTTAAAACCATTTCAGACAGAGTTTATTTGGGGAAACTACCATCCATGGCGCTGTCACTCAAACCGAGGCTGGAAGCGCCTGTTTATGACGTCATAACGACATAGACAGCCGCATCAATTAACCCCCAATTATCGTTCACAGGTTCGGATTCCTTCTCCTAGGGGGCACCACTGTATGTGTGGCTTCCAGTGGCTTCTTGTCTCATTGGAAGGAGTATAGATGATGGGACAGCCCTGTTTAGGTATTTTCTCTGTAAATAGATGGAGGTCTTACTACAGTGGTCTTATATAGAGGGGATAGGAGGGTCTTGCCAAAAGATAACGAGGAAGAACGTGCTTGTTTTAATCTTAATTTTCGTTTCCCTTTTGGCAAGACCATCCTGATCAAGGTGCCAATGGCGACATGCTAATAGAGATAGTGTGACAGTTGAATGGGAGAGTGTTACCGCATTGGCCTATATAAGCCCCAGGGCGCTCATTAATTTTAAGTGGGGTTTGACCCCGGCCCTCATTCAAATACCCGGCATTTATACAGCCCAATACGGTCATTGGTTAAAGCAATCAAACGTGATAGGTATGAAAAAATAGTCTTAAAATTTTCTCTTGAAAGATTTATGTTCATTTCTTTTTGGGCATCACATTCTATTATCATCTTAAATATTTCTTATCCTCTTTTTCCCATTCTGCTTCCTTATTTCTTGCCATGCTATTATCAAGCATCAGTTTCTACTAGTTTTAACAAGGACTTTAGAATTCATATGAATTATAGGACATATCTGCATCAATTATCGTAACAAGTTCTTATCACATTTATTCAGTCACAATGAAAGTCTGTTATCTGAATTCAAGGAGAGAACAGGATTTTCTGATCCTCACTCCTCACCCAAGCACTAGATCCCTATGGCAACTAAAAGATCAAGTTCTATGCACTGTTATTAGCCAATGACTGCAGCAGTTGGCCCAATCCTCCTCACTGATAACAGGGAGCAGAGATAACACAAGGGGTGAGCAGTAACTCTTGAAAGCTGGTGCTGAAATCTTCATCAGGGACACAGAGATGGGATGGGGTCTGGGTGCAGAGATCACTACAGGAATGTAGAGCCCTGAGTGTTCACCATTCCCAACTTAATGTGTTCTTTAGTCCTATTCGTGGTCAGCTGCAACCATAAGTAAAGGTCCAGGAAGTATTGATGACATTTTGTACTAACTAAATACATACCACAATGGACTGCCATGGGGAGTTCCGTGAATGGTTGCTAATATATATATATATATTAGCAACCCCGCCTACCTCCTTTCAGTATTTAAAATTTGAACTGTTCTTCCTCAAAATGGCTTTGGTGCCATATAAACCTTATTTCCATGAAAACAGGTCCATCTGATAGGTGAAAGAGGAGCTTCTATATACTTTCCCCCTCTTGTCTGACGGTAGAACAGGCGGGAAGATGGTCTGTTATCAGAGGCTGTGACAATTTGGTTTTGCTATCAGAGATATATGGTAGGTGAGCACAAGGCAGCAGCAGGTGTCTATACAATTATGGATGTACTGGAGGATGGATTGATATCGGCTGCAGCATTTGTTAGTTCTATGTCTTGACCATGGAAGACATTCAAAGCATCATTTTTCATTCAATAAATGGCCTTTATCTATCTGTGATCGGTGCTTGTCAATTCTAGCCGGACTCTTCCTCTAGCATTTGAATCAAGTTATTTTCTTATTTAGTAATTTGCAGTGCATCAATTACTTTAATTCATTGGGACTGCATAGAGCTTACTCGGGGCTGATGCTTGCCACAAGTTTGTATGTTATGTGAGTTATACTTATGTGAAGTAGAAAATAGTTGTGGAAATGCAATATAGCAAAATCTGGTCATTGTGCCAGCCAGGACTTGCTGAAGTAAGAATTAAAATGTCAAGGATGATGATACAGAAACAATTGAAACATGACTTGTCTATTGATTGTCCTTAGTATCTTTCTATAAAGTTTTAGTTAGTGTTTAGAGTTATGAGTTCAATGCAACATGACAGAGACTAACTTGCACGTCTTCAGCCGAATAACGATCAAAGGATATCATCTTTATGAGGCACCACTCTAACAGACACTATACATGATTTCATACCACTTTAACCCTTTAGACCAGTATGGTGTTTTATCCCACTAAGCCTTTTTAGTCCGCATAAGTCCTGGATGCTGCCCTAACAGGTTTATCACCAGTGTTGAATCCATGATTTGTACCAACCCTGCAGGGTCAATGCACACTTCTAGGGTTGCTTAAAGCACAAAAACAGTGCATTTGAGTCACACAACAGTGCTGCTTACTGTGAAGATTGAATGATAACATGACCCATGAGGCACAATATCATCCTTAAAGGGTTACTACTGAGATAACAAGGTGTGGCACATCCAGTTATAGATGGTGGAGGATAGATAGGGGACCCCACACTCACACTCACCCCATAGGGATGATAACAACCAGCTCTGGTTAAAGTGTGACAGATAGCTGACTACTAGAAAACGGACAAGGCAGATCCTGATCCATAACTCCCTCATATTCAAGGAGAGGGTCCTAGGAGCAGCCACCCACTGTCACCAATTCGGTTGGGCACCTATTTCAAATGATGGCTCCTTATTAAGGATTAAGGTCCATATCCACCAAGAGGCATGAGCTGGACTGTGTTGACCAGAAAACCCCATAGACCTCAATGCATTTTTCTTATGCATGCATACTACACGGAATCTTTTGTGGATTTGGCAAAATCTGGCAAATGGGGTTTGTCTATTATAGGTGAATTAGGGGGGACGTTCCAAGATGAAATTGTGCTTATAGCATTTTGATATATCTGTGTTCTTCTTTGTTGGAATAAAGAAAAGAGAGAGGTCAGCAAATTCACCCATAACCTCTCTGCAAAGTCACACTTTCTTGCTACCAAGATAACACAGAATTATTGGAGAGTAAATATTTTGATTCATTTTCTCTTTGAGATTAGGAATCCATCAAAATGGCCTTGATGCAACCTAGATCTTCAAGACACAAACATATTGCACTATGGATCTGAGCAGTGCATAGACCTCTATCACAACTACTTTAGGACAAGGTAGTAGTTATGACCGACAGCCTACAAGTATACCAAGATGAATGATAACTAGCACCTCCACAGACGGCCAACATCTATAGCAGACATGCTGCCCACATAACCAGAAGCTACTACCAGTAATAAGATACACCTTGTTCCCTATCCATCCACCAGAGGGCGCCCCACAGGGCACTGCCTCTCCCCACAGAGGTGTGCTCTCCCCCCGGAGGTCCTGCCCTGTGTAGTGGAGCGTAGCATTCCGCCTGGCTGCTCCCTGATTGGCTGATAGGTGTTCCTCCAGGAAGTTTCCATGGGAACGTCCAGGGGGTGGCAGCACAGATGGGATATGTGTCATAGTCATCTTTCTTTGCTTAACTGGTATTTATTCTTAACTTTGCCTCTTTGGATGTGTTGCCCCCTGGCTATATATTATTTCTACAGGCTCAATCCCCTTCATCCCTTTCCTCAAAGAAAACTAACTCCTCTTTTATCCATCTTCTCTCACATTTTCTTAACTTTTTTTTCTTCTCATAAAATCACTTCTTATCCTCTCCCTATAACAGCATGTTCTGTTTGACAATTACCCTGTTCATACTCCCATCTCCCTGTATTCTGTAATCATAATTTCAAAAGATACAAAGATTAAGACCAGGAAAATGTAAGGGAAATTCCTTGTCTTGTACACCCAGGCCTCTTTAGTTCTCTCTTGCAGAGGCCCTTTGCCCACTTCTCCTCATTGATGGTTTTATTGTTTTTGGTGCTGATGCTGTTGATATATTTCTAAAACTGTTCAAAGTCTTATGTTCTACTGCTGATGCCCTGTCGTGATTCCCTGGTCTTGCTGGGATTTTTTTTCTGTACTACTAGTGTTCTTGGCATTATACGTATGCTGCTGCTTTTCCCGATCACGCTGATGCCCTTGACAATTCCGATCTTCCAGTACAGCTATTGATGTTGATGGTCTTCTTGCTGGCGTTGTCGCCCTTGTAGATATCGGACTTGTTGCTGCAGCTTCTTGATATTGCTTCTGATCAAGATGAGGTTGTTGGCACTGTTAGGTTTGTTCTTGCTCCACCTTTTTTCATTTCGACAGAATTTATACTAGATTTTGTATACTTGTAAGTGTTTATTTTAAATATTTCTAAAGTTGTTCTTTTATATTTTTTTTTCCAAGGCAAACAATATCATGAGGAGCAAGCACCCTCTCCCCCACCTCTCCACCCCCTGCACCTGTTGTCCCACCTCTAAGCAGCCCTTGGCAGCAGTGTAATTCAGCCCAGTCATCCTTAGGTGTTCATTTCGAGGTGGGAGCACGCGTCTAGTCGGTATCCATGGCAATTGATAGCCAAGGATGAAGGTCAGGGGTAAGGGGGTAATTAGTGAAATGTACAACAAGGGTGGGTGGCATCTAGGCCCCATCCTAGGCAGCTGCTGTCTATATAACCTGCACGACAAGGGGTATAGGGGATATACTGTAGGGTGAGGAATGGAGGAAGGGGTATATGGGGGTCTACTGTCCTTCTGAGATTCAATGAGAACTAAAGTTAGGGTGTGTGCGGGGTATTTTTGGATGGATCTTGATTTCAATTAAATTTAAAGGGTAACTAATGACCTGCTCTCTTCAGTCATCGTATTTGTTCTTGCCAGCTGGTGTTTCACAGCTAAAGGATTGAAATTGAGGGCAATAGAATAGCGATATGTAAGATTTCCCCCTGATATTTTGTTTTCCCTTGGTTTCTACTGAAAAAAGTGACGTTATTATTCAGAACTTATGTGAACAGAAGAAAAAAAACAGCCTAGATCCGTAATTTGTAACCGGAAACACAAAGTTCAGGGCTGCATGCAGTTCATATCAACAACAAATGAACTTCCGGTTTTGGGGCAATACGTGATCCTGAAATCTGAAAGGATTGGGGCTACCATTCACCTGCTAGTATTAGGCCACTTAAAAAAGATTATCAGCTTCGCGAATACCGCCCGCATCAGTTAAAAAGGGCCGCATCCATGTTTTTTATTGCTATTTTCCAAAAAATAAATAAGTGTGAAATTTCCGCATCAGCTGAGAGAAAAAAGAAAAAAAGAAATGTCAATATCTCAGGTGTAATTTTATGTAGAAACATAATCTGAACAGCATATATTTCCTCTCTTTCTCCTCCACATTAGGAATATGATGACTGCATTGAGTTAACATAAGACTCATTAATGAAAATGCACAGAACTAGTTCCTTCCAAATGAAATTGAGTGAGAAAAAAAATAAAAAAGGCCCTCACGCATCACTCCAAAACCAAATGAAAATAAATAATAAAAGCCCCCCCTCCCGCATCCTTTTTTCCAAAAAGTATCTGCAAAGCTGATAATCTTTTTTAAGTGGCCAGGAGGGTGTTGCTCCTATAGTAAAAGGAAGAGCTGGCTAAAAATGCCCTTGTTTCCAGTCCTTTCTTTTCATGTAGCTATGACTTGTCCCTTTTGTTGCTCACAAGTGGTCAGTCAAGTACGGTGCTCAAAAAGGGGGATTTGAGTAGGTACGTAGTTGGGAGAAGTCAGTCAGTATAATAAACTATAGAGCGTGTGACATGAGTAGGTACCTGGCAGTGCAGCTCTCTCTATTTTAAACAAGGCAGGTGACTTTTCAGACTAATGTGGTGAGTGCAAGTACTAAGGTCAAGCAGTGCACGACTTGTTTAGAAAAGAGGGCACATACTCACAGCTCTTTTTACAATAGGAGCAACACCCTCCTGGGTGCACACCTGCACAGGTGTGCACAGGTTCACAAACTCATCCCAATTCCCAACCTCAACCAAGGAAGACAGGGATCCTTCTACAATTATCAAAACTCCTCTGAGCAGGTGTTGAAAATGAAAATTTATGACAATCAAAAAATGGACCCTTTTCTCCATTTGCATCAAGACATCCCGGAAGCACACACAAAAGACCCATAGATGTCTGTCAATGCATCCCTATGCAGGTAATCAAAATGGCGACACCAATGTCCGGCGGACGTAAGCGTACATAATTGTTTGGCAGTTGTTATGGTGAGAGCAGATTTATGAAGATGGCGTGATGTGCGGTCTGAGGCTGTTTACGTAAACCCTTTAAGGGCTGTATGGGACTTAAGAACTCTCTCTCCCTTTTGAAATACTCTGTTGATATAGTCCTGGAGGAGGCCATTTCTGAATATGCTACGACTAGACACAGCCACTATGATTTTCAAGCCTCCAAATCACACATAGAAATCGTAGGACTATGACTATTCCGTATTTAGCACCTAATTACCTAGATTTTGCTAGAGCTGTCGCACCGGTGCGATCATCGGTGACCACTCAAGTAAGGCCACAAATGCACCATGAACAGTGAGAGCCCAGAAATGCTCCGGGGTAATGAATCGCTTGTTTTGCTTTTGATAATCATGCAAAGCTTATTATTATAGGGTTGATGGCATGCGATTGTAGGTCATTCAGCCCCTGCTATTCGGCCCCCTGTCATTCGGCCCCTAGCCTTTCGGCCCCAAATACGTCATAAATTGGTCATAGATACAAGATAATTCCGTCATATCTTATGGCATGTCAACCATACTGCTACACACCTTGGTTATAGCTGCAGCATCATTACTATGTTATGATGAAAATGTCTGACAGGGTCGGATCCAGGATTTTGAAAAGGGGGGCGCCCCTCATTTAGCCCCTTATTTTGGCTAGATTCGAGGGTAAAAAGATTTAGTTAAACTCTTAAGTACAGGGAAAAGGGGGGGGGCGCCCCCTCTAAATCCGCCACTGCTGTCATCTCCGTGCAACATGCGATTCAACATGCAGTCATTCAAGGGTTATAGAGTGCAGTGTGAGGGGTAAAAAGATAAGAATGAGGTAGGGATCCGGGGACATTGGGGGGGGGGCTGACAGAAAAGGGGACACATAGCCCCATGGCTCCCGGATCCATGCATTGAGATCAAAGGGCGTATATATCTGTGTCTGTAATTCGTTATATTAAAAGATATATGATATTACATAAGAATGATTTGGTATAGGAAATACCCAGACTTTCAGGCATCGCAAAATATATGTATGATATAGTGATATATAGATAAGGAGGGGGACACATTTTAATAGAATATAAGTTTGATGATAAGATAAACGAGAAGATTATATACACGTCGATCAACGATTTAAAGGGCGTATAGCAGAACAAATTGCAAACATTATTAAGCTCCCATGGTATGCCCCCTAACAGAGGCAGACAGACAGCTCTGGAGAGAGACATATAGGAATGGGATGAACTTCTGAGCTCCGTTTGCAGCTAGAGCGGACTGCTAAACACTGAGGACCACACACGCAGAATTGTAGAAACCCAAAGGTAAAAAAGTGAGAGAAATGTTACCAAGTGGTGGCATCCACCCAGGCCACCCACGAGTCAGGTGATACGCCGATTTGTACAGCGACAATGTGATGGGGGATATTGGAGATGGAAGTGGTGGGGGGGGGGGGTATTGAGGGAGTTTTTTCTTCTTTGATTTTGGTCTCAGTGACAGAAAGGGGGGGGGGTTGGAGTTGGGGAGCAAGAGGTGTCTTGATTATGATCAGGGTACAGGGGGGAGGAAGGAGGGGGATCATCGATGAGCAGGCGAGGGAGGGGACTTTGAGATCCACAGAGGTTATGGCAGGCGGGAAGTTTCTCGGTCATCTAGCTGGAGGTGTGGAGCATGATCTCAGTGAGGCAGCGGTGGATTCAGGATTTCGAAAAAGAGGGGGTGCGCCCGTCATAAATACTCTATATTTTTGGCTAAGTTTTTGGGTAAAAAGAGGTTATTAAACTCTTAACTACAGACAAAAAGGAGGGGACGCACGCCCCCCCCCCCAATCTAAATCCTCGACTGCCCCCAGGATGGTAAGGAAAGGGATTGATTGTAGGCCTGCATGATGGGCACATAGGTAGACAAGGCAAGCTAACCCTTAGATATATATTCTCGTGCCTTAATGAGCCAGGCCCTCCATGGGAGATTGTCAACAATTCTTTTGATGATTTGGAAGCCAGATGAGCTCCCCATTAATAGGGAGTGTTTGACCCACGACAGAAAGAAGATAGTAAGTGGTGGGCACCACAGGCTTAAACAGACCAGAGTTATCTGATATACAATGTCTGTAAGATACGACCTGAAACTACACTGGCTTTCTTTTCACAGAAGATGGCTTCTCCTTCAACATACATCCTGCAGCAAAATGTAGTACACCACAAACACTCTTCAGGCGGGCTTCCCTAGCCCACTTAAAAGGGTCTATTTCTCCTCTTTCCTATCCCCTCGGGATGTGTGTGGTGCACATATGCGCGGGCACTGACACATTCCCCTGTGAAATTGTGTAATGTTGTTCTCGCCATGAATATGACCTTAGCTGTCGAAATGGCGTTAAACATCTATTACTCACTCACTCACACTCGTCAGGTCAGCATGCTGTGCAGTTATAGCCTGTGCTGTTAAGAAACCAATGTGTGTGGCATAGGCTTCACACTGGGCACACGGAGCAGTAAAACACTGGTATAGTCTGTTTTAGATGACAGCACATGATCTTGTCAATTTGTCCAGCATCTCACCAATGTCTACCTCCATGACAGACTGAATGTCCCGGAAATACCTGAAATACAAACTGAATTGACAGAATACATGTTAATCCATCTTATACTCTGTGAGTATTTTCTCCTGCTTTAAGAAAGGGATTGTGTAGAGTTTTTGAAATTCTCACGTGCGACCTGGTATACTGTTTGATGAAAAGGAGGTTTAGATTCATCATGTGGAGAATGCAAGTTGTGACCTCAATAGGGATTTCATGGGTAGACCTATATTTGACCTAAGCAAGCCTGGACTTAATGGCGTTATAGAAATGACGTTTGAAAGATATTGTTCATTTTAATCAAAAGCCAATGCCATTATCAAAGATAATTATAGCCAACAACAGAAAACCACTTACGTATAATTTAACACATTGACTGCAGATGGAATCTTAACATGCTTTGCCTTCAATCGGATCAAGTAGATTACTAGTGTGAATACCTTTCTATTGTGTTCCATTTCTAACCCTTTGAGCATGGCTCTTGTTTTTATATCAAATTTGATGTATCATTATGATACAACTATACAGTGTAAAAGGGTACTTCTCCGACGCTGCATTGGTAGTTTGGTGTATGTGACACTACTCAGAAAATGAATTGAATCAATTCCAGAAGTTGACCATGATGCATGAATACAGAACTGGTGAGTAACTCGCCAGGGTTGCTTGATACATCACATTAAATCGCTTTGTAAGCCTTAACCCTCTAAGGGCCGCTGATGCAGGAGTGCATCATTCCCATCGGTCGTCATGATGCACCAATGAAGTGCTGGCGACTCTTGGGGAATCATTCCGACCCTCCGGGACTGCATCAACCCTGTAGGGTCAGCATGATGCAATTGTGATGCCGAATGGGCATGGTGCATTAATGCATCAGCGACAGGCACTATACAAACCAACCACTGACAAGTCATTTCAGCCGTGTGTCCTTCTTCTCCCTATATCTGACGTGAGAAATCTTCATTCCTTGTCCACAGACTCTATTCTAAGTGTCACTTCTGAGGATACTGTTTCAATGGTTTCAAAGGTCCCAGAGGACTCCTAGTCTACCTTAGGGTCAGATAAGTCACTCAGGCCAAAAGCTATTTGTTTCCCCTAACAATGATTTCATTTTATGTAGGCACAATTAAGAAACACGACTGCGGAATCAGACCGGGGAATCTGGTGGAGACGATCTGAGACTTGTTTGGAAATTTTCTGATATTTGTTCAGGGTTGGACTCCATAGTTCCATCTAATCTTCTTTTTAAATGAAGACCAGTAACCAGCAACCCTATATCTTATACCTGAAACCAACATTTTGTTTGTGCAGTTTGGCCTTATGTTTTGACTCTATAGATGAGAAGTCACGACCGGACGCAGGGTAAATGCCGGGGGTAAATGACAGGGTAGTTTGTGCTGCCACCAACAGGGGGACAATGGAAGCAGACGACATCTGGAAGTTGGAAGTATAAGGTTAAAAATGTATATACTAATGCCGATACCTTGGACTAACTTTATAAAGTGGAAATTATATTCTATATTCTTTACATTGAATTTCCCCACCATGACGTCTGGAGGGTGTTGCTCCTATTGTAAAAAGAGCTATGAGTATGTGCCCTCTTTTCTAAACAAGTCGTGCACTGCTTCACCAAAGTACTTGCACTCACCACATTAGTCTGAAAAGTCACCTGCCTTGTTTAAAATAGAGAGAGCTGCACTACCAGGTACCTACTCATGTCACACACTCTATAGTTTATTATACTGACTGACTTCTCCCAACTAGGTACCTACTCAAATCCCCCTTTTTCAGCACCGTACTTGAATGACCACTTGTGAGCAACAAAATGGACAAGTTATAGCTACATGAAAAGAAAGGACTGGAAACAAGGGCGTTTTTAGCCAGCTCTTCCTTTTACTATAGGAGCAACACCCTCCAGCGATCCATGCCAGTATGCATGGTCAGTATGTGCGTCAGTGCAGCGTCGGTGAGATATATATTATATTTGTTTGTTGTGACTGCGTTGATGCAGCATGACTATAATGTCTAATGCCGGTTATTATGAATTATAATGGCCAATATTAAGATTTCACCCCGTAGATTTTATATTTATGTGACCTTACAAGGTCCACTTAGGCAGTTCTCATATATTTTACAGAACGTTTGACACTTATGGACTTCACGAGATTTGGTTACAAATATGCTGGCAGTAGCCTATAAAGGCGGCTTGAGGGATTTCTAGATGTTCATATTCATAAAAAACATATATTAGTTAAATTTACGATTATATTGGAAGCTACTAAAATCTTGGATAGGCCCATTTTCCACCACCCAACAGGGCCCCTCTATCGGCCGATAGACCCAAAGTGGATGGTCCAGTCGCCGACTGAGGCCATGCCTCTCCATTGAATCCTATGGCAGCCCAGTTGGCCGAGTTGGTGGTTTGGTGCAGCTGTCGGCGATAGAGGGGACATATCGTTTGGTGGAAAATGGCCCATAATGGTTGCACACCACATGAAAAATACATACTGAAGCCCGTATATATACCGGCCTACCTGACTACTATAGCTAAGGTAGAATTCAAGATGGCGGCGGGCGTGGAAAGCTGGATCTGGTTGCCGGTAGGTGTGGGGAGAATGTCGTCTGCTGAGAACTCTGTCAGTTATCTATCTTCATTTTGGCGGGAAACCTGATCTGCACGTCCTGCTGCTGGTGTGAACGGGACAGATAGAGTTCTAACTGTTTCTGTGGCCAATCACACCTCCCCCACCTAAACTACCTTCACCCCCCCGCGCCCCACCTTCAAGCAGGTCTACACACAGCTTCCAATATCTACATGTGTGCCATCTCTAATGATTAAATTTTCTAGTTGTTGGGGTGTGGTGATCCATTTTTAGTTAAAACGACGGTACATGACGTTTATTATAAATTTGGGCTCCTGACTAAGATGTTGCTAAATCGTTTAGAAAGATAACATGGTCGCATGGGCGGCTCCACCAATTCAAAATTGTCACAAGACTTAATTCTTCTAGTAAATTATTTCTCCTGACATATTGATATCAACAAAATTCATTTTATTTGGGTCGTTAACAGAAATCAAATGAGGACTAGCCACTTCTCGAACTAAAAATAGTTGTTTTATTTATTCGTTTTTTTTTTGTTATTCTTTTTTTATAGGAGATAACGCATACATCATATAACACAGAACACAATACTAGTAGGTGTTACAGTATTACATGCAAATCGTGAGGCAATTCGCCTGTTGAAAAAAATATCCTGAAACAACAATCTTCCATTAGTCTTTGCCACAACCCCTCCCCCAACTCCCCCAAAACAGCCCATAAGACCTTTAGCCTCAAACTGCAAACATTCAGTGCAGTATTAGGATAAATGACAGAGAAGATCTTTCTATGGAAATTGGTCATTCACGGCCCCTATCAGTCCCAGTCGATACCACCTTCCCGTCACCACTGCCCTTTCATCTCCAAAGCTCTTATGGCCATCTCACCTTGGTTAACACTTTGAAGAACGTGCCTTGTATTATGGTAAATACCTCAATGCAAAGAAACTCAAGCTGTCACGCATCATGATCAGCACACCACTGGCGAGTAACTCACCAGCAGTGCGAGTAACTCACCTACGAAGCACTGACTGCTGCCTACCTACCTGCATTCCTGCCTGCCTTTAAAAGGGCATCCTAAAACTTCAGTCCTTGTGTAGAAGGGATGCATTCATTCAACTTAACCCCAGAAAGGGCACAGTGCATTTCCAGCCCTATGTCGCCCTTAAGGGGTTAGATATTTAGGCTCTATACATACCCTCCCCTTAATCTAAACCAATGGATCTCATACATACACCCAGTGTCATTTCTAATTCGCTCTTTTAGTGGAAAGAGGCCAGCCATTAAATTCCTGCATAAAGCACCGACTTGATGGACACTTTACCGTATTATCGCTCGCCGTATCTTGGCTGTGATGTTGAAGCCTGCCGCCTGTGTGACTGTATGGGGGACACAGGACTGGCGACTGACGCACGATAGATTTGATCTGCATAGAAGAGGGGAGACGTAGGTAATGTAGACACATGCAGAGAAGATTATGGAGGTGGAATTATGTGCTGAACCAAGACCATTATCAGACCATGCAAAGATGCCATTTATACCCCTGCCCTTCTCCATTTGAGAATTATTCCATTTCTAAATTAATATCGTTGAGGGGAAATTGAGATTGTGTCGTTTATATTGTGACCATATAATTGTAATATAAAAATGTATACAAATAAATTATGGTGATATGAGTAGTTTTTTGTTTCCGATTTTTTCTTCTGTGAGGCCCAAAATAAATTGTGTTTGCAGTTACATGCCTCAAATAGCTAGGGTCGGTAGGTCAGATTTTTTTTTTTTTTTTTGATTTTGTATAGAAATGTATGGGCAGACATGTTGGATTCTATGATTTTACAGTAGAATTATGAAAAACACAGGAAATGTGAAACATGTGTAAAAGATATGAATGACTGTAATTATGACCTGTATACCAATAGATGATGACCTAGATAAGCTTCACGAAAGATTGATGAAAAAATATGAAAACTCCGGGAAAAAATGCCTAAGAATTGCCAAATAATGTAAAAAAAAAATCACAAAATAAAAAAAAAACAATTCCAGGACCTGTTTTGCTAGAGTCGGTCAGGTAACTGAAAACAAACCTTTTTTTTTTGTTTTAGGCCTGAGGCATAATTATAGGGATCGTGTGGGGGAGGGACATTAGAAGACTTTATTTGGAGTTGAGTGATTTTAGTACAAACTATATAAAAGAGAGAAAAATGATGAAGACTTGTCAAAGTGGACAGAGGAGAGAGGAACCTTTCATTGGCACACCACTGACACGCTCAAAGGGGCACCGCGAGCACCCACACTGAAGAAGCACCCCTCCCACCACTCCCCACTCCATTCCCTTACCCCCAAACTCTCCCTAACTGACCACAAAAACACAGATAACTCCCTAAAAGACATTACCCTCTGAGGCTTGGCTTCTGTCGCCGGCCACAGCCTCCTGGACCACTCCTCCCAGACCGGCAGCTTTTATGTGGGCTCCCAACCTACAATCTCAGCCGTCACTCAACGCCCACCGACGTGTGATCTGCGCAGGCACGGGTACGCCCACCTGGCCCGGCGTCGGCGGTTAATTGAATCAAATGTGGAGCATTGTGATATGGTAATTAGGGTGAGTGGGAGGGGGGAAGGCGGAGGGTGTAATCACAAGGGGTGCCGGAGTAATCTGTATCAATTTAATGAAGGCCATGTGGTGATGGTCAGAAGGATGGGTGCGCTATGGATGGGAGATCACAGGGGGTGAGGGAGGGGTGGAGGAGGGCTTCTCATACCTATATGGTGAGGGTATATGGATGTGGAATGTGTGGGGTATACAGCTGGGTCTTGGGGGATAGGGATAAGAGAGAAATGGCAGCTTCCGCCCCTATGTCTTAAGAATGTAGAGCCTTGCTTATCTCTGCCTGTCCTTCTCTCTGTGTTTCATTTGTATTGTCTCTATATAATCCTTTGTCTTTCCTCCTCACTCTGTCTGTCTCTGTCTGTCTCTGTCTGTCGGTCTCTCTCTCTCTCTCTCTCTCTCTCTCTCTCTCTCTCTCTCTCTCTCTCATTTTTTCTCCCTCCCTTCCCTTTACATCCTTCCCTTCGGCATTAGTTTTATCGTGACTCCGACTGAATCCTGTTGCTATCCAAATCCCCACCTTCTACAGCCCTCGTCTCTTTTCTGCAATAACAATTTTCATTCCAACGACCCCGCCCTGACCATGAATTGTACTTTTCTCCATGTTACAATGATGTTAGACGAGTATAGGAATGATCCAGTAGTTGAACACAAAGATTACCTGCTTGCCGTCACCACTTCCTGCCCACCACTCTGTGACATACCACTTACCCATCCCCAGTCCTCTGTCAAAGTACATCTTCACACATTGTAATATCAGGTTTTATACCTGTAAGGTCTTACTTCACACAAAGATGCCATCCATAACCATAAGGTATACTGTCTCCTCTTGGGCCACAGTATAGATATTTTCTTATTTGATTATTCCTGCGGGGGGAGGCAGATTCTATCGATAAGCCTAAGATATTTTGACCCCTGTTTGGGGAAGGGGAAATAAGCATTCACCTAGTTTCATCAAAAATGCCCCTGTTTCTAGAAGGAAATTGAGCAGTGGCTTATAGAGGACACTGACGACACTGGATCCCTCTCTTGTTTGGGGATGAAGGAGGCAATGCGAAAGTGTGAATCGATGTATATACTTACCAAAACTAAAGCACCTGTAGTACTGCAATGAATAGTATTTCAGTTTCACATCCCATTAATACTGAGCCCTTCACTTTGGATGGGCCGATTGATGGGATGAATTTCTCTCTCTACATGCACTATTGTTGGTCCAACATTATACCTGCCAGGGTATACATGGTTGATATGGTGAAATCTCTCACTGATGGAGGTTGCGTGGAAAATGGATTTGGGTTTTTCCAAATTCAATGACATTTTGTTAATGTTCAGATGTCAACTAGAGAAGCCACCCATAGTAACCACTATAGAAGCCACCTATATAGAAGCCACCCGGAAGCCAACAAGGGTACTGCATCAATGCATACTACCAAAAATATAGACCTACGGTTGTAGGCCTCAAACTTGTACACTGAATCTCAACATGCCCTGAGGCTGCTGTTTATGAAGACTGTTTAGAAAACTGTTACAAAACGCCCCCCTCCCCCCCCCCCCCACACACACCCAGAGACAGGGCTGTCCTGGGCTGTGCTCGTGAGTGACAAGCATTGTGCAGGGTGAACCAACAAACCTCCTCTCCACCATGGGGATCAGTTTACTGACTCTCTCTGTGCTATATAACCCTTTGATGACAGGACCATGCTTCAATTAGGCATTTTAATGGCACGATGCATGCATGGAATCCTACACAGTAAAGCCATGATCTGCATTCATGCATTAAGCTCTGCTCTGAGGTTGATCATGCACTCCATAGCAAGATACATGTATAAAGGCAGTTCTAGTGAGGTGTTTGCCAGTGCACTGAAAAGATAGATGATATTTACGTAATGATAATATTGTTTTCCGTAAAGGGTTAATACCATATGTCTCTATCAGCGTACCGTGGAGGTGATATGGTATGGCTGGTGGTATAGGTGTGTGAAGGCCCACATACAGGTTTGCTTCATGCAATGTGATTAGAATCTTTAACGTTGGGAAGTTATAATCCTATTTAGAATTAATGCGAGATTTAACTCTACAACTCTACATAAGTTTCTTCTTCGGTACTTTTGAATTTGATTGAAACACGTGTATCCATTCAACGGATGGAAAAAAACAATTATGTTAAATATCTTTGGAAGTCTTCAATGGATGCGTTTGTGGATTGGGATACCATCAAATAGAATCTAATAGTGGGAATTCTTCAGATATTTACTCAATACTTAATTTACAGTTGCCATTTTGTTGTTGTTGCTTTCTCAGTAGTTTGTAAAAAGATTTGGCTGGGGGACAAGAGGTGCACATGATCTTTCCTTACTCATCCCAAATTATAAATATCGACATGAATAAGAAAAGAATAATTCAGAGGGTTAAAGTTGCTACATGTATATTTTATTTAACAACATCCAGTAGTAGGTTGTAAAGTAGTTCTAATTCTGTACATCATAATATGGTTGTATTTGACATATAAAATATATATACAAAGAAATAACTTTGGTCAGATTCCAAACCACTTTAACATTACAGTAACAGCAATATATATTTAAAGGGTAATATTCAGTGGTCAGTCTCAACTAGGAGACAAATGATATTGTCTGATATACGCCCTGTCAATTATTAAGTTACTATGAAAAGTGTTCAGGCTTGTGAAATATATGGCATATACCATGATTCAACTAAACTATATTTTCTATTCTTTATTTACATTTTTGTGATAAAACTTGCCAATGAGCATCAAAACTTGCCTTTTGTTGAAACTGAATATCATAGTATATTAAGGTAAATCAACCAGTAAATAATGAAACTGGTCCAGACGAGTATCAAATATTACCCTCATAAAAATACATTTTGATTCATGTGTATTTACAGGATGAATGGCTTAGAGTAGCCTTTACTGGGTGATCAGAATTCTAGATACCGAGGGAGAAATGTAGAGTAGAAAGTCTTCATAGAAGGCCAAAGAAAGTGTGTTTCAGGTAACATTGCATTCACACCTATTGAACATGGTACAAAATATTGTTTTTACATTTTAGATGCAAAATTTAGATCAGGGGTTAGATGACTTTAATACACAAAACATCTGATTTTTTTTTCTCTTAATCCTGAAAAGACTTTTCTTCCTCGATTGTTCATATTGAATATGAATATGATAAGTTTGGTCGGTCAGGGTCAATTCAGTATCACCTGAAACATATTTTCATTTCTTTTTTGCCTGACAAATAGGTAGGGAGATGTCTTATACCACCTCCCACGTTGAATTGGACACACAGAAAGAAGATGTGTGTCAAAAGGGGCACGCCACAGAGCCACCTGTTGCTTGTGCCATTGTTCATCTAGTAATGTCATCCTTGTTTGAGATCCAAGGGGAATATAATATACATCATTTTGATTTACAAGTATTAGTCCTTTATACTTATAAATAGGTGAAATATGACTGAAGACAACCACCCTTGAGCCTGTTTAACTTTTATACATTGTATCCACTGAGCTATTAGGCTCAGTTTACATCAGGAGTATGAGTGATATATTAAGCACATTTTAAGAAGTTGTATGAGACAATTTCATTTTAAAAACCAGTTCATTTCTGACCGATTTGATTGCAGTCATTTTGTCATCTAGAAATGCAGGATACATAAAAATGAATGGCCCAGCATTTTCAGAAGTCTTTTATCATGGACCAAACCTGTGGCATATGGAGAGACAAGTTTGTAAACACGTTAGGCCACCTTCATATGCCTTTTGGCAATTTCTTTTACACATAAATGGTCATGAGAAACATCAAGTCTGCTGGGAAGTTCAAGGTGGGTTGAGAGCTCCCCACAGGCCTCAATGAGTAAGTCTTATTTGAACACTGCTGTTCCCAAGTCACGAGCTCCTCAATCTTATGAGGTTCTGATTCTATGGCCCTCGATCACACGAAGTGATTATATGAGTCTAGGGTCCGCAATAGAATACTTTAATTTGATACTGATATGCAACAGACCCAAGGCGCCATCCATAGAACATTTACATGGATATCATTCCCAGAATCACACTCACAGATGAGCCCCTGACGTGGAGCCATCAAGTCTTATTTGAAGCTTTTGAACTGGCCACCATTTAAGTTCTTCATTGTGTGGGCCCTTTCCAGAGATTGTACTGACATCCGTCAGTCAACCTACGGTATGAGTCTACGGGCTGTTATCTCGTGATTATAGTCTGAAGGAGTCCCACATCTTCTCAAACTGAGCATTTGAAATGTGTGGAGCTCTGCACTGTCAGTGGTATGATATTGGGGGGGGGGTGTTAATGAACGGGTCCAAGAAGTCTGTGAAAACGTCGGCCCTCTTGTCCAAGGCGCTCCTCTAGATCCTTAGTGGACGATATTTTCTGAGCTTTACAGTACAACAAGTATTAATTAAATACACGTGTTTTGGAGCTTTGAGACTAGATTGTTCCTAGAACCCTACACTCACGAGCTCTTGGATGGGCTGCCTGCAGACTCACTCCCAGTATCGTCATTAACTGGCACCGTGGAGTGGTTATACAATCCCTGCGCCATAAGCTGAATAGCCAGTCCATTTCTGACTCCAGTAGCCTTCTTCATCTTAGCTCTCTTATTCTGGAACCAGATCTTGATTTGGGATTCATTCAGTCCCAGTTCCTTGGCCAGGTCCTGGCGGCGGGTTTCTGTCAGGTAGCGGTTGTCGTCAAACTCACGTTTAAGCCTGGCGAGCTGCTCGTTAGTGAAGGCAGTCCTGGGGCGTTTCTCTACAGGCAGCTTCTCCTTCTCCTTCTTACTGCTGGGTTTACGTGCTCTGGGACCTGGAGAAGAGAGAAAACGGGTAGAAGGTTAGAATTGGTGTAATGCAGTATAGGTTGAAGAATGATCTAAATTATATGTATAAATGTACGGGTGTATTGTTAAAGGTATACAAAAATACATGTGATGATATAAATGTACATTGGACATGATATCTCATGCTAATATGTTGCTGGATCAGAGACAGAGTACGCTCTATTAAAATTACTAATTGTTATAGCATATATATATATATATATATATATATATATATATATATATATATATATATATATATATATACATTGTGATGCACTGTCCTGTATCATTTTTAAATCGCAATAGTTTATTTCTTGGTGTTCTTTTGTTGTTGTTTGTTTTGTCTATCTAATCGATGTGTGTAAATTGTGTATTTGGTATTTTCTTTGTAATAAATAAGGACATGTGGGAAATATTTGCTCGCTTCTCATTAAAGAAAATTGCATTATAAACTGGTGAAAAGCTATGTTTCTTTTTACTAATAAATAACTGGGGGTCTTTCCAGCTTTTCATTTTTAACCCCCTACAACCCACATCACAGTCCCCTGTCTATGAAGAGAGTTATGTTTCTCTCATCAATAAAACAATTAACCCTAAGCAGCTCTAAACAGCTCATCCGAGCAGTTCCTCATTAAGCACTACTCTGTGTTCTCTCAGGGGTGATGATAGAACAGTGACCAGATACCCTCCAACCCTTTAAGGGTCGCCCATGCAGCGGCGCATCATGCCCATTGGTCGTCATGATGCACCAATGAAGTACTGGCGAGTCTGTTTGCGAGCACTTCATTGGAGCATCATGCCGACCCTCCGGGAGTATGGAGAACTTGTAGGGTCTGCATGATGCATGAATACAGCCCTCATGAGGTACATTAATGCATCCTGACCAACAATGGGCATGATGCATGAATGCGGTATAGGCATTTAATGGGTTAACATAATCTATACCCTATACCCCCTTATATTAGTTATCACCATCCCACCCACCCCCTACCACCCACCCACCAGAGGAAGCCAAACATGGGGACAGATTGTGAGTGTATAAAAGTGACTTCAAGAAGGGAGGCTAATCTCCGACACAGCTTGATTGAAAAAGCAACCCCCAGACTCTATTAAGGGGCTCGATTGATTTTCCAGGGTCATGATCTCAAGGGAATGACAACAAACTGCTCAGTAGCAGTGCAGGCCGATGGAAAGCTGCTTCTCTTGGTCATTTCTGATTACTGTGCTTTAGTGTTCATTTCGTATGTGTTGTGTTATTTTTTCTTCATTTGCCCTTTGGGTGTGGGGTCGTTTCTGTGTTCCCCTTTGTGTTGCTGTGGTACTTTTATCTAACATTATTATCATCATAATTATCAACACAAAAGTTCCTGTCCAACCGGGCTGTCTAATATCTTCTTCCACACATCATGGTATAGTACTGTAAGTGATATATTCATAAAAGGTGCATATAAGGAGATAACACAAAAATTATGATATTTCCATCCATATATCTCACTTGAATCTTGACCTACCTCCAGGTACTATTTTAACACCCTGGAGTGTTAATGAGCAGCTAACTACCCAGTAATCACCCCATAGTGTGCAGGGTGGGTCTATGATACCTCCTGCCCTTCATCTAAGCACACCTAAGTACACTCCCTGTCACGCCCTGCCACACCCACTTTCTCCTATCTCTCCTCCCCCACCAACATGCCCACTCACAGTTCTTATGGTCAGACTCCTCCTGGGTTGTCTTGTCAGTTGTTATCAGTGGCGTTCTGTGTCGGCGGTTACTAATAAGGGCCCATCATCAACACCTCATATGGAGAGGGTGGTACTATACACCAGTTTCACTAGTCACAATCACAAGGGGGAGCCCCTGTAGGTTAGCCAGCTAGGAGGGCTAGACACTCATCTAGCCTCATAACTCTATGCAATCTATATGGAGAAAGAGACACCTCTCAGAGATGAGCCTTAATCTGGTAGAAGAAATGTCCCCTCACCTTAAAAATTACAGCTACATAGAGAGAAAATGTTCATCTACCCATCCCTGCGATATTAGGGCATTATCTTTAGCCAAATTCTATCTAGACTTAGATAAATATGAGTGACCTTCCAATTTTGAGAGCTCAGAAAAGGGGGCAGAAGGGGGTGCATGGGGGTGGTGTTGGTGGTCATAACAAACCACAAGACCTGTCCCTTTGGGTCATTAAGCCAATTAAATGTAGATTATCTCACCATGGAGGAGTGTGTTAATGGTTATCTCAGGCCTGGGTAGGGGGCACTGTCTTTGATGCTTATTATCTCTCCTCCAGTGTCCACCACAGTGATAACAGGTGGCAACCCTACTCTGACCACCCCCTTTTCCTTCAGAATCACTCCTCCAGTGGTGCCCCTGTAACTGGGCCAAAATGGTCAGGTCAACACTAGTGCCACCTACTGTATTATGGTTGATGAAACCTGTGTATATCTCGTTATTTTTTGGTGTGGCTGGGTCGGTTGAGGGGGTGAGGGTGGGTGGATGGGGAGGTAGGGTACCACCTTTGGTTATCAGTTCATTTTTGTACCCAAGACTTTGAATCCATAGAGAAGATGGTATTTCCAGAAGATTTAGGTCTTCTATTATTGCATATAACCTGTCTCTGTCGTCGTTCTACCCCCACCTGCTAGTGTGCTATTTGGTCGGCAGATGGCGCTACGGATTGTGTAACTGATCCAACCTACTCTTACACACTGTCAACCCCCCATCCCCACCCACAAAAAAGAAGCCTTGTAGTTAATGTTCACAACTTGATATACCCAATTTTTAACACATTTTATTCCCCCATGCTCCCGTGTGAGCTTATGTATTTAGTTTCCATGGCCTTCCTTTCCCCAAATGCAAATGACGGTGACATAATTTCTGAATGTTCCCTGAACAGTACATCTCTCTCTACTGTGCCATATGCCTCTCCCGTCGGCACACCGCGGCCCCCCGTCAGCATAGTGTTCCGGACGGACGGTGATCTGACGGACCCCAACCGTGCACGGGACGCTGCTGATGGTAGGGGGCCATTGCTGAAACGACGTAGGATCCTATCGACAATAGATCCCAGCAATTATAATTCAGGTTCCTCGCGCCTGCAATGATATGCATGATTTGAAAAAGTGTACTTTTCTTCTTTTATTTTCTAAGCCTGATATTTTTCATTTCTTACCCTCTTTTGCCAGGGTTTCCCCGAAATATTTAAGTATGGCCTTTGCACTACTTCCACTGTGCTTTCGTACAACGCCAGAAAAGCAGAAAACAAAAATTAGCAATAATGTCAAAATAGTTCCTGGAGTTACCAATTATATCACATGGTATATGTAAACTCTTATGGTAAATAGTAGCGACCACCAAATAAGACCATCATGCTGTCCTCAGAGGGTTACAAACTGAACCAAAGGACATTGGTGACAGAGGCAGTGACAAGTTGACAAACCTCCAGGGCATGGACACATCACTCCTTCCTCCAGGGTCATACCAAAGCCATCAGTATATCCTACTCAGCAGACCGACGTACACGTTAACCATGCATTAAGAGTCCTGTGGTGTCTCTGGTTTAGGGTACCTTTTGGTCATGATGCACCAATGCAGTGCTGGCGAGACTACTCACCAGCACTGCACTGGAGCATCATGCCGGCTATTTGGGAGTGCATCAGCAAATAATGGAGAGTTGGCATGATGCATGAATGCAGCGATGGTGAGTTACTGCATTCATGATGCACAGTTAATGGGCAGAGTGTATCAAGGCGTTATACATGTAGCATTCAGTATTCAAAGGGTTAACCCTGTGATCACTCCAGGGTGAAATCACCTTCACTACTACCCTACCCCTTCCTCCAGGGGGGCTACAACAAGACTCCCCCAGGGGGGGTCCCTGGTGCCTATAGTCCTTGTTATGGGATTTGATTAAGAATGTCCTTGGAAGATAGTCCAGTAAACAGATGTGAGGTTTAGCCTTACGTTAGGTAACATGGTTGATGAGGGTATCTAGCATTACGCTCAATGATTTGTGTGTTCCTCTTGGAGTATTGGTTACCCGGGTTGTCTACTTTTAAAGCCAACTACACTTCTTTTTCTTTGCTTTTTCTTGGGGGTATTTTTGGTTTTTGGGGGAAGGGGGTACTGATTTAATATTGCAATGCTTCTTCCTTGTCTTTAATCTTTAGTTATCAAAGTATTTATTTATGCATCTATCTATCTTTTTGTTGAGGGAAGAAGGAGATCATTTTAAACCTCGTGTTCAAGACAGGGGAACCTCCTCTGATAGTTAATCAACCACCAGCAACAAGCGGTTCCACTTTACCCCTCTGATACCCACCCCATCCCCTACCCCTGCTATCTACCCGATACCCTGGTCTCATCTCACGCTTGGCTGCAGCTGGGTGGTCTCTTATCTTAGATAGGCCAGTAACAGCATGGTACAGCTATCGTATTTGGTCACGAAGCTACAGATAAGCTCCAATATCCAACCTTTGAGTCAAAGACACAGTCCCCACCCCTTCAATCCGGGCTTCAATCAGTCTCAATTAGGGCAAAGTTTGATTCAGGTAAGTCAACCCTATGAAGGACAGACAGAATATAAAACTTATCACTTTTTATTTTCTTATGTATTTCCAGTTGATATGGCGAATATTTTGGCGATAACGCCTAAAAATCCATGCATTATGGAAATATCTTACTATTCCCTATTTTATTTGTCCATATAGACTTTAGGAATGTTATATCTTTTGGTCTGACAACCTGTGCCCCCAACCCCTACCCCTCTCAGATCCCATGCGCGTTGACGTGTGGACGTCGCACCCATGTCGTTTAGTTCCCACGACGCTGGCTCGGTGGCGCGTCGGTTCCTCCTGCGTGCCCGTCACTGTTGAGTGCTCCATGGCATGGACATGTGTGAGGGCAGGTGTGGTTGTGCGTATGTATGAACGGGGGTGGGGGGGGTGCATAGCATCCTTCATAGAATAATTTGAATCACTTAATATTCCTTTCTTTTGAAGCCTTTTGATACTTTATCGCATTGCGTCCGTGAGCTTTGTAAGAGGCCATTTTGCTTATCTATAATTTAAAAACCAAATAAGTGCATTTCTTTTTCAAATAGATTATAGTGTGCATGAAGTGGTTTGTGTATCAATGTGAAATTAAATCATTTTCAGGCAAGATGATTAATCATAATAGCACCATAATAATGTATTTTGAGAATTTCAGGAAATGCCAGCACTTAAATCACCTTATGACTCAATTCAAATGACACACTACATCCGCTATTCTCACTGTTTTCACACAAAACGGTCTAAGATTTATACCTATAAGCAACTTGAGTAGACTTGTCATTAGGCCCCTCGGCCACCCCTGTGCCCCCTGGTGTCAAAAAGCAGTGAGAACACAGAATAGCTGCTAACTGCCCCATGACGAGAACATGGTCCAAACAAAGTCTCTGAATTCACTCTCAGACTTTGTCATTTCTTTCTGTTCTGCCGTTGATAACCCTTTAAGGGTTTCTTATATATAAAGGCATCATGCCCATACATCGTCTTGATGCACCAATGAAGTGCTGTCAAATCTGCTCGCCAGCACTTCATTGGTGTATCATGCCGTCCCCCCGGGACTGCATCTATATTGTAGGGTCGGCATGATGCATGAATGCAGCATGGCGTGTCTTTTTTTTTGCATAGCTACGCTCAAGGGCTATAGTATGATGTCAACCACATGTAAATTTGACATGGTGGTGCACAAAAAAGGCCTTCCGGCGAGTAACTCGCTGGCATTGTGTTGGTGCCTCATATAGACCATATAATCCATAAATACAGTCCTTGTGAGTTACTCACATTTGTTCATTATAGCACTCTGCTGCACTCAGAGCTCTAATACCGATAGTTCTCACACCTCGACACATGAACACAGCTTGACACCCATTGACAGATTTTGTACATGTATATCTTATATCAAATATGGATGTCAGAGGGGATTATATTTTAGGAGGTTCACACGATATCATATGCACCTGTCGAAGGTAATTCTCACAGATATATTGTGTCAATTGATTGCAGATTCTTTTATCAGTATTATTCCCAGACCACTGGTTTTCATATTCCTTTCATAGCAGTAGGGGAAAGTATGTAATACTGTTTCCATTTCTTCTTTCTCTTTGTGTAAGTCTGCAAGAATAAATTCTGTCAATAGGAGTTTTTGATGTTGTCTTATATGGTGAATCTACGATTTCAAAAAAGGGGATAGGCATTTTAGATATGATATCATTACCAAGATTATTTTGTTTGTTTCTTTGTTTTTGTTTTTTGTGTTTGTTTTATTGTTCTTGTTCTTGTTCTTTTTATCGGGGCTAGGGAGGCCCGTCAAAAATAGTTTAGGATGGCACCCTCTCTTCACCCGTCACTGGTACAAGAACAGAACAGGTGGTAATTTACATCTACACCCTTCAGGCTTCACGTCCCAAATACTCATCATGAGCAACTCAGATGTAAGATGATAAGGGTTAAATGTGATATGGTTTATTATTGTCGGTCTTAGACTGACACAACACAAAGAGCAGCTCACTACGTGAAACCCACCTGTTTACTACTGAGCCGCTCATGAGGTACTCACCAGCATCTATTTTGCTCAGACCAAATTAGCGTTGACGGACAATGTCTTTTTTTGTCTTTTAGAAGTGTATCATGCGGTGCCATTGAAAAGGAAAATAGAGTATTAGATCAGTGTGCTTGTACACCCTTGATACAAAATGAAGTGGGTTGCATGAGAGTTGAAATGACTGAGATATCATCGTGACCCTTATATTTCTTTGTAGAAAGAGTCTTGACTGGGACCCCCCCCCCTTCCCCATCACATCATCACTGCCCTGCTGATGGCCCAAGCAGTCTCTGAGTTATCCAAACAATAACAATAACAACAATTTCCACTACCACGCGCCACCATCAGCAAAATAAACTTCCGCCAAGCCACGCCTTCATACCTGACGTCTACTGACGTCGGCGCGCCATCTGTTCGCTATTCATGACATCAACGGCGCGTGACGTGACGTCATTTTAATGAGTGACTCAACAGGGTGTTTAATTAGCAGCCTGGTCACCATGGGTTTGTAAGGAAAGCGTTGATTGGTAAAGCAGCCGTCACACGTTTGTAATGAGGTCTGTGATTGGTTGAGCAGCTGTTGCTGGCTGTTTAGGACAATATCAGGTCGCTAGGGAGGAGTGTGTGTCCCTAGAGATAAGGTAGCCACCGTAAGTGATAAGAGCACTCGGAGTACAAAAGTTTTAGAGCTACTCAACCCGTCCTTTATTCCACCAAATTACAAAAAGAAGATATCGAACTGAACGTATTATTGCTCTCAGGTGGCTTCCAATGTGGCTTCCAAACTTCAGATAGCTTCTGTGATGTGTATCATGGTGATCTTTACTTTCTGTAGCCAGCACTACATGTTGGACTGATGGAATAATGATGCATGATTCAAGAATGTAGTCTTGCATTCAAACATCGTGAAAAGGAATGTGCATGGTGCATTCAAGGCGGCAAGTGTAGCTTGATATCTGAGTTACAGGATTAGAAGTGACAGTACAATTAAAGGTTGGTTTACAGTTAGCAGGGTCTCTTTTTTCTTTATCAGCTATCAGTGCGTCCAATGTCACATGCCTGCGTGGGTATAATGTTTTCATCGACTTCAAAGCTGATGTAGAGCTATACCTCTAATGGTACAATTGTAGTAGGAAGGAGACCTTTCTCTCAGTGTATACGACGGTTCTTTGCAAAGTCCATGGCCCAGGAATGCAGCTCTGGTGAGTCAGGAATGCAGCTCCGGTGAGTCAGGAATGCAGCTCTGGTGAGTCAGGAATGCAGCTCTGGTGAGTCAGGAATGCAGCTCTGGTGAGTCGCTTTACTCCTGCATCCATGCACTGCCGATAACGACATTGTATTAATTTTCTTATGTGAACATCAGATAAGAATATGCTATGGACATCCATATTACACCCTCCCTCAATGAGTGTCTTCAGCCCAGGAAGGGGTTGGCCGGGGTTTGCCTTGTTTTCAGGAGGAATCAGAACTTACAGCCAAATAGTCCTGTGAGGAATGGGATTGTAGCTTGAAGTGGCAGTGACGCTGAAGTCGGTCACACTCACTCACCCCCAATGACACATGTTCACACCCCTCCACACCCCTCACACCCACTCCCTCGTCTACTCGTGAATCGCTCAGTTGCCTCTTGCATATTAATCTCTATGATCATCGCATGGCAAGCCAAGATGGTAAAAGTGTATGAACTTTGGGAGTAGGGATATGTCGGCTCACTGTCGCTCAGAACAGTTTCGGATCTTATAGCTATAAACATTGTTTTGGTTGGGTGCATCCATGAATTATCTTGCTCAAAGAATGGACTAGTCAGGGTCTAAAATTCAAATAAGATCAAACCCTACTCAATTGGCTGTCCATAAAGCCAGCTCCATGCAGTTAGGGGGCTGACAGATCCAATAAAACAAGGGGCCGGTAATAACCCCGACCCCCCCCCCCCCACCCTCCTCACTACTCTGCTCGGGGCGACCCCTGGTGGTTGTAATGAATTTGTTTCCGGCCCATGGAGCTGCTCCCCGGCCGCTACAACCAGCACCGAGCAGTTTATAGTACAAAGAGCAGCTCGTGATGATGGCCTGGGGGTTAGAGCATGAAAGGGCTTTTGGGGAGGATGTGATTATTACAATATTCACCTATTCCAAATTGATTATTTCTTTGGAATAAGGTTTGACAAATTAGAATACACATGTATGGTGTGACAAATTGTGGAATATGGTTGAACAAATTTTGGCTGCTATGGTTTGAATCTATTCTACATAGACAATATGTATTTTTTGAACCACCAGGTTGATATAATTATTTTATGATACAATGGCCGTTGACTTTTATCACATGGAATCATGATTCATTGGCCATCTTTTTAACGAAACTTTTCTCAAAAATATATACATGTACACTTTGAATTCAAAATTATAGAGATCACAATAAAGAACACATGCATAGAAATCTAACCATTTCTGTCTCCATCACCACAAAGAATAGGTACCCCTAGACCAGCCGCCCACACAGTGAGTTGCCATGGGTCCTCCAGGCGCTGAGTGATGGGATGCATGCAGGGTGGGGTGTGGCCGAGCTGATGGCCCCTAACACGGAGCACATGGAGCAGCATTCCGGGGGCTAATACTCACACCCCCAGACACGGGATCCATCAGGACACTCTCAGTTTATGTCCAAACCAATTAGCCTGCTGCCCAGTGAGAGGAGAGCATTGGTTCAGATTAGTTACTCCCCTGGACTATAGTGGTGATATTTAAACATCTAGGGCTAGCATGTGTTTAAGCTTTATCTCTCTGCATGATACAGTGATGCAGTGTATGCGAATAACTCGCTGCAATTTATATGGTGCATCATGCAGGCACTTTGGAATTGCATCATCCGTATTAAGGTAGCACTTATGAAGGAGTGCATCACGTCTATACCATTTGACGTGATGCATTCCTGCATCCACGGCCCTCGTGGATGGTTACTCGGGAAGCCACATGGAAGCCACCTTCGCCAGAACCCACTTTTTGGTCAGATTTAAAAGCTGCGGATAAAAATATTCATGGTCTACTCCAGTGTTATCAACATTGATAGTACGTTCACCAACTACTTCTGGGTTTATTGATATAGATGAAAGCTCGCAGAGAAGCCACCAGCTCTTGAAAACATGTCAGAAGCCATTTGTAAACACATGACACAATGTGTCATTGACACATAAATACAATATCGATGATCAAATCTTTGGGATGAGGATAGAAATTGTAAGCAAAAGGAAACTACAGTAATTACATGCTGTCAAAGTATAGATACTGACTGCCTCCAGTATAAACTTCTTACATGTCACTATCGATACCTATTTACCTCTACTTACCCCCCCCCCCTTGATCCCACCCTCTCCTCCAGCCCCTGTGGTTGAGATGTGCCTGGTGTGAGGCGGTTACAGCCTGTTACCACCAGAGATAAGACGACCCCGCCTCACCTGGAGAGCTGATAACAGGATGAGGGCTGACAAGGTGAGTCAAGGTGTGTGGATGGATGGGTAGGGGGGTTGAGAGAAGGGGTAGATAACTTGCAACTTGCCCAATACATTGTACTGCCTTTAGTATGTGTCATGTGTGGGGCTGATGGTCTGCACTCAATCAGAAGTGCAAACCTATACAGGCGAGTTACTCACCAAGTTGTGTTGGTGCAGCATAAATGAAAATGAATACGAAGTCATTATGCCTGTATCATATTGTGCTCAAATGGTTATGATACTTCTTATTGATACCCAAGCTCTCTGTACGTCCAAATCTATATAATTATGTCTTCAGGGTTTTGGACCTGTGTCGCGATGCACCAATGCATGGACGCGTAATTCGCCAGTATCATGATGCACCAAAGGAGTCCTCATGAATTACTGCTTCCCTGGAGTAGATGTGACTGTGTCTACAGCTGAGGTTGAGGGTGAGAGGCGACAGGAGGGGGCCGGATACATGCCTACTCAGGTGTTGCTCCTGCTGGTGTAGATTAATGACCCTGGAGGTCCCAGCCCACCTGGATCCCATCCACAAGTCTTTACGTTTTACCCTCCTCACCCTCCCTCTGCAATTTTTGTTGCAGCTTTTTGTCTCTGGTGCAATAAATCATCTGTTTAAGTACAGATGTTCTGTTAATCCGGTTTGCTGGGAATGGGAGCCGGATAAGTGAATAATGTCCAGGTTATCGGGGACATTTAGGCATCGCCACGGGAGGCTGACTAATCCCTCTTATCTATGGAACAAGAGATTTTTGTGGAAAAATACATTATATAATTTTTGGATGGGAGAGATCATATTTCTCATGTTCAAGCAAGTAAATTTGGTATTTCTCTCCTACATGTGATATCGCTATTTTTTTTTCATTTTGTGAAATATGAGGTGCTAATATCGTACATCAATATTATAACGAAAGAGATGTCTTGGACCTGTGAAAAGACTTAATGAATATTCCTTTCGATGCACCCTATCGGTTTATCCTTATTCATAGCATTCGTGCACCTAAGCATTTATAGAAAGAAATGTGCTGAACGAGTACTCTATAATCTACAAGTCTCTAGTTATACTTGTCAGTTGTCTTATTTTATGGGGCTCTCTGCTCTAGGCAGCAAGGTTGTTGCATGGCAGCTGGATTTTGTATGGACGCATTGTTTGAAGACCCAACCTCCCCAACTCCCTCACCTCACCTCTTTTCTCCCTTGTCTTCAGTCGCCACCTCTACCCCTGTTCAACCTCTGACAAGCCCACTGTCTCTGCACGTGGCTGTCTAGGGATGAATTTGATGGATTTGTTTATTTGAGAAATTAGAAAAAACAGCCTTCTTGTTTATTAGAAAGGGAAGATTAATGTCATTCCTGAGCACGTGACGAAAATATAGACATTATCATGGACAATGGCATATTCAGTGTGAGAGCACTTTGAATAAAATCAGTCTCTGATAGATAGTTAAGGGTAACAATTAAGATGTGGTTTCGTCTGACACCTGAGTAGAAATTCTGGAGTCATTTTAGATCAGATTTGATTCAGGAGATGTAAAGAATTGTTTATTTTCTATATTATTTATTCATTAATTTGATAATCCCAGAAATCAGAGTTCTTGCAAATTTAAACTCAAATACAATTTCATACAACTCGATGAACTGTGGGATATCTGAATTTATCCATGGATACCACGGCAAAATATTAGGGCGGGGTCGCCGATGGATTTTAAATTGTCTCCAAATATCCAGCCAATGCTTTGGTCGTCACATTCAGGGAGGTAGGAGAAGATAGACACAGGGATTAAACCGTCCAAAGAGACGCAGATTGATTCTGGATTTGAATCCAGGTGGCAGGACCGAGACTAAAAACTTATATTGAGAGGTATAGGGAGGGTTGGGCGTGTATCAGATATGGGGGTGTTATCTAAGGGCAGGTAGAGGGCAATGTGCCCCACCCTGACTACAGATAGCGCCGATTGGTGGCAGCACCCCACTTATACAGGCCCCATCATTCACTGAGACACCACCGGAAGTATCTGGAACGCTGACTTATAATCGCATAAATATGAAGAAGTCAGGTGTCGGGTGGATTTAATTTTTCTCTGGTGGATTTCTTTTTTTATCTTTTATTCAATTTTACTTTGCCGCTTTTACGCCTATTCCTTATCATTGTCCTGTTTAGCAACTCCAGGTGAAGATTTGTTTTTCCTAGTGCATTTCTCTTGAAAAAGTGTGACAAGCACTCACATCTTGTTTTTACGTCCATGCTAGTCTTTGCTTTATGCGTTTATAATTGGAGCATATATATCATATACATCCCTTAGCTTCTTGGTATGGGATATGATTATGCTTTGACTCCAGCCAAAATAAATGCCCAGATATTAAAGTCCCATGGGGCATAAACCCTCTAGGTAAAACATAATACCACAGGACTGTGGGCTATGACTAAAAAGGGGACATTGTGCACTGAAGTATCAGTCCAGAAAAGAGTTGAACTGTGTAGAATTCTCGGGAACAGTGCCCATGGCAGAAAGTCAAATCTGGACTAGGTCCAAATGGCTTCAGAAAAGATCTATTCGACAATTATATTTTGTGGCCAAATTCCAAACGTGGGAATGGGGAAAGGTGGGTATTGAATATAGGCATGTGTATACAGGGAAATAGTTCATATAGTGCAGAACGGTTAAGGCAGATATCGATACCCATAAACCATACTTGTACAAATGTATACACTCTAAAAAATGTGTTTTGTTTTTAAACACTTTTACCTGTATTTAAAACACTTTCTTGTAACACTTTGTTAAACACTTTTTTGGGCAAAACACAAAACACTTTTTCAAAAAGTGTTTAAAAATTCAAAAGTGTTTTAATTAAAATGTGTTTTAGATGAAAAAGTGTTTAAATGATTTTGAGAATAAAGTATTTAGGTTCAAAAAGTGTTTAAAATGAGCTTCAGGGAAATTTATGCCCTTGCTATTATTTCATTTTCCTTATAAACCCATGGTCCTAGTTTTAGGATTAGTGAGTCCTTCCTACCGCATATGGCTGTGTCTCTGCAGGTACAGAATATTGAATTTATGCTGATAACAAGTTGATGACAGTTGATCATCCAGTTATCAACATTGATTCTGTGCTAACCAGGCTTGGCCCACAGTCAAGATGAGTTCAAACACACTGATGCAGAGAGTTAGTCAGTGAGTTTAGGACTGGGATGTATGTATTAATCCTGAATGTTACAAAATGGGTGTTTATCATGGGTTACATTGGAATCAAGGTATTGAGAAGGTAATTTTTAGATATTTATTTTACAAATCCATTCTAAGATAAAGTGTCAATGTTACGGTCTATCAGTTTGCTGTGTATCATTATCATTTATACTTGAATTAAGACATTTGTGTCCATATGAATGTTACAATAGTACCATCATAGGTGTCCCCTGCCACCTGGTGAGTTGGATTGTAACCAAGTATCAAAACACTTTTATAAACCTAAACACTTTTGCAGGAAAAGTGTAAAGTGTTTTAGGAAAAGTGTTTAGATGATGAAAATGTGTTTTACCAAAATGTGTTTTGGTAAAATGTGTTTTAGTTAAAACACATTTTTTAGAGTGTATATAACATCAATAAAATTATCCTGCATCGGTAATCACTTCTACTCTCCCTCTTAGATCTTTAGATTTCATGTTCAAACGACGTCACGACACTATAGGATGGAAATAATGCTCTAGGCTTAATAAAACTGGGAATGGGTAGGGGCTGTACTCAAAATACCGTCAGATACCAGGGACGCACAGCTTTACCTCCTTGTAGATACTTAGGGGGCGAGCGGCATTTTAATAGGATCGCTGGTTTGAGCAGTCGGGCGTCCGGTTAATCGCAGATTGCGGCAAGGTAAAATGTCGGGCGTTCTATTAAATATTACAAAATAAGAAATGAGATTAAGTCCATGAAACTCTCGCCAGTATACAGAACATAAGAACTCACACCATGGATAGTGAAAGGGGACGCTGTGTCCATTTTGCTCAGGGGGACAAGGGGGAGAAGGAGACGCACCACGATTTACAGCCTCGTTCTCGTCTCGGCACTGGTCACATGACCGCGCATTGCCTGTCGGGATAAGAGCCCCCCACTCAGACGCTGGCAGAGGTGAAGAAGAGTTCGTCTCCAAGGCCACGTCCATCAACTCCCGTCACCATGGGGACTTGGAGCCATTGGGAGCAATTCCTCATTTTTAAACTACTCCCCCACCCGAGCCCTCCCGACATGCCTCACAATGGAGCTGCTCGTCACTTCCGGTGCTTTACTTCCGCCTCCGGCTAGAAATGTAATAATTAGGGAAAATTGACATGCAAAGGGACATGAGTTGCTCAGCCAATTAAGGCGATTTATTGAGAAAATTATTGAGCAAATCGGGGTCACATGTCGCCTTAACACTTGGAGGGCAGGTAAATTTGATGCAATATGACCAGTTGTAATCACGATGCACCAATGAAGTCAGCTCTTTGATACATCATTGGAGCATCATGCCCATGCCGTGGGAGTGAATCGACCCTGTAGGATCAGCATGATACGTGAATAAAGGCCTGGCGAGTTAATCTCCAGGACTGCATTCATGTAGCATTAGCCTTTAACTGGGTAGAGCCTGAGGCTAAGTGATGGTGGTGACATCACAATCATGTAGATGGTTACCACCAGGGGGCGGCAATTTAAAGGGTCGTGACGTCATTGACATCAACTGACCTCAGGTTGACGTCTATAAGGATGCAGGGTGACGCCATATCAGAGGATGTTATAAGCGTCAGTATAGGACAGCGTTCTTTACATGTCGCATTATCTTTGCTATCTTTTTAACGTCACATGCTCTTGAAATCAATGTCTTAACACAGTTAGTTAATTACAGTACATGATTTGCCTATATTTAGTTCAGCCTGTGTACTTTTGATTTTGATTACCAGTCTGATAAATGTACATGAAGCTGTATGATACGTATTTACAGGAGGTTTTTAATCGAAGTCAACTATACTGTCATCAATTGGCTAACTCGCCCATTTCTATATATTGTTATTATTGGTGTATGTGTATTTGTAAGTAGTATGGACATATGTCATGCTCAAATTAGTAATTATAAAGACGACCCAGAAGCATACGTGCATTTGTTTCTTCGTTTGTGTGCATAAAACTAAGTTACCCCTATACCCTTCCCAACTTTCAGCCATCAGAGTCTTGTTATGTCGGATCTTGTCAAAATAGTAAGTAGATATTCTATACATGTATGAGTCGTACAGTGTTATGTGATTGTATTTTAATTTTGAGTTGCTTTTTAACCCTTTAAGGCCAGCATTACACCTCTGGCTCCATCATGATTTACCACCATGATGTATAAATTGAGCCACGGCAGCTAACTCACCATATCTGCATTCATAACCCATGTCAACCCTCAGGGAATACACACTCTCAAAAGTGGGGGGTATGCATGATGTATAAATGCAGAAGAGGTGAGTTACTCACCAGTGCTTTAATTTCGTCCTTAAAGGGTTAACACATGAGTCGCTCCTGTAAATGTCTGTGAGTAGAATGTGCTCCTACCTTCCCATGGATCTGCTAGCTCAGAATCTTGTGTGGATGTGGCGGCGCGTCTCTTTCTGCGCCCTAGAATGGAGAGGGAGGATGGTCAGGTTTTGGACTTGATGGGCAGGGGACAAGGGCCTCAGAATACTAGTATAGAGGATAGAGCAAGGACGGCTCAGGTCCCTAAACAGTCTGAGGGGTGTAACATTTAGGCCTGTAAGGATAGTGTATCTGTCATACAGTGCTACATACAGTCTATCGTAGATATAGTGCAGCAATGATAACAAAGCACCCATAATAAGATATTTACATTGCAATAATAATAATAACATTATGTCCTTATATACATGCTATACAAGTGTATATATGACATGTACATGGTAAATACAAGTTTGTACAAAACTATATTCAACAAGGAAAACTAAACCATATCCAACCAGGAAAAATACAACATTGTCAGGTCAGTGCCCAAAGAGGAAAACAGTATCTTTCCCCTTGTTTAACATAATTTACCACCTGCCTCGTGCATATAAATCACAAATCCAGCCAACATATCCAAGGTAATGACACCACATAACCCACGTATTAGTTTAGTTAGCAAAAATTGTTGACCCTCAACTCTGTCTGCCAAATTGGACGCTGGAAAGAAAGTATACAAAAGCGTGCAGTGTCAGAGAAAAGATTAATTCTCCTGTCACTACCCCCTCATCTAAACATAGACGTTGACATTCCACCCTTCAACCTTCCTCCAAGTCATAGGCCCTGGGCTCAAGCTAGTCATGAGACCTGAGGGGGGAGCTTAATTAATATCACTCAAGTCATTTGTCAATTAAGATGTGACTGCTGGATCTTGAGGTTAGTATTAGGCAGTTTGATTTATGAAGTGACAGACACCAGACTGCAGTTGTTTTATGAAGTGACAGACATCAGACTGCAATTGATAGATGAGTGTATGCCAGAAAGGCGATTAAGCACTGTCCTTGACATCTAGGTTGTCCATATTATAAGCTTATATAAACATTATATAATGATCATTCACCCTTTTTCCTCTTGTATGCTTCTCATATTTCTTTGGGGAATTTCTATCTCTGGGGGATCTTACCCAGAATTTGAAGAGAAAAAAATTGCTTCTCACATATTGAAATGATATATCACAATTAAGAGAGAGCAAAAAAAAAAGAATTATATCACATCGTGTGTACGTTCCACACACTGCATCCATAGGTATTATCCTATAACATACCCAGACATTCACCTTCAACGGAAATGGTCATTCAAAATTAGTAACTCTTTCTTTCACTTATCCTTTCCCCTCCCCCTACACAGCTGCCAATTGCCTCCATTCTGTGGCCGTGTCTGAGATTGAGTTGCGATAAATAACACACAATGAGACATAGGAATGATAGTTATTGGCCCCTGTACTGCCCCTATCAGACATGTGCCGACAGTATCTGCTTTGATCACCGCCTAACGCTGTACCAGAGGGCCGTACACGTGTTGTAGAAGGTAGTTCAGGTTAGTACCAAGGTAAAACTATAAGTAAGGGTCCTGATGACACTTCAGACATGTAATGTGCCCATCATAGGATGATGGAATTGCGATTATGGCTAACACAGCACCGTAGGAGAAGAATATCGTGAATGGTCCTCCCAACTTTGTCTACATATTGCCTTTGTATTTCAAAGCAGATTGCTTGTGCACTCCAAAGCACCATTGTAAACTGCAAACCTTTTATTTCTGCCCTATGTCTATCCCGCTTGCACATAATAACCTTCGTGAATCTCCTAGAAGGCATTTCTCAACAAGTCCATTTACCATTGTTGAAAGATACCCTCTTGATTAGAATATGAGAGTGCATGAAGTAATACCTGTTGATGCAGATTTACACACAATGGCCAAGGTGAAGCCCAGTCCTCAGACCCCAGCATCCCAATCTGGCAGCAGAATACAGAGTTTTAGTCTATTGTACACCATTTGGCGGAGAACAATTTAGCTCAGTCATTGACCAGGTGCAGAGGTAGACCACGGCCCTATCTGATCTCACTGCCTACTGCTGGTGTGTGGGGTTTTGGGTGAAGTTTGCCTCAAATTGACAAACTTCTTAACCCCTTAAAGACAGCTTATGATCATCATGGTATAATGCAGTATTGGCAATTGCTTCAGCAAGGATGCATTGCTTTGCTGTAGGATGCAGCAATGCATGGTTGTTGCATTATCTTACCAACTCCCAGGGTTGTATCAATATAATAAGGTGGATTTGATTCATCCGGTAACTTACGTGTATGTATCATGAAAACGTACCATTTAGGGTGTTAGAGGTAGGTTTATGGATTGGTAAGATGGACACGCTTATTGTGGTTTTATCAGTGCTTATCAACAGGTACAGGTTTCATTGCTTTGATTGGGAGGGTGATTGTTTCCAAAGGTGACTGCATCACTTTCCAAGCATGCTACTTCCTATTTTGGGAGCTAAATTCACTGGCAGAGTGTAGAGCTCTGTGAAGCAGGCATCTTTGTCAATGCAACTTTCTCACACATTTTTCAATGAAACTTTAAAAGTCTGGGAATAGGTTGGGTGTCCAAAGCCCTTAGATGCAAAGGAAAATGTCAACTCCTTTTTAATGAGATAGTGTAAGGCTTCTGGAGAAACCCGTGCCTTCAAATAATCACACATGCACCATACACTTTCAAATACGACTTCACCGTGCTACACTAGACGTTCTATTTCTTTCATGATGGTGACTTATGATTCATACCAATGCCATGCATGACCTGTCCATTTTCAGCAAACACAGATACTTCTTATATTTGACCATTTCTCAACTCAAAGTCTAAGGTATACATAAACAATATGGCGGCAAGGTTTGACTCTGCAGACATCAAAAGGTGTAGACATGGCTTCTGTAATATAGCCTGGCCCTGGTGGCATGTCTGTAGCACATTGCCTACTGGTATTGTGGCGTTAACCATTCAAGGGCAGCTGACTGCGTTAATGAAATACATCCTTCACTGGGTCCTTTTGTATGGATGTCGCGCTGGCGTGTAACTCACCAGTGCTGCATGTATGCATCAAGCTGACCCAACTGGGTGGATACACTGCTGCATATTACCTGCAGCACGGCATTTAGGTATCATGGTGATAAATTGGCATGATACTTTAAAGCATTAAAGGGCTACGTAGGTGGTAGCGTTGTTGGTCCTCTCACACGACCATCACCCCCTCCTCCCCTACCTCTCCAATCTACTGTATACCAACCTCCTCATACACCAAAGCCTTCCGCCTCCCACCATGCACTGCTATCGACGTCCACTTCCGGTCTCGTTGACGGCGAGAACACGCACGAGACTGGCGGGCCTTTCTGCTCAGGTCGGCCTTTTCAGAAACATGGGTCGTACGTGAGGGTCCCTCTGCTAAGGTGTCTCTTGGAGGAAAGGGGTTAACCATGTACAAGACCACATGGTGTCTAAAGGTTCATATTGCTTTGTTGTCATGTTGAAAGAATGTAGTCCCAGTTAGTAACTCGCCAGCCGATGCATTGTTTATCTTGTCGACCCGCTGGGAATAGTCCTTAGTTTCAACATCATGCTTTAAGGCTACTCTGCATGAGTTACTGAGGTTGTGATCACATACCCTGACAACCAAAGGGCATAGTACACCGAATCGCTATAAAACCCTTTAAGGGTTAAAACACAGCGAGAGGGAGATTAGTGGGAGGGCTGCGTGGTGAACTATGGGTGTGTGTGAGAGCGTGTACCATGTCCGATAAGAGTTGCTTAAAAATGGGTTGGAGTTTGAGCTATAGTGAATGGTACAGGAGATACCGTCTACATTGTGTAGGTCTAGAACAGATGGACATTAAGTATATGTTCTGTTTTATTGCTCTATTTGTGAGCTGTCCTCTCACTGGTCTTCAAAGAGAAATGCTGATGATTTATCTTTATATATATATATATATATATATATATATATATATATATATATATACAATACTGATTTTGGTAGATGTGGAGATTCCTGCATCAATGTGCTCTGGCTCTGCCCTGTAATTATACTTTCACTCTGGGTATATCAATGTAAGATCATGTACATAGATACAAAATTGCCTACTTTCTGTGTGGTCTTATGGTGAAATGCTCATTGCTAATTCCAGTGAAATGAGTAAGAAATGCGGATAGCTGACCAGAAAGCTGTGCACTAAAATTTATTCAATACACCAATGTGGCAAAAAAACTTCAAATTTTCATTATGCACTGAAAACCAGGTCCACAAAAAAGTAGTCTGTGCAGACTACCTTGGGTAGTCTTTGAGAAGTGATTCTCACATTTCCAACACCCCTATCCCTCTCCACTACCTGCCCCCCACCCACCCCCGTCTCTGCAATTCCCTCTTGCTCTCACACCCACCCAGCCCATTTTGGTTGACACATATATCGTGTCATTGCTGCCCTCCATGGCCCCTACACCCTTTCCCCAAGCCCTACCCATGTCGTGTCCATTACCCAGCCCCACCTCCACCTCTACAAGTCCCATATACCAGCGCCAACTCCCTGTCAGTATAAAGGGGGTCCCTCTGGTCCAACCATACCCTGCAATTTGTAGCAATCTCAAGGTGTGGGAGCGGTTAGAGGGTAGGGAATCCCTACACTGGGGGCGGGCAGGGTTAGAGTCAGGGTGCAGGGTGGATATGGAAAAGGATTGGAGAGATCATTTGGGGATGCTAAATTGTTTCATTTTCAATTTCCCTTTGACAAAATGAATGATATGGCCCTGCTGAGTAGCCAACCCTTGCTGCATTTATCCATAGATTTTATTCCCAATGCTTAGATGCAGCATAAGAACCAATCATTCAACATGAAGCCTTGAACATATATAAGAACTCATCAACACGAAGCCACCCTTAAATGATTAATGTTAGGGGTATACATGGAAAGGAGATGACTTTCATCTATTAAAAGATACATTTCATGTGGTATGAAGATCTCAATGTGACAGGGAGAACATGCATGGTAAAATATACCCCATAATTATAAATGCATAGTCTATCTCTTTTTGTTGTGAGAATTGGCAGAAATTATAAAGAGATATATAAAGATCCAAGCTGAGGGATCATGTAGCAGTAGTTATTTCTAGTATCTAGGGTGGGAAAGGGACAATGTCAGTATAGCACATATCTGTCAAACATGTCTCAATTGTGTACAGTGAAGACGTATTACCATGTGCCAAGGAATGTCACATTTTCCTGCATACTTATAGATGTAAATAGGCTGGAATTGTGACACTCCCATGAACATTTGATTCAGTATAGTGCATATCAATGACAAGAGCAATTTTCTACCTTTTAGTGCTGGATATTATATGTATATTTATGGGCTTGTATCGTCTACGATCTGACCATTGTTAAGATGCGCTAATTCCCGTCACTCCCTTGGTATAGCACCAAGGTCTAAGTTTTAAATTGTTTTATTTGGCAATAAAGTATAGATGTTGTACAGTTAGTTTTTCACTTATCAATGATAATCTTCACTCCAGATAGGTATCACTGCTTAATTTCCCAATAAATGATTAGCAATGATAATACCATTAAATTGAATTGTAATCTTCATGGTTGATGCTTCTCACAGATTTAATACTGAACCATCGCAAGGAAAACCTAGAACAGTTTGTACCATACACCCAACATTTTCCCTCCTATATCATAATCACACACATACGATGATGACAAGGAAAGCTTGTCACCATTTTTCAGCCAGGAGATAAGGACGACATAACACAGATGATGATGCTGATAAAAACAAAGCATACACTGCAAAAATGGTGTTTAGATTTTAAACATGTTTAGGTCTAAACATGTTTAAAATCTAAACATATAGGTCAGTTAGGTGTCTCATCAACTACACATTTAGGAAATGAACACTTTTATTCTAACTACATAAACATTTTTGCTAAACATGTTTAGATGTTTAGAATTTAAACAGCTGAATAATAGGTGTTTAGATTTAAACATCAATATGTTTAGATGCTTGGATGTCGAATCCACACCAGGTAGCAGCACTACCTTTGAATGGACTATCTATACATAATTGTAATCAATTGTTGTGACAAATGTCCCGAAATCCCATGTTTATCGTTGTTTCTTTTATTGAATGTCATGAGAATAGGAACAGCAATATAAAATTGACTAGATTCTCCTTACACCAGCATCATTGCCATAAAATAGTCAATATGCTCCATGACTTACACCTATTTCATGTTATTTTGGAATGGATAAAGCAATATCCTGGCTGCAAAGTTGCTGTACTTTCTCAAGTCTCTCATAGTGTGTACATACCCGTACGTGTAGCTGTGGCTGAAATCTTTGGAGACTTTGACATGTAGATAAATACCTGCTGATGTCCCCCCAGTAAATGAGAAAGCAAACATACAATATTACTTTATTTTTTCAATGCATACATGTCTGGAAATCCTAACCCTAACAAATCACATAGACATCTAAACACAAAATTTCATAGGTATCTAAACACAAAATTTCATAGGTATCTAAACACAAATTTAAACCTAAACACCAAGATTTCTAAATACCTGAGCTAAGCACATTGTTTGGCTAAACATGTTTAGGAAATTAATGTGATTACAAAAACGTTGCAAGAATATGTTTAGAATTGTGTTTAGGATCTAAACACCATTTTTGCAGTGTACTTCAAAGACTGCCGACAGAACAGTTGGTCGTCACAGAAATATACACGATTGCACTAGATACCCAATGGTAGTGGGGCACGAGTGAAAAATGGGAGATCAAGATGATTTAAAGGGTCAGGAAAAAGACATCCATGAAAGGTATTGTTGTTGGGACTAGCAGAAGGGAAGGCATTTGGGTGTGGTGCAGTGGGCGGGAGCATTGTTGGATAAAACATAATGTCCCTGTATAAAACATATATAACCCTGTAGGGATTGCAGAATGTTTCGAGGTACACTGCTACATTTTGGTGGCTGTGATACATGAATGCAATCACCAGGGCTGCATTCATGCATTCATTTGATTTAATAAGACTTGGTGAAATCAGTTTCATGAGGTCTACTACTGCCAGCACAGAACACTAAGTGAGTGATAGATATTTACCGCCATTTCGAGAGCTAGGTCATATCAATGGCGTGAGAACTACATTACACAATTTCACAGATGCATCTGTGCACCGTACACAAAGAGGGGATTGAAAAGATGAGACTTAGGCCTTTTAAAGCGGGCTTGTGAAGCCCACAGAACACAGAAATGGGGAATCACAACAATATTTAAAGTCACTATGTATAGCTGTAGGCATCTCCCTGTCTTTAGAGGGTTATGGTTGGGACTGAGGGGTGGGGGAGGGTTGCCTCTCTATATGAATGTGTGACTACTGTGTGGTGGTGTGGATTTATGGAGGTACGATGCACGTGCTGTTCTAGAGGGTCGTAAATATTTTACACATCTGTGTCTGTGTTTGCCAGATACATATAGTATGTATACACAGAGATGCATAGAGAGAGGCACAGAGACAGAGACAGACAGCGGCAGACAGAGGGTATAGGGGAAAAAGGGGAGAGGGAAGTCATCATATTCAGGCTCAAGCAACTCTTATTAACCTGGAAATCTTCCAAGTCCTCAACCACAACATTCTCACCAGCGATGTCGTCCCCTGTCTATAGCAGAGTTCTCCCTGGGTGACTGCCTCACAGCAAGCTGACCCAGCCTCAATCAAACCCTCCGTCAAATCAACACAAGTCTCCCCACGTCCCATATCCCACAGCACTGACGGCGTGGGGCCTCATCACAGGTCCTGATAAACCTTTACAAGCCGAATATTATTTTAATTCACTGTGCCCTTTGGTCGTCATGATACATGAATGCAGGCCGAGGGATGGAGTGACTGACCAGGGCAGCCTCCACTCTTCATTCCAGCACCAATGGAGTTGACACATTCCCGGAGGGTCGGCATGATGTACCAATGCAGTGCTGGCGAGTAGACTCGCCAGCACTGCATTGGTACATCATGACGACTAAGGAGCAAGACCCTGGAGTCACCATAAGGTTCTTACAGGGTTAATGTACTGGAGTCGCTGACAGTGTGTCGGCAGGGGATGGAGGACATCAAAGACCTACAGCAGAGTTGGACTTGATGAGCAGGGCAACTGGCCGTGTGAAAGGTGTGAAAAGAAACACCACTCTAACCCCCACATACCCTCCTCCTGCCGCTTAACACGTGTCTATGGGCCGGGTGGGGAGTGCTTAACTCTCTAAGGGATTAGGGTGGTTTAAGGTTCTTTTATTCGCCATGTAGCCATAGTATGTAACTCGCAAGGATTGCAATCATGCATTATGTCATCCCCAATGAATTTTTTTTTTACAAATTTCCCCCAAAGAGTGGGCATCAGCAAGTCTCTCTCCTTCGCTACATCAATGCACCATGATAGCATCTTGATATCAAGCTTTGACGTAGAATGTCTTCAATAAAGGACTTGGGGTGGAGGGGCATGCTTGGTCTTTGATTCAGACATGTCCCTTATCATGGACAAACCCTTTGATCCCCAGGGCGAGAATTAAGAAATCGTTGTATGTGTCAGCAGCATTTCTATGGAGAACAGGCTGTATGGAGACAGAGTGGGGTGGGTGAGAGATTTTCTTCTACTTTCTTTTTTTCGGGGGTGGGGGTGGGGGTATATATGCCACACAGGAGGAAGCTGATTCACAGAAAGATTTGTCACTTTGTTTGCTCATGTCACAGACGTGGGTCTATTCAAGTGTAAAATGATCCCATCTTTTGAAGTGTTTACGTTCCTAAATGTCTCCCAATTTGACTTCCAAAAACATTTTGAGGCCAAACATGACACTGCCTCAGTACTTCAAAATTATACTCAGTAATAGAAATAATACAACCATCCTACTTCATTTGTGAATTCTCTCCACCATTGGTGGCTGATTTTGCATTTGGGGTACCACAAGGGACCCTTCTACCCTTCACCCCCCCCCCCCCCATCTCCATCAAGGTGTCAGTTTCTTGTCACCTTGGTCTTTGTAGTCGTCAAGCACTGTTTAAGTCAGGATCGGATCATCAACAAACATCACACGAGGAGAGCAAGAGGGCTGTATCGGGTTTTAGTGGCTTTTGGTGGAGTTAGAAACGAGTTGACATTTTTACTTGTATATTGGTGAATGAAACTTAATCCAAAACATACCAAGCGGACCTAAGCTGAGAAAGGTGCGTGGGGGGTGGGAATTGACATGTAACTGAGGAGGGTTGAGAGGGGCAGTTGGGCTGAGGACAGGGAAGGGCTTAGGAGGTTTAGCGTTAGGAAGTGTGAGGGGAAGAGTTGATGACATAGCGAGGACTATTGGATGAGGCAAATGCAGTAGTTTCATGAATCGAAAAGGTTGCAAAATAATTTCAAAATATAAGTGAGTATAATCTGCCAATAAGTCAATTAGGAATGCAAAGAATTTGTTGAGATGGGATAGGGTGGAGTGGAATGTGTTAACCCTTTACGGGCATTTCAATGCAGTTTAACTTAAGCTCTTTTGACAGCATATCAGAAATGCATGCATGAAGGTATAGGTCTATTGAGTAACTAGAAAGGGATGCATTATGGTTCCAAACCCTATAAATCAAGACAAATTCACTCCAGGGGTATGGGGCATCATGTCCTTCCTAAAGGTCAAAAAGACGTAATATATGCAAAATGGTCCCCAATGAAAATAATGAACAGAGGAGTTGAAGACAGCTCTGGACGAGGGTGGACAGCTGATAAAAGTGGGGTCCTCTAACCCCCCACCCCCACCCCTAACCCTCCTTTCGTATCATCTCCAGAATTCAACCTGAAGAGGAGAGCTATAGATTGACTATGAATAAGATGCAGAGATTGGGTAAATGGAAAGTCTATATCACTCGAAAGTAGACAAAGACGACTGGAGAGAGTCAGTATAAGAATTCCCCTATAGTACACTACTCCAGCCCATACAATCCTCACTCCCAATGACAGTCCCTTCTCCAACCTTACAAAGGGGGAGCCAGGGACGTGGGGCTGTCACACGAGACTGACGTCGGCGCGCACGGCCGCCTGCCCGTCAACCACCACCGCCCGGGGCTATGGACGATAACGTTGACGGCCGTTTTGTAAAAGCGGCGTTTATGCGCGCCCGGGTTAACCGGAGGTTGCCGGGCCGCCCGCCGCCCCTCCCCGGGTAATGGGGTGATTGGCTGCCGGGGGCGGTGAGCGGGTAGGCCGGGGGAGGAGGTGCCAGGTAGGCCGATAGAGAGTCATGATAGGGGGATATTTACAGTGTAGCTCGATGAAGTCAATCGCCGGGCATGTATCATGGGCTAGTAATTGAATGTGGGCAGGTGTCGCCATCTACCTTTTAGTTTGGCACAGGTACACTACAAGTGTGCAGTTTGGTTGCACACCTATTATATGCATACATTATTATTTTTACCGCCATATCTCAGTTAAACATGGCGGTGTGAGGACATATTTCTTTGATCGCTGCGGTGGACGCCTAAAATACCGGATCTTCTGTTATAGTGAGACGCTGTGGAGTACTTATAGACACTACATAGTGGTACCCAGGTGTAGCTACAGAAATGGAGCCGGGTGAAGGTAGGAAGAAGAAGTCTAAAAGCAATTCTGAAAAGCTGTCCAAGCGGCAGTTCAAAAAATGGCGCGAACAAAATGACGCCAGAGTTGCTACCATGAATGACAAAGTTGATCGGATGATCACGTTGCTGGAGGGTAACCAAGCTGCGAACAAAAAACCTATGCCTTCAAATGTTCAGCAGCAGGTACCCATTTATCAGGCCCAGCAACCGCCGTATTCAGCTCAGCAGTTCCCTCACTCAGTACAGCCGGCGTCCTTCGTCCCGCCATCGCCATACATGCACACGTCCAGCATGCCGCAGCATTTCCTGCAGGCCCCTACGACGGACGATGATGTACATCGTCAACTGGCGGAGTTCATGAAATCGACACTAGCTAAATCCGGTAAGCCAAGTCCTTTGTTCCCGCACGCCCACATAACACGTGGGGAGAAAATGGAGAGCACTACACTTGGTAATTTAGAGTTTCCGGAATATATGCTAGGATTGTTAAAAATTCATGATTCTGCCACAACCCCATTGCCGTTACGTCAGCATTACTTGAAGCACGCGCTGGACGTAGCAGAGGATACAGTCAACTACTACTGGCCGGATGTGAGGGCCTGGAGCGAATCTCTCATCGCGGCCACACTAGCACCGCAGTCCAACTTAACTTGGGACAAGCAGTATGACATCCGTATTGAGAGATCAGAGAAGGCAAGAAAAGGAGCCTGGATCGAGCCACGTGCCAATGCTATACGAAATGGCGGTGGCCACAAGGCTATTATCCCCCAAGATCAGTCGACGCCCGGATTCGGGAAGAAAGGTGACGTGTGCGACATGCCGGAAGCTGTCAAAGTAGCCCGGGCCGCCCCGCCATGTAAGGCATTTAACGAGGGAAGATGCCCTGAAAATCGCCATCATGTTGAAAATGGCGAGCGCAGGTTGCATCTTTGTTCCAATTGCCTAGTGGCAACGTGCAGAGCCAAGAGGCACCCACGCAGCAGCTGCTACGGTCTCACAGGAAACCAGCCAAAAAACGCCAAGCGTCCAGCCGCCCCGCAGTGACCGGTTGGACACAGGATGAGTCGTTCACAGCAACAATTAGCGACGCAGCATCAAACTGCAACGAGGCTTCCAATGTGGCAGGCCAAACTGACATTAAAGACAACACGACAATCAGGGCAACATCAAAGTGGCGAGTAGATCATATCCACGATGCACATGATAGTGACTCACATAGCGGTCATGGGTTAGGTGTGAAACTAGTAAGATTTGATCGCTCTGTTGACGTTTGTCCTATTGTAAATGATCAGATTGATTATGTCAACATTGTATCTCGTACCCTTCAATTCTCTAGTGATGGGGGTCCGGGGGGGGAGTCAGGCATCATCGAGACCGACAATGAGTCGGACCACGATGGTAGCATGGCTTATCGCTCACTCGAGCCATCATTAACAGAATATATCAGAGTTAGAAATGATGTCAGTGCGGTGCATGGTCCCACATCTGTCCACAACGATGAAGTTGTGGAGTGTGGCGTCCAGGAGCATAGCGAAGGCACCATTCATGCTCATAGAGTTAATACACAAGACGGTGTGTGTGATGGATGCCCCCAAGTTATAGACGAGGGCGGCCCTCACGACAATGTTACCAAGGTTTCAAACCTTAGCGCTAGTTCCAACGCCGCCTCCCATCGAGCAGGTGAATCTGTAGAAATCAATCTGGGAAAAATGTATGGCCTCGTAGATTACACCCCTGACAAATCAGACCTGGCGGGCGGAGATGGAAGTCGTGAGTTGGGTGACATTGCAATAGATTCACAAGTTATCAGGTTGGCAAACGCGGCTCAGAAATGTTCATTATTTAGTGCCCGTTGTTCTCCAATACATAAAGACGGCGTAAACTGTATACACAGGGATAGAGTCAGTACAAGGTTATTTGAAAGTGCAGACGAAAATGTAATTTTTGAAGCCCCAGACTCATATCCCATTGCCTCGACCCCGCGCCCCAAACCCACATGCGTAAAACCTCATCTAGATGTTATCCCTGATTCAGACGTATTGGCAGATTGCCTTATTGTAGACCATGTCAATAATGTCCACCAGGTGTATAATATGTGTGCGGATCAGGGTACCGATACCAACTCGCCAACAGCTGACACAGTGACCCAGTCACCCAGTAATTCTAGTGTGATCACTCAACCGTGCCCACCTGTTAAAGGAGGTGCCGGGAAAGGCAATAATAGGCGGGCAGGCCATAATAACGCCACCCCTATCCAAGGATCGCCTGTGAGTAGCATACTGGAATATCAGTTTCGTCTGGGTGTGAGTAGTATACAAAGCAACAAATGTCACATTGCTGCAGGTGACTATATCAAGTCAAACACGTGTAGCCCAATTGCCGCTAGCACGTCAGGCATAGCCCGTAACAATGTTGATGTTGGCCTCCTAATGAAGCAAGAAGGCCCCATATCAGCCTTAATGCTTACTCCTGAAGACTACGCACCACGCTTAGACGTCATATGGCCGCACCCCACTCGCCTGGCGTGTGAAATGTACCCGGAGATAATGGCTCGCTATCACGCAGTTAGGGCCACTGCCATGCCGAATTACAAATCGGCCAGGGTCCCTACCAACAAAAGGTTTAACCTACCCGCATGGAGAGAGAGGTTGAAGGACTACCATGACAAGGAGGTGATTCAATTTCTCAAGTATGGTTTCCCAAGCTCATACACTGGAGACAAGCCGCCCACAAGTACGCTAGACAATCACACATCAGCAGAAGATCATATGGAGCACATAGACAGGTTTATAGCCACGGAAATGAGGCACAACACCCTCCTTGGCCCCTTCAGAGAACCGCCATTCACCCCCTGGAGTCAAGTGAGCCCAATATTGACGATTGAGAAAAAGAACTCCGTCAACAGGAGAATCATCGTCGACCTATCACACCCCCAAGGGAAGTCAGTCAACAGCGGTATCTTAAAAAACAACTTCCAAGGTACATACATGAAGTACTCACTTCCGGCGGTCACAGATTTGCTTCACGAGATCAAGGAATACGGAAGAGGTTGTGTGGTGTGGTCCGCGGACCTCCAAAGAGCTTACAGACAACTGCAGGTAGACATATTGGATATTCCCTTGGCCGGAATACAGCACCGCGGTTGTTTGTATTTCGACATGTCGCCATCGTTTGGCTGCCGTAGCAGCAGCATGCATATGCAGCGAGTGTCCACTGCAGTCAGTTACATAATGAGCCAACACAAGATCCGAGTTCTCTCCTACATCGACGACTATGCTTCAGTGGCGCCAACGGTTCATGAAGCTGAGAAGTCTCTGCAATTGTTTGAAGCCCTCAACAAAGAGTTAGGACTTCAATTGGCTCCAGAGAAAACGGTACGGCCCACCACAAACCTTGTGTGGTTGGGCTACCAGATAGACACACTGGCAATGACTGTTACAATTCCACCAGACAAGCTGCAGGAGGTGATCGATGAAGTTAAGACCTGGGATTCGAAGAAATTCGTAACCAAGAAAGCCGTACAAGAAATGGCAGGCAAACTCTTCCATGTCGCCACCTGTATACCATCAGCCAGGAGGTTTATGGCGAGAGTCCTGGCGATGCTAAAGCTGACCAACACCTTGAATCCCGCGCCTATTTCCACGGAGTGCCGGCGTGATTTGGCTTGGTTCAAGAACTATGCCACCATATCTAATGGTGTGCATTTAATAGTGGAAGACAGGCCGCAGTGGAAAATAGAGTGTGACTCATGCCTGGAAGGGGGAGGTGCTTGGTCTGACTCTGAGTATTATTCGGTGACGTACCCACACCATTTCAAGTGGGACGCCGTGAAGAAAAGGGCCCATCACATTACCCTACTGGAGGCAAAAAACATGGTACTTGCAGTCAAAAATCTTGGGCCCCCGGAACCGAAGGGTTACGAGTACATTATTGTGGGCGACAATACGGGAGCTGTGGCGTCATTGGCCACAGGCAGAACCACGGAGCCTATTCTCGCCTCGTGTGCTCGGGAGATCTGGTTGTACACTGCTACAAATGACATTAAGATCAGAATAGTCCATTGCCCAGGGGAGGCTATGATCCTAGCGGACGCGCTCTCACGTATGTCGCTGGGTGTCGGCCATCGGGTTGTGGCGGAGCGCTTAATAAAAGAGAAGAACCTGCGTGAAATTCAAATTGACCTTGATAAACCAATTTTCAATCCGGGATTATAATTTGTTTTGTACTTGCAGGGTGGTGCGGTATCCCATTATATGAACAGATGCTGGCAACACGCCGGGCGGCGGTATCTGAAGCGACCCGGAAGAACAAAGAGAAACAATACAGGGACTTTTATGGATTTTGTATCACAAATGGTGTCTCCCTGTACAACCCTGCTATCGATGACGTCTGCATGTATGTGCAGTATAAGGCCAATGACCTGAAATCTCCCCAATCTGTAGGGAACTATGTGTCTGGAGCCCGCCACCTAGTGCTTTTATTGGGTGGTAATGATATGGCCTTTGATGCCAGGCTGGTGAAGGACATGCTCGCGGGCGTGAGAAAAATCTCAACTCACGTGCCACGACCAGCCCCTCCGGTCACCCCTCTCATGATTACCCGAATGTGTGACTACCTCGACACCAAAGGAATAATGGGCATAGTTAGTAAGGCAGCTTTCCTCATTGGTTACTTCACATTCCTGAGGGGATCCAATATCTGTGCCAAAAGCCCGTGGGAAGATGGACATGGTTTGCTCAGATGCGACATATCTGAAGTGCAGGGAGGCTTGATGGTGAGGATTAGGAGTTCAAAGACTACTTCAGGATCGTCCCCTCCCATATCGCTTCCCATTCAGCGACTACCCCATGGGTCCCGGCATTGCCCGGTGGTGGCTTATAAAGTGATGACAACGTTGGTGCCGGCCCATCCGCATAGCCCTGCCTTTATCTGGGCGGATACTTATAATATAGTCACTTCCGCCTCGCTGCAGTCACTCTTGAAGGAGGCCCTCCACAAGACTGGACATAAGGATGCTCAAGGGTACTCGCTTCACGGCCTCAGGAGAGGGGCTTCAATGGCGGCTGCCCATCAAGGGGCGAGAGAGGACGATGTTAAATACCAAGGGCTGTGGAAGTCCAATACGGTCTACAAATATGCGCCTAAGTCGGCGTTCAAATCGACTGTCACCCCTGCCCTCGCCAAGGCGTTTGGATCGGTGTAGGCCAGTTGGCCAGTTGGTATTGGTGTTTGACTCATGTTACATGTTATCATGTTAATTAATTGTTTGTCATTCTCACTAATTAATTACTTAGTTATAGTACCCAGGCATTTATTGTGTGGGGCCTGGGCCACATGTGTTTAATTTGACTATCTTGAATTGCGTGTAAGTCACATCTATATATTATGCAATTATTGCAAATTAAACATAATTTCCAAATAATGTCACCTGTCTTGTCATTCAATTGCCGGGCATGTATCATGGGCTAGTAATTGAATGTGGGCAGGTGTCGCCATCTACCTTTTAGTTTGGCACAGGTACACTACAAGTGTGCAGTTTGGTTGCACACCTATTATATGCATACATTATTATTTTTACCGCCATATCTCAGTTAAACATGGCGGTGTGAGGACATATTTCTTTGATCCCCACCCTCCACTCCCTTTTCCTATAATTCAATTGTTTGGATCGGTGTAGGCCAGTTGGCCAGTTGGTATTGGTGTTTGACTCATGTTACATGTTATCATGTTAATTAATTGTTTGTCATTCTCACTAATTAATTACTTAGTTATAGTACCCAGGCATTTATTGTGTGGGGCCTGGGCCACATGTGTTTAATTTGACTATCTTGAATTGCGTGTAAGTCACATCTATATATTATGCAATTATTGCAAATTAAACATAATTTCCAAATAATGTCACCTGTCTTGTCATTCAATTTCTGCACAGTTGGTTCCCACTCGTCTTTTTTCCTTTTTTCTACAGTTTCTTTTCTAAGTTACGTATGAAATGCATCAAATACTACTAGCATCATTATCATGAGTCATTCTCGTAATAAATAGACAAAGGTGAACTCAAATTGGTCAGCACTGAGGGTTATCACACGAGGCGACGTTAATTAAGTCAGATATGTTCATAATTCCATTTATTTGGCATTAGAAATAATTTTATCATCAGTTATTTGACAATTTTGGATGTTTTACCTGGAAGTGTGATACGGGGGGAGGGTTATCACACTGTGGGGTGTGATACAGAGGTTCTTGGTTAAACCTATGGGGCTCTCATATTCAACTTGAGATAAATTAGTATATATACAGCTTCCAAACATAGGAGTAATTGATATTCTTATTCCTTATTGTTAAAATTGTAAATACTGGTTCTCCACCAGTATATGTTTGCCCCTCTAATACCGCGCATCCTAAGTCTCCTCCGTGCACGTGTATGCTTGGACATTTTCCTCAAAAAGATTTAAACAAGAAGACTGCCCTTGACTCCATGCCGCATGGTTTGCATCTCTGGCGCCCTCTGGTGCATGCATGCACATAGATCTGCTCATCAACACTTCCACAGAAAATTAGTCAATAATATTAATTGTAAATCATAATCGCAATCAATGTCGGACAATAATTTAGACGGCCCCGAAGGGACCATGCATGAATGAAATCAGATTTGTTATGATTAGCCTGTAGAGCCTAAAGGTGAAATGGTTAGGGGGCAGATTGAAAAACACTTTTTTTTTGGGGGGGGGGGGTGACTGGAGGCGAGAAATCACAACATCTGTTTTGGGATTGAATTGAAAACGCGATGCGGCCATCCGTCGTCAAAATGACGTCATGTGTGAACAATTAACGTCATCGTGTATGAATGAGTGATAGGACGTGATATGGGGGCTTGTGTGTGTTTGTGGGGGGGGGGGTATAAAGGCTATTCAATAAAGGCTTAATTCATAATACGAGCATCACATAGAGATGGGGTCCAAATAACCGCCACTGTTTATCTACTCAAGGTCTGGACCCACACCCTTTATTGGTTGTTTCTCCCCGCCTATTGTTATGCCATTTACCATCCTCCCCGCGTCCCCTTCACTGCACTTTCCTTTCTCTCCATTCCTTCACCTATCTCTTCCTTCTCTCAAATCTATCCTCGGTGTTTCCACACACATCCCCTCCCTTCCTATTCCCTCTATCGCCCTTCCCTCTCTCACCTTCCTCTTGTCACTCCCTCACATATTCCCCCTGACTCCCCTAACCCCCCCCCCCCACACACACACACACAACCCCCAGTGATTAAGTGTCTATGTAGCTACTCTTCTGGCATACTAATTAACAGATTAATGTCGACACGTGACCCTAATTTGCATGAAGACCAGTGCGCAGGCGCACAATGACGTGATTGACTTTTGGCCTGTTGTCTGTGAACGGTCGCATGTACTGCGACACTCACTGATTAGAGGGCACAACTGCAAGGCTGAACCGACAGGGCCCTTACACACAATATGCCCTGTTCTAAATCCATGACTATGTGAAATAGGACGTTCGTTATATGTGCGTTATTTAGCCGCTGACACGATAGACTTAATTTAGCCCAGTTGGCCACAATTTCAAAAGAAGCCATCTCTCATAGGTAGCCACTAGAGCCACAACATAAGGCAGCAAAACGTGAGAAGCCATGAGGAGTATATTCATATATTATGATTTGACTTGCAATCAGTTTTCTTTCCCAATGACCCTTTCCTAAATTCCCAAAACACTAGACTAGACTATTGATATTTAGAACTAACATTTACGATTAAAAGGATGGGTATATCAGATATCATATCTAGTCCAATTCAGGATTACTGTTGTATATAGTGTAGACATACAGTGATACACTGCCTTCCATCCTGCTCATTCATAACATCCAGTGTAAATATGAATGCATGATTCTGAGATTTCCCCAGCAGTGCATGCTTGCCACAGGCAGCCTGAGTGGAAGGCAACGAGGGAGGCTCTAACCCTCCACCCCCTGCCGACCATTAATTCTTCACTAAACCAAGCGTAATGTAATCGGAAATGAACATCGCGCGCCGCTCATGTCAAAACAATAGCCTCAGGGGACGTGCGCAGGGGACCAGTGTTGGATGGGGTAAAGAGGGGAGGCATAAGGTAAAGCATTGGCGTGAGTTGGAGGGGAGGAAGGAAGAGGGGGGCTGGGGTGAGACAAGGGAATCAGGGATCATGTTGGCATCAAAGAGGGAGGGGTGTTAATATTGCCTGTGGGGAATAGCTGGATCATGTAGCAATACCCAGAGGGTAATAGGGGGCATTGTAATGAGGAAATGACTATTTGTTTTCATTATAATTGGTGAGAGACCGAGTTTGTGAGAGTGGGTGTTTTTGTGTATTTGAAGGGTGAATATCTTGCCAGTACTGAATCCTTGCATCATTTCAGCCCTTTCAAATGTCAAGATACACTCACAAAGGTGTTAAAACCTTGCACCAATGCCTTCCCAGAGGAATATACGTCCTGCATCTGTGCATCGTAAGGGTAAATTACTATGAAGCCTTAAGGTGTTGTGCCGTCTCTAAATGGTTAAAAATGACCATTCCCTGAGGATGAGAAGCAAAAGGTGGACAGGGTGTGTGTGCTGTAGCACAAAGCTGACAAAGACAGGAGGCGACCCACAAATCTCCCCTGAGGGAAGGCGTTGTCAGGGATAGGACACTGTCCCATCTGTCCTCAACCCTCCCCCCACTCCACAGGTGTCCTTTAAACCTTAAGGCCTGCATAGTGTATACATGTAGCATGGCCCTGGTCGCCATGATGCATGAATGCAGCCCTGGCGAGTCTACTCGCCAGGGCTGCATTCATGCATCATGCCGACCCTTTGGGAGTACCTGCATCAACCCTGTAAGGTCAGAATGGTGTATGAATACATTCCTGGTGAGTAGACCAATCAGGGGTGAATTCATGCATCATAATGACCAACCAATGGGAATGATGTATCAATAGTAAAGTATTCACCCTTAAAGGACTATCCATCCAACCCACCTGTAGGCTCTATTACACCCCCCCCCCACCTCCACCAACCCCCTGTCACTCTCACCCAGCAATGAGTGCAATATACTCATCATAATTGGGCATTTATGCCCCGCTGATGATCCCATTATGGTATCCACCTCACCCACACTAAGTGATAAGCCTCTGAAGCTCAGAGGCCCACTGCTACCGGCTACAAACAAGTACAAATTGAATGGACTGCAAAAAGTGCCACTTTAGCCCTGAAAGTGATACTGTAATTTTCAGATACAAATGATATCTCTGCTCCCAGTTTGCCTCCGCCCTAGAGCGAAATGGCACATTATTGGGGTGGCTGTATCTTTTAGTTTGTAGCAGAGTTAGAGAAAATCTTTTCATAAAAAGAAGATGGGTGTATTTCTGTATGATGAAGATTGGGATATCAGATTGTTTGAAAGGCATTTTGATGAAGGTAAATCTCAGAAATTAGCTTCGGACAAAGACTTATTTTATCTTTATCTATTGGTAAACATCTGAAGTATACATCATGGCACTATATCAAGATTGCATGCCTCCCAAATGATTATTTATTGACAAGATATTTCAGATAATTGTGTACTTTAAAAGATACAAAGGAGATTGCATTATATCTCTGCAATCTGGAAGAATGTCCTTGGGTCAGTGAAAAATATATGGACTTCAAAAGATTGCACATATAAGTTATGGCCATTGTAACAAAAATCTAAACCACTCCATTTATTTCACAATGGAAGATTATCAGTGAGCAGAGTAGGGAGATGGAGGAGGTCGAGTTGGTGGTGTGGAGTTGACTTGGACGTCACAATTACTGCTATCTCAAAGGGCGATGTTTTAATCCCAACTCTATCCATAACCATTTAAGGAGAGCAAAGAGTTTATTGTCCATGCTCCTTTTGCCCTTATGATGCATTGACTCAGCATTGACAATTATCTCACTGTTGCTGCATCCATGCATCATGCCAACAACACAGGATTGATCCCACTGCTTGGCATGGTGTACCATTGTAGTGCCACCGTCGAGTTAATCGCCAGTACAGCATTGGTGCATCACAAGAGTAGATTAACATAAACCTGGAGGTATCAGGTTCATCACAAAGGGTTGAAGCCAGGTGCAGGAGGCTCTCCCTTTACCTGAGTTGATTACCAGTGTCAGGCTTGATGACGGGCTGCACGTCGCCAACATCCGCCGTCTTTATCGTCCTACACCACGTCGTTGTGTACCTACTTATGTGGCTTATTAGTGGTTACCAAGGGAAAGTGGTCTGGAGGGGTGGACAGGAGGGGGTGGGGGTACCCCAGCTCCATGCAAAGCCACCCAAGTCTAAATTCTAAACACTTAATGACAACATAATACCTTCAGGATCCTGACTCATATGTTGTATCAGGGCACAATCGGCGTGTAACTCGCCAGTGCTGAATCAGAGCCGGGAATTAGAGGCACTCTAGGTATCAATGCAACCATGGTGAGTTACTCCATGGTATTGCACCCATGCAGTCGCCACTCTGTGGCCTGTATCACCAAGGCAATATACCACACTGAGAGGGTTGACAATGACATGACATGCCATATAGCCACGCAACTGCCCACAAAGTTTTATGTAAACCTCCAACATTCAGGGTAAACTTCAGTTGGCTCAACTGCCCTTACTTTTTGTTACTCCCTTTTCACTTTCGAAATCTGTATTCCATGTAGTAGACTGTACCGTTACCATTACATGCGATTTCAATGTAGTACTTTGGGGGTTTTAAAAATTCTTCCTTGTAAAAGTAAATTTATTATTTTATTCATTTTTGTTTCTATCTATTTATTCTCTTATTCATTTTTTCTGAGAGGGGGTCCAGGACATGGTAATTTTTTTCTGCTATCCCCTACCTCCTGCACCCATCCCTCTTCAGTTTACCTCTTTGTTGAAAAAAAACAACAACATGGGTACAGCAAAACATAGGAGAATGTGTTTTGTTTTCACTTTTTACAAAGCATAGTCAAAGTGATTTTTACAAAAGTGACCCTCTGCTGCTTGTAAACGTATTGCAAGGTTACCATTATACTCCACGACCTTAAACATTACAATCCACACCTCCCCCTATGCCCCAGAACTGGGCCTGACCCCTATACAAGTTACCCATACCCAAACACAGGGTTGTGAAATGTTTCTTTATTCTGGTATTGCTGTGTGTCTCCATTACTACAGGGAGAATTACCACCCTGCAGAACAGACACACAGGTATCACCCCCCTAAATCCACACCTAGTCCCATCAGTCACACTATGGTCTGTGTTATAGGCTACTGTTGGTCTACACCTTCACACCAATAGGCCAAGGGAATTGCATTTGTTTCAGGCATTGTGTCCCTTCAAGGCTACCAGTAGACTGCTACCACCCAATCTCACACTTTTGATTACAAGTAAAAATAGCATGTTCCAGCAATGAAAAGAAGGGATGGCCAGAACTGATCACAGCCTTTTGCCAATTAGAATATAGAATATAGAAAAAAATGAAAATTTACCAATTCCAATTAGTGGGTGTTTCAGCTTTTTTTTCTACCCCCTCCCATCCAGCCCCCCCCCTTTATTTATTTATTTTTATTTTTCAAAGTGGCCTTTCCTTCCAATCTATGTAACCAGAAAACAGATTTCAATTCTTTTTAGCCTCACCCCTGCCCCAACCCATCATTCCTCCCACATGCCTGCCCTGATTGAACGATCATGTTGCTACTCCAGCAGAGTACAAATAGAAGGAGGTGGGAGAGGCAGGGCTGAGCATAGGGATGGGGCAGGGAGGGGGTATAGGGGGCAGGTAGGAGTGGATACCTTTCAGGTGTGCAGCAGCAAACAGAGGAGTAGATGGTAGGGGTGGTGTGTTTTTTTCTCATGCAGGTGCGGGGTGCCTTTTCGACCCCACAGCTCACCTCAAAGTCGTTATTATCTTATTAACTACCCCCAAATAGGCCACTTTCACCCTGTACCCCTACTGCGCCTGCGCGCGCCACTCACTTGTGCTTGGCAGGCTCTGTACCCCTCCCTCTCTGTAGTCATTCTTCTAATATATATGGTACACTGAGAAAATTCTTCCTGACAAAGTGACATGTATACCCATGTCAACTTGATTTGACACAGAGAGCACACGTCATTGGGACATGTGCACATATGTCACCATGACAACTGTAGCACACAGTAATCCTCATATGATTTGACATGCCTTAAAATGCCATGTCATCTGTGAGTTGACTAGGGTCACGGCCATGTCGAAGGCACTTGACATGTGATGGTTTGACATACATAATTGTTCTAGGATATTCCACTAGATGGAGCAAACAACCATTTTGGTACCAGGACTAATCACTACCAAGAAGTACTACCAACACTTGAGACATTTGATGTATCTGTGTCATTTTGTTTTCATGAAGAATAGATCACTAAGGTCTGTAAATACTATCAATGAATGGTAGTGAATTCTATTTCGTTGTTAAATCTGCATTTGTTATTGAATATCAAAATAGACACCCACCATCCTGAATACTCCAACTGGAGTGGTTAGACACCTTATGTGTGGGTCAGTGAAAATACCAAAGGACTGTATTCTAACCCACAATCTATAATCTCAGTATCTACAGTACAGGGAGACATATGGCATTGCCATGCACCTCCATGCCCTTGTCTTATGGACTGCATAGAGGTCCTCAGTCAAGTAGGAGTTCTGTAGATAGGAAAAAGTGCCTTAGTGTTGCAGACCTGTGGGACTATGATATCCCCTGCCTTCTATTATAGGCCTCCCTTGATTGAACCATTGGTACATAGTTATTGACTGCTCTTGACCCTTACATAATTGTCTCACAGTATTACCTAGCACTCAGGTGAATGGATCAGAAATATGTGACATGTCTTCATTACGCATGTCAAATGGAGTTGACGAACCAAATATGAGAGGGTCAACCTCATTTGACATGCCTTCATACATGTCATCAAGGAGACAAATTGTGACCTGTGCAGTATGCGTCAAAGCGATCAGTGTTCTTTTCTCTGTGTACAAGAATGGTCTGCCTTAACAGTAGAGCTCTTTCCTTTCCAATTTCTCCTTGAAAACTGGAAGTCCCAATCAAGAATATACCTTATATTTCATTATATATTATATTTTGATTAATATACTTAGTAAAACTCCAAGTGGGATATTGCAGTAAATGTATCAAGAAATGATCTGAACTTCTTCCCCAGCCTCCCACATCCCCATATATTACCACCCCTCAATACCCCCGCCCACCCCAAATTAACCACCAGCCTCCACCAGCCAGTTCCCCTGCCTCCTTCCCTCTATAGCAATACACCCATACTGTACAGCCTGAGTCTATTTGTATCAATTGCTGGTCTTGTCTCTATTCTGTAATTCACCTTCAGTAATTTTCCCTTCTACCTGGTGGTATCGGGGCCCAGCCAAACAGTCAGTCAGCAGCCCACCTATACCTACCTCACAAATCTCACTCAGGTATAGTATAGCTCTGACCTTTTGGCAATGTGGGGAGGAAGCCACTGAAAGTCTGGTGATTTTACAAGGGGTCATGTAGATGGAAACTACAAATGTGCTTCAATATTTGCATTATGAAGGAGAAAAAGTATAATTAGTGGCGATAGATTGACATTCCGTTTCTAAACTGCAGGTGATATGATATCATTGATCCCCAAACTGCTAATACACTGTACATCTCTCATTAAGAGAGGTGACTTGTCATTTACTGAGAAATGTACTTTATAATATTAGTCACCCTCGCCCTCCCAGCATTTAGCAGTCTCTCTCTCTCTCTCTCTCTCTCTCTCTCTCTCTCTCTCTCTCTCTTTCTTTCTCTCTGTCTCTGCCTCTGTCTGTCTCTCTGTCTCTCTTTCTATCTTTCTTTCTTTCTTTCTTCCCCCTCTCATTCGCCATCTTTTCCCCCTTCCCGTCTTCGTTTCAGCAGACTGTAGTTTAGTAGACGACATTTCGTGTCTAATGTCCATTTCATCCAGCAGGGGGCGGGTCCCAAACCCAGGTGCTGTTTGTTAGTTCCTGAGGATGAGAAGGACGTAATTTGTGCCTACATGAGAGGCAAATAGCTCCCGACACACACCTCCCTGACTTCACTCTAACCCTTTAATGGTAGCATGGTGGTTTGAGAATTTAAAGTATCTGTACAATGTTTGATGTGTTGCTATGTCTTTTTTTTATGTCTAATACGAGGGACATGCAATAAAGTCCCCAATGTTTCATTCGTGTATCATGCTGACATGATACTCTCAAGCAGAGAAGGCATAATGCACCTTACTAGCAGCATGTTTGTTATATGTGTCAGGATCTGCGAAAAAGGCCCTTAGTGTAGGGTGCATTTAGGTCCTTTTTCCCAGTACATGTCACATATTATGAAATACAGCTTTAGAAACCTTACACCCCTTAAAAGCCTAGTACTAGTACAATGTATACACCACTCATTCATCTATTCATATCCCGCCCCTAACTCAGGAATCTTGCTCTACCTCTCTGTTTAAACATGGCTACGACAGTTCATCTTTGATCCTCTACCCAATGCATGTGTATGAAGGTACATAAAGTCCTATACAATATGTAATAGTATAGGAAGTAATGGGCAGGAGGGCCACTTGTGCCTTTTTGTGTTTAACTATGCAGGGTTTTTCCTCCAAGTGGCTCTGTTGGATGGGGGATTGAAGGGGTGAGTACACCACATTTTTGACAGATTTTGTAATTGTACATTATGGGGGACTTTCTTAACTTGCCATTCATCTGTAGAAAAAACAAACACTGTATCAAAACACAGGTTGAGGGACGAATGAGAGCATAGTATATGGTAAGCTGGGGTGCGGGACTAGGTACATGTGATGGGTATGACATATCTGACTTATAATTCTTGACTCTACATTAAATTTGTGATTCCCCCACCCCCCCCCCCCCCCAGGTGTGTGTGTCAGGTATCACGGCATCATCAGACACACCTGTAGCGGCAGGTGTGTGTGCCTCGTACAGGCAGATGGAGACGTGGCCACGTGCTTATACGCAAATGGACGTTGAGCTGTAGATGGGGGGGGGGTGGAGGCCTCAGTGGTAAAATTAGAATGGTGGGCAGCCTCTCTCTCTCTGTCTCTGTCTCTGTCTCTGTCTCTCTCTCTCTCACTCTCTCTCTCTCTCTCTCTCTCTCTCTCTCTCTCTCTAAATCAGCCAGTGGAAATAAGACGTTGAGTCAATGTTGAAAGCTGGTGGATCAACGTTGATCATGAATGTCAATGCCCCGTGACCACTGGATTAAGGCCACTGGATTAATACTAATATTGAGATACTGCAATCTCTGGTGTGCATTAATCTTTATGAGCCATGTGTGCAGTGGCGAGACGTTTATTTCTAGTACAGATAGATCATGTTTAGTTCATCCCCTTCCTCCCTCTCACCATCCAAAACCAAAAATATATCAATTCCGGAAGTAACCGACAGTTTGCTGATCCCCTGCGACGTCCTGTTTGCCGGCCTGGTACACACCGACACCAGCGACGACACCCATGTGACCAAAGATTGCGGCGCCCAGCGGTAACTCAGGGTAAGGATTAATGGCGGTTGTATCCGCCACCAGAGGCGCTGTGTCACGGCTGGGCGGGGGCAGATCGTGGGGTCGGGGAGTGATGGGACTCTTGGTGTGAATAAAGTAAGGGAGGCGTCAGGGGCTAAGTGTACCCTAGTGTAGGGGATGGCAAAATGGTGAGCAGACAAAATGCGTGAGTTATTTTACAATGATTTTGTTATTTCCATGGTAGTAGGGAGAGAACTGGTTTGTAAAGTTATAGGGCAATGATATCATTTAAGGTGGATTTATATTATGATTATAGCATTATCAACTTATCTTTACATATAACCCAAACAATCGCTATAATGCATCTACGTACTAGTTATGGCAACAAGGCAACCAGTTCTACATTGTGTCAGTTCTGTATGAAGCCAGTACACTGCAGACAGGACCGCACCGAGCGAATTTAAAGAAATAACTGTAATCCAGGGAATGTAGGCCTATGTATACTGGAGCAGTCACCAATGAACTGGGGAGTTGTTTTGTAAATGTACAAATGAACCTGGTAGAGTAACTCTACTCAGTTTCTCTTTCTGTAGCCATTGACATCAGTTCCTATACAACTGCCAATGTATTCCTATACCAGTGTCAATCCGCCAACTCTCTATGCTACTCACACCCTGCACCCATACAAACACCACTGAAGCCACTCTGAGTCTAACTCCACTACTACTCCCGTCCAAGTGGCTTCCGGAAGGACTCTGTTGGTGTGCGGTGTCTGCAGTTTCCGCTTCCGTTTCCGGTTTGTACCGGGGACGTGCCTTTTGTTGTTGGACGGTCGGCGTCGGTGGCGTCCATGCATAGTACGGCAGAACGTCGGTGCGGAGATAAAGAGAGCGCTGTCGGCACATAAATCCTGGGCGGGAGGGAGGGGGTGGCGAGCTGTGGGTGGTGGGTGGGGGGGGGGGGCAGAGCGTCGTGTCCGTCAAAGTGAACTGTTTTCGGACGCGTCTCAACTCGGGAAATGTCGTTCATTACGAGACTTGAGTCGCGGCGCTCCAATCCCGGCATTCCTTAGTAACCACCCGTGCTCTCCCCGCACTGCGCTGTCCCCTCCTCCTGGCCTCCCTGCTACATGAAGCCGCCGCGCGCCCATGTGGCTCTCTGATCCAGATTATACAAACTGACCTTACTATTTTGAGATTTAGTGAACTTCACTAAATATTCTTCAGACTAAGCCTGAAACGTCTATAAATTTTGTATATAACCATCCATATCTATACTTTGCATTCATTGATTTATATTTGGACAAAGTTGGCTATGTCACAAAACAGGGACTTCCTTTTCTAAAATTTAATTGTATACATGAGGGTTATTGCACAACCTACGGTACATACTCCATTGATCAGATACTTGTCAAGGTACTGATGATAAGAATCTCAATGTCTGGGATCAAAGCTCGGCGATCAAGAGTCAGCTTGGTGCAGTGGCATGACGACCGAGCAGCTCTCCCTCTAACGGAGAGTGCGCCTCCCCCACAACCGCCTGTCTACGCCGTTTAATTGATTCCGCAAATTACGGCGCCGACCCAGACAACAACCGGATGAAAACGTTAGACGCCGGCAAGATAAAATTTCCGGCCGTCAGCGCGTGGCTAATTCTCGCCGCCTCTGCGCGTCTCTTCGTGGACGTTTAATCAAAATACCTCCGCCCTGGATGCATCCAGGATAGGTGCGTGTAAGGGGGGGGGGGGTGTCCTCCTCCGGCACTGGACGTAGGTAGTAGAAGGTGGGAGAGAGTGTGTGTGGACTTTTGTAAAAGGAATCAGGGACTGCTTAGACTTGTCCTTTTGTGGGGAATGGTCTGTTGTTGTTTGTCTGAGGCGAGGTCAGGGACCGATGAGACAACGAGATGCAGACAGTTGCCGGCAAGAGATGGCTGCCAAAAGACGTTGTAAAAGCCAGTCAAAGAGACGAGCATACAATAATACCCTCCTGATTGTGGGGAGAAAGGGCAGCTTTCAAGAGACTCACATACGGCTTACATGTATTAATCTTGACCCCAGGATCACCACATCCCCATGCACCTATCTTTGCTCATCGTTGGATTTCAAGTCACTATAAAATCAGCGCCTCTATCTCCCTCAGTCTGTGTGATATATGAATGAGGCGAGTTAATCGCCATGCAGCATTGTATTCATTGGTGCATCATGACTGTGGAAATGCCTTGAGGCATCATGCCGACCTCAAAGGGTAGAATTAATACTAAAGCTTCATGACAAGGGGCCCACTGGCAAATACTTCATTACCTCGCCGTCTCACATGTAGGGGGCACCACCGCTGACTGCTCAATACAAGCCCGCCGGAAGTAGCCGCTAAAAAGGCCTGCATTGTTGACGCCGTCATGGAAACGACTGGCTTCCATCGCCGCCATTACTGGGAGGGGAATGGAGGGGAGGGGGGATGTTAAGAAGTGTAAAATGAAGAGGGTAGACTGTATCAAGCCCTTGTAATGGTATGGATTGGGACTATGTAATTGCATAGAATGGTGTTGTAAGTAGTTTATTAAAAGTTAATTTCACATGTATGAATAAATCTCCCCCTCTTGCATACACAATTTTACGGAATGTTCAATTTTAGATAAGTATTCTGGGATTGAGCCTCTCGGAGAACTTCATTAAAGGCAATACAATGCACAATAATCAGGGGGGAGGTAAAGAGTCGGATTTCCATCATTGCTATAATGCTTGGTCGTTGCATCTCGTTCGAGGACGCATGATTGTATTTCAATTTTCAGACTGTAAGGTGGTTACCTCTTTTAACGATAGAATCTTTATTTATGAAATATGAATTGGAGAAGGCCTTGAACAAGTCCATTTGAGTGGATCAGGCGTCCGCGTGTATGTAGGGGAGGGGGGGGGGTCGTGAGTAGAAAGGGATTGCGGTCGGAAATGTCCAGGGGATGGCGCCACAGGAAGAAAAGACCCGGATCAAAACCGGAAATGGGAACCTATCTATCTGCAGCGTCCCACAAAAATGGCCGACAATTCAATAATCGTTTCCTGCTCCGTGCATGGAGATGTCCCCGCTATGCGCATACTACAGCTTAATATGAGGCAACCCCCTACAGAGATTAAAGTGCTTGTGAGACTCGTACTTTGCTATTCTACATATTGGGAGTAGAAATTGAGTGAATTATTACTCAAAGTTTTTTTTATAGCTTTTTCAATATTTCTTTAGATTATTGAGTAGATACTCGTAGGTTTGTTGAAAAGCAAATGGCTGACTGGAAGATTGTCATTCGTGAAACTTATTCCCTACAATCTCAATGTACATAAAGAAACATCCATTTCATGCGCATTTTATGCCAGATTCCCAGCCCATTATATTCCAGAAACTAATCATGATATAAACACCCTGATCTGTCAGAGAAATGTCATTGATTGGCGCATGCATATATCTGGATGACTGGTGGTCAGTCTTAAAGGGGCTAGTAGTATATGGAAAGTTATCATTGAAACAGGCAGTCAGCTCAGTACCGAGGTAGTATGAGCACAAATCAGTGTGTGTGTAGGGTGGGGGTGGGGGTTGAGATCACCGGAAGTAACAATTCCGCTGGTTTTGGTCCTGTTGTGTGGTGCCTAATCAGTGAATACCGGGTGTGCCGGGTCACAGCGGAGGGCGGGGTCGGGCGTCAATTAGTGAGCGTTTCCAGTACCCGGAGATAAAGAGCGTTCTCTCTGCCCTATCGTCGTCCATTCACATCGATTTCACAATAATGTTAAATTCCTATCTCTATCTCTCGCTGTCTGTTACTCGTTTTCATCCATTTCTTCTCATTCTCATAGACCTCTTAAAAATCAGATTTCTTCCTTGAGAGGAATCTTTTATGCAGTCTCATGAAGAGCATTGACCTCATTGATATTGAACCCAAGCCTCTGTGTATCTCTATACTCTCCTCCCATGTTTCTCTTTCCATCGTTAGGTTAACCCTTGGATCCCACAACCCACACCCAAGTCGCTAAAGCCACCTCCCCCCCCCCACACTACCACCACCCTCAATCTCTTCCTCACCGATTTACCGATTCACTTAATTCCCTGCGTCCTGTCCACTTTTTGACTAATGGCCGCAGCACGTCGCTCCGAGCGCTATCTCTGCTTGCACGTCGCGCTGACGACGACCGAGTGAGCAACGAGAGGGGGTGGGAGGAGGGTGGGGGAGGGGAGTGGCGGTGGGGATAGAGAGGAGAGTGAGGAAGTAGCGACACGCGGGGAAGCAGCGTACCGCCTTTTGTGACACTGCGGCGATCGTCGTTTATCTGCCAGTGTCCAAAAATCACGCTTCTCCTGGCGATAAGTTCTTAAGCAAATCAAACGCTCGTAAATTCAGCTTAACCCCTTCCCCCATTCGTCCCTACTTCATTCCCCTATTAAGTCCTTTCTCCCCCTCGTTTTCCCCTCATCACCTGTTTAATACGACCCCTTAAGCACGGCATGATGCCTTGAAGATTCAAGTCCACTTCTTGTAATGATGCACCAACACGGTGCGGGTGAGTAACTCGCCAGGACCGCATTTTCATTGATGCATCATGCCAATTATTTATGAGAGCATCAGCGCTGTCGATTAGAAATTACTCAAGGAGGAAACCATGTATGGAACACACCAATAGATGGTAAATCATGGTTTATTAAGGTTCAAGGTGGTCCGGAAAGGGTTAATTCCTGCTTACACCCTCCTGCCTGTGGCGGGCTGCTTAGGTCTCTGTGCGGATTACGCTGACTTCATTCCGCCTTGTCCTCGTTCAGATGGGTTGTGCATGGAGCTAGTGAGACCTGGATGAGAGGCTGAGGAGGTCTTGATGGCATAGAGAGTAGAGGAGGAGTCCTTAGTGCTGAGATTCAGATTTGTAGGTGAGGGTCCTGCAGGCACTGCCGCCAATTGTCTTTTGCACTCAAAATACATTCTCATGACCCAAATTATTTCCATTGTTACACATTTTCCCAAGGGGAAGGGGGTGGCCTATGGTCTCTGCTCAAACGGTTAGAGTGTGAGGAATGGATTGTAGGCTCCAGCTACATAAAGAGCCCCCCCCCCTTCCCCAGGTAAAGATATGTTACAAGGGCAATGGAAGCAACCATATTCAGTATGAACATGCACAGTGGGTGTTCGGACAAAAATATGGCTGTGCCCTGTATTAGTAGATTTGATGTGTGAATTGTGAATGACTACTCTACTGTCTGGATAGGAGGGAGGTAGGGTGTGATCAGTGTGTGTAGGGGGGGGGGACTTGATTGAACATCCTTTATTGCCGGGTGATTTAGTCTGGCACGGCTGGCAGGGCCCTCCCTAATCCCTTGTCACTTAGCCCCCTTCACACCCCCGCCCCCTGGTGTCAAGCCTCGTTAAAAGCGGAAGATCACTGCCCCCAGTCTCACCGCCACCACAGCGCCGCCTGGCGAGACAAGTGAGCAGCTCATATCGCACTTCCGGTTGCTGGTGAGCGGCGTGTGTTCATTTCCTCGCGGCGCGGGATACTGGGAGGACATTGACGTTGACGGTGACGTGTATTGAGGGGAATGACGTGAGCAGCTCTGATTTACATTTGTCACGCTTTGAGCTGCTCGCCCATACAGGAGGGGGGGTGGCACAGACTCATCTTCTTAACACTTTAATGAGAGTCTGATGGCTAAAAACTTCTCGCCCATGTGTAGTTATAATTTACTGATTTAGGGTTTGCAAGTAGCTCAGCAATACCGACCATGCTGACCCTGTACAGTGTATCAACCCCTAGGGATTGACCTGAACTGTGGATACACTATGATAGCCTCATGCTGACCCTGTACAGTGTATCAACCCCTAGGGATTGACCTGAACTGTGGATACACTATGATAGCCTCATGCTGACCCTGTACAGTGTATCAACCCCTAGGGATTGACCTGAACTGTGGATACACTATGATAGCCTCATGCTGACCCTGTACAGTGTATCAACCCCTAGGGATTGACCTGAACTGTGGATACACTATGATAGCCTTTGGGAGTAACCCATCGACCTGGACTAATACATGTAGTACAGCAATCTTCATTCTTGCGTTTTGAATTGAAAGGGAGAGCGGTGCATTGAAGCAGAATGCTGCCGTTTAAGGGTTAAATCCCTCCACTTCTCAGATAAAGACTCTACTGACCACATCCTCACGTCCCAGACACCGACTCAAACACTATATTAAAAGCTGAGGCTTCAACAACCCTCTTACTATGACCAAAAAGACTGTGCCAGTGGGGTCCACTGAAGCTTCACTCTCTTTTTCACGAAGCCATTTCCAATCATCCATCGACTAGTCATTATCATCTCTCTATAGAATGGATCACATATTTGACACAGTCTCAAGATATCTGCATTTGGCAGTGTATCAATCCTACACAATTAGTATGATGCATGGATTCAGTTCTCACAGACGCTCATTCCATGCAGATATCATGATGCCAAAAAGGTAGGGAGAACTAAATACTCTGCACCTTTTAAGACTAAGGTGTGTGGGCAGGGGTTGTATGCGAGTCTCATGTCGTGGAGAGTGAGACTCATCAAAGAGAACCCTACACCAGTCACCCTAAGCCCTGTGCCTCCTGTCAGAAGCCAAATACAGATAATGGTACCTGTACACGCCAGTAGGTGGCAGGAGGGAAAGGTCTGCAGTGACAGGCAATGGGTGACAGAACGCTGTGTATACACAGACTTGAATGTATGTAGGGGTACTTAGCGGGAGAAGAGGTAGGGTGTGTTTGGTAGATTTCTATAAAAGCTACTAACTTGTGAATCGAAAGGAGCTACATTGACTAAAGAAACCTTGGCAAATATCCATTTCATTCTATGACTTCAAATGGAAATGAGGTGTACTTTTGTATCGTGTACATGCCCTTACCATTATCCTAGATATATATGAGTGTTAACGTCATGACCTCAAGACCCAGAACCTAACTTCTCATCAGTCGTACATTATATGGCTTATTTGAGGCTTGGTCTGTACCAAAATGGCACCTACCCGTCCCCTGACTACTTTCCTATGCCCTCCCCCACTGCCACCCCCCCCATCTATGCCCCTATACTACTTTAACCGTCTTTGAAATCAATTGACCTTTTACTGGGCCTTTTCTGTAACTTAATACGTGCATTCTAGCCCTCAGCCAACCCCCAAACCTACCCTTCACTTCCACCATACCATCTCTCCCAGACCTTACAGCCATGCCTAGTACGGCAGCCTGGTTGTCTGATGTGGTCTATCACACAAAGGACCAAACATTGGGTTTCAGAGTTATGATTTATGCCACTCAGAAACCACAGAATTGCCTGTTATTGGTTATCTCTGATTATCCATTCAATCTTTATATCTTTATTGTGAGTGTGCAGGGAAGGCTTGTGTGTGTAGTACATTCTTATCTCAAGCCCACATGTTATTGTATGACCTTCACTGTCACCAATATCGCACGTGGCACAAGTATCTTTGAGACAAAACACCGTACAGCATTATGCACATATATTCAAAGATGTGATTCTCTGTCCATCTTTGATTACTGATACAGTTCTTAAAGTAACTAATGATATTTCACATTTTGAAATATTTTAAAATTGTGAGACTTATGTTGTGGTCTTCATCAATAGTTTTAACACTAACAGGACTGGATTCCAATGACAAGTGACAATGTACCAAATAATCAATACTCGAAATATAAAATCATTTCAATCTCCACATGGAAATTACATGAATAACATGGAAGAAGCATTGCCTGGATATAATAGCCTCAGAGTCTCAAATATATGTCGCCGTGCCAGTGGAACATGTAAGCCCTAAATATGATAACATACACACGATGCACCCACCCTCAGCGTGCCAAGTGTCCCCTCCTGCACCTATCATGCACCTAACACACAGGTGAGAAGCACCTTAACCCTTTAAGGACCGTTAATGCAGCATCCCCACTGGTCTTCACGATACTTGCAGAGTCAGGGGTATATTTATGCACCATACCAACCAAACACAGTTGATGCACTCCCGGAGGGTCGACATGATGCACCAATGAAGTGCTGGCGAGCAGACTCGCCAGCACTTCATTAGTGCATCATGGCGACCAATGGACATGATGCACTCCCGCATCAAATACCCTCACTGTTTTTTTAATGAGAGCAGACAAGCGGAAATCGTAAAAACTGCCCTGTAGTGGGTGACACTGGGGAGTATTGCCATATATACCCGCGTGCTGCATGCATGGAAGCATAGACCAAGTCAGGACATTCAATGTCACAATGCAAACTGTTACATGTATAGGGCTGTCCATGGCTTGAGTTTATTGGATAATTCTATATTCTACTATTAGAGGCGTAATTCTATAGGAACATTTTCCACCACACTCTCAGCCCAAATTGTAAATATGCAGTAGATACCGCCGTGGCAGCTACAGTAGAAACCCAATCAAGTCAATGGGTTTGTACTTACTTCAACTCCCCCCCCCCTTGTAGTGCACAAATACAGGCCTTTCCAATGTAAAACTGGGTCGCTGGGCTCACAGTGCAGGCGTCAATACGTATAAATATGCATTATCATATGGGATGCTTTACTCAAAATTCTTTACTTTTTCTCGTGAATGTTGTTCTGAAGTAAATTGTCCTGCTATGCTTGTTCAAATCCCCCATGATTTAACGCGTATTTGGGTTATAGAAACTCATCAAGATGAATGCAAGAGTCAAATATAGTCACTCTGTTGAAGATTCTACCCGACCACTTTGTATTCAACACTATAACTAACTACGACATCAAGAAGCCAGCATATTCTTGTAACTAATACAATTTTGATGTTGCACTACATCCTGTTGCAGATACAAAGTACATAGTGTATAGTGACATATTTCACAACAAAGTGTGAATTGAATACCAGCAGGCAGCTCCTAAGTTATACTATCTTTTATGCTTGACAGGATACTGATTTAAAATTCAGAAAATGTATTATGGAGTCTACGTGGATGGAGGCTGACAGTAGCATGCATTGATTTTAGATTGATACAATGTCATGTCTGTGAGCTAGATCTGTGGTTGTTGTGAAGATCCTTAAATTCCGCCCACAAAGGTGTTCTCTGTTGTTGTATCTATGGCTCACTAATGGAATAGGTTATGCTTCTATGTGTGGTTTCTACAAGTGTTGCTCTCTGGCCATGAGCCTGAGCCTCTCAAAGCAAAAGAATCTTCGAGTACCACACTCAGGAGCTGTCAGATGGGGGAGAACTGCCCTTTTAAATCTTGAGGACTACTGCAATTTATTTATTGGAAAGTTTCAAGTGTATGTGACCTTGGTGTATGTATAGAGCGATATGTAACTCTATCAATACATTCAAAATTGCTGTATTTAGATGGTTAGGCTCGTAAAGTGTTTACTGTGTTTATGTTTAGGTTTGTCCATGTGTTTAGATAGGACATGCTTAGATCATGTTTCAAAGTTATAGTGTTTAGCATTATGATATTGTGTTTAGATATAGTATCCATAGATATTGAACTTTGTAGATCATCTCAATTATTCTACTATATGTACAGTAGGCAGAGAGTACATCATATTCCCAAGGATTATCATCACATCTATTATCCAACATAGGGAGTAACCCCTGTTTGTAGATTACAACAGAATGGCTGAATGAAGAAAGCTTTGTCTATTCTTGGACTACAGAGTAAAGGTGTCTACGGAAAGAATCGCTCATTGATCCAATCAATATAGGATTTAAATGACCAATCCCAAATGGTTAATCGTAACATTTATGTCCTTTCATATGAAATTCCTGATTAATGATTTACAATGGATTTTTGACATATTTTTGACAAGAAGAAAGTATACCTCTTTCTAGAAATTCATGCGAGCACAGAGCTGCCACCTAGTGAATCTTTCTTACCTAAACACCTAAACATATATATATATACATGTTGATATCCTAAACACCTAAACATCAAACTGTTTTAATGCTAAACATCTAAACATGTTCAGCATAGGTGTTTAGGCATTTAGAATTAAAGCGTTTAAATCCTAAATAGATAGCCAAGAGTACACCTACCTATCCAATATGTTTAGACTTCAAACATGTTTAGACCTAAACATGTTTAAAGTCTAAGCTCCTTTTTTACAGTGTAGTTCAAATGATTTACATAGAATAATTATCGTTATAGTGGACTTCAGTATCAAAAACCACTGTAGTACTATAGTACACACACAAGCTTACAATGGCTTCCCCCAGGTCTCTGTGGTCTCCCCCATATCACTCTCCCAACGTTTACCCTAACAAACAGTGTCACTCGCCAGGCTTCTTCGCTGTCAGTGTGTGGGGACGCCCACCCTGAGGCAGATATCCACCCATTAGACATTGTCAGTGTTAAACTGATAGAACCCTCCCCCACAATGCCCCATAGACACTGTATACCTGCTGACCACCAAATGTCAAGATCCAATTATAAAGGAGTCTAGATAAAGGTGTGCTTCAGGTGTCGTGGCCAGGGTATATACTGTAGGCTGTAAAGGGCCAGGATTCTTAGAAATTCAAGAATTGTATTCAGAATATGAATTTTACAAATAGATTTGGAAATGTTCAAATACAACAACAAACATTATTTTTTTCTATGTTCTTGCAGTTCCCCCTCCCCTTAAATTTTGTAGGAGGCGGAGGGGAGAGTTAATCTATGAGTACGATTATTAGAATATAAAGTTCTTCAGTGTTATCAGTGGTTTAAGCAAAACACAACAAACTTTAATTTTGTTGGCCTTATAGATATTGTCAGTATAAATGTCCACCTCCTGCTCCGACCCCACCCCCTCCCACTCACCCCTCTACAGCACACACCGCACTATGGACATTGACCACTAAATGCCCAGATCCAATTAAACTTGTCTCCTTTCGCTGATTGCGTCCTCAGTGGCCAGTGCCATAAAGCCCTAAATCCTGGACTCTGAATGGACCCTGGGGAAGCAGCCAGAGACAGGCTCCTCAATGCTGGGCAGCTTAGACCTTTAGATGCTGCATGATGACACAATGCTAAGGTTCCTTGGTCGTCATGATGCACCAATTTGAGTTTGCTCGGCAGCAATGCATTGCAGCATCATGTCGACTCTTTGGGAGTGCATCAACCTATTAGGGTCGGCATGATGCATGAATGCAGCATTATTGACTCACCCACCAGGGCTGCATCGTGACATTAAGGGGCTTAAAGTTTTAAGCCCGTGTGGATGAATTATATCTGCAGGCATTTTAAGTGTAAAATAGATAGTACCCCCAGGCATGTGCTAACCATTTTGCTGAGTGGATTATGCCCTGAGGGCATGCATGCCTATACTGATTGATATGCTCAAGGGCATTGTTTGGGGAGACAATTCTGTCAAGGTAAAGTAAGCAATAAGTGGTTAGCTTTTTGATTTTTGACATGAAATTTAGGTCCATAAAAATATACTAATCTCATTTGTAAATGTTAGCTTCCAACTTACAGAAATACATTTAAAAAAAAAGGATTTTTAGACTCTAAATGCTAATATTTTAGTGAGAAATAGATAAGTAAAAGTCACATTGTTGGTAGGAGAAACGTCCCGGAGAAACGTCCCTCTGGGTGTTAGAACACCCACCCAGTACTAAAGAGTTAGGACGAGGACGAATGGGGGATTTGTTATTGAGTCCCTTTAGGGGATGGAGTAGGGGTGAAGGGTGTCGTATTTAGTAGGAGTGACTTATTGTCGCCTAATTCAGGGACCACACTAAGGATGTAAGGCTCGTTATGCACATCGACCCAGCATAAAAGGCTAAATCTTTGTAATACCCCTTCTTATGAATACTCACAAGGGGTTTGATTTTTATTATGCCTCCTATCATGAATACTTAACACATTTTCAGTAAGCACTCTCAATCAAACGCCTAAACTTTTTTTTATACCTACAACGATACCTAAAATAATGTTAACAGGACCTTTAGCCTTCACTGAATATGTGCATTGATACTTGGATAATGCATATAAGATATTCAAGATAAATGCATTGAAATTCCTGAAGTTAAAACGGGCTTTCCACATGTTACCATGCATCATGGGTGTAAGAGCTATTGGTAATCTTCTAGTAAACATCCGCCCACAAATCAACCTTACTCTTACCCCACAGGGAGACTGAATAGATTAGCCTATTAAGAGGCCATTAAGTCACAAAAAAACAGGATATGTCACAAGGTAGCATTCACTCTATGAAAAAAACAGACATTGACTGACTCTTTAGACAGGATCAACGTTAACCCAAATATGTCACTGGTAAAGGTAATTCAGTGTTAAGTTTTCTGCATATTAGATACACATCTCATACTCATGGCTAAGCTTTACGCATGTTTTAGAGTTATGACTTCCTGACTGCATGACCAAAATAAACTCATATTTTCAGGAAATACTTCCCATAGCAAAAATAAACAGTTGGTGGTGGACAAATAAACAGTTAGCAAAAGAAATCCTATCTCTGTCTAGTTACTGATACATTGAACGTTTCTATTGGGTTGATATATCCAAAGTTTATCAGATTAAAGACATTAATATGTAATGGTTAATTTATAGACTTAGTTTTAGGATGAGATGCTAAAATTTCTATTCAAGCCTAGACATGATATAACGCACGCATTGGAGCCGTATTTCCAACCCCATGGACTTTGGTGGCAACACCATATCAGTCCCAAGCTCCCCTGCCCCCTGCACCCATATTCCCGTCCATGGCCCTGCCAGTTGTCAGTCTCTACCTGCCTCCCTAGCAGCAGCAGGAGGACGACGCTGGGGGTTCATCCAATACTTCATGTGTTAAATGGCCTCCTGGTCCTCCAAAATAAATCTACACCCGACAGTTGGTTTAAGGTATGCAAATAAGGCCATGCCTTAAGAGCCCCCATCTATCTGTGTATCTGTTTAGGCTATCTGTACCTACTATCTGGACATAGCCTGGGCTTTAGCATAGAGAAGAGATAAAATCCCCCTTCACGGCAACTACACAATGAGCCCTCACAAATCTATAACCAAAGTCCCTGACAGAAATGACTCCTGACAGGCCTAAGTCCTTTCCTCTGTCGCGATTTGAATTAAAATGTCTGATTTGTGCTTGTTTATTTATCATTTTGTTACTAATAGCATACTTTCCTACCTCTGGGACGTTGTTGGGTGAAAAAAATCAAATTGCTTTATTCGCATAGGTTTCTTTTCTTGTACATTTGCATTATTATGAAAGGACGTACTTTGCATTATACAGCATCTATTATGGCATTACATATTGACTTGCAATTTTAATGAACCAGTTAGGACTTTTCAAACACTGACTCTTTGCACCTGCATGTCCTAGTAAAGGCTTATCTGTATAGGAACTTTGCCTATAGCAGTCAGTGGACCATACACAGAAAATAACATTACATGGATGAGCACTCCATACAATAGAAAAGAACGGCTTCTAATGGGAAGAGCCAAATGGGCGTGAAACTTTTGGTTTGATTTGGTTTGAGGAATCCTTCACAGGTGTTAGAGTGTGTGAACGTTTCCATATAGAGACTCAAAATAAGCCACACACGTTGTAGACTTTAACCCTTTTATCAAGGGACCGATAGTGCATCAATGCATCATGCCCATGATGCACTCATGAAATCTTATCACCCTACAGGGTTGATGCACTCTCAGAGGGTGGGCATGATGCACAAATGAAGTGCTGGAGAGCACAATGGTACAGAGAGGCATCTCCAGTTTTTTTTAGTACATCAAAGTACTAAGTTCCCCATAAAGGGTTAAATAGTATAGGATTATTTTACACACAAGAAGCACACAGAATAAACTAAAAAAGGTGTTTCTCTGTGATGTGTGACTGGTTGGTTTGGTGTTCAATGAGCTGGGTACACACTAGAATATATCACTAACTAAAACAGCTGATAGGTTTGTTAGACTAATGTCTAACAGTCACTGCATCCTTTGCTTGCTTCATAAACACACTGACCAACCCAACTATATATCCTAACTGACCACCCTATAAGCCTCTACGTCCAAAATGACCACCCACCCATTGTGCTATACACATTGTAACTGGTCATTATTCCCCTTTGATGTGGGGTGGGGTCTTGTGGGCATTGCTGATTTCATTATCAATTTCATGAGTCGATGCAAACTTTGTGTGAGGGAAATATAATTATTTTGATACACTCGGGAGGATATTTTTCTCAGTACAGATTATAGTACCTGTAGATTACTATTTATACCAGTTTGGGTTGTATTGTAAGCTTAAATATTGATCATCATTCTGTACCAAGGCTTATGGTATCGTGATTGCAAGGTGCTTGTAGGGCGTCATTTTTACCAATCTATAAAACACATACGAGGCCTAACGTTGAACCCTGGGGTCACTCCAAATCCCACTTGGATTGGATCTATGTATTGTTTGGCTTCTTCCTCTATTCCTATATCATCAAGGAAAGTGTTAATTGATTCAGATGCAAGGGTTATCCCCTGCCCCTGTGGTGTTATGTAATGGCGCAAATGGTAGGCCATTGGTGCACGGTATATCTAGGAAATCTATGATAATACTCTTGATTAAATTAACTCTAATTGAATCTGTATGCCACATGAAACTACACTGTGTGTTGGCCAGAAGTGTAGTGAAAATAGAAATGAATATGGCGCAGTGGATAATCTGTCTCCAAGGTAGGTGCCTGGTTCTTAGGTGTGGTCGGAGAACACGACGATGGGTACTTTGTGGCCACCAAGACCGCTGTGGTCCAGGGCGGACAAGATATGGTTTCACTATAGATCTAAAATGACTTCTCTTTTAAGTTCATATAAATATGACCGCCTTGTGCCTGATTTCTGAGTTTTTGAAATGTCATTATTTTCTTCCCTATATTTTGCAGTGAATACACAATGACACGGGTGTTTGTCTCGCCGTATATTTGCCCCAAGTATATTACATACTGATTACGAATTACCCTTCTCAATTATTCAAAAGGTTTGATATCCATATTCTCAAGAAATTTCTGAAACAGTCTCCCATAATTTTATCAAAAGTTCTCCAAGATTTTTATGTTTGAAAGCCACACAAGCGAGGTTTCAAGCTTGTCTGACAGGTGTGTTCTGTAATGGACTTTACACCGCCAAAATTCACACCATCTTTGGGGAGGTAACGTAGTTATGTAACAACTACAGACAACACTTTGATATGTTCTCTTTAGGACTGGGAGGGGATCGATGGTGTTCTCCCTTAACGCCAAGTGAGAGGTTATTTATTTGCAATTTATTCAGTTTGTCTTGAGGGAATTTCTGTTGCTGTCGGAGTTGAAATGTTTGTGTGTTTTTGAAACAGTCAAACTGTAGTCCTTTACACATTCATGAATGCCACCCCAGGGAATAAGGGCGGTGTTCTAAATGGTGAATTTGTGATGAACTGACTGTTTGTTAGGTGTGAAGTTTGACCACCATGGCCCCTCACAGGGGCGTGTGGGGCTACTTAACCCTCTCGTCCCTGGAGAACTGACCACACTGATGGTGGCATTTTTGAGAGCCCTGCCCTTAGTTTAAAGTAAGTCCTCCCCATGGGTCCTCTTTATATATCCAGATGCGAAATGCCTAGCATTTCAATACAGCCCTGGAAGTATCATTTTATATAAATGGCGACACAAGGTTTTCGTGGTCCGGCACTAGATTGCAATAATACATTTCTTTCAGTGTAGATAGTCTTATATACCCCTAACTGGAGTCTGATTTTTTACGCCATGGCAGCACCTACCTATACCTAGATTTACAGTGCTTTTCCAACATAGATAACAAATGCTAATTACAACATTACAGATATAGGAGTACAGATGAGATCTGCCTCTTACCTGATGACGGGCGGTCCGAGTAGCGCGTGCAGTACACCCAGGCAGGCCACACTAGGGGGTCTTTGGGATCTACAGCACCTGGAGTACCTGAACTCGTCGTCGACGTCGCGCCGTCGGCAGATCCAGCTCCTGCAGCCCGGGACGCGCCGCCTGGAGATCCGCCTCTCCCGTCTCCGCCACTGGGGACGGGGGGCTTAAGGAGGGCGGGGGAACGGGGGCCGCCGGAGGACGTCGGCGGGGAACAGGAGGAAGTAGAGGAGATGCTGGAGGCTCCTCCAGGTGAAGCTGAAGGGGATGAGGCGCTGGAAGAATTCACGCCTGGAGAACGCGGGTTGTGGTGGTGGTGGTGGTGGGGGTGGGAGAGGTGGTGGGAGTGGTGCAGGGGTGTAGGATGGTGGTGCGGATGGTGACTGTGAAGGTGGTGGTGTGCTTCTAGGTAGGGATGATGGTGATGACTACGAGACGATAAGGTGGTTGTCTTCCCGGTGGCGGTAGGCCCTGCAGCCGGGCCGGGCTCAGGGTAGGTAAAGGAGGGGGAGGGGGATGAGGACGCGGCAGAGGAGGAATGGGCGGGATGGAGGGGCGGAGACCGGGCGGCGGGCGGGGAGGACGGCGTCACTCCAGCCCGGCGGGAACCCGCGGCATGATAAGGAACAAAGCCCTGGGCACGCCCGGAAGTGAAGGCATTGCCCTGGAGGAGAGATGAGTTCCTCTGCTGTATATACTTCTGTCCATGCACCAGGTGATCGATGCCATGAGGGCTATAGTGCCGCGTTGTCGCTACCAGATTTGCGACGTCCAAGGCGCGTGCCGTCGATCCCGACGACGTCGACGCCTGTTTCCGGTGGTCGCGCCGCGTCGCCGTGGGCGCGCCGAAGTTTGCCTTCAATATGGCGTCAATAGAGAAGTTAGTGAGTCTTACAGGCCCTGGAGCAGGTGCCTGGTGCTCGGGACGGTTGTGGGAGAGATGATGATAGTTAGACGGAGCGACCACCACGACCGGCGACGATACCCGCTCCTCCGCGGCCCGTCGCCGCTGCTCAGCGGGGTTTATATCTACAGACTGCGGGGAGGGGCAGGAGGCCGGGGATTCAGGACCCCTACTACTTCCTCTTAGTCCTGGAGGTGTCGGGCTCCGTCTCCGCTCGTCCCCGGGGGAGAGAGGTGAAGGTGGTGGCGAATCAACATCGACATCGTTCATCTCGTCGTCGGCGCCGACGGTGGAGGGATGTTCGTTCGCGTTTCCACAGCTTTCCCCGTGGATGCGGCGCTGAATTGGCGACGCTGGTCGCGAATGGACGGAGACTGTCAAAGTGGCCTGTGTCGTCGCCATGGTGGTAGCCACAGGGTCGATATGTTCCTCTCCTTCTGTATGTCCTCCGGGCGATATCCGCCCGTTGATGCCGATGCCGCGACCGTCGCTACCTTCCGACGACGAACTTGAGGAGGGAGCGGGGCTAGGAGGGGATGGGTGGTGGTGGGCGGAAGTGGTCGACGATTGGAGACTGCTTATACAAACACTGCCTCCGGTTACGGCGGCCACGAGCCGCGACCCCAGGGTGGGCGCGGCGCGCTCAGCTTCTACGGCCATCATGATGAGTACCTGTAGACGCTCCGAGGGGGCGCCACTGTATAAGGGCTTTATACCAATTGAACCAAATGGAGACTCTTTCCAATACCGTCAGGGAAATAGTCACGATCAATGATATGGTAATCACGCAGATTTATATGTAAACTCCCAGGATCTCTACTGTATATAAATCAGTCTGTAGACTTCTGTCAATGTCTGAAATTAGCCAAATTTCTCCTAGCTATAAAAGTAGGTTCCATGGTACTGGAGGTGTTATTATAAGACTGTCCATGCACTGTCGGTCTCCTCCTGTGGGTATGCACTTTGCTCTGATCTGTACTGAAGACCTTCTAATCAGTCCATAGAGGGAGCACAGAATGCTGCCGCTGGAGTCCTGCCTGCTCCTGCTGGTAGGTTATGACTGGTGGGTATGTGAATAGATCAGCTACTGTCACTGGACCCTGGGAGATGACGACACCAAGTGTTGTGAACCTCCAGGTCCTATGTACAAGTTTACAGAGTAGGTGGGTGGGTGGTAGGGTGCTGAGATGTCCCTCTATGTCCTTGTGGTTAAGTGTGGTCACAAGGTGTATGTGTGTGGCAAGTGTCCAATATGACCTCCAATGTATAGCCGTTATGAAAGAAGCCTGGAGGATTCACCCTGCAGTCATGGAGTGCCCTCCTGTGAATGCCTCTCAATGTAATTTCTCCGAGCAGAATCTTCCCTCACACCACACACTCCTGTCGCCGACCGCACAATGTTGAGCCCCACTCAATGTGGTCCGCGCGCGCCGTCCTCAAATGATCATATACATTTCAGCGACTCCATGGGTGGCATGACGTCACGGTAGCAGGAGCCAATGAGCGCGCTGCTTTTGGGGAGGGGGATGGGACCGTCTGGGGTGGGTTGAGGAGGGTCTGTGGTTTGTGTAGAGATAGGGAGGGGGTGAGGTGGGAGAGGTGGGGTGGGGAGGAGACAGGGGGGTTTGAGGTGAGGGGACGAGGGAAGGGGTTGTGGGAGGTATTTAGAGGAACAAACCACGTGATCTTTATTCTGGTAATTATCCCCTTCACAACCAATCAGCCCTCAACTACCGCACCTCCTTTGATGTCAGTGATGTATTCTGGAAAAGTCAGGAAAGATTGGGGTGAAAATCATTTAAAATACAAGTAAAAAGAAGTTGGTACAGAAGAGTGTCTTTGTGTAATATAAATGCTAATGTGGTGCTGTTAGTGGGTGTGGGATATATACCCCATATATCGTCCAGGAGAGTTGGATTGGACTTGTACGCCAAGGGTAGCTTATTGATTAGATCATTACCCAGTTCTTCCCTACAGACAGGGGGCTATTACTGTACTAAGCAGCATCTACCTACATCGAGGTATGCAAACCAAGCGGAAAAATGCTGAATTCCAGATTCCCCCTTAAATCGTTGATTCATTGTAGCGTTGTTTAGATTTAATACAACGTGGGGATTTTCAAACAGAAATTCATCACGCTTTTGAGGACGGAAGGTCAGACGTGTTTCGTTTTACCTTGTAATCCCGGGCGTGTATACGGCAGCTCAGCCACAGGTCAATTTACAGTACTTGGTTGAGGAAATTTGTAAGTGAAATCCAGAGGCAAAGAGGATCACTGTACCCTTGAACATACCCTTTCCTTCCACACATGTTTAACAAGAGTGCCACATACAGGGGATGACTGGATGCATTAAGAGTTAGATTGATAAATAGACAAAGACTGGAAATCATACTTGTGAAAGATATAATTTCTTCAATCTCATAACAGGTGTTAAAACATAAAAGATGAGTCAGATCTGTTGCTTGTCTCATTTATTAACGAGCTTATTATACGCCAATATACAAGCTATACAAGTCTATATAATACAAGCTCACAGTCCTCAATACAATTATAGAATTGTGAAAAACAAACAAGGGCGCTACTCCATATAAAGGAATTCTATGGGTGCAGACGGTTGGAGTCATAGAGGGATGGAGCAACTTGATAGTTACCAGATGATATATAACCAGCATTCATTTTGATAATTCATTTATAAAAATTCAATATGGAAAATGCCATTATGCTCTTAGATATAATAAACCAGAGCGGACGCCGTGTATTCGATTCGTTAGGGGACTCTATAAAACTCCTGTCGGAGGTAATTAATTGTGCTTGAAAGCTCCGCGGCCGTAGCACGCTCTGATAGCTTTTGGAAAATGAATTATTAGGAAAGTGTTTTCTGACACAGAAAGGGTCCCTTTCCTGGGCATCCTATATGGACCCACTGTATAGCACAGGTGGAGGGGTAGGATGGCGCCGGGGTTTGGCCGCCACATGCCCGGCCTATCAGTCATCTTAGACGTCTTGTTAGTAAGGCTGCAGAGTTAACCATATAAGAAATCTGAAAGTTTCCCCTTAAAAACTGTTTTTGAGTAATTTCTTCCTTTTTTCCTCTTTAAAATGTTCTATGACAGGAGAGATTGTTTAGAAGGACGGAAGTACGCTCAGATAGTAAGAGATCTGTTGTGTAAAAGTTATTTATCTGAGATATCTAAGATGTTTATGGACATAGAATGATGATGCGGCGGGACGACTTCCTGAAGGTAATATTGAGACTATAGAATCAGAATTACATACTCATCTCACATGCATGCACCTTCTTGCATGGGCGTTCCTTTCCCTTCCTCCCTATATGGAGCTTTATCTAAATAGTATTTTATACCATAGAACTACACATCGAAAGGAGCTGTCATTTTAGGTAGAGCGTACTGGTATATATATCAGGTTAGAATAATTCAAACCAATACAATTCGATTTTGCTGAGATATGTAGCTCTGACATATCCAACAAATCCAATATATCTTTAATCACAAATATTGGATTGAATAATGGGATATTGAAGGCTACCATGGTTAGCGTCCAATACATGGGACAAACAAATATCCTCATGTGTATAGGAGACTATATTTTAATGTATACCTAGATGTAATTGTGTTATATAAAATACTATCCCATATTGTTTGTTCAACATTTAAGTTGCATTTTCTGTCTAAAAGCAGATATTGAAGTATACCAGGACACATATGTATAAGTTCTCGGCAGGTAAGACCGACCTCTCTCCCAGTCCTTCCCGGCCCTCCCCTGCACACCTGCCGTCAGGGAGGCTGATGTACGACCGGGAAGACGCCCAGCATCTGGCGCGCTATGCTTGCTTTAGTTGGTGAAAATCAAACCAGGGGGCACCACTGAGTTGTCTTCCAAAATAGTGAAAGTGAGAATTCCCGCACTGTATTGGTGTGTGGCTTCTTCACGTCGAATTACCTTCGGGACCTAATAGATTGTTCCACATTTCCCCAATTCAGTCCTTGCCCTCCCATCATGCTGCGCCACACACTATATAAAACGATGTATACAATGACATTTCATGAATTAATTAATCATAAAAAATGTAGTAGATCTAATAATATATTATTACCCAGATACACCGTTGGTCATATGTTTGGGTTATTTGTTAGGTCTATATCAATACAGTTGGCATTTATTACTGTGTCAAGTCTATATCACTCCCCGTCTAACCCATTCCACCTGGAAAATGATAATGAATGTACACGTCTGATGAGTCAGAAATTTCTGGCCACAAATGAGAAGGAGATTCTTCAATAGAGGATCATGAATGAAACAGAGGTTAATACGCACTCCCATTTCCCCTAGTTTGAGGCTGCAATAGGCTATAAGGAGGGGCATGATGATGGGCCACTCTCCTCCTGTTCTGACATCCCAATCTTTGACAGGGGTGAGTAGAGGGACTCCAGAGTAGGGGGTGGTATGGTTAGTGCTCTCTGCTCTGAGTAGTCATCGAGGCTAGGGTTGGGTTCTATAAGTCAAAGAGGCCAAGATGTACAGTTCGTATATAAGACTTGTTTTAGTGAATCACTCCCATGTACAATGTCATAATCATTATTTATTCCTAAACCCTCTCCACATTGGTATTCGTTTGGATGTACCTACAAGAATACACTGTGCATGACCGACTAATAAAAATGTATTTGTCCTATACACGTTAATTTCTTAACTGTCTGATTCTAAATTGAAAAAGTATAATAAAAAATCAAAGAAGTCCACCAACAATTAGTTCAATTTCTGCTTAGTGCAGGAGTGATTAGGACAGGGAACAGGGTGTAATCTGCAGCTGGGGGATGGGAATGGGAAGGGGAGGGGGTAATACTGCGAGGTAATGCTCTTTGCTGGCGGTGGTTACAAACAGCTTGGAGGCGTTCATTATGAATCAATCAATCACAGCCAACAAAAGCTTATCATAACTCCACCAATTGTTCCTGCTAACACACTGTCCCTGGCTATCACATGCAGACACAGACCCTCCCGTATACATAAACACCGAGACCTTTACAAAGCCTTACAAACAAGGCAGCCATAGACTTGTTGAGGCCCTTAATTAGTTTGTGAAGATAGACATCATTTCAGTGTGGTATATTACACTGTAAAGAATGTGTTTAGATCCTAAACACATTTCTAAACACTTTCTTGCAACAACTTTTTAAAAACTTTATCCTAAACACTTTTGCTAAAGTGTTAAGGATTGCCAGGTGTTTAGACATTTTAAGTGTTTATCACAGGTAGTGTTGATACGTCAAAGGTGTTTAGTAATTATAAGGTGTGTAGACACTAACATGTTTAGATAGATAATTATGTTTAGATTTGTTAAGTGTTTATTTCAACAATGTGTTTAGGACTAAAGGATCTCTCTCAGCAGGTTAAGAATGTCAGTTCAATGTCTGAAGGCTGGTTTATTGATGGTGATCATCCAGTCATAAACATTGATTCAATGTTCTATGCCCACAAGTCTTGAGATAAATCAAAATGAGTCCAAGCACTTTGATGGACAGAGTTATCTGGACCAGGTTGTATGTATTAATACCTACCACCACAAAATGGGTGTTTACCATGGGTCACATTGAAATCGTGGTAATGGGAGGGTAAATTTATAAACAAATTCATTCTAAGATGAAGTGCCAATGCTAGGTCCTGTCAAGTTGTTGTGTATTATCATTATAATACTCAATTTAGACATTTGTGTCTATTAGAATATTATGGTTGTACTATAAGCATACCCTGCCACCTAGTGAGTTAGATTGGAACCAAACATTTAAACACTGGTGTTTAATGTCTAAACACCTAATGTCAATGTGTTTAGATTCTAAACACATCATGAAAAGCTTAACACTTTTTCTTGAAATGTGTTTAAGTGTTTAGAAAAAAAGTGTTCAAATGCTGATTATAGTTTAATCTAATGAAAGTGTTTAGCAGGAAAAGTGTTTGAGGGCTAAACACATTACTCACATCTTTTACAGTGTACTTGAAGGGCCTTGGTCCCATCTCTATAACGTACATAGCTTGACTTTGCATATTGTTGTAAAATATATTTCCCCAAGATTTCCAGTAATTCACAAGATCGATAGTAATTTGCATTTGAGCCATTTGAAGGTACGTTTATCTAGCATCTTTATCGTTTTAAAATATGGTCAAAATATCTTTCAAACATTAAACCCAGAAGACAGAGCAAACATGCATATTTGAATTTCTGGACACGTGCACGCCTCACGTTTAGATGATACTGAGTCATATGGCTGTGATGGTCGGCGAAATGAGAAGAGGTAAAAGGGTCACCCCAAAGGTAATTGAAGAATTTCGAGGATTGTAGCAAGTCGAAAATCCTCAGTCAAAATAAGATTGAAAGAAGGAGACAACAGCACAATAGGACGAACAAAGCCGCTGGTACCAGGCCTCCTTGTGTTCATGTCTCCTTTGGTCACATTAAGCCACCTGAGACACGCCCAGCACCAGCAGAGACTATGTCAACTAACCAGCGTCCGGGGTCAGAGGTCAGGGAGACGCTACCCCGTCACGTGACGTAGTTATTATACAGAGTTGTCTGTGAGCGACGCCGTGACGTGTAACATCGTTCATCATTCCGCCACCAGGAGGCTAAGCGTCTCCATAGCGGAAGTAGCCTGCCCCCAGGAACGCTGGGTACAAAGGGATAGGGGTCTATAGGAAGCGGAAGGAGGCAGCCCACTTATGGCGCCATCTGATGGCATGTGTAGACGTTAATGAGCAGTTTGAAACTAAGTGCTGCACGATACAGCATTTCAATGACATGATGCACCAATGCAGTGCTGGAGAGCTTAACTGTATCATGTCACCTAGCAGATCTGACATGATGCACCAATGCAGTGCTGGAGTGCTTAACTGTATCGTGTCACCTAGCAGATCTGACATGATACACCAATGCGATGGAATGCAATGCATCATGTCAACCAGCATGAAGCATGAAGGTATCAGGTGGTTCAAAGGGGACTTAAGAAATTGAGTGGGCAGGGTCCAAGGTGCATTTGTGGAAGGGGTGAGAATGGTCGTTGACTTGCCGAAATTCTTTTATACTGTGGATGTGGCGACTTTCAATAAGGAGTCCCAAAATATTTTCAACGTACTATAATCCATTCCTTTGGATATCATACCAGACGTTGTCACCGTTATAACATCACTATAATGCAGATGGATCTTCCAAATAATTAATATAATTACTCCAAGAACGTTACATCATATATGATAACCACAAACTAAATTATCACTTATCCCATCCTCTATCTGTATCCACAGACCATTAAACTGTACCGTCTTCATCGTCAACATAGCCAGCAGGACCGCAGCAAATGGGGCGTGGGTGCTCAGAGGCAGTTATCTGTGAAGGTCAACTATAATGTTATGTAATCACCATCCCCATTAAAGTTACTTATAGAATTAAGTCACGGTTTGAGTATTGTACCTTGCTGGCTCACTTTTTTTTGGATGGGGAGAGGGGTGGGGGATTAATCATTACATTTTGAGAGAAGTAATGTTTGTTGATGGCATTGCAGCTTTGATGTACACATTTTTTCCTGTTTTGTATTGTTAGGAGGGACATTGATTCTTATCATTCGACTTAAATTCTGCTATCAGGTAAAAGTGAATATATTCACAAATGAAGACATGATCAGTTTTATAAGAATATATAGGCTAGAGGCAACCATGCCCTAAGGGGTACCCGCTCATAACCAACAATTTCATATACTACTTCAATGAAAAAAAATCACCCTCGCCGTAAACTTTGTATTTTTTTCTGGATGAATCAAAACCCGTGATGATTTTGTAAAAGAAAAAAAAAACAGTAAACTTGAACCCAACTATGCTCTCTTTCTATCAAGAAATGCATCCCATCTGAAATCACCTCATCCCCAAGCATCCGACCTCCCTCGATGGACGCTGACTGCTGCTCCCAATGTTGGGATTATCAGAAATTTGCGCCGGCTATGTCCACATCATCACGGAGCCGTTCCCAATAGTCCTGTCAAATCTCCTCCACCCCCACTCCACCTTTTACCTTCAGCTTCCAAATCTCCCCTCCCCCCCCCCATCCTATCTCCAAGTGTTATGTGCGTATGGAATGGAATGGAGTGAGAGTGTGCGTTTAGGAGTGTGTGTACGGTGAGAGCGGGTAGCTCCAGGGGGTAGCTACTCTGATTTGCTCGTGTGGCGGCGTTATGGACGTCAGTTGTGTGTCAGTTTCAATTTACAGTGGGCTCCATCAGGAGCTGATTGCCGGACATTGGTGTAATGGGATGACGAGTGTATATATATATATATATATATATATATATATATATATATATATATATATATATATATATATATATATATATATATATATATATATATATATATGTGTGTGTGTGTGTGTGTGTGTGTATGTGTGTGTTTGGATGGGGGGATGCGGAGGTAGGAAAAATAGCCCAAGCTGCTTGGTAAGGGAACTGGGGGGGGGGGTCTGACTGAATATGACTAAAAAGGGGAAGTGAAGATATGTAGGTAGTATAGGCCTCAGTGTGGACTCCCACTGGGTCGGCCATTGCTTGATGTGGTGCCTGGCTATATAAGCACGGATATGTACCACTTGTTACAAAATGTACCCAAAAAGTCTGCAATGAAAAGAGGGGATTATATATCTGATTGAATGAAAATGCATCCCGCTTGGTTCCTAGGCATAAACAGCTGCAGACACGACTGAAAGAGGCATGATTGTATACATAATGATGAGTATATGGAGATAGATACACCTACTTAGATAATGGATCGTTGACACGGGACTTATTTTAAAGGTATAGTAGGCCTATACATAAATACATCCCCCGCCCCATCATGGGCTTATTCAGCCTCCCACACGTGCCGGACTGTCAAAGAGGCAGTCATATCTAGTACCGGGTAATTAATATAAACTATGAATCAATGTTTAGTATGGGTTAGACCACCTTAACCCAGTGGCTACAGGGTTTTATAGTCCCCGACGAAGGAGGGGATTATATAACCCTCTAGACATTGGGTTAAGGTGGTCTAACCTACTTAGAATACGATGCTTTTATGACCTAGGTTTCTATTGCATATAGACACCCTGTAATGCAGCTCAGTTTTACGACCATCGTGTTCTAATGATCACTACACCCTCTATATAACATTAATTACCCTCAGAGAGTCCAATCATTAGGTAGATAATGATCGTGAGTTAGGTGGTGTGAGTGAGGCGTCCACAGGAAACAAAGGGACCAATCTCCGCCCCATTCTCCCCTAGCAACCGCTACCTACTGCGCGCATGCGTCGCCGGAAACGACGCGGAAATGAAACGTCGACCACCGCGGCGCGGACGTGCGTCGTCCGCGTTGACGCACGAGCGGGAGTTGATGTGGACGTTTCTAGCTGGGAGAGGGGGCGGGGGCGGGGGGCGGGGGGAGGAAAATAGGTGAGGTGTGGGTGAACGTATTAAAAAATAATAGTGAAAAATAAAGTATGTTGTTTTTCAAGCATAAACCAAGGTAACTTGGGTAAACAAGATCATAGTTCAAATGAAAATTCTGAGGGGGAAAAAAAAGACAAATTTATAGGGATCAAGGCCCCTAAGGAATTCAGCAGATGGACTCTTAGCAGTTCCAGCTACATGTAGATATATCACATATATACAAGCCGAAGGGATGGGACACCCATCCCTAATTCCCACCTAGATACACCAATTGTTTGACTAGAATTTGTGTACACTGTCAGCCTAGCGCACCAGTTTTACAGTGGATAGCTTATTATTCGGGACTACACTGGTAGTTCATGTAAGTATACAAACCCATTGACCTGATTTGGGTTCTACTGTATGTACTACGGCAGCATGTACTGCCCATTTACAATTCGGACTGAGAGTGTACCTCAGTTTGGGGGTATTGAGATAACTGTAGGGTAATGATCTCTCTAAAAGTATAAACATAAGGGCTCTTTTTTTTAAAGAGGGGGGGGGCAGACGGATATATACATGATTTTATACATGTAAGTTTGTGTCCTGAAACGCTCCCTTTCTTTCCCTTTGTATAAAAGGCTGTAGATCTATACAGGGTTGGCTACTTGCGCCTGTGTATGTGGGGGGTGTTAGCATGGTTAGGTGAGCTGTTCTGAGCGAGAGGTGATAGCAGGGTGAGATGATTAGGTGCACACAGAGAGTGCTCTGTAATGAACGTGAGTAGCTCACCATTACTGCGAGTAGAGTAGGGGACGCAGGGGGGTGATCTGCAAGCAGATGTTCAGTATCCACTCAGGTGGACTTTCACAACCCTTTTTGCCTTGATATTATTTGTATGTAAGCACTGCATTGTGGCCTCGCCATCTTGTTTTTTTATTTGTATGCCTACCTAATTTGACATCTGTAGTCAGAAGGTATATGTATACCCATGTCCCGAATATCTCTGCACGGGTCCTATTTTTAAAATGCTTTAGAAATCTTGATATCGTCAAAACATGGAGATAGATGTCTCCACGTTGAGTATCTCCATTATTGTTTTTTACCGATTTTAGAAAGTGGCAGACGGGGAAAGAGTTAGATTTGCTTATTCTTTTGCGCACCCTTGCAATGCACTTGCAATGTATGGTTGTGGCGGTCTCATTGCAGAGATTATGAAAAGTACAATTACATCAACTTCCATGGGAATTTTTGATAAGACTCAAAGACCCTCTCCTCGTCCATAACCAGGACTAGGGCAGGAGTCGCTGCTGGACCTCTGCTATAAAGATTGCATGCATGAGATTGGTTGCTAAATTGGCGGATGTAACTAAAAAGGTTGGAGACTCAGAGGGCTTCCAATATTTAAAGTGAGATTTAATCTCTATTATGAGGCAAAGTGAGTCAACAGGAAGCCTGTCTCCCTCACACCCACCACGGCTAGACAGACTCAAGTGGTGGCGTTTGTCTTGCTGGTTTATAATGTTAGAAAGTGATGAGGTTTGCCACACAAGAACCTGATGGGAATCGGGGGGAAGTGTAGTGGTGCTATGAAGAATTTTGCAAATGCTTTCTGTTTTCCCAAAACTCAACCAAGAAAATGATGCCCAATAGAAAGTGGAACATTTGGTAGAGATATATTACAATGAGGGAAGAATATTACCCACAAATTATGAGCCAGCTAAGTTGATATCAAGAATGAATGGACTGACCAGCATCCTAAACCAGGGGTATTCCTCAATATAAATTGTAGTAATTCGTGATCTTCATCTGTCGTGTACTTTCCAGCGGAAAATAATATCTTACACTCTGTTCTCCCTCCTATATACTCTAAATGGTCCAAACGATGGCTTTGCCTACAATTTAACCTTACTCTGTGCGGCATTTCAAGTCAAGCTATACAGGGTTGGCTTTACGTTTACTAATTGGCTCTCCCAGTGTGTGACCTTCCCTCCACTTCATAGGACGCACATACAGAGGGTGGTAGGGACCAATGGCAATGTAGTGAATACTTTGATGGCAATGTAGTGAATACATTGATGGCAATGTAGTGAATACATTGATGCAATGTAGTAGATACATTGATGGCAATGTAGTGAATACATTGATGGCAATGTAGTGAATACATTGATGGCAATGTAGTGAATACTTTGATGGCAATGTAGTGAATACTTTGATGGCAATGTAGTGAATACATTGATGGCAATGGAGTGAATACATTGATGGCAATGTAGTGGATACATTGATGGCAATGTAGTGGATACATTGATGGCAATGAAGTGAATACATTGATGGCAATGTAGTGAATACATTGATGGCAATGTAGTGAATACATTGATGGCAATGTAGTGAATACATTGATGGCAATGTAGTGAATACATTGGTGCCTGTATGCCTACACAGAGAGAATAAACGGAGTCACAAACGGAGTCTGGGGTATAAAAAGGGAGTCAATGCTTCCCTGACTCCCTACTCAGGTTATCTGACTCCCTTTTTTATTCAGAGTCACAAGATCCTGACTCCCTTTTGACAATGTCTGAGAGAGTCAGAGGTGAATAAGGGAGTCATTGGTGAGCTGGACTCACAAAGGGAGTCAGGGTAAGCCAGAGGGAGTCAAGCAAGTGATTTCCACTAGGTGGAGGCACTATCTCCAAAGAGTATTTATCTCGATGCACTAATCTTTGTTTTGATTGGAATTATGACAATGGAATTTACATCGAAAAAAAAATTCAATTATTATAGGATCAATACATACCCTCCAAATAAGATACATTAGAATAATACAAACTACTTGATATATCGGCAATTTAATAACATTAAAAAGCCTTAGACACCCATTTTGTACCGATATCAGAAAGCTAAAGCCAAAATGAGTGAACTGCTTTGTCATGTCAACTTATGTACCTTGAGGGAAGTTCAGTATCCCTGCTATGTCTTTCATCATGCAAAGCAGAAGTGTACAAGATGAAGTTTGACTGGCATTACACTTGATATCTAGAGGCTTTGGTCTAGATATAACTGTTATTTAAGATAAGTATACCTTCTCGAAAGGGAGTCAATGATTGGCCAGACTCCCTTTTGGAAGGGAGTCAAAGGTGACCTGGACTCTCTTTTGGAGAAAAGGGGAGTCAATTTGAAGGCAAAACCTGGACTCCCTTAAGAGAGTCAGTTGACTCCCTTTCATCAGAAAGGGGAGTCAATCTGAAGGCAAGCCTGGACTCTCCTTTTGACTCCCTTTATTTTCTCTGTGTACGGTATATGGCAGAGTGGATACTCCCTACCCCTCCATCAACCCCCCCCCCGACATAAATGGCCGAGTGGGTCTCCCCCCCCCCATGCAGGACACTACTTGCTACCCTGGGTGGTTGGTAATTGATTCCAGGGCTGTGGTGAGCAGGGCGGGAGTAGCTCGGAGGCCGATGAATCCTATCTCCTATGAGCAGCTCGTCCTGACTGCGGCCCCGCGTCCTGAGTCACTCTCGCCGATTGTGCCGCCGCGTCGGCGGGCCTAATTATCACCGAGCTTTGATCTGCCGCGCATCTCAAACCTTTGACACTTTGAGTGCCGCATGGGTATGTTCCTTGGTCGTCATGATGCACCAATGCAGCGCTGGCGAGCAGACTCACCAGCACTGCATTGGTGTATCATGCCGACCCTGCGGGGGTGGTGTACCAATTAATACTATAAGGATAGGATGCTTCACCAATGCAATCATTATAAGTAGAGCTGCCAGGACTGTATTTAGGCGTCATTGCGACTAGTTGGTATTATGAATTAAAGGAGTATGCGGGCATGAAAGAGTTAGCTAATACATCCCTCCCCCCGCCCTATCATGTCGGCACCAGGGCGCGGGGGGCGCTGACGGACACGCCCCGCGCGCCGCCTTATCGGACTGGGCGCGGCGGACGGCAGCCAACACTTATTAGGAAGCGCGCTTTTTGTCGGCGGCGCGCGTCCAAATCCGCGACGCCAATTTGAGCTAAATAGAGACAGATTATCAATCATTGAGCACGGGCTATTCACGCATGTTCATCGGTGAGCGCGGGGAGGCAGCGCCCATAGAAACCTACACCGCCGGGGTTATCGTCCTAGGCCGCGTCCGTCGCACCTCCCCGCGTCCCCCCAAACCCTCCCTTTTCGACGTCGTTCATCGCCTATTAGCGCGCGCCGCGTCCATAAGGGAAATGGGGGCTGGAGCGGCGGCGGCGGCGGAGGAAGGGGGTGATGCGGATCGCTCCCTCCCTACTCCCAACACTACACCCAGCTCTTGATGATCCATCTTGCCGTCCAAACCGTCGGTTACATTATTGAATCGGTAATTACAGCACGTAATTATCACAAAAATGGCTGGGCGCTCTTCCATCACTTTGCGTCGATTAGTGGGTTCCGCTCTGTCCATTTGGTCTCCGTAATTACCGTCATAAAGAGGAGGATTCACTCCACACTGTACCCCCCCCCCCTGCTCCCACCCTCTAGTCATCCACCATCCTAGTGTATTCTCTGGTATACTCCATACCTCATCTGTCGGAAATAGGTACATGTAGGGCAAACTTAGCCTCTGTCCAGGACCACAGCATATCAGATTATAGGAAATAACGTGAGGCTAGATGGCTACATTTGTGAACTGGGATTGTGCTTTTTTTCCCTGCTCATTGGCATAAGTCTGATTGTGAATATTGTCTAAATTTGGACCTGAGCTATGCATGTACACAAATATACCGAGTAAGTATATGTACTACTCACAACTAATTTGGATAGCTACTTCAGAACCCACAACTAATTTTGTCTACATACTACCGGGTAGTTACAATTATTTTCGAATACTACTTACAGGACTCACCGCTAATTTTTATTCCATTTACAGCTAAGTGTATATACTACTCACAGCTAATTTTGTATACTACTCACAACTAAGTTTGTATACTACTCACCGCTAAATTCATATACTACTCACAACTAATTTTCTAAACTACTCACAGCTCAATTTGTATACTACTCACAGCTAATTTTACTATTCACAATTAATTTCGTATACTACTCACAACTAATTTTCTATACTACTCACTGCTAAATTCATATACTACTCACAACTAATTTTCTATACTACTCACAGCTAATTGTGTATACTACTCATGTGTATTTTTTTTATACTACTTACAGTTAAAATCGTATACTACTCACAGCTAATTTTTAATGTCCTTTCTTTTAGATGACTTTGCAGTGCCCTTTATATTCTGGACAGAAAACAGTCCGTGTCACAATATGCAAGCATCAACAGGGTGATGAAGTAAAGGGAGGGGGGTTGAGCTAAATGGCTAATCACGGGGATGTGGATTAAGCGTACACTGCTTTGTTTACTCCTCACTCCATGATTAGACCAATCAGCGCCGTCCGCTGTGAGCAGACGACAATCAACTCGCCGCTCGGATCCGCTATTATCGCTCATCTACAGACCCCCGTATAATTCAATTACCGACCACAATATAAGGCTGTAGTGCAGCTGCTGCAGTGCCATCTGACTGGGGAGATTGTGGCAGAGGAGGAAACTGATTGAGAGAGCTGCACTCGGTGCTCCAGGATGCTGACCAAATTAAAATGATTCTAATGGAGGACGCTGGTCCAATGTTCCTCTCGCATCTAGACTCACGAGAGAAGTCTTTCTTATGTTTTTGATGCGCGTTAGAAATTGGCTGAAGACACTGAGTGACGCATATATGAATTATCATAAAATGTAGATGAAATCGTAATAATCGCAATAAGATGCGGGTAGGGTGGGATGGACTAAAATTTAGTTTCAGCACAATGGATGCCCCCACTGAATAATGCGGGAGAGGCTTATAGGGGGACAAGATGGCAAACTGTTCCCGCCTATTAGACACAGAACTAATACAACAGCCCCTTCATCCCATAAACAGACCAATCATCAACACCCACAACTCAACATATGCAGGGAAACGGCCCGCGTTCCCATTAGGGAGCGTCATAGATTTAGATGGGCGGTGTGTTAATTATTAACTATTAACCCTTTAACGGCGGCATGCTACCTCAAAGCCTACTGTCATACTCATGTTCTTTTTTGCAGAGTAACTCCATAATGCAGTATTCACCCTGGTTAAGACACCATGTGAATTCTGCAGGGTTACCTTGATACACTGCCAAAGGGCTTCTATTAATGCACAAATGCAATGCAGGCGAGTTACTCATCGTATCAGTATCAGCGCATCATGACGACAAATAAGCATCTACTTAGCCTTACTATCCGGGCATCATCCTGCCCTAAAGGGGTTCATTATTAGCTATTAATAACAGGGTAGGCCCCTTCTCATCTGCCACTGTTTGGAGAGTGTAACCCTGTTGTTAGGCGTGTTTTCAGCCTGTTGTCCTCAACTGTTGATTGGCGTAACGGGATACGGCATGAGACGCATGCGCGGCGATCACGTGGGTAGCTGCGCGTCTGTTGTCGGCATATGGCGTCACGTGTTGGGAGTCCCAAGTCAATTAGGGCGTGGGGGAATTAAATTTGTCGGAGAAGGAAAGAAGTGATGATGTGACAGCTGGCAATCAGGCAGACCAAGGTGGTAAGGCAGGGATAGGAAAGAGGGGAGAGACAGACAGGCAGACGGACAGGGCCCCAGACGGGTAAAACTGACAAGGAGACACGGCCACTTCTTAAGATCAACAAGGGACATGGGTTTGGGTGAAAAGAGACAATACCCATTTCTTAAAATCGACAAGGGACACGAGACCCCCCCCTCCTGTCTAGGGCCCTACAGACAGACAGAAGGAGAAAGAAAGAGAGACAGATAGACAGACATAGACAGACAGACAGCGAGAGAAGGAGAGACAGACAGACAGACAGACAGACAGACAGACAGATAGAAGGGGAGGGAGGTTTTAGAGATAGAGATAGACAGACAGATAGACAGAGACAGGGTTAGAAAGACAGAGAGACAGAGACAGGCAGGCAGAGAGGCCGAGGGAGTAGGGGGAGACAGACGTGAGGGGCATCCAGGCAAACACTTAGATAGACAGGAAATTATAGATTATAGCAACAAAGACAGACAGCGATACATGTACAGAATGGGAAAGACAGGAGAGAGGCCAGGATTCAGACCAAATGTGGTTGCTTCTCACAAGTCCTTTGTGCAAACCGTCGGCACCCAGAGATTAAGGTACAAGAGATAGGTATGGACAGTTTGGAATATGACTAAAAGGCATGTGTACATGTTGGGATTTCATGGCATACTAAGATGCCATAAGCGAGGCATTCCATTAAAACCCTCTGCCCATTTCTACAAGGCCTTCAACTTAGATCCACACACCACGTCCCCTCTCCCATTGCTTACTGAAAGTTGGACCAATTGGTTCAGTCTCTGCATCTCCTTAAATCATTCACCACCAACAGCAGCTGTTTGAGACATGAGGCGTCTCTATCGTTACAAATGTATCCGGTCTCTATATATTACCACTGTATCCAGTGTACAGACGTCCCCAAGTCATGGGCTAAATGCTAAATAGAGGTGAAAAAGTCAAGATATTTTATTGCCGACAAACAAGGGGCAGTGACTCTATAGTGTGAATAATGTTATAACCGGTAGTGACGTCACGAATTAAGTACCCGGATATATGGGTCCTGAATGATTTCTCTCCATTTCCCTTGGGTTTTTATTTTTTAGTATGTTCTTTTATTGTTTTTATTTTTGTATTTCTAGAATTGATCTACCTTTCCCTTGATGTTTCTACTGCTATCATGTCGCATTATTTCCCCTTACACTCTCTAGTTTTTACCTTTTCATTTTGCTATGTTGAGGGGGGAAGGGGCCGTTTAAATCGTTAAGGGGGGCAAAACACCTCAAGTGCAAAGGTCCAAGTTACCAATCCTTACTCACAAATTACAGCAGCATTGATAAGTTACATAAGATGTTTTGCAATAATGCTTCACATTCTTTAGGTGAGTGGTAAATAAAACACTGCGGAATGTATAAGATACAGGATAAAATGACATGCAATTATATATATATATATATATATATATATATATATATATATATATATATATATATATATAACGTATTAAGCACCACACAGTGCTTAAAGGGTTAAAGATGAGAAGGGATGCATCCCAGACATTGGCGGGGCATGTGTTAAGCTTTGATCAGCAGCATGTCCACCCACACTGCATCTCATCACCCACTCTCTCCTATACACCCAGCCCTGACTCTCTCTCTCTCTCTCTCTTCTTCACAATCATTTTCACTTCTCACACATTCACACACTTAGAGTCGAACACCAGATGGACAAATAAATGTCTCTGAAATACTATGGGAGGTCATTCAGGAAAATGGTGCAGGGCCTGTATTAGAATGAGTCTGAAGCGTTTTAAATACCTCTGGTGCAACCACCTGGCAATGGATTGAGTGAGTGAGTAATAGATGTTTAACGCCATTTCGACAGATAAAGTCATATTCATGGCGAGAACTACATTACACAATTTCACAGAGGAATATGTCTGTGCCCACGCATTTGTGCACCACACACACCCTGAGGGGATAGGAAAGAGGAGAAATAGACCTTTTTAAGTGGGCTAGGGAAGCCCATCAGGCAATGGAAATCGTATTTGATATAAATGGAAATTGCTCTCAGTCACAGGATTGGAGCTTTGTTAAACGCTTAAAAACTAATGTTGGAAATGATATCAGTTATTTAAAAGAAGCTGATGTTGTGAGTCTACCTTTAGTACTAATGGCATACATGTTACAATATGTACAAGATAATAAAATATTTGTTCTTGTGAGAATGACACTCCACAATACTCAATGATAGCAAAGACAGCAATTCTCACCTCCTGCCTCCAGTGCCTCCTCAGCCTGAGGGCATGGTATTCACAGAAACGTGTCCACTTATCCAATCCTTTTAATGTTATTAAGACAAATTATCCATGATATGTTTCTCTCATTGCTTTACTACAGCTGAGTACCCCAGACTAGCAGTGAGCCATGTGTCATTTTGAATAAATACATAGCCATACAAATCTGGGTTATTTTATAACCTAACACACTCTTGCCAGCGGTGTGATCAGTGGCAGTGAGACGATCAATCAAACCAAACTGCTTCAAGTGGGTCAAGTGTTTCTGTATGGCGAAAAGTGTAAGGATAAAGCCAACTCAATGGTGTCACGTCCACTGCAATTGGTATAGAGGGGAACAAGGGCATGGTGTTGACCTGCTTTCATGATTCCTTCTATATATAGGTATCTACGGGCAAGTAAACCTCTGCAATTTTGGTTCAACGCATGGGTGTGAATGATATGGCATGACTGTCTATCACTGTGCACAGGACCTTTTCATCATACCTGTGAGTTGCGAGTATATGTATCTCGGCAGAAAAGGCAGATATGATTCTTTCAAATGCAAACCTGCTGACTTGCGACACTCCAACATGGCATTGAACACTAGGAGTACAGTGTTCTCAAGTAAACTGGGCGGAAGGTGTCAGGCATGCAACAAAGAAACCCTTCAAAAGTCCAGACTCACCTATCGTGGGCCAGTGGCTTCAGTCATGTCAGAAGTGTACTGCCAGAGTGTAGATATACAGGTTGTGATAGGCCTGTTCCAGAACCTGAATTCAGTCCACAAGTAGTATTCATTATGTGACATTTTGTAGGCAAAAGTCTCACAGTGTGAGTGGCAGTTACCACCTTGAACGTCACAGGGTGGTTAGGTGTAGGCAAACAATGCCTTCACGTGGTCAGGCAGGTTTCCATGAGTATGGACCCCTCTCAATATTCTCTCTATGATGAATGGCACATTGTGAAACCCAGGCTTTGAAATAAGTATTATGATCATGATACATCGGAAATGTGTCCTTGTAAAAGACATTCTGGACTTTGGCCTGTAAAACTGCAGAGTTTTGTTTACCCCCGTAGGCACAAACAACAACTTCAATTTATGCCCTACAGGTACTGATAGAAGCTTGATGGCACCAGAAACACTAGGTAAGTAAAATTTCCCGAATACTTCTAGATCTAGATTTATATAGATCCACACGTACATGTCTCTATATACATGGAGTTTATATCAGAACGGACCTATGTAGCTTATAAATATAGCCCCTAGTTGAAACCTGCGAAATAAGATTGGGCAATCAGTGGTAAAAATATATGATGCGCAGTTTTCTTCCAGCACTGCATTACATAATCCGCAGCTAAAAGCACCATACTGTTCATAAATCTTTGCAATTTGATATTTTGTTGCAGTTCCATGCGCCTTAGCGTTGTATATCCTACTGGTAATTCCAATGTCATCATGTCTGTCATCGGCCCCATCCGTTGACTGTTTTACAGTGCAATTCTGTATTTCTCTATGGTAAAAACAGTTCAAGCATTAATCACTCTCAATCAATCGGTTCTAATAAATGTCTCCATGAAGTATCAGATTACCGTGATCATAGCCTCCAACGGATAACCCCTAACAAAAATGCATCATCCACTTTATCAGAGTAAACTCTAATCAAGTTGTGACAAAATACCTGATGACCCATTCTGCTAAACCACGGAGTGTAACTATACGGTACTACCGTAGCCCCCGCGTATAAGGCGCACCCTGAATTCCGGATAGACCTAGCAAAAGGCGCACGAGTTATATCTTTGTAATAATGCTTTATGTATAAGAACCTAACCGATAAGGCGTACCTTAATTACAAGGGCATCCTAAGGCACAGCTAGCGTTTTCCTAACGCATAAGGCGCGCCTTATACGTGAGGATTTGTTCAACATTGTGTTGTTCTGTGCTATCTGTGTCAATGTGTGTATTACTGCTAAGCGTACATCAGTGTAGAGTGCGTTGCAGTGTGATGCTCTGGTCAGGATGCGTCCGTCCTAACGGAATGCGGCACGGGTCAAAGCGGCAGCTGAAGCATTAAACGTGCTCGTCCGGCCTCACACCCCCCCACCCCAAACTGTGGATACCCCACTCCCCCCCCCCCCCAGTCTGTTTCACCCCTTGTGTGTGGGTGGTCCTTACACATTCACTTATCTATAGCCCTCTAGACTCTATAGTCCTTGCATCAGATTTTAAATCCCCATGCTCACTTATTTTCATGATGCACCTTTGCAGTGCTGGCGAGTAACTCGCTGCTATTGTATCGGTGCATCATTCTGATCATTCAGCAATGTGTTGACCCTATAGTGTTGGAATGATACAGCACCGTTGAGTTACTCTCCAGACATGCATGCATGCATCATGACATAAATCCATAGTGTATTAGAATAGTGCATTGTCCTTCAAGGGTTAAAGAGTTAGAGTTATACACAGGATGTATAGAGATGTGAAGATGGTGACAAAAAATAATGATGGCGACAGGAAATGAGATGTTCTGGACGCTGTAGTCCATCATGCACGTCTGGTACAGCCCTTTCAGGACAATTGATGCACTGCTGCATCATGCCCATTGGTCGTCATGATGCACCAATGAAGTGCTGGCGAGTCTGCTCGTCAGCACTTCATTGATGTATCATGCCGACCCTCTGGGAGGTATCAGCAACCTTGTAGTGTCGACATGAGATATGAATGTAGCCCTAGTGAGTTATTGTCGCCAGGGCTGGCTTCATGTGTATAATGTTAATGAAGACCAATGGGAAAGATGTTCTAATGCACTTTTCTGCAATTCTGTAAGTATTCATAGGCTTTGTAGCAGATTTTGCATCTATCGGAAACCTTCCACGTTTCAAAATTTAGAATGTATTCCAGTTTATTCAATTTGGCCAGCATCATGGAATAGAGATTGACTGAGTAGCGTCTCAATATTCACTAGAGGCTAGAAAAGAGATTGAATATTTGAATCTTATATCGGCGTGATAGGCGAAGGCGTTTTTCTTTTGTTCTTCCATGAAGATGATAATTATATCTAAATTGGTGAAAAATGATCGGTAGCTCCCATTTCACTTGAGAAAGCATAAAATTGTGAAACATTCGCTTTGCAGTTTGATGTCAGTTATGTGGCGTCCGCTTTACACATGTGGCTTCGGGATTGGGTTCTACACTCCTCCCACATTATAGAAATATGGAGATTCACAGACGGATGTTCCCTCTGGAGATCATTTCAAAACAGTACAAATTTGTGACTTTTTTTAATTAAATTTTTCTAGATGTTTAAGTGTTTTGGTGGTAAGTGTATACACTTGCCAATGCTTACTCGCGTTATATTTGATAAGTATAGTTTACCAGAACTGGACATACATGTCCTTCGTGGTTTCCATCACATCTTTTCCCCCGTCGTGGTTTCAAAGTAGATAATTTATGTGCCTAAGGAAAAAGGTGTCTTCCTTGAGTTCTGGTCTCCGATCCTATCATTTCTCTCTGGCTGTGTATTCCTTGTATGTATTCTCTCTCTCTCTCTCTCTCTCTCTCTCTCTCTCTCTCTCTCTCTCTCTCTCTCTCTATCTATCTATCTATCTATCTATCTATCTATATACCTGTCTCTCTCCGAATCTCTTTTTTTCTGTTAAGTCACTTTGACAATACATGCTTGGTTTGTTTTGCAATTCCCCCCCCCCTTCCTTTCCGTCCATACAATGTATCTGCAACACATCCCTATCTATACCTGCCTGTATGTACCCCGTGTAGCTTAGGCTCATCTCCGACCGTACTACCCCAACGTTCCCGTGTACTGTGAGACAGGTATTAATATCTGCCCTGCTGCCCCATCACATTCTGCCTATCCTCCGCCATCCGTGCTCACCTCCTCCCGGTCTCATTCAGTGAGCCAGGGGTATTGAGTAGGATGGGCTTCAAACCTATAGGGGACTAAAGGAAGCGTTGTTTTAACTGACCTCAATAATGGGATTTCTTTTTAGCATCAGTATGCGTGAATGTGCCTGGACCCCTTGTCATTGGCATTCACGTGTTGGTATCCATGTACACGGTCAACTATTTGAGCCCTATATGAAACCTCTAAATGTTGGATTTATCTAATCATACTACCTCTGGCTCACCCTCATAGATCACAAAGTTAGGCCTTGGGGATTACACAGAAATTATAAGGGGCCAACAGAGTGGGTGGCTTCTGAACTGTGACACACACACACGCACACATATCTATGTTAGCTTTTTATTTGACAAACAGTGAAATTCAAGAACTGATCAAAGGGAAAAGAACCATTACTGATAGGACATATACCTTCTGCCTAACAAGGTGTGCTTGTATGTTTATAGTGTATCTTCTGACTCTGCACCTGGTTGGCTTAAACACAATGTTCAAAGCGCAGAAGGATGACTCAAAATCAATAAAACATATCGGTTACTCTCATCCCACCCTTTCCATTCTTCCCTCCCATCCCCCTGTCTGCCTGCCTGCCTGTCTGCCTGTCTGCCTGCCTGCCTGTCTGTCTGCCTGCCTGTCTGCCTGCCTGTCTGCCTGCCTGCCTGCCTGCCTGCCTGCCTGTCTGTCTGTCTCTGTCTCTGTGTCTCTGTCTGTCTCTCCCTCTCTGTCTCTGTCTGTCTCTGTCTGTCTCTGTCTCTCTGTCTCTGTCTCTCTCTGCCTCTCTCTCTGTCTGTCTCTCTGTCTCTGTCTCTCTCAAAATCATATTCCCTTTATGTATGTTGTCCTTCAAATGTATCTCTACAAGTTTGTGTACTAGAGAGCTGGAATGCATTCCAAGGGCCCCATGCTCGATGCAAGGGGCCCCTGGGCGGGGGTGAAACCCCTCCTGTAACGGGATGTGTTCAGGTAGATGCCGTGTCTACCTGACCTGACACCACTTTCAGTGGCACTTGGACTTAGTGTCTGAAAGCACTTATAGAGGATTTTTTGAGTATGATATGGGCTACATACATATATACCTACGTGACCAATTTTCATGAGTGCGGCCAAAAGAATCTGCACAAATTTCCATGTAACATCCCTGTGTGCAAAAATGTGCGATTTTGAGTGGCCATAGAGTTTGTATGATTTGGTGAGGGACCACTCGTAGCCTTTGAGAAATTACTGAAGCCTCTGGTTTTCTTGTGGCAACAGAATCTAGATTATAATGCTGTATGGGTGACGTTTAATTAAATTATATGCTATTGGATGTGGCATATTAAGTTTATTCTTAGGCTTTAATAATTTCAAATCCTACTCTGTAGGCTATTCATATCCATGGTATCATAAATTGTAGTACTCCGTAAATTTTATTACCTGAACTTGAATAGATATGTGTTATCATTACTCAAGCAAAAACGCATACAGTCTAATGAGACATAACATGCTTTGTTGACTATGCCGTTTCTCAAACCAGGAAGGGAATGTGGTCATATTCTATTCATGATTTAGTCAATGGACGGTTAAATGTGTTGTATATGAATAATAGGAACGACTCGACGTTACCTTTTTAATCATATCGAGAAGAATCCATGTACAATGGGATACTGTTTTTCCTGCCCTTCTTTTGCAAAGGAAAAGAAATAAACTGCTTCTGAATCACACTCAGTTTGTTTTGGACATCTCTGTGTCATGCATTTCTCTGAAACACCTCCAAACCACATTACCAATACCTTCCACACAAAGACATTATAAACACGAAGGAAGTCAGACCTTTTGTCCTAGACAATTGTTCCCAATAAGGTAAGTGTGTCTAAGGGTTGTAAATGGACTGGGGCTATTCTAAGTAGAAAAGACATAAACCAAAATAACCCCATCCTAGATCTCCAGACATCTGTGCTGTGTAAATTAACTATTGTAATGGAAATACTGAGGAACCTTTTAGTATAAATAAAATATATTTTATACACCCTGGAACCATAGCCCCTCTAGCTACAGATACTGCTGAATCCAGAGTTAATTGCTTAAGCCCATTTCAAATTGAAAAGATTTGGTGAAGTATCTTGATCAAAACACAACCATAAAGTCATCAGGAAGGGAATAAGGCCCTTCCCGGGTCCTGGTATGGCACAAGATAAAGAGCAATTCACTCACTTAGCATTCAAATCACATGTAAATCACCTGTGAATATTAATGACCTCATCCTTTCTAAATACTACTGCGTAAGTGGGTGTGAAAGCTTGAAGAGATGGGAAGTGATTCTGGGGGAAGAAAGAGAAGGGGGAAGCCCTCCCCACGCGACGGGCCCCCAATGGAGTAGGCTCCGACAGTAGTTAGTCCTACACCGGGGTCCAGGTGAGGCAGGTGTTAAGCCTTTAAGTTCCAAATGGTGCATTAATGCACTATATCTATATTGTTATCAGAGTGCATTGCTGTGCAGCTATGGAGACCCTCACCATTCCTCCAGTAATGTGTCATACCAGCCCCAGATACATGTGTATAGGGTTGAGATTACCCCTGATGGTCGCCATGATGTAGCAATACGATGCCAGCAAGTTCTCTGTCAGCACTGTATTGATAAATCATGAAAACTGTTCCCTTGAGCCATCCAAGGTACTTAAAGTCTTAATGGTTTGTCAGGTGTGCCAACAAGGTCTTCAGGTGTTATATCAGTGCTGGTGGCACAGGTGTGAGTGTAGACACAGTCAGGTGTGCTGATACCAGCTAACTAGGCAACTGATTAGACACACAATAACACAGGTGAGATGAGTTTATGACCCCCCTGGTTGTATTTGATTAGCTGCCCTACCTGCCTACCCCAAAATCCTCCTTACCTGGTTTCTCTAACCACAACTAGAGACATTCAGGTGCACTTTTAACCATGAAGTATGCCATGATACCATAAACTTTACAACCGTTCTCAGCATGATGCACCAAATGCAGGATTCATAGCACACCAGATCAACCATTTGGGAGTGTATCAACCCTAAAGCATGATACATAAATGCAGCCTTGGGGAGAAACCCGGGAGGGCTACTTTCATGTATTATGACATAAAATGGACAGAATGCATGGATGTAAATGACTGTCCTTAAAGGGTTAAAGGCCAATTCCTCAGACACTAATACAGCTACCTTTACTATAGGATCCCACCCCTAATCAGCCCATAAAGTCATTAACCAACCAAAGGGCAAGTGGAACAGAAAAAAAGGCCCCCTGGTGGGTATTCTATGCACTACTCACGATCCTCAGTATAGCTGTCCCAAATTGAAATGGACTCTCTTTATGGTGCCTTAACCATTCAAGCTCTACACAGCCTTTATATGCCTATGCTATTTTCTGACATAATAATGCCTGAATGCCCTAAAGAATAACTTACTAGGGTTGTATTGATGAATCCTGCTGGCCCTACAGGGTTGATACACTCTCAAAGGGTCTGCATCCTAATCCGATATAGTTCAGGAAAATCATCATTGATATTCATAAGAATAAAAGTGAACATGAAGCTGAGGCATCATTCGATCCTTAAGGGGTTATTTGGTTAATAGGCACCTGGAGTGACAGGCAGGGAGGCAGTGACAGGGCCTGTGTGTAGAGGCAGTGGGAGGCTGTAGTGATATGATCCTGGTCGTCAGGGGACTGAATACCCACTGAATGGGCCTGATTTACATGTCCCTGATCACTAAATAGCTAAGAGCTGAGACGACGGTCTACACGTCAGTCTCATTTAGCCACACTTTACCAATGAAGCCAATAGACATGGAGACTAACCAGCTTCTGTTTGTTTGTAAACCCTTACCATTTACCCTGCTCCTTGGGCATTGATACTATTTTGGCCCAGATGTGATAGGAGGAAATATTTCAATGTCAGTACTCATAATGAAAATCAGAATTATACCTAGTATAACCTCTCACTTTAGACCAATGTTGTATTAGGGTAGGGAAAGATGGGGGGGGGGGGGCTCAGACCCATGCCTCTGATATTCTGAAGAAGAAAAGCTTGGGTAAATATATGGACAAAATATACACAGAAGTGATATCAACTGCACCTTTTCAAAAATATGTGTAGAGATGTTTTAAATTTGGGTAGGTTTGATTTCAATTTCTAACGGAGTTATCAATCGAAATCACCATATTATTATCTTTAACTGTTATGAATAGACCCCTGCATAATGCCTACTTTTCATATTTATGCTTCAGTCTTCAGTCACATATATAATCACAGTACATTATTTTCTCCCCTGCATGTGTGTGTTCAATTTGTTGCACTCTGTCCGTCAACTAGAGATAGAGGTTTCCCTCACAGAGTGCATTTTAGTGGTTCCAGCCTCACCTGCTTGGCACTTGACGGCAAATTTGAAATGAAGGATTTTCATAGATTCCCTGCTACTAAGATTATAGTGTAGGCTTCTGTAAAAGATTCTTATTGAATTCTTACCGTTGAGGAGTTGTATTTTGAGGCATGCACAAAGTTTAGAATTAAGACAAAAACTATAAGTAATATCTTACGAATATTGATGTGTGCAAGACCGTTCACACTGACCCACAATTAGCCTACGTTCAGTCATTTCATAAACCAGTATTGAAAAAAAAACTAGGAGAAAGTGAATGGTTTACACATTGGTATTTCATTTCATACATAAACTACACAAAAACCAACTATCATATTCAACTTCCTCCTGCATGAAAAGTTTACCTATTTGTCACAAAGGATATATCCGTCTACAAATTTAATGAAAAGTCTATAAAACAGAACTTAAAAGATGCAGAGAAAAATCAAGGTTTCCTCAGCTCATACATATTCTATCCAAATAGCCATCCTCCATCCACCAACTGTCCTTAACCCTTTAATGACTAGATTAGTCTTTATATCAATTTGCCATCATGATGCATCAATGCAGAACCGGTGAGTAACTCACCAGCACTGCATTTGTGCATCATGCCTAGCTTTCAGGTTTATGTATGGCCTTCTGTATGAGTGTAGCATTGGCGAGTTACTCACCAGGAATGCATTCATGAACTATACTATTAAAAGTCTATAGTATATCAAAGACTCATGCTGTCCCTTAAGGCCTACCCCGTGCCCTACAGCCCTCCCTCCCTATCCATTCACAGTAAGTATCCCCATTAGCCTTGTGCCCTATGGCCTCTGCCTGATGGTAGGCCCCTGTTTAGCCTCTGAAGCCTGTTAAACTTTAAAATGGCCTCTCAGTGCACGCCCCCAACCACACAGAAGTATAGAGATTCAATTAACGCCGGGAGGAGGGGGCAGGGAGGCGGTATACCTCACAGGAGGGGGCGGGGATGGGGGAGGGAGCGTCGGCTAGAGGCGTCAGGTAGCGTCAGGAGGAGCGGCAGCCAGGTGAGAGTTGGGTAAGAGTGGTGAGTGGCGCCTGTGTGGAGGCTAGCGTCAGATGTGTAGACACTGGTTTATCTGTGTCTGGAAACTTGGGAATATTTTCTTCTGTTACAAAATGAACTATAGACTTTTCTAACATCGTTCTCATATAAAAACGTCATATAGTTATAGCGTCATCACTGGAAAGACTCTACCAATCTAGTGGAGATATCATATGATGTTATGGTAATTCACTTGATCATTTTGTCATCGCCAAACAACTTATGTTGATCACTATACTATTTGGGGAATTCCCCCCCCCCCAAAAAAAAAAAAGAGTAGGGGGGGGGGTTGAAAGCCAACCATCGTGCTAATTTTCGGATATTTTTATATGCAGTTTAGCCGTGCATTATTCTGCATATACCCCTCATGTGCATTTTTGAAATTTTTGGTATATACTTTTTCGGGGTCAAGTTGGACTTTTGGAAATTATGGCAGCTATACAAAGTTAATCTAGCCATTTTCCATTGTGAAAAATCGTGCCAACTCATATGAGGATTGAACCCCGGCCGCAGTGGTGGTAGGCGAAGGCCTTAGCAATAGCGCCACACTGAACGGTGATGAAATCCAATGCGAAAATAAATAAGTTCTATGGGGTCCTTGTCCTATGTTTACACTCACTTTTCGTATGGAATCCAACCATGACATGTTATAATATCAAAGTCCAAAGAACACTGTAAGAAATGTGTGTTGCATTTACATGCTTTGTAACACACTTCTTTGCAGCATATTTTTACTCACTTATTTTTTTAACACACAACACACTTTTGCCAAAAGTGTGTTAAGAAGTGTGTTCATGTCAAAAGGGTGTTACAACAAAAGTGTGTTGCAAAAAGTGTGTTCATGCATATAGTGTGTTCATAGAAAGTGTGTTGCTTCATAAAGTGTTTAGATATGAAAGTGAGTTAATATTTCTACAATGAAGGGGGTGGGTAGGGGGCATTTAGCCTTTATTTCTTCATATTTTCATTTTGGTGTACTTGTTATCGTCCTGAGATGACGTGAGGAAGGTACCCATGAGGCACACATACTTAATCTGGAAAGGAATAACAATATATTGTTGTAAGACCATAATTATGATGTTGATTTAGTGCATAAATTGTTCTAATATTACTTATACTTCTATATTAAAATATGCTAATACATCAATAACATATCTTCTGATTTCTCAGTCTAGAATTTAGAATGGTGACAGAGTCTAGGCTCCCATATGTAAAAAAGTTATGTAGGTACATTATAATGATAAAGAATAATATTCAAAATGCAGAACAGTCCCACTTTCCTATTCCTGGCATTTTGTAAATCACAAATCAGCATGAGTACTTGTCAGTGACTGGAGCAAGCAGATTGTAGTTTTCTGAAACAAAAGAATTGGTGAATGAACACTGTATGCTACACTGGATAGTATGTTAGGCAGCATATTGATACAGCTTTTAGAGAATTTCTTTCTGTGAGTGTAAATTTATGATAAACCAACTTACTACACTCTATTACAGCTTGTGTAGCACTAGTGTTGAGGATGATATATAAGATTACTTACCAGAAATAAGCAGAGAAGTGAAGACACTCCTCTCTCCAGCAGGTGCAGATTCAAACTGACTGTGTGTAACTGTTATAACTGACCTTTGGTCAGGTGAGGGGCAATTAATGGGTTACATAATACCACTGATAAGACTGAAGGATTAATAAAATGTGTGTTGATTTAACACACTTTTCAGTACCTAAACACTTTTGAGAAAAAAGTGTGTAAGTGTGTTAGAAAAAGTGTGTTGATGAACTCAAAGTGAGTAAACTGCTCAAAGTGGGTTGAATATCCATGTGTGTTACAATCTTGTGTGTTCCCGCAACACATATTATTTACAGTGAAGTATTCAATCCATAGATGAGGAATGCATGCTAATTGTCTCCATTTTCTTCAATATAAATAAGAATCCAATGATTTTCCCAACGTACGCGAGTCGCGGCCCGGTTTGCTCTGTGCAAAGCCATTGTTTTTGTTCCTTGCCGGGAGGGGTACCACCGTGTTCACACTCACTTTTCGTATGGAATCCAACCATGACAAGTCTTCAAAATAAAACATACATATTCTTAGACATTCTAGATGAGTACTTCTATGCTGGATATACCCGAGCCGCGGAGCGGCTCGGGTATATCCAGCATAGACTCCCCTAGGGCCTCGATATGCATCATCTATTAGCTTAGTATTCTCTATGTCAATGAGTGTGAGACATAACAAGACTAGCCACTTGTTATGTTTTTCCTCAAAATACCGCCTTTGTTCATGGCAGAGGCGAAAATGGTAAATTTCTTGTTCACCACATCAAATCAGTCTAAATATAGTTCTCCCTTGAGTACACATAGACTGTCCGTAGCAATTTTTAGGAGCACAAATGTATACATACCGTAATCTCCCGCGTATAAGGCGCGTCTTATACGGGGGGTTTTAGTTCTCATTGGATCCACAAGGGGGACACCAAGACCTTTCTTTTGATATCTTACATGCCCCCTTGGTCAAAATGGGACAAAATGGGACCCAGGAGGGCCCAAGGTGGCCCAAGCTACCCATAGGTTTTTGAATTTTGAAAATTCATTCAGTAGAACCAAAGTTATGAATTTTTCATTTTTTTGAGAATTTTCCAAAACTCTAGGTGCGCCTTATACGCGGACTGCGCCTTATACGCGGGAGATTACGGTAGTGTTTTTTGTAACTGCAATCATGCAGTCAAATCGAATTCTACAGAATCTCACAAACTCCAGAACAATATTCCATCTTACATCATTGCTGACCAAATGAAAAAAAAATAGTGTTCACAAGTTTGTACAGAAGTTGTTTATGGTGCACATTCTACCCAGCCCTAAGAAATTGCTTCAAATATTCAATCAACACCGATCGAATGAGACATTTACATAATGAATGCTGTACCTCGATAAGGTAAGGCACATCTCTCCATACCTATCTGTCCATATACCCCATACACTATACACTGCTCCAGGGCGGTACATCAAAGGGCCTGATAGGTGAGTGGTGGGGTGCAGGTATAGTGTGTGGGGGAGGGACCAGGAGGGAGTTCTGTCACCCACACTTACCATTAACTCGGTATGATTCCCGCCACATAGGGCCCTCAATAGTACTCCTCTCTGGTACAGCACATATATAGGCCAAAGTTGTAGATCAATGTGTTTCTGGTAGCTTTACAGAATATTGATTTTCATGGGTAGAAATACAGTATTCCATATCAGTTTAGCTCGCGATATTTCAGCAAAATGTCCATTGTCTCAAAGGCTATTTATTATTCAACAAAAATCCTACGAGAGGAAAAGGCAATTTCATCGATATTTTGACATTCTCAAATACACCAGATAGGCAGGTTTCTAGTCTCAATGTGATCATGGCATTTTAGTTTAGCTAGGCCTATGTTCTACAATTCTCTATTTCATTCTTGTGTTCAAGATATAGTGGTTTATTGTTGCTGTTCCATTTCATCTTTTTCTTTATTTTCTTTTGCCATTTTCATGTCATTTCCTTGATTTTTATTTCTCACTTTTCATTTCTAATAATGTTACAAGAAACACCCAACTTCATATTGGCCTCTATGCACACAAACACAGGGGACACCCTTTAGTTTCCCCTATTTGAAGATCTCCAAATCAATTACCTCTATTTGTTATTTATCCGACTTGATGCTATCCCTTCTCTGTAATTATCAACAATAGAACTACCGACTATAAAGACCTAGGTTGAATTTATTTGCATATGTTGCACATCAGAAGGTGTGCTCTGAGATATCTTCCTTTTTTTCTGTAAATGCCTAAGTTGTCGATGCTATCTTGTTATTCAATTGGCTCGAGGGCAGATTTGATTGCCACTTGAAAGGGAATATTAGAGACCTCAGGGTCTTAGTGTAAGGTCTTCAGTCAAGAAGCCAATGGATAACAGAAGGTGCAAAGGAGTAGAGTTCAGTTTGGTTATTCATTACTTATACTCAGCTAGTGGTTATATTTATGGTCTCTGTTATTATCTGGCGTATGACGTTTCTATTATAATATCTTGGGCAATTTATTTTTGATATGATACCTATTGATCTCTCTAGAGACCTCTTTGTTAAATCCCCCAGACAAAAACAGAAAAGGTGGATTGAAATTGCACTTCTTTTTGCTCTTTCTTGATAAGCTGTATATAAATTATGTTTTCCTCCCAATATTAAAGGACACTTATCAAGAATAGCCTACATTGTGTATGTATGGGCGATACCATATAATTATCATAAGATCCACGTAAAGATAATTCATAGAATTGTTATGAATCTTTTTAAGGCAGACATAGATCTAAATGCATTTGCAAATCACTATAGCAGTTTGAATGATCAATTCATCATTCCTGGTCTCTTCTTTTCCAAAGCATTTATGTCCTTGCATTTAGTTATTTCATGTACAGATTATGATTAATACCTCTCGCTCTATAGAAGTAGACTAAAGTTGCCATCATTCACCTCGTAGAATAGCAGCCATATATTTTGCATGGATGACTGAGCTACTAAATCCAATTTGACAAAGACGCTTAGTACAAAATGTAACAGAAAAAAAAATTCCCATGTCTACCTTATTTGTGACTAATAGTCAACTACAAAGTAAGACACTACTACCTGCCACGTGACCTGGTGTCAGGTGTGACGTCATAGATCAGGCGGTGGATCAAAGGAAGATGGGCCAAATTTAACCATTTAATGGTAGCATGATTCCCCAAGGACCCATAATCGTCATCGCACTCAAATAGATATATAGCCGTTTTCATTAATATAATCCACCACGTCCATATTTCATTCCATTTGAAATACAATCAATCTTTTACCTTAATTTATAAATAGTTTGACTTTAATGGACCGTTGCCAATAGTTTGGATAACTTTAAAATTCATATAACCAAAGTTGGTCCCCGTTTGTCCTTATAATAATCCATGATATACGGCTTACACGTGTAAACATAACCTCAAATTGCCAATCTCAAAGTAGATTGTAGAATCTTATCACAACTATCTGACAGCAGGCCTAGGTTTGGAGATTATGAAATGAATGGGTTTTCCTTCTGAGATCTTTGTTGAAGCCAAATTTGATAATTAATATTACCTTGGAATGTCATGTAGGAATGGAATGTAGGTTTGTGTCTAAATAGCTCTAGCAAGGAGCTTTGATATTTTAGACAGGGATTGGTTGTTTGTGGTAGCAGTCAGGACTGTGGGTTACATTTTGGAGCCAACTGTTATTGACCCTTTATGGCCGACAATCATGACATCTCTGCAAGTCATCCTATTTTGTCATCATGTATTAATAAATTTGATATTGTGTCTCACCAAGACTTTTTTGATTTATCATTATGTAAACCCTTCAGAATTATCCCACACTGAAAAACTGAGAGGCACGAAACTAGTCAGTGCAGACGACTATATAAGTCCTCAGGTTGACGATACCTAAAACTACAGCTTTAGGTCGTCAAAGTGACAACTTTAGGTTGTCATCCTGACCACCTTAGTCATCAGTATGATGACTTTCTATTCTCAGTTTGATGATTTTAGGTGGTCATTTGACCTTGACTACCCTAAACTCGTCTGTATTGACGAGTTTTAGGCGGCGGCCTGTTTTCTGTGCACCACACACACACTGACAGAAGAAAGAGGATCAGCCTGAGTTTCACCTAGTCTCTTGTGCTGTCTGAGTATCATGAGAGCCTCTGCTAGAGGCTCTCCCCTGACATGCCATACTCATGCTGAGCCTGCTTCAATGCCACACATTGGGAAAAAGGATCAGCATGAGTATGGCACAAGGCTCAGGCATGGTGCCATACTCAGTCTGAATCTAACTGAATACTCCAGCAAAGCAGGGGTCTAGCCCTTACACTGATGTCTGAGATTATATCATATCCTAGCACCCACCACACCATGTGCCTCATTAGCTCAGTTGATTTGGCACTGAACTCTGCATCGGAAGGTGGTGAGTTCAAGCCCCATTGAGAATTTTTGTAAAGTCATTCTTGGTAAGTCAATCTTATTGCTACAATTTGAGCATGAATATGCATTCATAATGGGGTTGTGAGAAGATTTTTCCCTATTAAGCCCCACCCCCCTCCCCCATTCTTGCACATACTCAATATCCTTTCTATTAACCTCTAGTCCTTAGAACCATGATATCTAATAATATAATCTTATCTATATAGGAATATAATAGGAATTACTCACTAAAAGTATGATCATATCTTTGCAGTAAATATAAAAGTAACATATGGTCCCAGGCATATTTCTAATGTTTTGGGGCTTGGAAAAAAGTAGAATACCAGATTTCAACACACAGAGGGAGCAGATCATATGAGATTTCAAGTGGAGATCTTTCAGCACAGTCAAGATGGTGTAGTGGTAATATGTTTACCTTCATATGAGAAGGTCCTGAGTTTGATTCCAGCCCAGGGATGCTCTTCAAAAGGTGCAAGTTTTCAACCCGAAATATTTTGTTATGCAAACGATTTATTTTCTTGCTATTTTCTGACTTGGCAGACGTTGAAGATTCTGTCAGTTTTCAAGCAAGCATCTATTTCAATTAGTTACAAAGTTAGGTCTTAGAAAAATACACTGCAATAGATGAGATGTTTCCTATTAAACTGAAAAAAAGAAAAATGTTTCTAAGCACCACCTAGACTTGAACCTGAGACCCCTCACATGCAAAGCGAGAATCCTAACACTGTGCCACCTCTACAACTGGTGAGCCAGGTGGCAATAGGCATATAAGTTGGACTGTGCAATACTTACTGAGGACATTGTGGACATTTGTCCTTACTATGGGCATTTTTCCTTACTATGGTCACTCCAGTCTGTGTTCCCTATTAGCCTACTGGGCCTCATATGACCAATGACATCTCACTGTAGTAGGTCTATGGTTGAAATATCATATTGATAGTGCCACTTTCAACACCTGCCCCGCTAGCACATATAGGAGCACAAAGGAGTCACAATAAGGAGGTACCGGGTTCAAATCCCACCAAGGAGCAAAAAGGACACTGAAACCAGGAATGCATAAACTATTCATCGATTAATAACACTGCCTTAGGAAGTTGAATGTTTGACCATCTGAAATCCTTGTGTGTATGAAATTATGGGCTTTTGTCAAACGGTGACCTTAATTACTATATTTCTTTATAATGTTTAACAAACCAATTATGTGTTGGGCTTAATACACCCTACAGCTTAGTAGTTCAATAAGGGCTACAAATGCAGGGCTACATAACCATTACAATTTAGACTGTCTGTAAGCACTACAATGCAGTGCTGATTAGTAACTCTTTAAGTGGGGTTGTGCCCACTGGGTAGTGTTGCTGGACTCACTCTGAAGATAGAATCCAGTATAGTGTGATCCTATGTATTGGGATACTCTGGCAGTGCATTACACCATTGGTAAGAAAGACTCCTGCAATAGTGGAGCCTGTTCAGGTAGGATCCAGCATTGCCTGACCCTCTTCATAGAGATACTCAGGCAATGTCCTATTCTCTTCTATTATGTTACTCCAGTTGACCCTGAGCCTGTCTCTAAAGAGACTCCTGCACTGTGAAAGTAGGGCAGTAGAGAGGGTACAGCTAGGCCATAAACAATCTAGAGTAGAGTGTCAGGTATTGCTGGAGTATGCCTAGACCCTAGGCTCACCCTGAGTATCAAAATATACTCATTTTGGCGACATTTGCCTGAGGCTAACATTAGGCTCCTGGTGAGTATCATTATTTTTTCTGTGCAGGATCTCCACGATGTATCACTCACTTGAGCATGCTGCAAGATGCCAGAATGACATAGTATATCAAAGTCTATGCTGTCTCTTAAGAGCTAAACATAATAAATTACAAGCATGATTATAATCAAAATACTATGTGAAACAGGTATATATACCTTAGGACAGGTTCCGCAAGCAATAATGTATTTGGAGTGCATGCATATGAGGGTGGCATCATATTTTCTTTTAACTTGTAAATTTGAAAAAGTAGAACCTTAAAGAGGATGAAAATTCAATTTTCCGAAAGTTCTCTTGATTAAAATCGACTATTATGACTTACCCCAAAAAAGGATATTGCGGACTTATTTTGGGACCAGGCACTTGAAATTCATTTGAAAATGAATCAATGCTGAATTGAATAAGAGTAACCTACCGTCACCATTAAAGTCCACTCCTGCAAAGGCAAACTTGACTTCTGTTCACTTTATAGGTGTTAATTGAATATTCCCAAATGAGCATCTACAATCTGCGGCTTACCAGCTAGTGAACACTCTGAAGAGGCCTTTGATGATCCGCACTATCAGCAATAACTCTGAGGCACACCAAAGGCTGTCTTTTCAGCCTGACTTCCTGGTGGTCCCTGTATTGGCTTAGACCTTATATATAGGGTGAAGGTTTCTGATATAGGCTATGTCCTATCACAAACCAAGGCTTAGATTAGCCAACAGCAATCCCTAGAATTTAGCTTTATATCAGAAAATGAATTTCTTTATTCACTTCATTTTATACTAGAGTACTCAGTCAGTATAGTATAGCATACCCGGTGAGTTTATCTCTTGCACACCAATTGGGAACTGGCTTCGTCCGGCTGGCTCAGCCGTTTTAGAGCTGATGCTTTTCTTGAAGTTACTTATAATTAAATACAGTTTGAATTTGCCGAATTACCCGCATTGATCTATTAAGAGTTTAAACCAAAGCCAATTTCAGAATCAGGTTTTATTTTATGTGAATAACTTCTTCCCATAGAAATAGCATTGCAGGGCCGATCCGCACACCCCCAGTGGCGTAACGTGTGCTGATCCACCACAGCGGCCGATCCACCACTGCAGCCTCGTTCTGGGTGCATGTAAACATTCAAAATGGCGGACCGGCGCTCGTACGGGGAACTATGGTACCGGATTTTGATAATATTTCCTTATTTAAACCCTCTAAAAACATAAAATAAATATAGAACTAAACTCCCCTGGTGTTTTCGGTGGCCTATCCACCCCTCGGGGTGGATCGGCAACCTCGTACCTTTATTATGGTTTGATATTGTAGAGACCTAATATTGTGCCCTGGGACATTTTGACCTGGTGGTTTAGCGGTTTTGGCGATGAACCTGCGTCCTATATCATTGTTCGAACTGAGCCCAACTCTGCAGCCACAGTATATATTGTACACATAGACATTATATTAGGATCCAAACCACCCAGGATGAATCTGGTGGCAAGGACAGATCCTGCGTCAACCTTGACAAAGGAAGGTGAGGTTTGATGGGATGACAACGATCAGATTACAATAGGTTAATATCACCACTCAGATCCCACCTCACGGGGGGCCTGGGATACAAGGGTGAGAGGGTGACAAAATATGGACCTGTTTCGAGTATTGTTATCCGGCATACAATAAGTCTGCTAAAACCGTGATCCTATCTAAATTTGTAATCATTTCTTTTCCATAGATATAGCAGATTTTGGAGCTGGCCTGAAAACCCACAATTTTTTAAAGTGCCGGAGGTTGTTTTGTATATGCATGGAAAGGTGAACTTCTCCTTTGGTCTAGGGTTAATAAAAACCACACACTTGGGCGGGAAAAGGTGAGAAAGGTAAACACGGTACCTGAAGCTTATTTTTTCAACAATTCCGCAATTTGTATTTCGTCAAGTAGCTAAGAATATCCCAGTCTCTATATCTACATTCTGATGTTTCATATCACCGCCAGTCTTGACCTCACGTGCGGCTATCTACCATTTTCCCCTGAAGCACACTTTTAGTTCTCCCCTTTCCACCTCCTAGATGTTCTCACTGTACCCAAACCCCATCAGATAGATCTATGCATAAAGAAATAGAGAGATTATCATACCCAGTGTATATCAGGGCTGTAACATGATCCTTAAAGAGGTACTTAAATTAACCCTTTCACGACGACATATAAATGTTTAATTTGACATCATTATGGGTCAACAGTGCATCTATAAGAGGCATGTAAGTTTTGTATTGATAAAATGATAAGCCTTTCAAAATTTATGAATCCATTAAGGTGACATGATGCTTGAATGATCCAACAGCGAGTTACTCGCCTTGGTTGCATCATAGATAGTGCAATACAGCATCATGCTGCTGCCCCTAAAGGCTAAGGATGGCAAGAGAAATAGAGGACGAGTGATAGGACAGATTTAATTTAGTCCATGGTGAATTTGGTGGGGAGAAGGGATTAAACTGAAAAGATCAGGAATTTATTTCCAATAGTACAGCTGAGATGTGCAAGGGGCTATTTTGTAATGCATTAAATGACAGAAATTAAGACATTAATCCCTCAAATAGTAGAATGTAGATACTGGGAATATTTGGCTGAACATTTCCCCTAAATTCATTTTACAAAAGCATTTGTTTTGAATATCACTGCTCTCCTCTCTCACAGAATGCCCACTCATGCATGGTCTCTATCTATTGAAATATATCACTTGCCTCCAGTTTTTAACACAGGTGTAAAGGCCTATGTGTGTATGGAGGCACACAATATGTCTCAAATCACTGTCACTTTTCACGCTGACTTAATATTAATCACTGACCTGTTCAAATAGGTTTCAATTAAGAAGCCAGTTCACCCCTCTCTTCATAGCATCTCTCCCATGAGGACCCCCCTCCCTCCCAGCCACCTTCACTCACCTCATCCTTTAGTACCCCTCACACCTGGATTCCCCTAACCCGTTATGGGCATCGTCGTCTGTTAATGCATCATTGGTCTTGTCAGCATGATGCATGAATGCAGCCCTGACAAGAAATTCACTGATGCATCATGCCGACCGTAAGCGCTAGCTTTACCTCAGTGGTTTTGGCATGATACATGAATGAATTACAGCTGAGTTACTGCATAAATGCATCATGAAGCTTTGAGGCATCATGATGTCATTAGAGGATTAAAAGGCATTAAGACAGGTAGGTCTATGTGTCTATTTCAGGCGGCACCTTTGATGTTCACCTCCCATGTAGACTTCCCAATAAATATATCAAAATGAGCATTCAATTCCCACAGGTCTCTGTCCGTGGTACAGGGGCCTGCTGAGGAGGAAGACGACAGAGAAGGATGGGACCAGTCCTGAGGGGCCACGGTCCTGCATCTCTCTCCTCGGCTAAGTATTAACCATTTAAGGACAGCATGATGCTTTGAGAGGGTTGTCATGTGTTTCTCAGCGATGAATCCTTAAACTTAATGTTGCAGAATACACTGAAGAAATCTGGTTCTTCTACGTGAACAACAGATTGAGACCTGTCAAGCATACCTTTTCAGCATTGCAGAGGCTCTAGATTTTGGGACTAGAGAGTCGCAATTTAGAGGAACAACTTAAGATTGTTCATATGAAGCCCCTATTCTTAGCAGACACGATATATTTGAGAGGATTTAGCCTGTGCCCATCCAAGTAAATGACCATTATAGCCCTGCATCTTTGTTTGTGTGAATGATGGGTAGACTAAGATATTTTAGGATTGAATTTTACACTCATGTTTCTAAAATTGTTGCAATATTTCACTTACATTTATAGGTAATCAAGCTAAGAGAAAACCTTTTTTGTGAAAATTAAATTCTTTTTCATAGATTCCCTTAGAGAGAGGGAGGAGCTAAAAGGGAGGGAGGGAAATTTGGCCACAGAGCACTAAAGCCTAACTGTACACACAGTTGAGTAGACATGTGTATCACGTTCTGGGTGGCAGTCACTGAGGGTGAGAGACCAACAGAGGTTTAACACAGCTTCTTCCATCGTCCAGAAAATTAATGGTTCTTCCTTTATTAACCCCTGCTGTCCCAGTTTGTGGGTCCTATGGGACCACCTTAGGGTTGGGGTGCATGGAGATGGGTTAGGGGGTTGAAATGTTGGGTGTGTTTCAGGTTTTAACAAAGTGTTAGATATTGTGCTCAGGCATATGTACCTTCTATGGCCGCTCCTAACTTGGACCTTTTTTAAATTCAGGGAGTGCCTTGTTAAAGTCCTCTTCTTCATAAATAAGCTACATATTAGGTAAGGGAAATAATTGAATACACTGAAGACATTCTTATGTGCATTGCTGTTCAGAAAATCCTGCCGTGATCTATGACATTTAACAATGACACTAAGTACTAACAAACTCTGGAATAAGATGGAATTTATAAAATATATATAAAAAAAATGATCTTGAGACACTACCAGGAGAGGTTACCTAAAGCAAAGCTACATCTTTTCTCAGCCTCGAGGCCGTAAGGTTGTGGAAGGTGGGCGTCATGATGTGGGGCGTGTTGGGTGAAAGGGAGCCTGGTGAGAATCTGTTTGGTGAGACCTGAAGGTATATAATAGGGATGACACTGTGGTAGGTGCCAGGGGGACAATGGAGGAGACAGCATGCTGTAGAATGGGCTGGAAATTAATTACAGGTTGGCTACTGATATAGGTAAGAGGTTAACTATTGGATGGTTGGAGTAGAAGGTGACTTCAGCACAGATTTAAGTCCATTTCAATCTTCATTCAATGCATACCATGCTCCAGGGCGACCTTCCTATATCATTATTGCTGTACATTGCTTGCGCTGCCTTTGCACGAGCTATAAAAGTGCATTATCTTAATTTTCGAATAAAACACGCATATATTGGAAAGGGAGATTTCCCAGCATGAGATTAAGTAACAGAATTTAATTGCTGTTTTATCTGATGTTATAAGTGAATGATTAGGTAAATTGTAGAAATGGTCTGGGTTTGATGACATAATGATGATATGAACGGTACATCATTTTTAAGGGTTTAAAAAGTAGTAAGGTCAATCAGATTATAACATAATATATCGCCAAAACACTAATGCCATGCCACACACATCGTAGCGTTTAACCCTATTGCCTACCTTCGCCCACCTCCCCCCCCCTCAGCATCCATCCACCCACCCATCATGTCTTCCTCACGTTCCTTTACAATGACTTTTCTATAGGAACTACTTTCTGTGCGCGGACTCACACCATCTGGTTTGTACGGTTATATTCTCCTTACTGTAACACTACGCGATGGTCACTCCGCCCATGGGTGCCCATAGCAACACTGACACCGCCAATAAATCCTTCTAAAGTCGGGGAAAGGTAAAATAATCTGTAAACCTCTCAGGGCAGCATAGCCCTTTTCATGCTAATGTCACTTTTCACCAAAATACATGAATATCCGTTCCCTGCCCTCAACATCAAAAGTTGACGTCACCTACGTTCTCAATAATATCAGAAATGCCCCATCTACTGATTTTGAGCTGGACCTGTAAATAGCCCGTATCCATTGAAATACACCAGAGCACTGATGTTGAAGGGCCCAAAACACCTCTTATTCTAGAAACTGAGATGTTTTAATGTCATTATATAGGCTATCTAACCTTCGATTGTGCTGCATAAATTGATTCACAGATAGGCCAGTTTGATGCACGAATGCAGCACTGGCGAGTAACTCGCTTGCATCATATAGACACATTTATGGATGAGGCAATGAGAGATCACACCACCCTTAAAGGGTTAAAATAAAGGTAAAGTAATACTTAATTGAACAATAAAGCATTCATTGTAAGGCTGCTGATTCTGCTCCACCATAAGGTGCCTGATCCAATTCTCTAACCTGATGGTGTACCTGTTCACCTTAAGTGATTGAATGTAAAGCTGATAAGGTTGTGGTAAGGGTGGTAAGTGGGCAGGTACAGGTGTGAGGGTTACCTGGGTGGTCTATACTTATCTCTCACTCTCCAATACATCTACATTGTCATGGAAGGACTCTGCCACAAGTCTCTTTGTAATCCATGGAAAATTAAATTTTACATGCGATTCATTTTATTTGAGGAAAATATGTTTTGGAAGTTGTCATTGATTTGCAATATAGGTCATTGACGGATTTTCACAAAGTGAAGCCCTCCCCCGTAAAAATGATTGATGAAAATGAAAAGCAATATTTGGATAGCATGGACACTTCTGTGTTGTTTCACATAACCATTCCACCATGAACCTCACTAATAAAGTTCGGATTCCACGGCCATGAAGCCGACACATAAAAAAGTTGATACACAACCGTAGGAGTTGTGATGTATTGAGGTAGTCTCCAGTTTCATTCTTCTTGGAGCAGAGAGGCATTATGTCAATGAATTGTTTGGAGATTGCACAGGTCCTAGTCCTACCTGGGCTAGGTATTGTGTAGGTGGCACTGTGTAGGACAGGCTAACCCCCTTGAAGACAGCATGATGCTTCAAAACCCTAGGTGTATTTGTCGCTGTGACACACGAATGTAGCACTCGTGAATAACTCGCCTGTGCCACACATTTGCATCATGGCAACACAAAGGGTGCATCAACCTCAATGTTGGCATCATGCATGGCCAAGATAGTCAACAGCTGTATTTCTATCTCCTTCTGACGAAAGGAAACATGCTCCATGCTTCCCTTATGGGTTAATGTAAAGGGGATGGGGGATGGGTAAGAATAGGGTAAGAAGGGGTCAGTGGCCACTCTGTGTGCTGCTAATCAACTGTGATGTCGATCATGACTCTGACTGCATGCTCCCAGGTGCTAACCGACCACTCTATTAACCCCGCCTGGCCTATGATACCAGGGCAGCTCTTCCCTGGGAGTTAGAGGGTCACCTTGGAGACATGCCCTGTCATTTTTTGCCACTCTTCTGTAGAAGTCTTGTACTACACCTGAGCTGCAGCAATGACTTCAACGTTTCATTATTGATTCCCCAATATGTTTAATCCAGACTTGTTTAACCCAGCCTCTAGTTTCTTGAATAGTGACTCCAGATTTCAAGGGAAATGTACTATTTTTTTCGGCCAGATGTACGGGCTCTCAAGGGGCCTTGGTTAGGGATGGGTTTAAGGCAATTTTGAAGGTGAATGGATTCATTCTTAGGCCAAGGATTCAAGTCTTTTAATTCAAGGCCGTACCCTTTTCCTTTAGAATGGGAAGTTTCCAGGAGTGTCTTGCCAAATAATAAACGTGAACCAAAAATTAAAAACGTGCACGTTTTGGTATTGCCAAAAGAATTTCGTCAGACTGGGAAGGTAAAACGAGCACGTTTTGTACTCTATTCAAAAAGTGTTTTATATACATTCCAAGGTAAAAATATTTGTCAACACTGTGAAAACGAGTTAAGCCATTCACGTTTTGATCAGTACTCTCTGAAAATATTTAAGAAGTTCTTCCTCGTTATGTTTTGGCAAGACCCTCCAGGCGAATGAGTTGCCTGAATGTAACTTTTGAAATTGAAATCGAAAATTTTTATTTATCCTGCATGGAACAAGGGAATTCTTCTATCTTGTCCTCCTAACAGTGCAAACGATTTTGTATCAATACCCTATAGAAGGTGTATGGGCCTGTGCTCAATACTCTTTTAAAAGGCTACAGACAAACATGGAAACTAATGATTTGCTGTGTCCCCACCAACATGGATATCGAAAGGAGCACTCAACCCAGACTGCTATAACTGAACACCTTTCCTTGGTTATTAAAAACATTATTGAAGAGAAACCTACATATTGTCTATATTTAGATTATAAAAAAGCTTTCGATACTGTTTCCCACTTAAAATTATTGAAAAAATTAGGGGCAATTGGACTTAGCCAAAAAACTTGTAGATTTTTCGGAAATTATTTAACGAATAGAGACACTTGCTAATGATAAGATTTTCACAACTAAATTAGTTACATATGGCGTGCCTCAGGGATCAGTCCTGGGTCCTGTGCTCTTTTCTATTTATATTAATTCCCTAGCTAAGGTTGATGATTTTGATATAGTTCTATATGCTGATGATGCAGTGATTGCCACAACTAGGGAAGATGCTTTGCATAGACATCTGTTGACAATATCAAAATGGTGTGTAAATAACTCCCTTACCATAAACGAAACAAAAACCAAATGGATGGTTTTCAATTTGCAAAATGACAATCAGTGTAGATTTAGTCTTTATGGTGTTGAGCTGGAAAGAGTTTTCACTTTTCCCTACCTTGGTGTTACTTTGCACCCTGAGCTCAAATTTATTGAGCATAGGGCCCAATGCCTAAGAAATATTAAAAATAAATTGTTTCAATTTGGTAGGACTAGAAAATACCTCGATGTGACGGCAGCTGTTGATGTATTTAAATCTATGATCAGACCTAGTTTCGAATACTGTGATTTTATATGCGATAGGGATAATAGAGGGGAAAATAGAGAACTACAATTGCTACAAAATAGGGCTTTAAGAATGGCATATCTTGTGAAGCTTGAAGAAAACCCTCTATTGACTACAAAGGAAATTCAATTAGCCAGTAGTTGTTGTGATCTGGCAGATAGGAGAGACGTTAATTTAATTCTATACGCCTATAAGCTTGCTTGTAACCCAAATAATGTCGATGATAGATTAATTCCTACAAGATACCATCAAGGGAAAAGGTTGAAAATAATAAGATCCTTGAAACCCATTGTAATCTGCAGTGCACTGTATAGAGCCATTGAAAGATGGAACCAACTCAAGACAAAGTATATGCTTATTGAAGATTATTATACCTTTAAATCTAGCATTAAGTCAGACTACCCAAATTGCTTTATGTAACTCAATATTACTGACATAGTTTCTTAACTATATAATCATAACTCCTCTCATCTCATCACCCCCCCCCCTGAGTTGCTTAAAATTGTGCTTTTGTACTTAGGTTACTGAAAGGCCTAAACGGTATATTCTTCTGAATGGAGGTCGTCATTACTATATATATTGTCAGTTAAATTGTATTATGCAACAACCGCTTGACTTTCTAATGGGACCTAGCTTAAAAACCTTAATACAAGGTTGCTAGGAAAGGGACAATTTTATTCTATTATTGTTCCTCCTTTGACCCAATAAAACACTTCAAAAAACCCTATTAGGCCTATGTAGAGTATTTTCGTTTGAGTAAATATAATGGCCAGATAGTGTTGAATCACATATCTCCCAAGTCTGAATACGGGTTTGTGACATAGAGATTGACAATGGAAGGCCATAGTAATGTACTAAGTTGAGAAGCAAGGCTCATTATAGAGAGGATTTCATCTATTTTGTATGGATTCATATTTTACAGGAATATCAATGAAAATTTCATTCTCTTGTTGTATGTAACATTAATAATCCATCAGTTTTTTTGTCTCTTTGTTGTACTGAACTCAGGAGTGAAAGGCAGTAGGACACAAAGGAGTCTTGTTGGTGTAGCATGCTAGTGGGATAATTAAGCTGTGTCATAGCTAATTGTAAACCTATCTAGCGAAAAGTATTATGGTCAGCACACAACCTTAATAAAAGATACTAAGTACATTTACGTATAGCAGGTGAGTCAATTACCTGCCTGATACCTGAAAAAAAACATCAGTATCATATTTCTTACTGTGTAGGTACTACCATATTGACTTGTTTAAGCAAGTCAGAGTCTCAAATATGCACCATTCTCATATAAGCACTGGGGATAGCAGGATGTTCTAATTTGATTTTATGAACTAACAAAATGGATTTAAATGAAGTACCAGTCTCACAAAAGGGCATGATGCAGAGATTTTGAAATCCATAAGTGCTTGTGCACCCAAATTCACCATTACAGTAAGCAAGAAACCATTGCATTACACATTGGCCTAAGATGACTTGTAAGGACAACACTGGGATGGGACAGAGGGAAGCAGCGACTCATACAAGTATGAGTTAGACTAGGGGAGCAAGTGCAGATCAAAAAGGGTACAGTTCAAGACAATCTCAGATATTGGGACTGCATGGGGACTGCATGGTTGTAATTATAACTGTGTGAATCAACATGAACACTGAGGAGTGAAAAAATCTCCGAAAATGCTACAAATGCTATACAGGTGAGGAAACCCTAATCTATTCATTTGATGTCCAAAGACATATTCTGTGGTAGAATGGAAAGGAGCAGAAGCCATGGGATTGTTACAACATTTTCTAAGGACATTCAAGACACTTAATATGCTCTTGAACAAAAATCAAACCAGAATCGGTACACTTTGCTAGATGCCATACACTCAGAAAAATGTCTCCAATCCTGCTGTTATATACTGTTTCAAGGATGCTGATGGGGGCAGCTTCTATGCTCTTCAACCTAGTAGTAATCATCTGTGTCATGAAATACAAGTACCTACGATCAGCAGCTCATCTCCTGATAGCCTACCTAGCTGTCAATGATTTTCTGCATGGTGTACACTCAGCAATACTCATACAAATCAGGGAATTCTCCACCTCATTGCACCTCTCACACCAAACGTGTCTAGCAGGGCTGACCATAGCATTTACAACTGGGCAATATCAAGTTGCTCTCTTCAGCCTTATTGCTCTTCAGAGACGTAACACACTGCTGTATCAGCTGAACCAATGTAAGAAGTGGAGCGCCAATGCAGTGAGCTGTACTGCCATTGCTTTGTTCACAGTGATTCTAATCTACATGATCACTGTAGTCATCTTGATGCAAGAAATACAACAGGGAACACCTTGCAGTGCCAACCTTTTCCCTGCCTATGTGAGACATGTACGTCGTGTGGAACTTGGGGTAGGCACTGTTCTGGTAGCAATGTCCTATGGCCACGTTGCATGGATAACATACAGAAGTAGTCAGCAATTGGCATTGGCTACCGTCTCACAACAAGCTAACTGGAGAATCACCAAGATGCTGGGTTTGGTCATAGGAGTCTACGTAGTTCTCTATCCCCCTGTGGTCATCATGATGGCAACCCAAACTCCAGCATCACCAACATGGCATGTGAATCTGCTCCGTCTGGCTCTCCTTGTCTATGAAATCAGTTTCTGGATTAATCCCTTTATCTATGCCCAAAGGGACAAGAGATTTAAGAAGGCCTTCAGATCATTGTACCGTGATCTGTGCTGTCGTAACTGTAATGTTGGTGCCGCGGTCAACCCAATCAACAATGCTATGGAACTGAATGTTGTAGCTCCACAAGCTTTGCCCAACCTTGAACCAAGAGGTCCAATCATCCAGGTGTAGGACGAACTGCAGCATTAAGGGACTTGTATGTCCCTGATGCAATAATCACCTTGAAATACTGACATGTTTGACTTTTTCAAACACCTAAACACTTCAAGTGTTTAGGTGTTTAAATGTTGGTGTTGGGAATATTTGGTGTGTATCTTTAAACACCATTTTGCATTGTATACATGAAAAGGCCTTTTTTTCATTTTCTTTTCCTAAAAGTTTTGTGAAATGTGGATTGACTCTAGGAATGTAGTTATATGTGACCAGGCAAGGGAAAACATCCCTCTGCAGGTAAATTTATTATCGAAGTTCATCTCAAGATCTTTAAAATGAGACATCATTGGCTTAGATATTCCCAGTAGATATGTCAGAACCCCTCCTTGAACATAGGTTGTTATTCATATCTAAAATCGATGATTAAGCTCTAAATACATTTTACACCATAATAATGTCTAAAAACACAATAAATCAGCCTTTTTCATAAAAAAAATACATAACAATATGGTTATTTTTGTCATAAGTGTCTAGATACTATATTGGTGTTGAAGAGCTTTCAATATTGTCAGGGAAGAATTTCTGTCGGATAGTCTCAAATTTGGGTTGCAAGGTATTCATAAAGTATGCCTGTTTTGTGACACGGTCACAGTTTAGTATACATCATTATGTTTTATCTACAGACTAGAAAGTGCCCACTTGGTTATAATCTGTGACACCCATAGTCCACTAGGCCTCTGTCGCAGAAATTTATATATATATATATAGGAAATGTATGGCTCAATCGTGCAACAGAGGCCAAGTGGACTATCGACATAAGGGGGTTAATTCCTGCCATCAGTCAGCTAGTGATGGTAGTCTTGGCAACTCTTGTGTATTAATAAGACCTTGCAATACTGCACTATTCATTTACCCTCTGTTAGCTAAAAAAGTAATAGCAAGCGCTATTTCTTATTCACTTTTTCTTTTTCTAGCCTACCACAAGCCCCTGTGTTAGTGTAATAAATTGATAGTGAATTGCCACAGGACGGGCTGTGTGTATTATTACCACTCCGCTACTCAAAAGCCACTAATGAGTTACATGCCCTATCAAGAGATCAATTCACCCTTCTTTATGGGCAGCTGATACACACTATAAATAGCTCATAGGATAAAGGGGAATGATTGTTTAAGCACTTTTGTGAAGAGGAGTATTCCACAGCTACTGATTTGTTTTGTCTCCTGTAATTGGCCTGACACTGTATTTAATCTAAGTTACTTGTGATAGTGTATGCACAGCTCAGCCTACCACAGGTAAAAAAATTGCACTTGCTGTGGCAATGCCTACATATCTCGTTCTACCATCAGAAAAATAATATCGGTGCATTTTTCTTCCATCGTTGGGTGACCTATGGTAGGATGTTTTGAATTAATCTCCAGGGTTGATGAAGACAGCCTGTTACCAGTCGATATTTTGTAACACACTCTGGAGATATTTTGTGAGCATTAGATGTAATACATGTTCCTCAGCTTTTGGTTGGAGACACTTTGTGTTTATGTTACAAGTAACTACCGGTACCCTTAAGGGCACATGGTCGGTTTGAAATAATCTTGATCTACCAGCAACATGTCAACAACATTTTTTGCTGTATTAGTTTGACATATACTAATGTAATATAATCAAGGTGTGCTGGAGGGTACTGCACAACACACCAATACTGCTTAAGGTCCTATGATTTGAAACCCTATACAGATCTTAGCAAGGGAGGTCATATAACTCAACATGACTGGTCTGTAAGGGAATTCCTTAGTAATGCTAATTAACATTATCAAAGAAATTGTCACCTGTGTATAAACACTATAAAGGATTTGGTAGAGCAGTGGTAGCACTACCAGCAGTAACTTATTAAAAGTCACTATTTGACTCCTCAAAGCGACTCTCACATCGATCTGGAGGTATCAGTCATAGCACCTTGTAGAATATTGTGATCATAGTATACGTGTATGTACTTGTGTATCAAATTACATTAGATTATATCATATGAAATGGATTCTTAATTTTACAGACACTGCTTTTATCCTCTAAAAAAGGTTGCATTCCTCCTTTTTTTCTTTTCTATTGAGAAATTTCAAAATGGCTGCGTGCATTCAGAAAATTGTGAATATCTCAGCTGTTATTTGGTTCAGAATTAAGATCTAACAGGTATTCGGAAACATATTTTCACATGCAGATATTAGAAAGACTTACATGCATTGTTCTTATTGATCTTTCTATAAGAATTGAAAGGAAAGAATAAAAGGTGTCTTCCCGCATACACAGAAAAGAAGTGTAACAAATGAAATGAAATGCCTACCTACCTCGCCCCCTCTTTGCAAAGACATAAAAAAAAGAAATGTCTGAAAAGCTGGAAATCAATTTTATGCAGCCTTATGTGTGTAGGGGAACTTATAAGTATCTAGTAACTGCTGTCCATGTGATAAGCTATAAATAAATATTGTGAAGAATCTCATTGCTCTCTATTATCATTTGCACAGTTTTTGCCTCAGCACATCTCTCCAAGTACCATATTAAGCAATGGTGCCCCCAATAAGGGTCCAAAAACCCGGGAGGGTGAGCATAATGGACCCAACCAAACTCTCTTATCTGTATTGGTGAACATGTTGTTAAAATTAGTAAGTATCATTAAAGAACATGCTATCGTTAAAAGGGTATGTGCGGTACATAATACTTTCCTGAAAGTGTAATTAATAATCATGCACCATCCAGTGTGTCTTGTCTTGGCTAGCTCTCCTCATTTCATATCATATACCCACATGGCTGATGACAAATCTAGGACTTTTATAAATAGATACAATTACAAAGTCATATTAACAATGGAAACCTATAAAGCAACACCTTACCTGCCCAGGTGACTGCAGGAAATGCTCTGATCCAAGTCTGTCTAAGAACATGTTAAAGATACCACCCAAAAATTGGCAATGTCCCTGAATTGAACCCACGTCCAAAATAAGCATATGTTTCAGGTGATATATAAAAATTTAAAGCTCGCCAAGTGCTTTAATCAAATGATGATAATTATTCTACTTCTCTTCCAGAAATGAATGCCCAAGCAATTGTATATAGGTTAAAAGCAAGATTATCTAAAAAAAAAAAAAAAAGAAATAGATAAAGAAGACACTAACCTTTCAAACTCCATATTTCGGACCACGTAGCCTGAAACACGGCTTTTCCCTTTGCAGGCCCAGGTGTACAACTTGGATCCAGCAGGTGCATAATAGAGGTCTTCAGACTAACATATTGTGTACTATGTTTGTCTCGTATTCTTTCTGATCTAACAGATATAATCAGAACATGGGTCTGATCCAGGCAACAACCCTTCAAGTATAGCACTTACTCCATTGGAATATGCAGCCATTTCTCAGGTATGATTGAATGGCTCCCGAGTCAGTAATTCACAGCGACAATGCAGCGTGTTTCCCCTGGAGGGTTGATACACTCACAAAGGATTAGCATGATGCACCAATGCACCAATAATGCATTAATGCATTGTTGCACCAGGAAGGCAAACAAATAAGAAATTTGATGCATCATGTTCTCCCCTAGGGATTATTGATTAAATTATGACTTCAATGTAATGACATACCTTTTTATAAGTCCTAGCATGGGGTTGTGTATCCTTTAGGTCTAAATAAGGTCTAGGGGGGGTCTGGTGGTCTATGTATAGGAGGGCAGTGGCCTTCTCCATTGACACCAAGCATAGAGACTCTCTAGGGGGCCTCTATGTGCACTAGGAAACTCCCTCAACGACCAATCAAAGTGTCACCAAGTGAAAAATGGTTGCAATCTTTTAATTTGGAGTTTTATTTAGTTATCAATCAATAAATGTGCTTTGTAAATGAATTTGATGAATTGAGACCTAACACCTCATGATAGTAACACAACTTATTGAGAGCCACACAAAGTAACATCTAAGATGGACTCTACATAAATAGAAGGACGGGAGGTTCCTTTTTAGTGAATTGTAATATGGGTAGAAAGAGGAAGATGCAATCCTTAGTATTTACTGCACAGATTGGGGAGGAAACATTGATATTGGATAACAGTATGTCCTGGCCACATGTATCGGTTATGTCTTAGGACCTGTAAATTTTAGTCATTCTTACTCAAAGTTGGTCAGGAAATCAACAGACTCCATTGCCAATCGCCGTCTAAGCCACATTTAGAACTTGTTGAAGCAGATAATATCTGACTTTTCCTGACTCCTGAAAACACGCCTTCAACAAAATACAAGATCCCATGTTTCCATTTGTTGCCTCCTACAATCTATATCACAAGTAAAAATCGGAATGATCCATCAAAAGCCAAGTCAAGGGCTATGGCCCTATTCCATTAATAGTTCCCATGTTTGAGCCTGATACAAATGTATTTTGGTGGTTTCATGCATAGAGGTCAAGGGGAGAGGAAAATTATAAATGAAGATGTTTGGTGAGACCTATAGAGGTGGTCTGTGATTGTCTAGTAGCACTCATTAATCACTCCAGATGTCAACAGTTGGATACCTCACCATGTAGATGTATGTATATAACACTGGAGGATGTCCTATTACTTTAAGGTGCAAATATATTAAACCTTTAACCATTTCAAATGACATAGTCCCATTTTTTTCCATTCTTCAAACCCTATTCAAATGTGTTCCATACACTGTTATAACATCATATTTTGGTGTGAGTGGACCATCTGTTTGTATCTTCAGCTCATACTAGCCTACAAATGGAGTCACAAGGACCTACCCATGGGCATTTTACAGTGTATTTCCTTTGGTGTGCACTCACAAACTAGGAAACTGGGTATAAATCTAACAATCCCTTCGAATATGGGCCTAATAATTGGTAAGGAGAGGAAATAAAGTAGGTGCCATAGGAAGTTTAATCTATGTGAACATCCTGGTTCATTTTTGAAGAGATTGATTTTTAAGCCACTTTAAGGTGTGTCCACTCTGTAACTATGGCAATATCCTCTCCATGGCTGAATTTCGTGCATTATAACACTCTTGAAATAGACATGCTACATTAATGCACTATTGGCTTTTGGTAAAGGAGCATGCACTTTCAGTCATCATGATGTATGAATGCAACCCTGGTGAATGAGGCAGGGGTCGGCAGTGCTGTATTTATGCACCACGGTGCCTATAAGGGTTTCTACATTCCAGCATGGTGTATCAATGAAAATGGACACCATATCATTGTTGAGGCATCATGCTGTCCTTAAAGAGTTAAAGTGTAAAGCCATACATGTGGGTGTCATCGGTTACAATGGCAACTAGCTTTATAAAGATATCAAAGTGAACAGCCTACAAGGCTATTTCAGTAGTTTGTGATAGATTGTCCGAAAGGGAGATTTCTTGTCAAGTTGCATTATTCTGAACCTGAAGAGGCAAGTATACAAGCATATAAAAATACATGTATAATAGTATTGATAGAACAAGGGCGCCACTGAGGGCGGGAAATTCAAAAGTCTTTATCTCATTTGAATCCTCAAACGGCTTCAGAGAGTTGTTGTATAGCTTAGTCTAGAACACGTTTGTAGAAAAGGTATCTGTACATATATATAATAGATATTGTGGACTTTTCATGATTATCATGAGCATTGGCATGTGAATCTGCCATTCACGAAAAGGTAAAACGATAACTGATCCCTGGGAATCGGGATTTAAGATACAGTTCATAAATTAAAGTCATGACTTCAATATACATGTCCCTGAAAGGACAAAAAAAATCAACTGAGTAACAAAAGGACACATATTGAGAGGGTATATTAGGAGGAGAGGTAATGCGCCATGACTGTATTATAATTTAATTTGGATATTGGGTGAGAATTTATATCCTAATCCATCGAATAAATACAAAGTTGAATCTTTTTTTTTTATTTTTGATGTACGATCATTAGTTCTGCGGCACTTGTGAGCATGTCCAATAAGGTACAGTTTGCCAAATGTACTCTGTCCATCTACATTCAGTTTGGAATAGGTTGTACGTACGAAAAGGATTATTGTGTGGAAATAAAATGGTCATTTATAATCAGTAACGTGCTATTTGAAGTAACTCATGTATCATATGGTCGGCCACATACAGTACCATTCATTCCAAGAATGGAAATGATGTACCAAAGTGACCCTAGTAAATTTTGAAATTTAATATTAAGAATCCCCTCAACTTTAAATATGGTTTTAAAATGATGAACAAGTTACTCATCAGCAAAGTTCACTTACAATCATTGCTTTGGGGCTACGACATGGTGACCGGAGGAAAGTGGTTTCCCAAGGGTATATTTCAATAAAGCTGACGATCTGACAGTTTACTGGCGGTTTAGCTATCCTGGGGGAGATTTCTCTTTATGATTGGTTCCCTTGTTATCATAATCATAGGATTTACTCGAGTGGCTGTAGCACTGCAGGCACTAAGATAGGTCACTATGATCACCACATGGTGAGTTTCCTGACTTGAGGCATACACTGCAAAAATGGTGTTTAGATTTTAAACATGTTTAGGTCTAAACATGTTTAAAACCTAAGCATATGTGACAGGACATGCGAAAAAAAGGCAGGGTGCATTAAGGTCCCTATTCCCAGTACATGTCACATATATGTCAGTAAGGTGTCTCATCGACTACACATTTAGGAAATGAACACTTTTATTCTAAATACATAAATATCTAACATTGTTTGACTAAACATGTTTAGGAAACTGAGGTGATTACAAAAACGTTGCAAGAATATGTTTAGAATTGTGTTTAGGATCTAAACGCCATTTTGCAGTGTAACAGTATGTTATTGTAAGAGATATTGAAATACCCCTGAGTTGTTTTCATCTATTATGACAGGAAAAGGACAATAAATATTTAAAACTGCTGTTATTTTCCCCATGCCAATGCCTGCTATAAACAGCTTTGTATTACTTGGCAAGGTCCATCTCCTCTTTGTAAGCCATAATTGAACTGCTATGAAGCCTTGTGATAATAGTCATTGACTTTATTTGAAACTTCTTTTGGTCACCAGTGTTTGTCTGATAACTACAAGCCTTCCTCATTGAATACCATCTATAATATATAGCGATGTGTGTTGGGCTTTTATCCCTCAAATTGTCTCTATCCCTCAAATCAGCAATGATATGAAGGATAAATACATCCACGGGTCTTTAACCTTCAAATACGACATTAAAGCAAGAATAGTATAGGTTCCCTAGGATATGTTACTCCATAGAGTCCTATAGTGCAAGCCACCCCCCCTCTACCCCCCCCCCAAAAGTAGGCTACCTTTTGTGTTCAGTACTGAGTCCTATGTAAGATAAGGGGGTTTATGGAGATGTCAGGAATCTTTATCAGAGTGATATCAAATGGAAACAAGGGGCCACTTATACCAAAAAATCTTGCTGAATCCAAAATTTGTGATCTTGATTCTCAAAATTTGACCAAAGGTACCTAAAAATGAGATTTGATGATGAGAATATTTTAAAAATGTACAAAAGTTATATTGAAAATGAATGGAACTTTATATAGATGCAACATGCTATCAAAGTCAGTACCTCAATCTACATATCCCAATGTTTGCCTATCCCAACCTGACAAGTACTCTGCCTGCGTATGGTTCTGACTCTCCCACATACTGCCTACCATAGTCTACCTATCACTCATACTACCTATCCCTTGAAACATCTAGAGTTTAATTAGGTTTTCCCTCAAATGGCTTAAAGGATTAAAGTTTACCCCTCACCTTTGTACATAATTTTCTCTGTACATTCTTACCATTAGTATGCTCACCTTACAAGGAACCCTCTGTGCCTATCTCTTAAACTGTTTATTACCTATCCTCCTTGCTACCCATCCTCTTCAATACCTATCCCTCAAGCTCACTTTATAGCTTTCCTATCTATCACAGCTTGATCAGCTGGGATTGCTCACATCCAACCTTCATTATGATCTCTTAGTCAACCTATCCCCTAAAGAACAAATCCAACAGTCTACCTCACACATACATCTACTGATCACTCATGCTATATATCCTTGAGGTTACCTATCCTTCAGGCTGCCTATCTTTTAAGGGGGGGGTAGAATGTACAGAGAAGATTAGGTACAAAGGTGAGGGGTAAACATTAATCCTTTAAGTCATTTGAGGGAAAACCTAATTAAACTCTAGATGTTTCAAGGGATAGGTAGTATGAGTGATAGGTAGACTAAAGGATAGGCAGTATGTGGGAGAGGCAGAGCCATATACTTGTCAGGTTGAGATAGGCAGACATTGGGATATGTAGATTAAGGTATTGACTTTGATTAGCATGTTGCATCTATAAAAAGTTCCAATCATTTCCAATATAACTTTTGTACATTTTTAAAATATTCTCATCATCAAACCTCCTTTTTAGGTACCTTTGGTCAAATTTTGAGAATCAAGATTACAAATTTTGGATTCAGCAGGATTTTTTGGTATAGATGGCCCCTTGTTTCCATTTGATATCACTCTGATAAAGATTCCTGACATCTCCATAAACCCCCTTATCTTACATAGGACTCAATACTGAACACAAAAGGGAGCCTACTTTTAAGGGGGGTAGAGGGGGGGGGGTGAATTATACACTGTGTCCATAGGTAAAGCTCTGAGTTTCACCTCCTATTCAGGCTATTGGGGTTTCCCATAATACACTCTGTTCATGGAGGTTTCCTGTTAATTAGCATAATTAGGTCAGTCACATGAGCTGCTCTGGCCAATGGAATTGGTCACGTGACTGACCTACTTATGGTAATTAACAGGAAACCTCCACGAACAGAGTGTATTATGGGAAACCTCAATAGCCTGAATCTATTGAAGCTTCTTGATTAAAGTATAAATGTCTTTATTCCTCAAGGCGATATAGTGTTTTCCCCACACACACTCGAGTAAAGAAAATTAAAATACCCGGTACTTTGGATTTCATTACCCATACTTAAAGGCTTAGCAATGTGCCTTTTTTATGATTTCAGTCGGTGATTTGTGTCATATCATGGAATAGATGCAACTCGAAGGGGTAGGGTAACTCACGAGTATAATATTGAATGCATTTTGCTCCCCTCAAATGGTCAAGAGCCACACCATGAATATGGTCTATGTTCTAATATATCGAGGCACGTGTTTGGCTGGGCATATATATGATATTACGACCTCTGCAACCTCAAGAAAATCTATAGTTGATCCTGAGGTATATGCATAATTCTTAATTGATCAAATCATATTATTACAAATTAAGGATTCCCATCAAACCCCCCTGATGTGATACATTGTTGCTTAAACGATTTCAAACCATTTGGATCGCAAACATCTGAACACATGTCGACACTTAAAACTCAGTATAATCATTTGCCTTTGGTAGGTCCAAGATAATTTCGAAACTAGGAAAAGAGGGCCGGCCCCGACATCCTCCAATCTTTTCGAAAAAAAGTGTTGTACTAACTTTTGATTCGATTTAATCATCCATGAGGAACCGAAAAAGAAAAATGAAAGAAAATAGATAAGACCAGCCTAGCTTAGAATCCAGGACCGTGCTGGGCATTAAGGGATGAATCATGTTTTCTGGTACACCTTTAACTAGCTGCATGAGTCAGGTGTATAGGCACTTAATACGGGTCTGCCAAGATTAATTGCATGCTGTCGATGACTTGATTTAGGCGTCTTTTAGGCTGTAAAATAGGCCCAGCTGTAAGGCCTACGTCATGGACGGGTTAGCACGTCTTAGATCTTCCTGACAGGTCTACGTCATGTTTTGTTAAACCAAGACGTGAGGAGATTATGATACAACTGACTACCTAGACCTACCATTATGTGCTATTTTATAGATCAATGACTAGTTTAAAAGGTAATTGGTGTGGGTTTTTTTTCTATTGGAAATAGTTTATTTCCTAGAATGTACTTCAATTATTCTGTCTTTTTCTGTGCTGATTATGCTGAGGTCTGAACTAGCACTTTAATAGAGCCAGATATTAACTTGCCTTCAATTCAAAACAGTTTATGTCCATAAAAGCTAAATTTATTGACACAATTTTAGTCTCTTGAATACATACAGTATGCAACAGTTATTCTGTTTAATCTTGTACGCGGAAGTTTACAGTCAAGAATTGTAATCATGCATCATGCCGATCACACACGTGAGGTTGATACCCCTCCCTGTGACAGTTTGTCATGATGCACCAATGCAGTCTTGGAGAGTTATGCACTGCCTGTGGGGTTGTGCATTATGAGGACTATGATATATATATATATATATATATATATATATATATATATATATATATATATATATATACATATATAGTGGTGCCGAAAGCCAGAGGCTGGAGTCTCGGAGTAGCCGGAAGGTTTAGGTGAATCACTCCTTCAAGTGATTCTGTGGGAGCACAGTCCATCGGAGTGGTGCCGGAGGGCTACTCGGAGATCCCTCCTCAGAGGGATCTCAGAGATATACAGAGGGGTATCTCAGAGACTTCAGAGGGCCACACTGGTTCTGGCGCCTGCCACTAGGGGGCACCACTCAAAGGCACTTCCGGTTTGTAATGTATAAAAGTAAGGGGAGTCCCCCGAGTCCTCAGTCTGTGCTACAGACTCACACATCATGATTCCTCCGTACTCCGGACGCGGAAGTAAGACTTTAATAGCAGAAACCGTGTATAATCTGGATATATGTTTTGCTTGATATGTTGAAGACTCCTTATCATATCTGTGGATATGATAAGGATTTCTCCAACAAAACAGTGAGTCTCCTAATAAAAGAGAAAAGTACTCAAGTAGATGAAGTGGTGTCTTTATTCAATATAATGCATACTGCTATCCGAGGTATCATACACTGAACGAACTATCTCCGACAAAGCATATGATTAGCGATTCACTACAATATATATATATATATATATATATATATATATATATATATATATAGAGAGAGAGAGAGAGGGAGAGAGAGAGAGAGAGAGAGAGAGAGAGAGAGAGAGAGAGAGAGAGAGAGAGAAAGAGAGAGAGAGATTTATATCATAGGGACACATTATGCTGCCCTCTAAGAGCTAATGTGTGTTTAGACGTAATAAAAGAGGTGCCTGGTAATAGTAAATGATTGAAATCGCCCCTCAATAGAAACATCCCTTTGAGTATAGCATGAGGCTTTGTGCCTGTTTATAAATGGTATACCTTGGCTGAATGCTAAATAGTTGGTCATTGTTAAAGCATTATTAAACAAAGATCAAGATCTGAATATTCCCATCTAAGATATATGTCTGTACTATGAGCATGACTGTCTGTTTGTCTGTTGCCTAGTTACAGTCAGGATTAATTGTGCTTGTATTATCGCTCAGGTTGTAGTGCCTTGTCTGGGTATTTAGATAATAGTGTGAATAATTACCCTGATTTATCTGATAGATGGAGGATAATAAGGGCATGCCATGCTTCCTAATTAATTAGTCCAGCATTTAGTTGTGCATGGCTTGATAAGTAATGGTTTAGGCCTTGATATTTTAATGGTCTCGCTACCAAGTAGGATTTCATACAAATTCAAAGTAGAGATTTATAATCTGTGACTTTGATTAGGCACGTATCCAGGGTAGCTGTATAATTATGATAAGATTATGATTTACAGAATATCGACAGCCGACCTAGGGATGTCAATACATCCACAGTGTCCCAACTAACAGACTGGCTTCAGGCCCTAAGCTCTATAGCCCCTCTCCTGTAGGATCCCTATACATGTACAGTTCGCTTGGATTCACTTGATAGTCTTTCACATAATTATTTTGTGTCTCTTCAATTAAAATCTTCAGCTAGTCTAGCAACAAGGTTACTCTCAGCTAAGGATATCATTTTAAAGAAGAAATACGCCCCTCCCCTTATAGCCCAAATTGACTTTGACATGTTTAACAAACATCAGCCTTTGGCATTGTCTCACTAAAGAGTATTGATTAGAAATACCAATTCTACCAACAAAACAATTTTGCTTTGATTGGAGGGGAGAACTTAACTCTATAGACCTGTAATATGATAAAGATTTATAAAAACTAGAAATAAAATACATTTTTATTAGATAATTAGCATACTAATAACATCAGTTATATGAGCAATGAGATGCTAAAACATTTCTGACACAGCCATTTGCTCCCTTCCTGCCCATCTATTTTTACAGTGTGGATGGAAGGTAATTATGAGAGCCTTTAAATCCATCCAATAAAAACAAAATTCATCATGTTTATCTGTGCCCTACATCCCTGTCTCCCCTACCCCCACCCTATTTAGTAACACCCTTCCCCTTCCCCATTCATCCAACAGTCCTCTCATCGTACCAATAACAGGACTAATCTGTATGGAGTGCCATAAAGCAACTAGATTATAACTAATATCTTTATGATAATACATGAAATCCAATATTGGAGCATAAGAGAGATAGGGGAAAGAGGACAGAGGGAGGTAGTGACCGAAAGAAAGAAAGAAAGAAAGAAAGAAAGAAAGAAAGAAAGAAAGAAAGAAAGAAAGAAGGTAAAAGGAGACAATACAAAAAGGGGTAAAAATGAGGAAAGAAAGAAGGCAATAGGCGAAAGAGAATAACTGTCAGATAGATGAACTGAGAGATACCGACTTGAATACATACAGTTATGATGTTCAGTATACTATGCATTTAAGTCCACAAGTTGATAAAGTTATGCATTTGGTGAAAATGGCACCCCATGTACCTCCATCCCTGTCCTCGCTGATACCATGGAGGTGCACGGCTCATCTAGTACCCTGGCTATGATATGGCTGCCTGCTGGGCTGATTGGCAGCACGCCTCATCACTGCAATAGGATGGCTATGTGGGTGAATGCTGGAAAGGTGGTCGGTGGGGGGGGGGATAACCCTTTAAGTATGGCATAATGCCCCAATGATTTATGTTCATTTGGACTAGTGGAGTAACAGGGAGAGTACCCCACTACCTGTCACTTTTGTCTTACCCCTCTGTGCTCAAGAACATAATTATTATGCTTTGGAAAAGACAAACACTTTCATCGCTAAATTGATGTCAGATGTAGGGTTCTTTTCATAGATTTGCCCCCGGATATGCCCTTAGCTTTTGAAATGGCAAATCAGCAGAAAATCAGCTGGATATGTATCACTGTGTATGTATTAAGACTATGCAACAAGAGGACAGTACTGCAGTGGAACAGGCACATCTCTGGGTGGGCTACAACCAGGGACCCTGAGGGAGACAGGGGCGGGGCTATCTCCCCCCCCCTCCCAACACCACCCACCAACTCTCCACAGGCTGCCCAGCAGGGGAGGGGTGCTCCATGAAAAATGCAGTTGGCTGCAGATGGAGGAGGGGAAATAAAAACTGCATTAGTGTCAATTGCGAATTGATCAGCCGGTCAGCTGTCAGGAATAAGTGGCAGGAACATGGGAGGCTGGATGGGTGGGTGTAGATGGGGGGGGGGGGGTCCCTGATGATTGGTTATCAGTATTGCCATCATGTTCATGTGAGAAGGCAAGTTTAACGCAGGGATGATGCACAGCACTGGAAAAATAGGGTCTTTCAAGTGACCAGTATAAAACAAAGATCTGTCACTGAAGAGCCACCAGGTTGAAAAACGCCCTGCACTATCTAAAGGTTGTCAATATAAAGGCCCTGTAGTCAGCCCTTGCTTCCTCAGATGTGGAAAATGCAAGGAAAACTGTCGGGGGAAGCGAATTATCTGAGGAGTTAAGTCCAAATATGAAAGAGAATATAGAGGTAGTTCCAGATTTTCTCTCTGAGGTAATGAGGGATCTGGAGAATCAAAGGGTCGAGGAAGTCAGGGCTAACAACTTTAATTTGACAGATTTTAAATTGTTTGTTTGACAATGCTCACCTTGAGGGCCTGGGCAAAGGTAGAGGCAACTTGACGCTCATTTTGAATAGACAGGGGGATATTTGGTTAGAATCAGGCATGGTTCAACTTCTTCCTCTAACGATTTCTTTTTCCCTCCAATGCTAGTCAAAGCCTCTGTCTGTGGTGAGCAGTGGGGTGAAGAGGGTATGGCTTAGTGGGCAGTGAATGGATTGGGTTGGGGAGGTCAAAAGAGACATGACCTTAACTTGTAGCAACATGAATCGCCATGTACAGCCTTGTTCTGCGTGATTTCAAGGAGATTTATTTTATTCTAATTTATCATTGAAGAGCAGAACATATATCCACTCCCTCTCTTATAATGGGGGGGGGGCAGACTCCCCCCATCACTCTTCCTTAGTATATATGGCACTGGTTCTCTAATGGTTTCATGCCTCCTGGCTTCAACATTTTAATACCCTTGGTTACGTGTGGTGTTGACCACAGTTCCTCCTACACTCTCCTCCCCCAGGCACTCTGCACACTCACCAACCTACAACCATTTTAGCCAGATCTGTATCTATGGCAACAATTCTTTTAGGCGACCCCACAAAGGTCATTATTCCAAAATGTCCCCTTCTCTCACCAAATGACAGTAAGGATGGAGGACCCTACACTCCACTGACAAGCAACCTCAGTGAAGACTTAATGTTAATTTGACCACACCCAAGGTGTATACCTTCACTATAACATTAATTTCTACTTAGCTTTATACTATTCAATTTAGGTTTGAACAATTTGATTTAGGTCATAGGATGAATTGCTGGAAGCCCTAATAGCCTGCTCCTACATATCCAATGGATTTAAGTGAGATCATATGAGATTACCAATTCCTCTATTGTACAAAATATCCTCTTTGTGGTACACTGCAAAAGATAACTGTTGAATATATCAGGGATCCTTGTAAAACTGAATAGTGAACCATCATATTTGTAAATTGTATTGCAGTAAACAAGTGTAGGTTTCACAAGTAGTCCCAAGTGGCAATACAGTGGTACAATCAATCTCTCTGAAAATAACGATGGATCTCTGGCAACTTTGGGACAATGATTCCATCGTTATTTTGAAGACTTCTTTTTACAGTTTACAGTATTACTGTGTGAGAAAATCAGGACACCTAACAGATGACTTAATTGAAGATGTTGAGACGGGTATCCTGTTTCTCTTTCAGTGTACGGTAGGGGGTCCCTAGATCTTTTGATCACTGACAGGCTTAATACAAGTGAATAGAATAATGATGTATTCTTAACAACTTAAGACAGGGGTTCGGTTACCATTATCACAATTGAGGAGTATATCCCTTTTAATACCCTTAGCATATCTGGTCTTATTTCTTTCTTATCGTTCTGTATCAACACATACTCCCACCCCTATCATACACATATGTCTTTGTTAGGAGCTGTCTATAATAAGTCATTTATATCACTAAAAACAGACTCTTCACTTAATCTAAAATGTTTCTATTGAAAATAGCTTATCTGAATTCCTTCTTTGATCATTGAGCCTTTGCTTTATTAAGTGGGAGAGCAAAGTGCTAACCCTTTGAGGGCAGCACTGTGAATTTATGCCCTGAGGCTTTATTTGTCTAGTGTCATGATGCACCATTGCAGCAACATCGCTGCATCATGCCAACCTTGGTGCATCATGCCCAACCTTCGGGAGTGTATCAATCGCACAGGGAGGGCATAGATTATAAGTGCCACCCTGGCGAACTACTCACCTGGCCTGCATTTGTACATCATATCGAAAAATACATTTAACACAATATATGTGACCCTTAAGCATTTAATGGTATTCCCCTGGATCTACTATGATGTATCTGTCCGTACCACAGACCGGTATGAGAGATTACACAGAGCTACTTTGCTGTCCAGTTGTAGTTTTGTTATCTAAAATGCATACCTGGCACATCGTCATTGATAACGTCAGTCCCACTAAGGTGACTATAGCTCTAAAAATCACTTATGAGCTTATACTCTCATGATGTTTTGTGTTATATGTCTATTCAATTCACTTTTTTATTTGGATATCTACCTTCTATTTTTTCTCTTGCGTCGATTTACCTGTTGTGTGTTGTGTGTCGTAATTTGAGAAATGCAGTAGCTGGCCTGCACCAATCAACAATGTATCACATTCAGATGTGTTTATACTGCATACGTTCTGTGTGAGAACTACCGTATTTCCTTGTGTATAAGCCCGGGCTTATACAAGCACTAAGTGCCAAATTGACCAGGCTTATACACAGGGCAGACTTATACACGGGACAGGCTTATATTTCATACATGAGAAAAACACCCTGATACATCTTAACAATTCACTCATAATAACACATTTATTTCACTATTTATAATATTTTTCATATTATTCGATGCCTGAAATGTATTTCAAATGGATGTAAAACAGCTAAGGATTACAGAACTGAAAGAATTATGTTAATATTTCATGTAGAAGTGGAGTTTTAGCCTAAAAAGTGATTTTGATTGAAAGGATATATCAACCCCCGGGCTTATACTCGGGGCAGGCTTCTACAAGACTAAAAGACTTTTTCCCCAGGCTTATATACGGGGCAGACGTATACACGGGGCCCGGCTTATACACGGACAAATACGGTATCTTTAACATGTCCTCAAGTCTGGCTCGCATTGATAGTGAACCCAAGTGAATTTTGAAATGCCCTCCAGAAGTATGTTATGAAGTCCTTTTTTTATATATGGCAGAGGGGTTCTGACACTAACCCTATACCTATGGAGTATAAGCGGGTTGTCAAATGAGCGCGGCCATTACTGAAGCTGACCTTCAGTTCCATTACTGAAGCTGATCATCAGTTACCACTGATAGCAGTTATCAGGTGGGTACCTATTGCCCTCCGAGAGGACCGCAGTGAATAGTTGGCGTGACTTCATTGGCTGATATTCAAACCAGCCAAGTCGGTATATCTACAAATTACAATATTTACAAACCACTGTCATGATTGTGTATGGGATAGAAACCTTTATGGGGCTTCTATAGGGAGACACCATAAAGGTTTCTACCCAACTGAGAACATATTTTTATCATTAGTTTTATTTGTGCTAGATATAGTTAGAAACCTAAACTGACAGTTATATTACTTAATAATGATATTAGGGTATATTGGGTATGTCAGTCTATATCGGGAGTGAGGCCTGTATCTTATAATGGCTAATGGCTTTATTGTTGTATTTCTGGCTTTAGTTTCTGACCATTAGTGGAGAAGTGATTATTTTACACCTCCACAGTTGTCTGTATGCATAGATATTCTAATTAATCTGTGTTAAGTGTCTGCCATACTCTATCTACAATGACTGTTAAATCTACAAGACACCACCGTAAACTGTGGAGTAAATCACCATATTTTGTGATGCAATGAAGCAACATAATATCTACAATGAAGCCCCAGAAAATGACACAGTGGGACACTTCTATCTTCAGTCTAACCAAGCAACACTGAAATGGAACTCCAAGCAGATACTTACCCAATAGTGCATTTCAAAAGGTGACTTTGAAATGATCTGCGAAAGAGGGATCTTAGTCCAGGTTGCAATATGCCCCCCTCCCCCTTAACAGTACATGTCATAGTTATGGCTTAGAAGTTAGAATGTAAGGAACTGCCATTTACCATGTAAATAGGATAAATGCAGACTCAGACTCGAGAATGCAATAACAAAATTATTTATTCTATAGTATAATGCTCCAATCAGTCTACTCCTATTGGACTGAGTGTGACATAGAGATTGACTGCCCTTAAACATATAGAGTTATATATATAGGTACATGTATTGTATGGCTTATACAATACATCTCAGGGATTAATTATTCAAATCATGTATTTCTTTTCAATTATAAGAATTGTATTTTTATACTCCAATCATATTATAGTAGGGCAATTAATATTCAGTGTAACTATGTTACTAGTGTGTATACATAATAGATTGGTACTTTACGATCTGTTATGTGAGTTTCTGGCGCATTAACAGCAATGTACAATTTGACATTGATAAGATGCCTCTATGATAAATTAACGATATTGTGACAGCCACTCCATTATCATGGTAAGAATTGATACCTTGGAAAATGTTTTGATGACTCCACCCTTCAAATATTCTAGGTATCTTTTTGTCTCATTTTGTATTCTCCTGGGTACAATCTACCATTTGCAATGTTGATTTAGTGCAAAATCTGAAGCATTATTAACGGGTGATACAAAGACGTTACAACCTTTTAGTCCATTAATTCAATTTAGCTCAGGGAACTGCTTAGGGGGAAGGGTGAAGGGTCTTTGGTCGTGGTGACAATTGAGGTTATACATATGCTCCATACAAAAAGAGTGACAAGGGATGGGTGAGTCCTGAAAAATGCAAAAAAGGGAAAAAAGACACTGACATAATTGTTGAACGTTCCCTTATATTTTGTTGAAAGTAGACATTCTATCCAAACAGTGCCTATACATTTATAAGGTTAGGAGTGAGTTGGTGAGTACTTGATATGCCATTTCGAGAGCTAAGGTTATGTTCACGGTGGGAAAACTACATTAGAGATCAGTATGGAAGGTTAAACTCCCTTTGCAGGGGCATAGGAAGCAGTTTCAGAGTGGGTGGGACCAGGGTTTTTTTCTGCAATTTTTGACCTCCCTTTGCCTGACCTTTTAGTGTTGACCTTTTGAGGAGTTGGCCAAAAGTGGGGGGGGGGGACATGTCCCCCCTGCTTTCCACGCCCATGAACTTTGCTCTGATATGTCGTCTCGAATCAATCCAAAAATGTGATTTAGTAGGGAGGTTTTAGCATGCACTACGTGGGCAATATAACGCAGACCTACAGCATTGCTACGTCTACGTAAAATTAGAAAAAGGTGACGTAAACCTCCCTAATAATATAAAAGAGCGTCTAGTTAGGCGTTTATGCAAAATGGATATTTTCTTTTTTCTTATGCCTGCCACGAACACGAAATGGGGATGTAGCTCAGCGGTAGAGCGCTTGCTTCGCATGTAAGAGGCCCCGGGTTCAAATCCCGGCATCTCCATGTCTTTTGAATGAGACAGAACTCACGGAAGGTTAGACTTGATTATAGTTTCTCCATTCCAAAATTATGGGAGGCTCATCAGTGGCTGATTTAAATGTGGGGTGCGCCCCCACCCCCCCACCACTTCTTTTCGTCAGTACTTAAGGTGGGACCCGGGGTGGGACCTCAGGACATACACTACCTTTTTAACTGTTTGGATGGTCTCTGTGCAAACAAAAGCATGCAAAAGGATGCTGATAAAGATGTTGAGAATATGTGACTGAAATATGGCCGAATAGGTCATCCCATATGTGCACCTTATAAATTAGGCGGCATAGTTATGTTATGGAGCGTGAAGGCACTGGGACTGGGACTCGTGGGAGTGCACTTCTGACTCGCCTCAAGACCATTTGGATGGTTTGCCTCTCAGTACTCCCATCTCGTGGCAAAATCATGAACTACATAGACCTACAAAATGTACCAAATGGCAAACTGGCTATGTGGAGGACTAAGAAGCGACGATGGATTTACGCCTTTGTTTCTAGAGGTTAGAATCAGAGGCTTCCTTATCTTATCATCCTTTATGCAGTGCAATGAAACCATGCAGGGGGCTAGGAAGCACATATGTGCTATATACTACAGAGGGAGTTCACCACGTTTTAACCCCCCCCCCCCCCACCTCTCTCTCTCTCTCTCTCTCTCTCTCTCTCTCTCTCTCTCTCTCTCTCTCTCTCGCTCTCCCTAAGTCTAATGACACTGAAAGAAACTGAAATAATTGTACCGCGGGTCAGAAATCAGACAGAAAAAAGGTAATTTGCACATTACGCAAAATGGCAGAACTTTATACAGAGAGAGATTTACGTCATCGCATATATAGTTCACAAATAACTGTCTTTTATATCATATCCGAAAAAGTATACCTCTGAACATTCAAAGCTATGGTAGTTTACATGTATATATATATATATATATATATATATATATATATATATATATATATATATATATATATATATATATACTTCCATATCAAATACCGTACATGTACATGTATAGTCCCATGCTGGCTATGGTGGCAGTCTGGGCTGGGAGGGTAGGGGTCTTTTTTATTTGCGGCTGTTATTTGAAACCTGTAGCTCCCAGGGCCTCCTCCAAGTGCACCCAACAACCTTAAGCCGCCTTAAACAGCAGGTAATATATGTAGGAATGTGGCTTAGTTTGGCCAGGGGTGCTTGAGGCTTGTTGACCGTTCGCCCTTGGATGTTTAACATTGGCATAGCTGAGATAATCATAAGTAAGATATGGCATACATGATGACTTGACTGACAGGTCACTACCAGTCAGGGGGATAAATATGATCTGTTGAGGCTATGTATAGGAGAGTTTTAACCCTTTAAGGGCAACTTAATGGTGAATGGTATGATGCCTTAATGCAGCCCCTGTGCGTAACTCGCCACTTTTACACTTCTGTGTGATACCATGCAATGATGCATTATAGCTGTTGACACTCGCGAGGTGTATATGAGTGATGCAAAGAACAATATTGGTGGATTATTCACTGATTCTGCATTGGTGCATTACACCGAATTTTTAAAAAGAGAAACAATGATCCTTTAGGCATCTAAACATCTCAAAAGGGTTAAATGCCAAATGTGTGCATGAGACTTTTCGGTGTGTGCTTTTTTACTACCAGGGTGTGATTTGCAGACAAAAAAAGCGCAACGTGAGTTTATTCTTAGGTTGTACTTTGATAGAACTTTCAGAGATATGTGTGTAGAATTTGATGTTCGATTAAAAAATTCCGATGGGTTAGAACTCTCAATATCTTTTTCACATGGACCTCTCCTATACTGATATGCAATTTATAACATTCGAGTGTTAGAATCATCATCCTTAGAATGTCTGCATATTTTCTCTGACTGTCTGTCGGGCTTTCCCACTCACTCTCTCTCTGTTGCTCTCTCTCTCTCTCTCTCTCTCTCTCGCTCTGTTGCTCTCTCTCTCTCTCTCTCTCTCTCTAACTCTCTCTCTCTCTCTCTCTCTCTCTCTCTCTCTCTCTGACATATAACTCCTCTGTATTAATATTCAGCTACCAGCCATGGACCTTCTGTCTTACACCCGCCCCTCGCTCCTCCACACACACACGCATGCACAAACACCCTTTCCTGGACCCACCTTCTTTGTGAACTGCACTTTGTGCATATATTACATATACCTTTGACCATCTCCCTCTAATCAAGCGTCTGTCCCTCTTGCACCTGGAGATACCGCTCGGCCCCTCCCACCCCATCCCTCCCCCCTCATCCCCGCCTCTCCCTAATAGGTTTAGGCGGGCTTTTTGCCCAGTGTTGGGCGGACTTTAGGCCCGTTAAGGTGCGCTACCTGCTCGAGGCGCCGCCTAACGACGCTCCCTGATCACACCGCCTCGCTTTGAAGTCACGACGATCACCACGCCCCTAGCGAGACGCCGCCATATCACCATCAGACTGGACAGCAATAAGGAATGCCAGGCCATTCATGGCTATTCATTGAGAAACCGGAGTAATTCACTTATATCGCTCCAATATCAATTAAAGGCAGCTATAGGTGCGTGCGGATTGGGTTGGAGTGGGGAGATTTTGAATATTTAGGTAAAATCAAGGAATCTCACACGTGAGAAGTGTCATAATATTAAACTTTGGCGTGTGACGATGTCTTCATTTTTGGATATCTCTTTCATCTAAATGATTATTCATTGATGCCTAATGAAAGGGCCGAAATTTTGGATATCTATATTTTGAATAATCGAAATGTTGTTTTGCCCATTGGGTCTGTGAGTGGTATAATAAATAATATAGGCCTACCATATTCAGTGCAAAATATTCCATTATCATAGTTGATTATCAGGCCTGTATATGCGCAAGTAACTATAGATACACTGCAAAAATGGTGTTTAGATTTTAAATATGTTTAGGTCTAAACATATTTAAAACCTAAACATATAGGTCAGTTAGGTTATGAATTAAACACTTTTATTTTAACTACATAAATATTTATGCTAAACATGTTTAGAGTTGAAATAGTTGAATAATAGGTGTTTAGATTCACTAGATTCACATTACACCACCATTATTAGCATAAAATAATCAATAAGCTCCATGACTGACACCTATTTGATGCTATTCTGGAATAGATAAGGCAATGTCCTTCCTGCCAAGCTGTTGTACTTTCTCAAGTCTCTCATTCTGATGCAGTGTGTAATACATGTACACATATATAGCTGTGGCTGATATCTTTGGAGACTTTGACAAGTAAATGCCTGCTGATGTCCCCAAAGTAAATGAGAGAAACAAACAAAATATATCTCTTTCTTTTTAATGCATACATGTCTGCAAACCTTGACTCTCCATCAAATCATTTAAACATCTAAACACAAAACTTCATAAACACCTAAACACAAAAATTAATATCTAAACACAAAGTTTTAACCTAAACACCTACATTTCTAAACACTTGAGCTAAGCACATTGTTTAGGAAATTAATGGGATTACAAAAACATTGCAAGAATATGTTTAGAATTGTGTTTAGGATGTAAACACCATTTTTGCAGTGTAGATTATATACTTGGTCATTTCATGCCATTATTTAAGATGGTTATATTTTTATCTTATGATATCTCTGGTGAGTGGATTGGATTTACCACCCATACACTGCAAAAATGGTGTTTAGATCCTAAACACAATTCTAAACATATTCTTGCAACGTTTTTGTAATCACATTAATTTCCTTAACATGTTTAGCCAAACAATGTGCTTAGCTCAAGTGTTTAGAAATGTAGGTGTTTAGGTTAAAACTTTTGTGTTTAGATATATGAATTTTTGTGTTTAGGTGTTTAAGAAATTTGTGTTTAGATGTTTAAATGATTTGATGGAGAGTTAAGGTTTGCAGACATTAAAAAACAGAGATATATTTTGTTTTTTCCTCATTTACTGGGGGGGGCATGTATTTACTTGTCAAAGTCTCCAAAGATGTCAGCCATACCTAGATATGTGCACATATATTACACACTGCATCAGAATGAGAGACTTGAGAAAGTACAACAGCTTGGTAGGTTCGACATTGCCTTATCTATTCCAGAATAACATCAAATAGGTGTCAGTCATGGAGTTTATTGATTATTTTATGGTAATGCTGGTGGCATGAGGTGAATCTAGTCAATTTTCTATTGCCCTTTCTATTCACATTACAATCTTTGAAATGAAACCATGATAAACATGGGATTTGGGGACATTTGTCACAACAATTGTTTATAATTGTGTGCAGATAGTCCAGTCAAAGGTAGTGCTGCTACCTGGTGTGGATTCAACATCCAAGTATCTAAACATATTGATGTTTAAATCTAAACACCTATTATTCAACTGTCTCAACTCTAAACATCTAAACATGTTTAGCATATATGTTTATGTAGTTAGAATAAAAGTGTTCATTTCCTAAATGTGTAGTCGATGAGACACCTAACTGACCTATATGTTTAGGTTTTAAACGTGTTTAGACCTAAACATGTTTAAAATCTAAACACCATTTTTGCAGTGTATGCCTACCCCAGTGTAGTTATGCGCTACAAAGTTGTTATTTATATATATATATATATATATATATATATATATATATATATATATATATATATATATATATATATATATATATATGTTGTCTTAGATTTTCTTGCTTTCTTTCAATTCAATCTTTAATCGACCGGGCTTATCGACCATTATAGTTTTACCTGCACAGTTGATTCATATACAGAAGTGTATGTTAAAATTGTAATGAAAAGAAATTGTGGTTGTGGTCGTATAATGCCTAAGCTGCTCACAATCATTTACAAATTTATTGATCCAAACCTCTGCAAAATAAAATGGATGCATTTTGATCCAAACCTCTACATAATAAAATCGATGCATTTTATCTGGATAGCGCACTCTATCTCTGACTAATTACATGTGGTATCAATCACAAAAATCATAGAGATGTGTGGATAAAAATAGGCTTCTGATATTCATTAACCCAATAGGAAGTCCCCGACTAAAGCACAGTATTTTGCAGGCATCCTTCCTTCTGAGGGAAGCAATACACGTATTGCACTTCAAAAATCCTACCCACTGCAAACAAATAATCAGTGGCCCCTCCCTTAACTTCAACACACATCATCATCAAATTGAGTCATATTCATGTGTTCCATAATTGTCTCTCATGGCACGATCAGAAACTCTATAACCTGTCTTGTGCAAGCTGTAAGTATTGACCCTATATATATACCTGACACCTGAGAAGACACATATAATTATGATGAGGCTATGTCAGGTAGGAGGCCCACAGGTGAGTGAGTGCAGGGGGCTCCCGGCAGGCCCTGGACGGGAGGCCGGGGATCTGCCACCCGACCCTCGCCCTCCTTCCCTGCATGGTCGGACCCCAGGTATAAAGGGAGAGGGAGCCTGGGGAATAAACAGCATAGCTTTTTTTTGTTGGTGTAAGAGTTTGGGGTAAAACTAAGAGGTTTGTTTCAGATGTTCCCAACCTAAAATTACCTGCGAGCCATAGGCTTTATATGAACAGGAGAGGTGTGAATTAATTCACAGGTAATTTTATATTTCTGGTTGTTAGATCATCTGGCATATCTTCCTTCTACTAGCAAGCAAAATAATGTTTATTGGTGTCTCAAAAAGTTGTTGGTTTTTCGGTTGGGGTAGGCCTGTATATATTCGGGTTTTGAATGTGCCTATTGGAGTTTGGCCCATTATTGGAAAAGGTATAAGCATGTGCGTGTGATTACACCATAGTGAAATCTCTTCTATATAAAACTATGCATATATAAAACGTTTCTCAACTCAGGTAATATCAAACACAAGCTTGTGAGACTTTCTGACATCCATCTCTCTCTCCTCTTCTTTTCTCTGCTCCTCCCTTCTCTTATCAAATTTTCATTTGATGTGACTCCTTTTGCAATAACATTGGAATATCAAAGGAACGACTCTAGTGAATGAGCTATTGGCCACTAACTGGTCTGGAGCTGGTTCTGGTGACACACACTGATAAGAACTGATAAGATGGGACCAGCATGTCCCTGGAAGTTGGTGTTAACAAGGGACAAGGTACCCATCAGGGTATGTGTTATCAGTGGGTTTTACCCCAACCAGCGAAATTCAAAATTACGGCTCCACTAGGCCTCCATACTGAGTCCTATAAGAGTACTAGTGTGCCGAGTTACCTGAAGTTTAGTTTTCTCTCTTGGCCTTGTTGATATCAAGAGGCATGTCAGTTGTAGGTGCGCAAACAGAGGTGATGACAAAACAGGTGTAAAACGTCTTTATCATGCTAAACATGGCAGGTAACATGATGTGCCACTAGGGGGCTCTACCTGTATGGGGGACAGGCTTAGGCACTAGTGCATCATGGTCATTGGACGGCATGATGCAGCAATGAAGTCTGGGGCATTATGCCAAACCTACTTCAGTATAGATGGACCTGTATCCATACCCTGTAGACTGTATAGGTTATAACTTGTCAGCGCTGCATTCATTTATCATGGCGCCATATATGCCATAATGCATCATTCTCAAATATATATGAGAATGATGCATTATG